>CP149054.1:5030000-6280000 GCA_038024825.1 Polylopha cassiicola | reverse complement strand
AAAAAAAATCTTAAAAAAAAAAGTTTTTTCTGTCTTAACGCGGGTACTTTTTGATCCACCCACGTATAAAAGAAAGTTGTGTTAGTTACCCCGTTTATAACTCAAGAACGGCTGAACTGATTTGGCTGAAAATTGGCGGGTAGGTAGCTCGGAGCCAGGAAAAGGACATAGGATACTTTTTATCACGTTCCAGTAAAAAAAAAGAAAAAAATGTTAAGCTGATTTGTTAAAAATAGTATAACAAAACGCAACAATGACAACTGTCAAATCGACTTTGCCGGGCGGGACGAAGTCTGCCGGGACCACTAGTATATATATAAAAGAAAGTCGGGTTTGTTACAACACTTATAACTCGAGAACGGCTGAACTGATTTGGCTGAAAATTGACGGGGAGGTAGCTTAGAGCCAGGAGAAGGACATAGGATACTTTTTATCACGTTCCAGTACAAAAAAATAATATTAATCTCATTTGTTAAAAATAGTATAAAAAAACGCAACAATGACAAGTGTCAAATCGATTGATTAATGCAGCGCCTCTTTGCCGGGCGGGACGAAGTTTGCCAGGACCGCTAGTTATTAATATTGTGGAGTTTTGAGAGCAGTAACTTTTTATTTAACTTAGTAAACTAATATAGACCCGAAGATCAAGCAAGTCTAATTAAACTTAACTCAAAAAATAATCAGCCGACTCGATTAAATATAAAATTTTTGTTTATACAAGTCATGTCTAAAAAATAACTTCATGTATAGTTTGCATAATTGGGTAAGATTAACAAGAAATATAAGGCACATATTTTTTTGTTTTGTCAATTAAATAATAAATGTGTCAAATTTTTCATAATGTAATCAAGTGATTCTATTTTTTTCTACCCTGGTAATAATCCTATATGTATGTACTCACCGAGATTATCTGCCCGGTATAGAGGGAATATTGCTATCCACAGTAGAACGCCGAGGCCCGTTTTCCGCTTCATCTCTGTTTTTCATCCGGTAACTAGTTACAAATTAGTTCACACATGCTCCATTGTACGGTTCACTTGTGAAACTGACATTTCATGCCCACTCGTAATTAGTACATGTTCGCTCAAATTGAGAACGTTTAACTTTGAGCGATATTGACTCAAATTCCTGGAACTGATTCTGTTGATGACTCTGTGTGGATTTGAACGTAACTGTAACAAATAATACATATATTAGGAGTAGAATTTTATTAATAAATGTTAAAGAGTTTAGGTTTTATTGAAATAATAATCCTTGTTTCATTTTGAGTAAACTTTATGTAACACGTAACACTCTTCGCTCAATTCCCAGTAAAATCTTGTTGTCTTTGTACCAAAGGATTTCCGTGAAATTACGCCTAAATTCAATATCTTTTGTTTGTGTTTTTAATAAAAGAACTTTCTTTCATTAGAAACAAACTTTATTAAAATTAATAAAGATTGATACGAGATAATATTTCGCAAGTAAACGAGTAATAATTCCCCGTATTTTCTCGATGAAGCCTGCCTATTGTTTAAAAGGCTCACCGCGGTCTGTAAAAATGAGCGTCGATTTAAAAAATATCCAGACTTTTCCAGAAAGTCACCGTCCCTAGGGATAGTTAAAAATTGTAACGCCGGTAGCACATTGGTAAAGTTTTTCGCAGTTGTTTTTGTTTTAGGCTTGTAATTTTTTAAGCGAAAACGGTTACAAGTTGTTGAAAATTTGATGAATTTTCATGTAGCCGTAAATCATCGAAGCGAAAAATTTGTGTACACAAATTCTGAAGAGATTTGTTTACTTGCTAAATTGTAACGTAGATTCAGTGAAACAAAATTAATTTAACCTAGTAACCAAGAATTTTAGGTGAAGTTTAAGTGGAGTATTTTATGTGGGCCACGTATAATAAAATATGTTATTTTGCATTTCACGTTACAATTTACATGAAAGTTTTGCACTGCTGTTCATAATACAATTTAAATTCCAATTATGACGAAAATGCAATCGCGACGTTTTTGTGACATTTAATTTACGTGACATAAAAATTCAGTAAACGCAAAACAGAATAAAAACCAAGTTAAAAATACTCATTCCTTGACGCAAAACCGTTTCGAGCAACATCAAACCAAATACGAGTGTAAAACAAAATACGGGTGCCCCCTCAATTGGCTTCATTTGTATTTTAAGAATTTTACGTAAACGTGTCTTTTCTTCATTTTGAGGGAATGTTGGAATTAACTGTGCTTTATCCCAGTCACCCCAGACTTACGTGATTTCGGGAAAGATGACATTTTTAGGATTGGTAGTATAAAATAAACTTAGAAAGAATGGATACCCGCTAAGTTGAAAGCGGGGCGTTTTATAGGTAGCAAAGTTGGAAATGATAACCTCCTCCTTTTTTGAAGTCGGTTAAAAAACATTTTATGTTCGTTTTAGTTACCTACGCCATGTGACTCAAGATCTGAACAGATTTGACAAAAAATAGTGGATAGGATTATAGATTAGCTTAGAACCAGGAGAAGGGCATAAGATACTTTTTATTAAGTTCCCGTGGGGAAAAAAATAGCATGATTCTTTTCCATTTTTGAAGCCTCATAATTGTTAAACGGCCCCGCACTCAGCTTAGCGAGTATCTATTCCTAAGTTCATTTTATACTAGACTACCAATTAAAAAATGTCATCTTTCTTAAAATCACGCAATTCTGGGTTGACTTGGGATCTTGGCCCAGTAAGGAATTTTACGTAAACGTGGTTTCTCTTTATTTCGAGGGAATTTGTGTTGGAATTAAACATCTTTTAGGGGTTGAGATTTTTATTTTCGAGTCTTGTCATGTGACAGATGATTGACGTAAGGTAACGGCTGTTGACGTTTTCTTTTATTTCTTCCCGATGAAGATGAGCGGTGTATTTGACATTTTTAAAATAGCTTTATTTATTTATACACCTACTGAGTTGCGTTCGAAATTACAAAAATAAAAATAATGGTAATCATTTTACCCATTTATTTCTAATGCCTTTGCGGTTTTCAAAACATCAGGAAATCAAATAAGTATGCGATTCCTCTATTAGACTATGGGCCCATGTTAAAAAAAATGATGGGTCATTTGAACCACCAGATGACCTATGTAGAACGATATAAGAGCATAAAATAATAACATTTAGCATTGTGCCGTCACTTGTAAGCTGTCCAACTGAGTGCAGGTGAGAATTCAAAATTACAGGTAGAGTGAGTACATTTTGGTCATATATTTTTGAACGGCATTGTTACCATCGATAGATCCATGAAAAATAATACTAAAACGCGTAGTGCCGTAAAAAAATGGTGATCCAAAAAGTCGGAATTTTTTTTTGATTTTCCGACAATTTCCAGGGTGAATTTGGTCATTTGATACAGTACGGCATCAGTTTCATACTATTTCAATACTGCTTCTAATCCATCATTCCGCAACGCCGTAAAAAAATCAAGCGACAAGGGGAAAAAACCGAAGGTTGCAGCCCCCTCTCTTGCCGTGGTCCAGGGGGTGATTTGACACAACATCAAATTAATTTATTTCGAAAGTATTTTATGCATAGATAATATTTTTTCATATGCCGTACATTTTCGTTGGTTCAAAGGGGTGTGTAATGATCGATATAAAAATATTTAATATATTTTCTATTGATATATCAACATTTGATATAATTTCAAATAATTTCATTTGATATAATTTAATATAATCATTCATTGTGTATAATAAACGTTTGGTATAATTTTAAAATATATAAATTTATTTCGTATATTTATCGTTCGGTATAACGCTTATTTCTTATAAAGATTGTATGGTATAACGCTCATTTTATATACAAATCATAATGAATTATTAGCTGAATCTAACATTATTCTTGGAAATATACAATCATATATGAATGGGCAACCGCCAGAAAAAAAAAAGAAAATACATATGGAGCAACAAAAAAGAATTGATAATATTATACTTAATCTCAACGAAGGTGAATTTTTACGAGCAATTGCTTCAAATTTAAATCTAAAGTAATGTGCCTGGGATTTATTACTTACTTAATAATATATTTAATTTACTTTTGCACATTGTATTTTATTTACCTATCCTAACCTCCTTTTGTTACCCATTCGTTTTGGTAGGGGGACGCAGTTCAAACCTAACCTAACCTACTTTTTGATAGCAGTTCGTTTTGTGATTATGTGTCTAATACATTATATCAAGAATTATATTATACTAGCTTCTGCCTGCGACTTCGTCCGCGTGAAACTCCTCGGTTAAAAAGTAGCCTATGTCCTTTATCAGGCTCCAGACTTTCTTTGTACCAAATTTCATTTAAATCGGTCCAGAAGTTTTAGCGTGAAAGCGTAACAGACAGACAGACAGACAGAGTTACTTTCGCATTTATATATAAGATATGGTCTACATTAAAATGTACGGCAACAATTTTTCCTAATTTATTTATGTTAATACTATTTAAAACATGGGATACAATGTAGAAAACTGCTATATTTCATTAATTTATGATATTTAAATTTCTGCAATAATTTGCAAAATTTCAGTTTTTGTATTTCTCCATAACTCTTTTCAGAACAGTTTCTGCTGAACGGCAATACTATATAACAATTGTATTTTACAATATTATGTTAGAAAAATAGTTCCCGTACAGGGTCAAATGATTTTACAGCTTTATAAATCAAGAATACGATGAAATTAAGATAATTATTGATATACATTCAAATGAACAATCATTTTTTGACGGCATTATTTTTAATAGTACTTTTAAGTGCTAGATAATGTTGTGGAACCGAAGCCGTACTTTATCAAATCACCCCCTGGACCACGGCAAGAGAGGGGGCTGCAACCTTCGGTTTTTTCCCCTTGTCGCTTGATTTTTTTACGGCGTTGCGGAATGATGGATTAGAAGCAGTATTGAAATAGTATGAAACTGATGCCGTACTGTATCAAATGACCAAATTCACCCTGGAAATTGTCGGAAAATCAAAAAAAAAATCCGACTTTTTGGATCACCATTTTTTTACGGCACTACGCGTTTTAGTATTATTTTTCATGGATCTATCGATGGTAACAATGCCGTTCAAAAATATATGACCAAAATGTACTCACTCTACCTGTACTTTTGAATTCTCACCTGCACTCAGTTGGACAGCTTACAAGTGACGGCACAATGCTAAATCTTATTATTTTATGCTCTTATATCGTTCTACATAGGTCATCTGGTGGTTCAAATGACCCATCATTTTTTTAACATGGGCCCATAGTCTATATATGCAGTTATTTAATTCCAAAAATAAAACAAGTTGAAATCGGTGTTTAAATTTTTAGCATATTTAAACTATAATAAATTCTGGCTGGTTCTGTTTGAAAATTTTAAAAACTTTCCGCGTTGCCATTTTGAAATGATTGAAATGGAATTCATAATACAAACTATTCTCAAATAATAATGAGTTATTTTTTATTGATAGTTAGACAAAATACCTATTAACTATCATAGAAAAGTTTCCTATACTTTGGAATGCAGTTTATTTGTCTTTTTTGACATTTAATCTGCAGGGCACGTATATCGATATAAGTATTATAAGTAGGTACAAGAACCACCTATTGACGTAATTTAAGATTTTTATGACATAAAAGGTACCTAAGTTATTCTTAAAAGCCACCGAAGTAAGTAATTTAGTACAGCAATAAAAGGTTTCACTTAAAAACTTATTCTTCTTTCACTTTATTCAATTTGTGTTTAAGCGGTTATTTCAAAGGCTTATTTTCGTAGTTCTATTCTTATTTATTTTACTTACGATTTGAGGCTTCTTGAAGTGACTTCATCACATTATGCAAATACAATCAAAGTGAAAATCAGACCTCAACTCAACAAAAAAAAAACATTACAAAAATAAAGAAAAGCATTTTTTTAACTAAAAGATGATTTTATATGTAAAACCACATCGTTATTTTTGCCATAGACATAATTATTATAGAAAAATACCTATTTCTTTTCATTGTGATTTAGGGAAGACCGCAATTGGACTTCCTTATATTTTCCATTTAAAATGCCTTATTAGTGCGCAGATGAAGTCGCGAACAGAAACTAGTATTTCGTACATCCAGACATCCATCCTCATATATCGCACACCTAGATCTAAAGGGAGCTAACTCAAAAATCTGAAGATTTTAATTAACACACGCTAAAAAAAAGGATCCGATTCCTTACAACAATTTCGTATCTCCCGAAAAAGTTACTTTTTTTGAGTTAGCTCCCTTTAGATCTAGGGGTGCAATATATTCTTAAGGATGAGTACCTATGTACAAATTTAGAGATAAAACTGAAGCAGTATGATCTACGTCACTGACTAAACAAATCTCTTTGCGGTTATTGTCCTCTAGTGACTAGGTACTTACACGCAACTTTGCAGTATGTAAGCGTGAGCTTACATTATAAAATCACTGACTGACTGTATAATCAATATAATAGTGGGACCAAGATCCCTGTCACCCCAGACAGGTATTTTTTTAGGATTGGTAACTACTTAGAAATCAAGAACGGCTGAACCAATTCGGCTAAAACTAATTCGTTCAGCCTCTTAAGCTACCTCTTCACTTAGGTGAAGAGGTAACTTAGGATCTTGAAACTATAGTTCCCGTAGAAAAATGCATGTTTTTTTTCCAACTTTGATACCTACGTACCTGCTACCGGTAAAACAGTCCCGCTTTCATCTTAGCGGGTATCCATTTCTTTATAAGATCATTATATTCTACAACCAATCCTAAAAAAATATCTTTTCTAAAATGTATCCTTTATTTAATATTATGTATTGTGTTTCTTCAATGGTGTCTAGTTGGTAATTATTCATATTAACCCAATGGACACAATACACATTAACCGTTTACAAAAGGTAAAATAAAGGTTCTTTTCCAACGAAATACAAATCTCGATGTCCTCTTCTTAGCTGCCTTAAACTTTTATGTATGCCTAGTACCTACCTATCTTTGGTATATCTATTGGTCATTTTCATTGTGATAATAGTTACATCAAAAATGTTCTTAAGCAAATACTTATCAGTATTTTTCGTTAGATATTTTTTATAAGAAAACTAGAAAAGTTCTGCCGTCGAGTAACATGACAAGTTCCTTAGTTTATTATTCTGAATTATTCATTAGAGATTGGAGACTGAATACGAATCAATTTTTACCCTACTACCCACTCTATTTGTATTCATTACTTGCAAATATTATTCTTAATAATATTATATTGACTTTCATAATTGCTTTTTATGTTTTCACTTGTTATTAGAGTATTGTATTTCAACTCTCTCTTGGTGGGTTCTTATTATTATATAGGATTTAAAAGAAAACGATGCGTCTTGGTGCAAGTCGGAATGGAAAGAGAAAGATTTATTGAATGACAGGTTAAATGTCACACACAGATATCAAAATGTACATAGATAAAATATAGAAAGTTTTACTGATATTAACCAGTTATAAAGAGATTCTATTTTTAGTAAGTACCTACCTAATTAAATTTTGTATAATCTTTTCATTAACAAAACATTTTCTTAAGTCAAATTTGACTTAAGAAAATGTTTTTTTCAAGAAAAAAAAAACATCAAAAGAAAAAATATCAAAAGAACTTACTTTCCCTCGTACTTTGAAGCCGTTCCAATTATATCACAAAAAAACATGCTCCAATACATCCAGTCCCTAATTAACACCGGATAATAATTAAATAAGCTCTTTGAACAAAAATCATTCGCACAAAAAATAACCAATTAACATTTGAATCCTTGAAAGTCACAAGCACTATAATTCACTTTTCATTTTAGATAACGATCGTAAAGTTTCGAACATGTTGTTACGCGTCATCGGTTTTGTTGTGAGACGTACGTGTTTGGTCGATGGCGGCGCGCGGGCGACTGCCTTTAGAATGGATGTATTCGGATGCTTTGGCCAGATTCAGCTGCGCAGAGCGGCCACAATTTTCAGTACTGAAGTATTAATGATATTGACAGCGATATTGGTTATTAATGATTGCTTTATGTCATATTGTACCCAATCAGTTATCTATTCGGAATAGGTACCTACCTAATCGCTGTATGATTAATAGAACTGTAGGTTAACACTTATCTGTAAGTACCTATTTTAGTTTAGCAAACCTGTCTCTATAACTTTGTTACAGTAGAAATACTAAAGTGGGTACATTGACAAGTATATAATATTATAATAATCAGAAAAATCAAATGCAATAAGTTTAGTAGTTTCATATTATTTTTTATCGAAAATATTTATTAGCCTTACCTAATTGAACTCAAATGCATAAAAAAAATATCTGCTTTAAAGTGTAGGTAATAGTTAATATCAATTACCATATTATGCATTCTATAACATAAATTACTAACTTAACACATATAAATACATCCAATCATAATGTTTGGATTAATTTAAGAATACTTAATTCATGTCATTAAATTGATAAACCCACCATATATAATTATAAACACAAGAAATACGTGCATAAGTACCTATATGAAAACGAAAGGTCAATGACTCTAATAATTAGGTATGATTTTGGTAAAAACAAGTGGATACATAAACACCGTTTTTAAAGTTAAAGCAGTGCTGCTGTCGGTATACGCTACGAATAACGTGGTTACATAGTAAATAGTGAAAATACAGTATTTAAATACGTAGACTAACACGATAAACGTACTTTTTAAATATCGGTCTTAAACAATTTCAAGGCTATTTATTCTTGAATCGATACAAGTATCTCGAAAAATATATAAAAAATATCGGTCCCGGTAGACAGTCATTCTTTCCGTTCGATTTAACGCCATAAATCTGTCTTCTGTCACCTACCGAATCACTTTTTGTATTAGAAATTGTAAAAAAAAAATTCTGATCAAATCTATAACATATTTTCTATTAATTTTCTTATATTCTGACAATCAATGTTCTGACAATAAGGAACACTACTTTATTTTCAAAATTACCAAATGTAACTACTACCCTGTTTTACTCTGTTATTATGTTTTCCGTGTATAATTGTTTCATTCCAATGTGTAATAACCGCGATGGCATCAGACATTATTCCTTAGTTACCTTTTCAGTGTACCAATTAAGTTAATAATTAGTACAACGATTCCTACTTATTGATAGGCAAAAGTTAGCTATGTGGAAAGGTTAGTTTGTTTGGATTGAATAGGCTCCGAAACGACTGGATTTGAAAAATTCTTTCACTCTTGGGAAGCTACACTATTCCCGAGTAACCTAGGCTATATTATCCTTACTAATCCTTACTAATATTATAAATGCGAAAGTAACTCTGTCTGTCTGTCTGTTACGCTTTCACGCTAAAACGACTTGACCGATTTAAATGAAATTTTGGTACAAAGAAAGTCTGGAGCCTGAGAAAGGACATATGCTACTTTTAACCGACTGCAAAAAAGGAGGAGTTCCACGCGGACGAAGTCGCGGGCAGAAGCTAGTATTATATAAAAAAACCGAGCGTAGTCGCCCACCTATGTGGAGATATATTTGGAAAACTTTTTGTAGCCTTACTGTTTTTCAGCTGGTAATGCGACTCGTCGCGGTCGATCCTCCTCCGAGTTACCGCTACAATGCCTCTCTGCGCGATTAATTTAAACGACAATCTCGCGCTATTTACATAATCTGCCAGACATGTACCAGCTTCGGCAGAAATAGCAATTGAAAAAGAAAACGTGAGCCAAATCATTTATTAGTTAAATACTTAAAAAATATTTTTGACGTCACATAAATGTACTAGCGCTTCGGAAAGATCATCATTACTGAGAAATATATTTTTTTTAAACCAATGATGTAGATTAATTAAATTAATTTAAGTAGATTAAAGAGATAAATAAAATACGCGAGTTAAATTCATGAAAGTTGTTTCATTCCAATAGGTTTATTTATTTTATATTATCCGGCCGCGATTTTACTAGGCAACCTATTTTTACTATGTTAATGTAAATATTATCTATGATTTATTTTTTATTACCTACTAATAAATAACAGATGAGGGTATACAATTATATTTCTAAAATGTTATATTTTTTTTATATCTAGAGTTTATTGGGAATAAGGTATGCATACATTACAATTTTGATAGGAAATGAACTCAAATGCAGGAATAACATAGTATAAAATTCAGTCTGCATAAGTTATTCAAGTCTGTATTTGCCTAGGACAAACTGGTCAGTTAGGCCAACTTTGAAAAGAGGTCAATTTTATCGGTCAGTGTTCGAAAAGCTATGGACGATAGCTACCGTCCTAGATAGCAGGGTCTCAAGACAAAAGTCTTCGACCTATTCCAGGCTTATGTAGGGTTGCCAACATTTTTTGGCGAAATAAATCGTCATTATTTTAACAAAAAGCTATAAACATTTTGTAAACTTCTAAAAAATATAGTATTTAAGAGGATTGTGAAGCTGTTGATTTTCATACAAAAGGCGATAACGTTTTACACCCAGTAAATATAGTTAGATTTTTATAATTTTTGGATATGTTGTAGATATAATGAGAAACTACGCCTGTACGTTTTGATTTTTAAGAAATATTGCTTACGCTAAAATTTATTAGATTTATATAGAGATTTTTAAATGCTAATAAATTTTAGCGTAAGCAATATTTCTTAAAAATCAAAACGTACAGGCGTAGTTTCTCATTATATCTACAACATATCCAAAAATTGTAAAAATCTAACTATATTTACTGGGTGTAAAACGTTATCGCCTTTTGTATGAAAATCAACAGCTTCACAATCCTCTTAATGAAAACATTTAAAAATAAACAAAGACATTCTTACTTAGGTATTTATTTTTATGAAAGCTATACTTTTTTTGTCAAATTGACAACTTAGATAAGATCGGAACCAAAGACAAAAGACAATAGATTTGCTTTCTGAATCCGGAATTCGGTTCCACTACCGCGCCTTACTCAAAATATAGTGTAAAGGTGGGTTAATTATTATTTAAAACACATATGCTTGTAAGATTTCGTTCGGTAATGAAAATGTAGTATTTTTGCGTAATTTATATTACTCCAGCAGTATAAAGTACCAGAAATTAGTAGGTACATTCATTACAATACTATCTATATGTTATAGTACGACTGGCAACTCAAGCTTATGGCATTATTATGATCGCTTACGACAATAACAAGTACCTATCAAAGTAAATATCACCGACACAATCGAAGGAACAGCAGCCACAGAAGGATTAAGACAAATGACAGCCTTGATAATTGCTGAACTTACGAAGTGATGCCATTGAGGTGAGAAAGTGCTTAAATTGTGACCGCGTTACTCAAGATTCCATTGCAGGTAACTCTGTAGGGTGTTTAACCTGATGAGGGTCGATGGAATTTGCTGGGTACGAGCAAGAGAACAATAGACCTTGTTTATCTGGATATAGATTTTTTAATAAAAAAAACCAGGCAAGTGCGAGTCGGACTCGTACACGGGGGGTCCCGTACCATCTATCTCTATTATATAAAAGAAAGTCGTGTTAGTTACTCCGTTTATAACTCAAGAATGGCTGATCCGATTTGACTGAAAATTGGCGGGGAGGTAGCTCAGAACCAGGAAAAGGACATAGGATAGATATTAATCTTTGCCGGGCGGGACGAAGTCTGCCGGGACCGCTAGTATAGGTATAAAAGGAGTAAATATAATGTGAAGGTGCTTTAGTGAAGTTTAGGTTGTTTTACTGTACAGATGACAGTTTCTTCTCAAACTGTCTTTTTTATAAGTGTTATTTATTATACAGTTAACTAGGTAATTAGGTTCATTACATTTATTGTCTTATTGTCTTATAATAATAACCGTATTATTATAAGACAATAAGACAATAAATGTATAACTCTAAATACAATTTATCATAAGAGTCACAAAAATATTACCAAATCTGTTTTTTCTGTAAATTCACTGTGAAACAGAGTTCGCAATCACATTTTTCTATTACAAAAAAAAAAAAAATACAAACATAGACATTGCATTTTTTAAACAACCTCTTAACTCGATTAACTAAATTCTGTACTACAGTAAAGGCTAATAGAATATTAGATCAATGGAGTTCGTAACGAGATTATGAATTTTCATCACTTTGCTCTTTCGGTCCTGGATACGCGCTAATTGGAATTAGGTACAACTTGTTATACGTAGTTTAAAACGAAATATTTACAAATGAAAGCTGTGGTATCTGATAATATGTTAATGCCGTGAATTTTCGATTTGCCCTGGTTTTATTATTAACCAATTCATAATAGAACTAATGGCCACATAATAGCATTAAGTTATAGGTAATTCAGCGACATTAAATTAATTGAAATCAGTCCAGCTATCATGAATTGTCGAGTCACCTTATTCTCGCGGCGGCGTGTCAATAATCGTTAGTGTTACAGAAATTTGTAACGTTCTCAACAGCGCAAAATCTTTCATGTCGATTTCGGGTCTTATTTCTTTACTAGTTTCTGCCCGCGACTTCGTCTGCGTGGAACTCCTCCTTTTTTGCAGTCGGTTAAAAAGTAGCCTATGTCCTTTCTCAGGCTCTAGACTTTCTTTGTACCAAATTTCATTTAAATCGGTCCAGTAGTTTTAGCGTGAAAGCAGACAGAGTTACTTTCGCATTTATAATATTAGTAAGGATGTCCTCAACGCAATAATATCGACACGACAAACCTTCTTCTTGTTGACAACGTTCTCAATTTTATGTTGACAAAATGTCGATTCAACAGTTGGTCAGAGGCTCGCTGCACTAGATACCTAAGTGACATTCTACATAGGTACTTAAGATACTAGCAATATCTAACGCTAAACTATACGCTAACTACTTTAGCGTTAGACTATTGTCAGCTCAGTCGTGCTACGATTATGGAAACTGTAAAGAATCCGAAACGTCAGCTAATAAAATAAAATAAAAATACGCGAGTTAAATCCGTTAATAGTTGTTTCATTCCAATTTATATCAGCTTACTTTTTACTTATAATACGTATTTATCTATTTATTATGTATACAGCTAATTGTAGCAACCCGTTTGTGCTTACATTTTCCTCCTCTAAAGTTGTACTCATAGGTACTGACTTGACTTGTGTCTTTCTTTCGCTTATTTTTATGGAATCTCAATCGTAAAGTAAGTATACTTTTCCGTCAATCGGCCAGAAAGCGCCAACTTTGTGGCCGCTTCGCTAAATGAAATTTCCGCTTTCTGGCTTCGTTGAACAGAAAAATAGTATACTGACCTCGGCCAGTAAAATAAAAAAGCCTCAGATCACATTTTTGTCAACCTCGGCTTCGCCTCGGACGACAATTACATGTCATCTGAGACATTTTTTATTTTACTGGCCTTGGTGCGTAATGTACTAAATCGCAAATTAGGTATTCAGTTTGACGTGTTGCCAATTAATTTTGTATCTCTTATCCATATATAATAAACAGACATTTGATGATATAATTGAGTATGATTCAAGATGGCGCCGTGCTGCAACTTCTTTTCATAGATAACCGGCCAGTTTTTTTTTTCATTTTTTAAGTGTTCGTTTGCTAGCCTGGTAATTCAGGTAATGTGCAATGTTGCCAGCACTATCTTTACTAAATTTATCCCAGTTCAAATTTTTTTTATGTTAGCATAATATTTGTATGCCTCGGAAATCCATTTCACTACAAATTGTTTTTCTTTTTTCAGGCCGGAACCTTTAACCCTTTAACTTAGCGTTCGGGCAGTAACATAGCAACGCATATTGAAAGTGACAAAAGGGTTAAACTCTTTGTAGTTTTTCCGCTTACGTACATTTTTTTACGAGCTACCGAATATTTTGAACCTAATATCAGTGTAATGAAGGTTGATTTCTGCATGTCACCTCCGTATGGTTGAGAAATATTTTTTGTAATGAGGAAATTACTGAACGACGCGAAATATAAGAACTGAACGCGTTTGAGCATATTTTACAACAACCTTTGGTATTTGGTTCAATTAAAAAAACAATAGTTGTTTGAACATTATGCAGCAAAGCAGACTAAGGAACTGGTATGTAGGTATTATAATTATTATTATACGCTTACTTCTATGTTTTTTTTGTAACCGTTGATGTTCTTATAGAATGAAATTCAGAACTAATATATTTGATACACAACGTACCTACAAATAATTTTGTCCCGACTTAACTATTATATTATTAACACGTACGTACCTATACATCGTGTATGTATTCTAATTGAATGTGTAATCTAATAATGTAATCTAAATAATGAAGGACTTTGTATTTTTTTGTGTAACAAGCAACAAGTCAATAAAAAGTATCTTGTAATAATTTCTTGTAATAGTATCTTGTATTTATAAAAAAAATGCACCCCGATTTCCCTGAGTGACACCGGAAATATATACGCGACAGCAAACATCATATTTTGCATACATTTCAGTGACAAGCGGAAATTAACAACGCTCATCCAATCATGTAATAGGTGAATTAAATTCTAGTTTATCTTACGTACAGTCAACACCGAATATTATTTCATCATAATGGTCAAGATTTAAATATATCGAGCCACGTACCTACATATTAGCAAGCGCGTTAGCGTACTATAAATTTTATTGGAATGAAACAACTATTAACGGATTTAACTCGCGTATTTTTATTTTATTTTATTTGCTGACGTTTCGGATTCTTTACAGTTTCCATAATCGTAGCACGACTGAGCTGACAATAGTCTAACGTTAATAGTTGTTTCATTCCAATGTGTAATAACCGCGAAGGCATCAGAAATTATTATATAAATTTTATGTTTAACCACTTTAACTGATATGTTTTTTTTAAATTTGGTTGCGAGCCTATGATGAATTGTCGAGTCGAAGAAATGTTGATATTGTCTTATCTCGCGGTGATCTGTCAAAAATCGGTAACGTAGGCGACAATAAGAAATCATGTCATAGTCTCTTATTTCTTCGACAACGAAACAATATCGACACGACAAACCTTCCGCGCGGCAACGTTCACAACAATATGTCTACAAAAGATCAACTGAACAGCCTATGATGAACTGTTATTACGTTATCGCCATAAAGAAATAAAAGATGACATCAACATGACGAGATTTCTCGTTGTCGACAACGTCATGGGCTTTGACAAATCACAGCAAGAATAAGACGGCATCGACATGAAAACATGTCGACTCGACAACTCATGTTGCAGACTGTACCAGGACTAGTATATCGACTATATTAATAAAGGAGTGACCCAAACGTATTAACGTTTTCATACCAACGTTAGCATACGTATTGGAAACAATCAGGCATAGTAATTGGTTAATTGGGAATACTCATTACTGGAATTGCTTTATGAAATTCATTTTCATGTGTTAATTGATTTTCATTAATTTAGGTATTTCTACTCGTACTAAATGTTTGATAACTACGGCTTTGTTTTAAAATTTGGTGTTTGAAAAAAGTAGATCAAATTACTAAATTTATCATCTTCTATTTTAAGATAAGAGTAAGTTTGTCATCGTACATAAAAGCGAAAAACGAGTAGACCAAAAGGCCGTCAAACCTCAAACTAGAGTACTTACCTACATTGTTTTTTTTTTAAAAGGCTTAAGAGTCTCCTTTCAGGAGTCTCGCCACCCGTCCGGTTTTGCAGTGAAGGCCCATTAGCTGGCCAACTGCGCTTCAGTATTCAGTTCGAAAAAAAAAAACATTGTTTTTGAATTCAAACTTCACGTTTATGCACACAACTTTTAATTTTCAAAAGCTTTCATAATCAACAAGCGGTCGATAGTAACTCAATTTTAAGAAGCAGCGAAACAGTAAAAGATTTAGTACTGATTTGGTTTTATCCGCAAAACCCCGGGAATTTACTCGGTAGCAAGATAGTGGCAGCCAAGTTGGCAGCGCGGCTAATTTGGCTCCCCGCTGAGCACTGTGGGGCCCTCACTATCTATACGGTTATGATAGTAAATAGCTGTCTGGAAGAATGTACTTGGATATTGCAAATGCAATGGACGACGATGTTAGTGGCTGTTAGCGACGCACTTGGAACTATTTTAAAAATTGGAATGAAACAACTTTAAACGGATTTAACTCGCGTATTTTATGTTAAAGTAGCATTAGCATAAGACTATCGTCAGCTCAGTCGTGCTACGATTATGGAATCTGTGAAGGTTTCTAAACGTCAGCCAATAAAATAAAATACGCGAGTTAAATCCGTTTAAAGGTGTTTTATTCCAATATATTATAACCGCGAAGGCATCAGAAATTATCATTTTAACAATACTTACGAGTACGTATATTCTTTAGAATTACCTACCTACGTATTTTAATTGAATTATATAATAATTTCTGATGCCTTCGCAATTTTTACACATTGAATAAAACAATTATAACGGATTTAACTCGCGTATATTTTTTTGCTGGTGCTGTGAAAAATTTACAGTTCCCATATTCATACGCGACTGAGCTGACGACAGTTTAAGGCTAAAGGATAAGTGATTTTAGCGTTAAAAAAATTAAGATCTAGCATTGACCATTTCCAATTTCTTAAGAGTAATATTGTTGTTATCTCTGGTAACAGAGCTGCTAATAATAGTTTTAATTTTGTGAGTGTATTTAAGACACAAGATTATGTTATTATAATGTATAAAATAATGAGAAATAATTTTATTGAAATTAAACAACTATGAACGGATTGAACTCGCGTATTTAATTTTATTTATTTGCTGACGTTTCGGGTTCTTTACAGGTTACCATAATCGTAGCACGACTGAGCTGACAATAGTCTAACGTTTCATTCCAATGTGTAATAACCGCTAAGGCATCAGACATTATTACATAAATTCATCTGAATCTGAATTTCATACTACAGACAAAATCAATTATTGATTTGTCTTCCAGTGATAGGTAGTATCAGAAACTACTTATACTACCTATCACTGTAAAAAGCTGGCAGTCGTTTAGTGAATTTGTTACCAACGATAGTGCGGTCAGCGATGGCAGTTCAACCGGAACAGACGATAAGGCGACCCCTATCTGTCGTGACGGATACGTCCCGTGCCACGGTGTTATCTGGCCTTTGAAATATTTCAGATCACTCTTTATAGATTTTCTTATTTTAATTAATATTTACAAAAAATATACCTGTAGTTATCTATATAATTATATAAGCTGACTTATCGACTGATAAATGAACGCAGCACCTAAATTATAAGGGTAAGAAAGTTTTGCACAAGTGGTTTTTTGAAAATTTACATCCTAAAGCTAAAGACTAACGTCAGCTCAGTCGTGCAACGATTATCGAAACTGTAAAGTCAGCCAATAAAATAAAATACGCGAATTAAATCTGTTTATAGTTAATAATTTCTGATGCCTTCGCGGTTATTACACATTGGAATGAAACAGCTGTTAACGGATTTAACTCGCGTATTTTTATTTTATTTTATTAGCTGACGTTTCGGATTTTTTACAGTTTCCATAATCGTAGCACGACTGAGCTGACAATAGTCTAACGTTAAAATAAAAATAGGCTAGTTAAATCCGTTAACAGTTGTTTCATTCCAATCTGTTTATAGTTGTTTCATTGCAATACCTGATTATTTTTTATAAAAACATAAAGGAACGATAAAGTGTCTCAAGTGATTTAAGTTTGTCAATCATAAAACTGTAACTTTCAACTATTTTTTGCTCATTTAGTTGAATTATATTTACTGACTAACTTATAAAAAAACATTTCAAGAATAGAAAAAACTCCTATTTAATCTTTCAATGGCTTACGCAGTATGCGGCAAACGACGACCCATTTCACATCAAAATTGAGGTGACTTATAAAAATCCACGTCACAGGTGCTTTGGATCGTTAAAGAGCATCTTAAAAATTCCAAGCTGTCCAAATTATATATGGCTGTCGTATTGAATCTCGTCAGTCGACACGAAGTGTTTTATTACAGGCAAAGCTTCGCTGCGTCTCTTAATTATTTCTTCCATTTTGTCCAAAGAAAAAACTCGTCTTTAAGCATCAGATTTTGTGATAAATTTAGTCCTCGCCCCCTCAAAAGACTTTTTACTCTTGCATTCTGGTTTATAATTAGCACTCTCGTATTTTTTAATGTTCCATTTTAATTTTAGATAAATCGTGTAAATTACTGGTGAGAGTCGAAGCTTTATTTTAGGTTTATAATGGATGTCAGATGAATTGTCTTGACGTTGGAGTATTTATATTGTTTTCTTTTCCCTATTCCTCTTTGCTACATTTTCGATTAAGTATCTTACTTTTTATACTTACGACGTACTTATAGAAAATATGTATTACTTACCCGTTAGAAGGTGAATTTCTATATAAAATATAATATGACTTCCATAGAATGTGTATGTTAAATTCTAGATTGGACCAAAGAATCACTTTTCCTCGTATAACTTTGACACCCTATTTCATCCCCACAGAGGTAGAATTTTGGGATATCCTCTCCTATCGCTCAGTCAATCAGGACAAAGGATTTTATAAAATACTAGCGACCCGCCCCGGTTTCACACGGGGGCTATAAACCTTCCTTAAGAATCACTCTATCTATTAAAAAAAACCGCATCAAAATCCGTTGCGTAGTTTTAAAGATCTAAGCATACATACGGACATACAGCGAAAGCGACTTTGTTTTATACTATGTATTGATGTTTAGAAAGCAGGAGACACACCTAAATTAAAATAGCACCAGAATCATTAAATGAGTTTTTATTCATTTTAGGGGAAAAATAAGTAGTAGGTACACATATACTGGGTAGGTAAGTAAATTTTATAAAATTAACACAGCAGTGTAGATTACAAGTCGACAAGATATCGAATTTTATAGTTTGCGTCATAAAATCCACGAGAGCGAAATTGCGAGACGAACAATTCTTAAAACGATCGGTAGAAGCATATCTCAGAAATCGGAAGGAATTGGGTTAATGTCGTCATCTATACTATACTAATATTATAAAGCTGAAGAGTTTGTTTGTTTGTTTGAACGCGCTAATCTCAGGAACTACTGGTTCGAATTCAAAAATTATTTTTTGTTGGATACGTTGGAGGAAGGCTTTAGACTATATAACATCACGCTGCGACCAATAGGAGCGAAGAAACAGTGGAAAATGTGTAAAAAACGGGTAAAATATGAAGCCTTATGAAAAAGTGACAGAGGACTTTGACGAAATAATCAGACGGGCAGGACGACGTCTGCCGGGGCCGCTAGTATATAATATTATTGATTAGACGCGTTACTGATCCAGTACCGAGTTGATATGTATGCAACAGCCTTGAGTAATGTATTGCTGTCACATTCGACATTCATATCACGTTAGCACCCTATGAAACATACATAGTTGAAACCTGCAATCCGAACGACCACCGCTTAGCGCCACCTGGTAACAGCAATAACTATTTGGATGTCCTTTGCCGCTAGCATATAAATTGCAGGCATGTTTCTAGCCGCATGCTTAACATTTTATACACAGCTTCTATCTTGTAGGTAAACTAATAATGTAGAAGTAGCTAAATAAAAAGTTCTTGAACCGTACGGGATTTCATTTTGCTTTTGATTGAAGTTTTGGGACGTCATGTGAACGTAGGTAGGTACTTCAAAAGGTTTTAATTAATAGCAATATACTATTTATAATATTGTTACATTAACCGATACCTATTTTTAAATATTGCACCTTTGCTTTTTTTATTTACCTTGTCTCAAAGTAGTCTTGTAGAAATCCAAAGCCATGAAGATAAATAATTATCGACAGTGTTTTCCACTCTAACTGGCAAAATAAAACAGTTTCGTGAAAACAATGATCATGAATTGATAATAGTATAGACGATGATGATGCGGAATAGGTAGGTAGTAATAGGCAGGTACATTAACAGGATGAGTGAATATAAATTGTAAATGAGAGCGGTGGCGGAATACTGGCTATTCTGTTGAAAAAAACTAACTTTCCGCGGTCCAAAACGACTTCTTCAAAAAGGAAAATCAAACAACTATTAACGTTATTACATACGAAATTCCTAAAAGTTGTTAATTTTTTTTTATGTTCCATGTAGTTTAAGAAAATCAAATTCTTACATTTCAACAAACTTAAAATTAATAATAAAAGTATATTTTTTTAATATTGTGAAAGAATGTTGAACCAGTATTTTTCCTCGTAATGATCAGATACGGCGGTTTGCTACTTCAGTTGATTAAAAATAAAATTGCTGGATAATTTAATGAAGCCCAATAAAATCCGTCGAGACTTATGGGAGGGCCACACCTCGCGAAATTCACCAATATCGCCGAAAGAATGAGCCGTCATTACATTCCCTTTGTTTTACGCCCTCTGATATTATTTCCGGTCATGCCATGGTCCCAGAATTATTATTTTATCGACGCAATAAAATTAATATAAGGAACCGTTTTCACCGCATTAGCTTTGTTACGATTGATGGCTTTTGTTTTTGGGTTACATTTCTGCACTTTACGAGTATACCTATTTTATGGCCAAGGAAAGGTTTATTTGGACGTGGGTGTGATAAGACTTTGCAGTCCACGTTTTCGATATGTGTATAAATAGTGTCCATTTACTGTGTCCAGGTCGAAACGTGACGTGAAGGCTGTACGTCGGAGCCTGGGCGCACGTTTCAGATCTATCCGGAGTGCAAAATGCTGTCGCGTGTCGAAATGTTTGTAAGAAAAGGCTTTACGCTATTTCGGGCGTTTCAATCATAATACGGCGCTATAAACTTCCTAATGTTTGGGATTGGGTAGAATTACTGTTATGTATTACGCAAGCTTTTCAGTTGTTTTTTTATACTTACCTATACCGTGATCTTTAAGAGCTTAATAAGCTTACAATACATTTATATATTTTTGATAAACATAAAATCTATTAAGTACTTTTCATTATTATGTATTTATTAAATGCATATTTGGAATAAAACGAGATATCTTGTAGTGATTTACACGTGTAATATTATAACAATATGTCTATTATCAACTTTATAACAAACTGTCCGCCCTGGCTTCACACGGATCACTTTTTTTATAGCCTATGTCACTCGGGAATAGTGTAGCTTCCCAGCAGTGATAGATTTTTTCAAATCGGTCCAGTCATTTTGGAGCCTATTCAATCCAAAGAAACAAACAAACAAACCTTTCCTCTTTATTATATTAGTAAAGATTTCCAATAAAATATAACGTCACTACAAAAAGAAGCACACACCTTAAAAATTCAGACCGTTACCTCCGAAATTCACATTGATTTATTCCGAACTAGAAGTATCTCCTGTAATTTTTTCAAACAATTGACTTTCTAATTCAATTAAGCCGGAAATAGATACTCTGGATATTAACTAGAAGACAAATGGGTTCGTTTCATGCTTCACACCACTAAATTCAGGGTGCACCTCACAATAAATTAGAGTTCGCTTCCGGAGATTAAAGAAAGAAAAGAACTTTGTGTTGGTTTCGCACGCAAAATACATAATGGCTATGATTAATTACTTTCTGAAAGTTGGTAATTATTGTGGTCGGATCGTTATCTGAGAAAATGTATGATTTCCTGAAACAAGGAGTTAATTATTATTTAGCTACTTATATCTTTTTAAGATCGCTAGAAAAGGATAAAAATTGGTAACAGATTGTAATAAGAAGCCAGTACCTATTATTTTTATTAAAATCTGCTATACTTTTTTGTTCTTTTTTAGCCGTAATTTTTCACTGATAAAAACGCATGTCAATGGAGTTGCGTTGTTGCGTTAAAACAAAACAACAACCATTTTAAACTTTTATAATATCGGTAGCTACTTACCTACTGATAATAACATGATATTTCTATATAGACAGAGCCCAAAATATTTTTAAGGTACGTATGTTTTGAACGATTTAAAAGATAAAACTTCCTTAAAATCACATTTTAAAAACGTTTAATCATTTAAACATTGCAGTAAGTAGAATATACGTTTAAAAGTCCATACCCATTATAGCCGAAAGCTTTTCCGTTTAAAACAAAAAAATGCCACAGGGACACTTTCGTAGTAGAAAAGACCCCAACCGTGATCGATGAGACAAAAAACACAATATTTCCGCATTACCTACTCCATTTATGATTACGCTCGTATTTTCACCATAAAACCTTACGCATGCAAATATTTCCATTTGTCTTATACCTATTTCTTGCGAAAAACGGCATTCATATTTCTTATTGAAACCAGAGTCCAGGCATTACCTATCGTATTCTTATTTGATATGACAATATCAAGAATATACTGAAGTCCCAGACTTCGATATGACATTTATTCCTGACTGTATTAAATGTATCGCGTAGCATAGATTGAAGCGGCAGATCGGTCTTGTATTGAGCAATAAGAGACAAGGCGCTCGGCATATGCGAGTAACTTGGTACTGTAGTGAACGTTGGGGTGATTCGGTGCAGCCAACATAGCGGTGGAACTGCGGTCGCGGCAAGTACCTACTTATTTGCGCAATTTCGGGACGACCGCGAGGCGCGCGGTTCAGGCGTGCCAATATTAAAATATTCCGCTTTGGGTAACATTTTTAATTTATGATTAAATTTTTAATCTGTTCGTGTGTTAAATCTAAAGTGTGCGCGTTTATTTTTTGTAGGTTGGCGAATAGAAAAGATAATTGTATAAAGAATTATATCACAGAAAAATGTATGTCTAAAATATAAGTTTCAGAATAGTATAAATGAAGAAGTCAATTTACACGGCAATAAGCGTCAAGCCTTTCACAGCCCTTATAGAACTAACGTAAAGTGCAAAAATGTTTTAAATTTAAACAAAAATTATTCAGCTTCAATTCCGTTAGTCGACGTAGAAAACAACTTTTTTGCTCGTCATTCCATCTTGCTTGTTAGTGAAAGGAGAGTTTGTTAATGGACCCGCCGCATTCAGAGCTTAATGTCTCCCGAGTGAAAAACGCCAGAGTAACATGTCGTTGGAAAACTAAATGAGAACCACTCACACCGACTTAGTATTATTAAGTTTTTGAATGTTAATAACGCCACGACATCTTGTATTCTGCCAGCGATCCTTATCAGGACCTTCGAGGAATCAAGTCTCATTAATACTTTTCTTCTTACTTTATTCTAGAATACCTAGTCATATAATTTCAATATTACTTAATATCAGTCTCTTGGTCTATACTTAACTCTCATGACCGATTCGTAAACCCATCGGCCATCACCGACTAGCTGTATTCTCTCTTGACAATTAAAAACCGCCAATAATGACGGAAGCTCCCATTGGTCACTCGTTATCGTCTTTTTTTTTTTTTTCGGTTAGTGACTTTATACAGTTGGCCGTTGGCTGTTGGGTTCTTTTATCGACCAATCAACGACTTACGGTAATGTTGCCATTATCAAAATACTAGCGGTCCCGGCAGACTTCGTCCCGCCCGGCATAGAATCGATTTGGAACGTAATAAAAAGGATCCTTTTCCTGGTTTTGAGCTACATCCCCAGCAATTTTCAGCCAAATCGGTTCAGCCGTTCTTGAGTTATAAACGGAGTAACTAACACGACTTTCTTTAGATATTTTAGATAATAAAACCAAAATATACGTTGGTAAAATCATGACAGACGTTGTATAATGAATCAACCCCTTTGCGTCTTTCGATTTTCAACCGACGAAAAAAACGGAGGAGGTTATCAAGTCGACGCGTATATTTTTTTTTTTTTATGTATGATCACGCATAACTTTTTATAGAGTGGCTCGATTTTGATAATTCTTTTTTTATTGGAAAGGGTATACTTCGAAATTGGTCCCATTTTAATTTGGAAAAAAAATTCCAACCCTAAGGGTAGGAAAAGAGGGGATGATTGAGAGAGAGTTCATTTTTCACGCACCGATTGTATCGTATGACCACGCGTAACTTATTACAGAGTAGTCCGATTTTGATAATTCTTTTTTTATTGGATAGAGAATACCTTAAAGTTGATCCCATAAAAAATTGGAAAAAGAAACCTACCTTAAGGGTGGGAAAATAGAGGTAATTTACTGTTCACTAAAAGTTAATAGCAAAAACATGGTAGGTAGCTATTTCAAAAGTAAGTACCTAATTTAAAATTAAGCATGTAATAATTTGTACAAATGATGGTCACAGAAAATTATAAAATAATAACTTTTTAATAAAAAAATTTAACCGCCGAAAAAAAACTAAACAGCAACAAAATACAAAAGCGCACTGAAAAGAAAAAAATAATAATTTTGTCTTTATAACGACTACTATTTTAGTTGTAATGTCTGATAGTTTTGAAGTCGGTGCCAGCTGGTGCAGCAACTCTTCACTCTCAACTCTTCACTAAGGTGCTCAAGTTTTTTTGAGGCTGGCACCGACTCCAAAAATATCAGACATTACAACTAAAATAGTAGTCGTTATAAAGACAAAATTATTATTTTTTTCTTTTCAGTGCGCTTTTGTATTTTGTTGCTGTTTAGTTTTTTTTCGGCGGTTAAATTTTTTTATTGCATACCTACTTGTCGCTATGAAAGACCTTAGGAGCGACCTTTGTCAAGCAGTGGACAGTAAGTTTACTAAAAATTACTGAAATGAAACGTTCCAGTATTTTTAAAAGTACTCCATCTGTAATTCGCGCGTTGATTCGAAACTTTAAAATTGCGTTTAAATAATGACATAAACGTTATTCTTTTAGAATTTCAGTAAGTCTTTTTAAATTCTGTTCAAACTTGGAGGTTGTTTGTTTTCGCTACGTGACGGTGTTACCAGTGTTCAACGAATTAAAAACCTAATTGAGAGCGTATTTTCACTAATTTAGTTTACTGTTTATTGCTGCTGGCAACACAGATGCTTTCGACAGGCAAATACTGTTTTAGATGTTTTCTTTAGCTTTTTGTATAACAATTTTTATTAGCTTTTGCTTTAAGGAATAAGTGAGTAGGTAAACATATTTGAAGTTTGCTTTGGTATCCATTAACTTGTAACTAATGTGCTAATTAATCTAGCCAATAGATAATATCTGTTTCAGACATTTTACCTTGTTGAGAATACTTAGCTAATACGAAACTTTTTTCCATTTAATGTAGAAAATAAGTTACCACAACAACTGTAAAAGTAAAAAGCGTCAATATGAAAAAATATAATTTAAATACTCAAGGTAGTTTGGGATTGAATGTTTTTATCCTTTTCACACTTACACCTATTCTATACCCGTCTCTCTCCACGAGACAACGGCGGAAATAGCCGAAGACGCGTACGCTGAGTACATGTCGTTGCAAACAAGATGGCCGCCTCCGCGCCTTAAAGGCACAGCCAATATTCGCGTGCTGTTGAAAATCAACGAAATCTGATAGGTTTATGATCTCATGTGAAAACATTAGGTAATCAAATGAGTTGATTTTGTGAGTTTTTTTTAAATGATTTTATAGTAAGAACCGCGGGGTGAGCTCGACTTTTGACCCTACAAGGTTAACAAACTTATAGCTTGGATTTCGCAGTATTGCTACTGATCTTTATTACTGAAGCCACTACAACAATAAGGTGTGAATCAACTCTTTTTCCTTTGAGTGTCACGAGTTTCCAGTAATTATGTAAGTAGTCACACAAGTCAAATTCTAGCGCTTATAACATTTTATTAATAACTAGCTTTTGCCCGCGACTTCGTCCTCGTGGAACTCCTCCTTTTTTGCAGTCGGTTAAAAAGTAGCCTATGTCCTTTCTCAGACTCCAGACTTTCTTAGTAACAAATTTCATTTAAATCGGTCCAGTACTTTTAGCGTGAAAGCGTAACAGACAGACAGAGTTACTTTCGCATTTATAATATTAGTAGGATGTATTATTAGAGATCTACCTGCGGCATAATGCGCACAAAAAATATATCAATATACATTTTTAACAATTTAAAAGAAGTTAAAAACATACAGAAGAGTAAAAGAAACAATAAATCTAAATGAAACAGACCAGTATGCACTTTATTCTTATTTCAGACAATAAGTAATTCTCGTCTTTCAGTGTAGTCCTCTCTGCTACCTTATTGAGTTAGACCCAATTAAAACTTATTTTTTGCTATAGATTTATGTTGAAGGTAATTCTTTATTTTGTCATCTTCACTTATATTATAATAAAGAGGAAAGATTCTCGTCTGTTTATATTGAATAGGCTCCGAAACTACTGGGTTTTAAAAAATCTTTCACTGTTGGGAAGATACACTATTCCTGAGTGATTTAAAAAAAAAAAAATAGGAATCCGTACGTACAAGTGAAAAACAAAAGACTTAAAGAAAAAAAAACCTTGAAGGAAAGCTAAAATTAACATTCGAAAATATGTCAGTGAACCATAGCAAAAAAAAAACAAACTTCTATCGGGTTAAAGCGACCACAGTTAATTCGCGAAAAAGCCCCCAAAAACAATATCAAATGGAAACCTTCCAAAACAAATGGACGAGAACTCATCAAAAACAAAGGGAAAGAAAAATATTTTGTAAGACGGTATTTGTCTACCGAATTCTCGCTCGCATGAACGGGGAGAAGATCTATTGAATAAAAAAGTGTTACAATTTTTATTTACGCTAAAAAGATGTTTAGGCAGACTTTGCAAATATTTTTCTTGAACAAAACTTTGGATATCCGAATATGATAATTGATAGCTTACATAAAAGCCTGTCAACTCTATTTATACTACTTATTGCTTTTCTTTGCTTGTTATAAAAGTCGTCAACATCTCGTTTAATATTCACATTTCCTCATTCTTAAAAGCAGCACCTTTAGTGAGGAGTTACTGAAACTTTCATCATCCATATAAAAATTTAAGTATGCGCATCTTCAAGCGTTTGAGACGCAGTCATTGTCGTCTACATCTATGTCTATAATGGTTGCAAATAATATTATTAAGTATCAATTGAAATAGTATTTGTACCAGTACCGGGGGATAATATCACTTCAATTTTTGTTACTTATTGACTCTATTCTTAAATGTACACTCTATGGTGACATTTGTTGTGAAAGCTAGATGTCAGTGTCACAAACCAAGCTAAAGTTTAGCTTACGGATTATAATTTCGTCCCGCGATTTAGCATGTATCTTAACACGAGTGGCTTTAAAAAAAGTAATTTACTGCTTAATTAATAATGGCAGTTTATTACCAGGCTTAATTCATTAACTGGAGGGCCCTTGTCCCAAGGGTTATCTGACTACGCTTAATTTAGTAGGCGGCTATCGCAGCCATTCAAGTTGCCAAGTTTTGTGGCCTGAATTGCAGATTTGTTTTTTTTTAAACGGTTTTGTCCTACTTGCTTTACATAAAAACATGTTTTGTAAACAAGTTTTCGTTTAGGTAAAGTACAAAAGTAATTTTGAAGTCAGATTTTAAAGTGAAATTAAATGACTAAATTTAAATTCTTTATTGCAATTTTAGTCTATAGCGGTGAGTAAGTACATATTAATAAACAAAAAAGTAGTACTATGCCAATAAAAATAAAACACAAGTTAAGAGGATTGTGAACCTGTTAATTTTCATACAAAAGGCGATAACGTTTTACACCCAGTAAATATAGTTAGATTTTTATAATTTTTGGTTATGTTGTAGATATAATGAGAAACTACGTCTGTACGTTTTGATTTTTAAGAAATATTGCTTACGCTAAAATTTATTAGCATATATAGATCTATATATAGATTTTTAGATGCTAATAAATTTTAGCGTAAGCAATATTTCTTAAAAATCAAAACGTACAGACGTAGTTTCTCATTATATCTACAACATATCCAAAAATTATAAAAATCTAACTATATTTACTGGGTGTAAAACGTTATCGCCTTTTGTATGAAAATTAACAGGTTCACAATCCTCTTAAAACTAAACTAAAGATACCTACATAAACAGATTTTTACCAATTTAAAAAGAATATAATATATATACTTTACCGCTAGACTATCTTCAGCTCAGTTTTGTTAAAGTTTTCGAAATTTAAGCGAATTAAATAAAAAAACGCTAATTAAATCCGTTATAGGTGTTCCAATGTGTAATAACCGCGAAAGCATCAGAAATTATTAACATAAATAATTTTAAACGTTATTCGTACAAAAATAATCATTGTTATTTTCAAACAACATCGCCCACAAAGCATTGAAGTAACAATATAAATTAGAGTAGGCAAATATTTTTCTGCAGTTCAGCATTTCACGAGATGTTTAGGTTGATGAACCCTTCTATTCGGGAAGTCATAAATAACCCCATAATGAAGGCAGTGGCCCTACCATGAGTCAAGAGAACTGATAAAATGATTTAGGGAAACTTAGCTTTAATGACTGTAAAATTACTCCGTTACAAACTTTTACGAGAGCCAGCACAACATTGATTCAAATGGTTAGATAATAATGTGTTTTAGATATTTGCACAAAGACAAATAAAAGAAAAAAAATGGAGTCAATTCCATAATTGACTCCATTTTTTTTTTTTTATTTGTACTTTTGGCGTCCATACGCCTATGGTGAAAATGGGAGCATAAGCCTCGCAAAGGCAAAAGTGGGAAATGGGTCAAACCCACTCGATTTCTTCTACTCTTGTCTGTGTGCAAATATCATTAACACTAAAATTAACGGTATTTATGGAAATTGAATCGGAATGATGAGACAAGGCCTTAAACCTTAAAAAAGAAGCTATTAAAGTTTATTTGTTTCATTCTAATGTAATAACCGCAAAGGCATCAGGAATTATTACGAAGTCATTAAAGAAATTGCACCATTTGATATTTTTATTGGTTTTATACCCGCACTCGTGGTAATTTTTCTCTCCATAAAAATGCATCAAAAATAAAGAAGTAGGTAAGAAGATCCATCGCTAGCACGAGTTCGAATGATGAATGATCTCTCAAGTACCCGATATTAAGTGTTACTCGCATCAGACGGAATAGCATCCTCACACGGTTTTGATGGAATGGGAAAATTGTTTTTCTGGATTTAATAACGTCACGCTTTATTTTACACAAGTCTGTCTCCCAAGAGTAACTGTAGATTTTGAAATATAACAATTGTAAGGGAACTTTTGTTTTGCGGTAAAAAACTGACCGCGCGGAGCGTTGGAGTATGTCAATTTCATGTAATTTTGCATTGGTATAGTTTGGTTGTTATTGTCGATTGGTACCTACTTGTCTATAGGCCCTGATTTTATGCTAAAGCTTCGAGGAAAGTTATGTAATTTCTATATTCATAACATAAGTTTATATAATTCAGAATTAATTTAGCTACGAAATAGAATCCATTCGAAATGTTCTGAACACAGAAAAAATCGTTGTTCAAATGTGTCTGAATGTGCAAGATTAGATATGTATCACTTTTTATGCGTATTTCTGAACTCTAATTATTTTAGACTTCTGAATTATAATCAAAATCAACAATACGGTTAATTGGGCACCACACAATTTATAACGCTGTTATGATATTATATAAAAAAAGGACATGAGGTAATGATATCACAAATGAAACGCCAGTTTATAAATACAGTTTTTGATATAACACATTTCACTTCTCATTTGATTTCTTGTCTTGTTCTTAAAACTGGGGCTTGACTATTCAACGTTAAACTGTCACCTTGTTTCATCAATACTTTCTCAATCTGCCACTCCCTTAACGTTTTAACCTGCGTACCAGGCACTACGTCTTTGTTTAAGTACTTGGCAGCATATAATTCATCTTTAAATATTAGAAGTTGTTCTTTTATATATTCTACTGGTATCTGAGAAACGGCTAACAATTTAGGTTTATATGAAGGATCCCGTTCATTATGTGCTTCGTACAATTCATATATTAAATTCCTGTCGTGAGGTTTTGGAGTTTTTAGAAACACAGCGTAGTCGTTGCCGATATGCAGGAATCCTCTATGATTGTACTCTGATTTGATCCCGTCGAGAAATTGGAATAATATATGTAATCTCACCCCGCTTGTGATTGCAATTATGGAGATTAATAGGATTGGTAATTTCTGGAACAAAAATCTTATCAGTTCAGATCCTTAGGGACTAAGTAGCTTTAAGGTTTTCTTCGTGCGACAAAGCAAGAGAGATAACGAAAGATAGCATAATTGTAGGATATAATAAAAAAATGTTTAGGTTTGACTCAGGGTAAAGTTTACTGGCCACGTGACTTTTGATAAACTTCTCGCAAATTTATTAGTAGGTACAAGAATTACTTAGAATATAAAAAGATAAACTTTTTCACTATTGAGTACGAAACACAGGATAGGTACTTGTCACCGTAGTAAAATTTTCTGGGTAATATTTTTAAAAAGCGCAGTTATGAACCTTCTCGAAATAGTAATGTTAAGTATAACGGAAGTTTTGTATACTTAAATAGAAAAAAAATAGGAACCAAATTACTTCACCAGTAGGGTACCTAGATAAAAATTTAACTATTAATTATATAATATGTATTATTAGATAAGTAATACATACGAGATCCATTCTGATGAACAAAATACAATTCCAAGTAGGTAGTATATAGTTATGGAACGCAGTTGAATTCCATTTTTATTGCACGTTATATTTTTTATGCATAAAATGTTTTATTTTTGCAATTCTTGCAACCAATTCAAAATGGCTCCATAAAATTGTGATGTTATGAAGTGAGACAATAAAATGCTTTTGAGCATTTTGTGCACCCGTGTTTGGTAAAATAAATTTATATTACTATTTTATATTTTCATTTTGTTTTTCCTTTTTGATCGTTTAAAATAAATTATCACGCTAAAAAGAAGAGTAAGAGAAAAATGTATTGTTTCAATGACAGATTAATTATTTTTAACCTGCAGGAAAAAAATAACAAACCATGTTCAAGATGCACCTAGAGAAATTTAAGTAGGTACCTACCTTTATTTAGAATTTAAAGAAATTAAAATTATAAAACCTTTTATAATGACTTAACCGATTTTCAAAGTATACTTAATACTACTAATGTTCAGGCGATTCTCTTTCATTGATTGACATGATTCTCCATTCGGGTAGGTATATTTGGTTTATAGCTCAACTAGCAAATTTTTGACATAATTATCCTCATTCAATTTCTTATCGGCGGGCACGGCAGTGCCCCCGCCAAGACGAGTTAGTTTTTACAGCGTTAGCCAACGTAGAACGTTATTTGTCTAAAACTAATTATGAAAAGAGAGTGTAATCATGAAAATATATTAAATGGAAGTGTCCAAAATGAATTACAGTAGCGGTATAATTGATAGCGTTTTAATATTTTTACCCATTAGGAGAGTATAATTTGCCCTTATGGCTATTTTCACACGATATTGTCCACGTTATCATCTTTATTGCGGGACATTTATCATCGTAATAAGCGAAGTCAGACGTTTCGGCTGCTAAGTAAATTTCTTTTACGATATCTTTTGTCCTACCTTATCCATAGCAATGGAATTAATGGGAAAGTAGGCTGTTTGCCTGCTCTTTGCTTTTATAGATAATCTATTGACGAGAATGATTTAAGTACCTTACTTTTACAGAAATAGGTACATAAATCTAGGACTTGTCAGTAAAGAAATGATCGTGTTTAAATTTATGTAAGTATTCTAATATTTTTATTAGGTGTAGTAAAAATCAACAAAACTTTGACTTGCCTAAACTGGACAGGTACCGGTTGCGAAAATATTTATAATTAGTAATTAATAATAATTAGTATTTAAAGTTGGATATTAAAAGGTAGTTAAATATTATGTTGCAAAAAAAAATATATTTTTTATTGGATGCTTGAAGCCGCATGCAAATGTTGATGATACTATACCTACGACTATGGGTATCTTATTTCTTAAATGGTAGGTATATGTACTTCTTACATCAAAAAGAAGCACTGTGTTGATGTTGATTGTTATTGTTACTTTGTTACTTGAAATATAAGCCGACCGTTAACTTTGGAAGCATTTAATAAATCTGAAGAGCGTGTTTGTTTATTTTATAATGTTTAATTTTGACGATCTCACTATGAGTGCATATAATATGACACAATGTGTAATTATAATGTATGTAATAATGAGAAATAAATGAATCTAATCTAATCTATACGTATATCTAGGGAAATCTCAATAGCGCGTTACAGGAAAACTCACTGGCCGGTACAGCACCATCTATACGCAACTTCTGTACTACCAACCCCAAACAAATTTCCAAACGTTTGAATTTCAATAAAATAAGTATGATTGCATGTTTTATACTGTCACGAGTGGTCTATAAAAACAAATGACGTTCTAATACTTTTCCCCGAAATAAAGACTCAAGAAACTAGTACTAACTTTGAATAAATTCAGATTCCTCCTTCTTGATTATTTCATTTTACTTGCTGAACGTAATTGAATATTTAAATCATAAAAATGATCAAATAACAACATTACAAAATAACTACCATTAAAGCCATCCCTTTTCCTCATAGTTGTCAGATTTTCCCCATAAAATGCGTCAAGTAACCTGCAAGATTTTGCATCAAAAAGCTGTCAACAACCCTCTTCAATCCATCCGAAAGGTAATGCCTTGCCAATTCTCCTTTCACTTATCTATTACTGGATATTATTATTTATCACAGAACTCATGCGCTTGTCTAAGTTGGGACGTGGTGAGTAGTAGGTATATTGGGTTCATGAACACCATAAGTGATAATAAGGGCATCATTATATGGCACTATAATAATATAACTACTGTCTTATATATTAAAGAACGATTCGTCGTCGTCTTATAAATTTATAAATTATAAAAGAACGTCAAAATACAGAACAACTAGCTTCTGCCCGCGATGTCTATATTAATAAAATAAAGAGGAAAGGTTTGTTTGTTTCTTTGGAATGAATAGGCTCCAAAACGACTGGACCGATTTGAAAAATTCTTCCACTGTTGGACAGCTACACAATTCGTGAGTGACATAGGCTATATCAAATAAAAAAAAAATAGGGATCCATGCGAAGCCGGGGCGGACCGCTAGTAGGTAATATAATATTAACTCACTCGACCCTGATTTTCAAAATTAAATTTTTCGACCCCTATTTATTTAATCCTGTATCTTCGTAACACGTTAGTCGATTGCGCTCATAAGTGTGATATTATTCTTATAACGCGAGCAAAAAAACTTTTATTCGTTTATTAAATTCCATAAATACATTGATGTTTATCAACGATGCAAAATTCGTCGAACTATCAATACATTGCTCAGCCTTCAAATCAATTCAAATCAAATCAAAGCATTTATTGTTTGTCACAGGTATTTTACAGATGTTGAAACAGTATACTTATATAAAAATAGATTCACTGGGACATGTCATGAAGACGTACAATATTAGTAGTCGAGTTCGTGATTGCACCTTAAAATTGAAAACTTCAAAATGTCAGCGATATTGTTAATGAATTATGATTAAGTATGTCAATATTAATAAAATTAGTAAATAATTAGTTCAGAAAGTAAAAATATGTTAGCCTTGAAGTAAGTCACTGTCATTAAAATATTTTTCAATTTCGTAATAACATTTTTGTTTGAGCAATTTCAACACAATAATTCTAAATTTATTGGTTGGTAGTGATTGGATACTCTCTGGTAGTTAGTTAAATATTCTAATTGCCATGTTATACACACTTTTGCTAAAAAAAGCACACTTAGACTTAGGAGGTAAGTAGATATTTACTTCTTTTGCGTAACTTAATATTTACAGTACGGATTTGGAATCGGTCATGATATTATACCAATATTCTACCAAAGACAATTATAAAATCTCGCTTACGATCGTTCAAAAACGATACTGTATCCAGTAAGAGTTGACATATGACAGAAGTTACAAAATCCTATGAATAGGAGTGAAAGTAAGAAATCAATAAGGGTCGAAATTGCTTAAAGTTTTTTTATTAATATAGGTACGCCAAACTATTCAGATGGCACCTAGATAAGGGTTGACAGCTTCCTAGTAAACTTGCGTAGTCGACGAAGTGTGATATGGGCTATGCTATCATGTCCTAGACTTCATAAAAAGGGTCGGAATTCAATTTCATGCCGATAACCTTTTCCTCGAATGATGTACCTAACTACTAACCAACTTTATAATAATACTAGCTTCTGCCCGCGACTTCGTCCGCGTGGAACTTTTCCTTTTTTGCAGTCGGTTAAAAAGTAGCCTATGTCCTTTCTACTACTGGACCGATTTAAATTTCATTTAAATCGGTCCAGTAGTTTTAGCGTGAAAGCGTAACAGACAGACAGACAGACAGACAGAGTTACTTACGCATTTATAATATTGGTATGGACTAGCTGTCCACCCCGGCTTCGCACGGATCATCTTTTTTTATAGCCTATGTCACTTGGAAATAGTGTAGCTTCCCAACAGTGAAATCGGTTATGGAGAACCTGGAGTAAGCTAAAGGAGGGGTAGGCACAAAAGATCCCAATGGGTCGAAGTGCATCCGAAAGGACCCCAACAGTAAGATAAGAACAGTGAAAGAAGTTTTGAAATCGGTCCAGCCGTTCTGGAGCCTATTCAATCCAAACAAACCTTTCCTCTTTATAATATTAGTATAGACGAGCTCACAGCAAGCCTTGTTCTGCCCCTACACTAATCACCAAGCGGTATGAAATATAGGTATTACAACCTATTCTCATACGTACCAAATATACGTTATGGGAGTGTACGTGTGCGTGTGCATGTGTGTGCGTGTAAGTTTGAGAGTGTTCTTAGGTAAGTTTGATGGAGATCGGTTTAGCCGTTTTATAATAGCTCCTGTATGTTTTTTTTCAACATTTGGAGACCTTATACATCTCCAGTATAATTATAGTATATTGTAATTTGTACATAATTTATAAGTGAAATTGTAATATTTTGTATATACCTCATTGAGTTTCTTCTAGATTCTTCTCAAGAGGTATTCTTCTAAATTTAAATATTTTTTTTTATTAATTTTAATGTTGACATTCATAAGTGCCTATAAGAGCCTAGCTCGAATAAATGATTATTTGAGTTTGAGTTTGAATACTTACTGGATGTGAAAGACGGGATGTAAAACTAAATGACTACAAACATACCCGAGTAAGATATATCTTTGACGTAGAAATCCAATGGGCACGACAACGTATTCCGGAAACACTAGTTATTATAAAAATAAACAAAACATTTCAGTTAAAATATCTACATAATTTATTCGCACTTTTCCATCGTACACGATCACAACTCGTTAGTCATAAAGCAAATATATTAAGCGACATTTAAGCTATATAATAGTTTAGTAAAAGTGCTAAGCCGTCGCCAAGGGCGCGGCGCAACCACTGAACCTCAATTTCGCTCCGGCCCGAGTTTAACGGGTGAACTTAAATGACTGTTAATGGACACACTTTGCTACGAATTTTCGCCTCAGGCACTTAAGCTAAAACACTTAGTACACGGCGAATATTAAGTTTTAACCCGAGCCTTATATTATAACGGTTCCCATTCGCAAAACTTTTTCACAGAGGAAATAATTATTCATTTTAAAAGTGTCTTCTTTTGTGAGTAATGTTTTAGCCGCGAAAGTAATGTAACACTTTTGTTGGCGCGGCTTTTTCAATTTACGGGGACACAAAAGGCGGCGGACCTAATTGTATTCAGTAAGGTTTAGACACCTTATATTGTACTAGCTTCTCTCCCCATCTTTGCCTGCCGTAAAGTTAATTATCCGCTTATATCTTATCTATCTATCTATATGTATAAAAATTAATCGCCGAAATGTACCTATGTACGCGCATAACTTCTGAACGACTTTTGAACACGTGATTCTTTTTTTATGTATTCCAGGTCAGGACAAGATTTGTATATAAGAAATATTTGGATTGATTAGAATTATTTTTTTGCAATCTAATACAAAAAGTGAAGGGTACGAGTATGTGACGGAAGACTTAGAGAAACCTTTGTCGAAACATCGAATATGGCGGTTTTGAAGTTCGCCAGGTCAGTTAGCTTAATATAATGACTTACGAATGAATAGTTTAAAAAAAAACACTGATCCTGTATACCTACTACGGAACACAAAAAGGGTTCGCAAGCGTACCTACTACGATACTAATATTACTGATATTATCACTCACGTGTTATAATAGATCTCCTATTAATATATCTCTTGTTATTATGGCATATTGTTCACTTGACGCGCAATTAGTTATGTTTGCTACGTCGCAGTGAGTTGTTTACGTGACCCCATCAATGTTTCTACGAAACTTAATACTGATAACATCCTTTATATCAGCTCTATACAGAAATGGAGAAAATCTATAATATAAAATAATGTTTTAGTTGGGTAAGTATACTATTATATTACCTACTAGCTTCTGCCCGCGACTTCGTCCGCGTGGAACTCCTCCTTTTTTGCAGTCGGTTAAAAAGTAGCCTATGTTCTTTCTCAGGCTCCAGACTATCTTTGTACCAAATTTCATTAAAATCGGTCCAGTAGTTTTAGCGTGAAAGCGTAACAGACAGACAGACAGTCAGAGTTACTATCGCATTTATAATATTAGTAAGGATGTTTTAGTTGGGTACACTATTATATATCAAGAATTGCTGAGTCGATTTGGTTTAAAATTGGTGAAGCTTAGAACTAGGAGACGAATATAGGGTAGGTAGGTACTTTTTATCCCGTCGCGAAGCAGAAAAAAATAAATATTAGGAAAATATTCCAACGTAGTACCTTCTTAATGACAAGAATCTTATCTTGAGACAGAAGAAAGAGATACCTACAGCTTATAGAACTATGCAAACATACCTAGAGACTGGAAACAAGACTGGTTAAGATTTTAATTACTAAATCTTAATTATTTTATCATAGAGTTATATGACCCCTCCTAATAAACTCATTATTAAAGGGGTCTGACTGTCACAAATACAATAACAGGAAAGTCGCTTTTAATCCATTTAATAAAGACAAGTGAAGTGATTAACTCGCAATTTCGTCTTTCGTCAAAAAGGCGTGAAATGTTTAATCCTCAACCATTTTCTCCTATCGGGGTGATTAACGCAAGGAACGATTAATTAATCTTCTGCAATTGATTGCGGTCAAGACACTCACGTTAGTGTTAGGATTAATTTTGCGTGACCATGCGGTGGGGTGACCTAGATTGTGACGTCACGACACGTGTCAGTGCTTGGAACAACGTGGTTATTAAATTTGGGACTTCCTGGTTAATTGGACAAAATTAGAGGTTATGAGAAAACCGTGTATTGCGTAACTAGAAAATAAGTTACACGAAATATGTTTTTATTTTTAAACTGTACCTACCGACTCTCGAATAGTGATCTTTTTATGTATGTTGTGAAGGGGTAATCTTTGAGATTACATCATACCTACCTACCTGAGCATTAATAATCAGAAATCTAAGGCATGTAAAAGAAGACAGAAAATCTTGCCTTGAAAACATATTGTCATAATATACCTGTCACATTTTACCGATACTCGTATGAGCCGTGATGCTAGCATGTAATTGGTAGACCATGACATTTTAAATATACCGCTAAAGTGGAAATTCTAGAAAATTACTTTGAACATAAGTTGAGCATTCATTTTCTAGAATTTTCAAAAGTTATGCTGGTTTTACTCGCATCAATTAGTAATAATTTGAATGCAATCAATTATACCGCAGTGACAAAACAAAATTAAATATCCGACCAACATTGGAAAACAGGAAAAAGTATCCTCCGAGGAGTAATTAATTTTATTTAAGGAGTCTCACGGGGTCTTCTCATGACATCTTTCAGTAATTAACAAAATAAGTCATCCGAATATTTTTTCGTACATTACTTCAAGAAATAAACCAAAAATTTTAAAACACGCTAAATACAGTGTCACTCTGTATATAGTAACAAAACTATAGCTTTTAACGGTGCGAAAGCATTTTTTCAAATGCTATTAGAATAAAAGCTAGAAAATCTCTCGACAGCAATAAATTGAGGTGTTAAAAAAAGTTTACGTATTTTTTTTCAAAGTTAAAAAAAGAATGGAGACCGGTTATAATAAGGGAAAAAAGCATGGCTCGGCGCCATCTTGAATCGTACTCAATATTTTCAAATTTCAATCAATTACAAAGACAAAACCTACTGAATTCTAAACTTGATAATTTGGTGTAATTTTTAAGTCCTGGCCACATACACGAATTGCTTATATTAACGTAAGAAGATAAAGTTATTTATGACCGTTGGCCGGCACTACGATTGTATAATACCTAATAATGAACTAGGCATTTCATTGAAATAGACTATAAAATCATTCAAATTTGCATTTTTATTGCGCACCGCGTCGCCCGAAGTGTTTTTTGCTGTTCAATGTCATCTAAAATTAAAATAGTCGCAACATGTGTTCTGTTTTTTATTGCAAATGCATTTCCAATTATATAACGTGGAAAAACTTCAAACTGTGTGTTACTATTATTATGGTCATATTTGGTCTAAAAGGGACGTAGGTATATATTTTTTTCAAGTATTTAAATAATATATATACCTAACCTTTGATAAACATTCTTAAAATAGTTCTTTATTTTGGTATTTAGAGTTTACCTAATTTGAAACAAAAATTGTTCTATAAGGTTATTTCTAAATAGGTTCTTTTAAATTTAGGTAATTAAATAAAGCAAAGTATATATTAATTACTGTTTTATTCTAATGTACCTACCTACAATTTCTTAATAGTTCATTGATTTAATAATGTGTACGAATTTTTCACAGTAGAATAAAGTTGTTACAAAATCAATATTTGTTACTTTTTGCAACAATGGTTTTATTACAATCGTTACCTTATTTAGGTATAATCCACTAAAAATAGACCGTACCTACTTTTAATAATATGTATTAAGTACAATTAATTTTGTATGTCGATAGATGTATTATAATTCTAAATGAATGATTCTTACAATTCATTAAGAACTAGATGATAATCATTTAATTACTTTAAAACTTCTAATGAGTTAGGAAAGTCTAGCTTTACAAACAAGTTTCTAAATGGAACCTTCGGACACTGACACAGACTATGGACATCAATTTGGCTCAAAAAATATTTTAACTATGATATAAATATAATCAACGTTTACAATTCTAGTACATACATCCAAAAATATTACGACTCCTACCACAAAAAATCACAATAGTAATATGAAGTAAGTAGATATGTTGTAATGTATAAAAACCTCAAATCGTTTATTTCTTATACCTACATAATCTCTCTTATCCATAAAATTTTCTCTTACAGCATCCTTAAGCAATCCCAAGTATAACAAATGCAACAATCATAATTAAACCTGACGTAGCCTTAGTGGCCGAATTAAATGACATATCATAATAAGCTTGCAGCAAACCACAATCAATTTGTTTCACTTTTTCTTCTGAATTTTTATTCCAAATCATGTAACATAGCATTCCATGTTGTCCTTTTATGGCAGCCCCATTATTATTGACATCCAGTGACTTTCCATCATTTTGTTTAATTACATTGATAGAATCTAATATTTCTCTATCTTTCAATAAACCATCAGGATTAAGTATTGCATTTCTATTTACGGTTACAGTACGTGAATTCGCTATAGTTTTAGAATTTTCAGCGGCATCTTTATCCACCAAAATAACACTAGTCATTAATCTACAATCGATTATTGTTTCTTCATATCTTTGTTTATTGAAAAGAATACCGAATTTGCAAGTCTCACTGGCTGATCGTTGGTAACTATTGTGATGATTAAAAGTGTCTTTACTTACTGACATTTGACCAAGATTGTAAAGACCCAATCCTGTTAATATACGTCCGAATTTGCTGTTTGACTTTCTGTATGTATTAATATAGGAAGGCAGTTCCCCTTTGTATGTAGAAAAACTTGACGGTTGATTTTTGTAGCCTTTATAATAAATCTTTTGTGGTGGTTTATAGCTTCTTGATGATGATCCTGTATAATATGTTTTTTCTGTATAACGGTAAGGTTTCTGCGTAGTATATTTAAATCCTCCTCCAGATAAACCAGTTGAATCTGGGTATCTTACACCAGTGGTTGGTTTAGAAGTATTATTACCAGATAAACCACTAGAATTAGGATATATGTGTCCAGGTCTTATTGAACTTGATTGGGTGTTGACACTTGCATTGACTTTATGTGTCCCAGATAAGCCACTAGAATTAGGATACTGGTGACCTGGCCGTATTGAACTCGTCTGGCTGTTGACACTTGAATTTACACTATTTCTAGGTCCCGTATTACCAGATAAGCCTTGGGATTTTGGATATAAACCCGTATTGCCAGATAACCCACCAGAAACAGGATAAGTGGGATTCTTTCCCGAATCAGAGTGAGTTGTGTTCCGTTTTCCAGAACCTGATAATCCACTCGAAGTAGGATATAAGTTTCTTGCAGTTGTTGGGTTATGTCTACTCACATTAAAATTGGAATGATAGTAGCTTGATCTCGTAGGTCTGGCTGTGGAGTGTGCACTGTGTTTATATAAATGAGTGGATGTTCTGTTTATTGCACTTCCAATTGATACACATAAAATAACGAGACAGATGACGTGCGATGTGTACGCCATGGTGGTGGCGTCGGACTCTACTGGTCAGAAACCAAACTAATATCCAGATATTGATGTATATTTGTATACATCTAAATGTTATAAGGAACCACAATATATGGGAGAGTCAGTAAACATATTGACAAACCAAACAGAAAAGAAGCGATATTTGACTTGCAGTGTCACTTTATTGTATGATATTGGTTACATCTAGAATATGTTTTCCTGTATCATTCTTTCGGGAATACGGTTAAACGTTACGATATACCTACCTACCTATAAACTAAATTTATACTGATGCTCTTCTTTATCAGTAATAATTACTAAGAGATTGCAATATAACAAAAACCAGTCAAAAAATGTCGTAGGTATGGAAGATTTTTCAATAGTAGGTAATATACCTACCTACTGCGTAATATCTTAATTGTGTCTGGCCGTTTCGTCTAACCTTGAAATACTTTGCAATGTTTTATTTTTGCGAGTTCTCAGTTCGCGCATATACAATAGTATGTACTTATAGACTATTGCTTCCTATAAGTATCAACTGCAGCAAATAATGTTAAAATGAATTATGATTGGAATGAAAGTACTTACTAAAAATACTAATAATAAAAATACCGCGAGTTAAATCCGTTTATAGTTGTTTCATTCCAATGTATAATAACCGCGAAGGCATCAGAAATTATTATGAATTATGATCCTTGTTGGCCTGGGCTGTTTTGGAGTGTATGTAAAAAGATCCCAAAATAGACACTGATTTTAATTTGTACGTGGCGCCGGCACTTATTGAAAACGATCTCCATACAATAATACGCGATATATATATTATAGTGACGTCACGGCGTCATCAATGACTCTTACATACTCAGAGTTAGACATTCATTTAAAATCATCTCAAATACTGGGTTTAAATTGTACATCATTATAATTTCCGATGCCTTCGCGGTTATTATACATTGGAATGAAACAACTTTAAAGGATTTAACTCGCGTATTTATGCTAACTATCACTTGAGCATAAGACTATTGTCAGCTCAGGCGTGCTACGATTATGGAATCTGTAAGGGCTCCGAAACGTCAGCTAATAAAAATAAAATACGCGAGTTAAATCCGTTAAAGTTGATTCATTCCAATTGTACATTGTCATTACTAATTCGACAGTATATCGGACTACTGAGATACCTACGTAAAAACCTAATTTTATACAAATATATTTAATGTCATTATGATAAGTCAAAATAGCAATATGATTAAAAATAAGAAGCTTAGACTTTGCAGGTCAGGTATTTTTATATTAATAGAGGTCATCGATAATATTCCAAAACAATGAATTAACCTTGATATTCTAACAAAATTCAGAGAATCCCGCACACAAAAACAGGTTAGTGTGGTTTGTGTTGAATGTTAGGTAACTAGTTTTAAACAAAAAAAAATCACAACTTATCTGTATAAACATTTGGTACCTATCCATATATTATTGATTTAGTCAGTTAATGTAAAAGCTTACTCCTTAGCGGTTTTGAAAATGTACAAAAAATAAAAAATCTATAGGATATAGGTACTTTAAAAATGTTATTGTTCCACCAACAGCATTTAGCACTTACCTCATTACGGGACTAAGCAGTATTTTTTTTCCTTACAGTACCTAAGTCGAAGTTTGTTAAAATGTATTTTCTCCCAAACGTGTTAAAATATCGCATGAGACTAGTATAGATTGATAATTACATACTCGGCTCTCTGACCGCGCGTCGGTGACTTGCGCTTAAAAATAATACCATAATAATATATAAGTCAACTACCACTTGTATCAATTGTTTACAACAGGTTTTATTTCCTTTTCATCCCCTTACAAACTGAACTACCTATACCATAATTTATTACATTTTTAAGCACCTACATCAAGAAGAAAAGGTATCAAAGTTACCTAACTATTTTCAATCTAAATGCAATAATTTATATAAGTAGGTATTTTTTTTATACAAACACCCCCTATTCCCCTCCTCTTTGAACATTTAAGACGTTTAAAAGCTATTTTAGTGCTCATAATTATTATTTATGTCATTAATAATTAAACAAGCTTTTTGACCTTATGGTGTCAGCTGTGCAGTACTGTAATTGGTCAATCAGCCATTTTGTTCTGTTATAAGTTATAACTATGTGGTAATAACAACGTATTATGGTTTCGCTGTTTTGAAATGACTTCTTTATTTAGCATTCTGCAGGGCACTACAATTCTACGCTGTTCTATATTCATTTGCACATGACTGTAGTACTGTTACATTGTGTTACAGAACACAGAATTTTTAGCTTTGCAAAGGAATATTTTCGTGAAACAATATGTACCTTTATACTGATTTCTGATTCCTTCGTGGAACGGATTTTAACTCGCGTATTTTATTTCATTTGCTCATGTTTTGAAAACTTTACAGTTACCATATTAGTAGCAGGGCTGAGCTGATCATAGTCTAAGATTATCGTCAGCTTAGCTTAGTTAAATCCGTTATAGTTGTTTCATTCCAATAGGTATACTGATTAAGGTAGGCAGTCTCAAATTAGACAAAGAATAGACAGCTTATCGTTAATTAAGACGGAGAGAGAAGTAATTGCATGAAATATATATACAAAGTGGCCCATGAATACGAGGTAGGTATATATATATATTCCTGTAATGGGTACGTAGATAGAACTTTAAAAAATATTGTAAGCCTTTTGACAAATATTTTTATATTATTCCTTACAAGACTTATACTTATACTTAAAAGTTATTATGTGAGTAGTGTTATATATACAAAATAATAATCAAATATAATAAATAGGTATATATTGTATATAATAATCGTTACGGCAACAAGTTTCGCTAAGCTTAACTTAGGTACCAAATAACCTTCTATGCAAATGACTTCATCCCTTTAAAGTCTCAACCCTGTATTTATAAGTACGCATTTTACTAAACTAGCTTCTGCTGGCGACTTCGTTTGAGTACAATGAGTACTATAGACAATATTGTTACAAAATTCAGCCTATTTGTTATTCTGATGTGTAATCTATGTAATTGTAAAAATTCATTAAAATCCATTTAGTAGTTATTGCGTAAAAGTGGAACAAACATATATCCAGATACCCATCCTTACATCTATACATTCTAACCAACTTTCACAATTATAATATTATATAGTAAATATAGTATAGTATCACTACATAGTATAAAATAAAGTTGCTTTTACTGTCCCTATATCCCTATGTACGCTTAAATCTTTAAAACTACGCAACGGATTTTGATGCGGTTTTTTTAATAGATAGAGTGAATCAAGAGGAAGGCATATTAATAGCACCCGTGTGAAGCCGGGACAGGTCGCTAGTATATTATATATATAGTAGGTTTGCATAGTATAGTAAGGAAGTAAGGATAAGCGTGTAGGTAGGCAGGTAACAACATTTTATTGTACCAATTATTCTGTTATGCATTTATCCACTGCGAGTGCAGTGCTCAGCTACTGGGGCAAACGCATTCATTTCCCGCTGCACCTGCACTTCTGTTCATTAACTGGAACATTTGTAACGATTACCGACACTTAGCGCGAGTGAGATTGAAAAACTGAGGGGAAAAGCTTTTTCAGTTACCTACCAAGCATATTAGTTCTATATAGGTTGTACAATTGGGTATAAGTTCATAAGTCTTATAAAGCCTTTGTACAGCTTATATGAAACTTGTGTGGCATCTTTAAGGTAGATACCTAAGTAAAATGGTTGGAACCTAACTAAAAAGGAAAAAAATGAGAAAAGCGCTAGTCTGTAAAGGCTTTTGGCGCAAAAAGTTTAAATGGGCACATCGGTAATAATATTTTATCCAGTTTTAACATCTAAAAATAGCTTGACGATTTTCTCATATACTTTTTTATAAATCTCCCGACGAAACTATTATTTTGATTCCAATTCTATCATGAACATTTTTGACAAACATTACATAGGTAGACGTAATATGACAGTAAGAATCATTCACGTCGATGTGATAAAGCATAGACCCCATCAATGTAATAACAAATAAAATTCTTCCCAAAAACCGTTCCCACGGGAATCCTGAAAGTAAAAAACCCCACGTCGTAAAACCTCAACTCGGATAATGGTACCCGTCAATGAAATAAACACAGGCCACTTGTTCTGACGTAATGGTCGAATTGTTAAATATAACACAGCTACCTAATAAATCTTACCCACCTATTTACATTTCGAGGTAGGTACTTTCAGCATGCACGATAAGTCAATCTTTGTAAGTCTTTTTTATTGGAATGAATCAGCCAAAACGAATTTAACTCGCGCGTTTATATTATTTGCATCAAACTATCGTCAGCTCACGTCACGAATATGGTAACTGTAAAGTATTCGAAACGTCAGCAAATAAAATAAAATAAAAATACGCTGATTAAATCCGTTTAGTTGTTTTATTCCAATGCGTAATAACCGTGAAGGCATCAGAAATTATTATAATCAACATTTACAGAATTCCAGGACGAACATAATTATTGTGCACCAAATTATTGCAGCCACGATGAATTATAGGCAAGGTTTGCATACGAGGAAGAAAATAACATTATATCCTGAACACAGCTACGATACCTATTCTAAAACTACTATTATTTAGATAGGTAAATACAACAAGCTGAACTGCCATTGTTATTCCGTATTAAAACCTAGCAACGTAGACTTGATAAGAATTGATAATCTTTATGAATTCAACGTCCGTTATCCTTTCTTATTATAAAACGAAGGACTTCAAAAGTTTCCTAATACCATCCCGGTAAATTCCAGGTAAAGGACGCAAAGCTCAATCAAACTTTGGAGCTTTGAAGCGTAAATTTTTAGCGCACAGCTTCCGAACTTTGTCGAAAACGTGACAAATAGATGAAATATTAAGGATTGGTTCGCAAATGACGGTTCGGATTTGTGAAAGCTTTAGGAATTGTTTCATCGCGGTTTTATCGTTTTCGCTATCGATTATGCTTTTGTTATCTTTGAGCTTTAATTAGCTAACGAGTTTTGAGATTCATTAATTTTCAGGTGATCTAAAGTGAATGCTGAGTTCATGATACAAATTTAACTCAAAGTTACGTTAAATACGTTTCAAATTACGAAATGAGCCAAAAAAAATAGCACTCCGGGAGTGCCGGCAGAAGTGAAAACTTCAATATGAACGTTGTGTTTAATTATAAGTACAAAAGTACTATCATTTATGAGGTAGAATACAATGTTTATTTATTGCGCTATCGTACACAAATATGACAATTTGTCACCGTTCCTTGGATACGCGTGGCACGCTGTACATAAACACACACGACATTCGCGCAAGCGCCCTGTGCCACCTAAACGGAGCAGCACACTCAGACACGGTAGAAAGAGTGGGAGATACTAGTTCCTCTCCCTTCCCCTAGATCTTACGCTTTTTCGATCAGCATCACGTGACCCTGACGCGAGTTTGAAATTTTTTACCCATACAAAAAAGTGTTCAGCGCCGCTAAAGAAGTTTTCACTTCAAAAAATACACCTAACTTAGACTTTTTCAACTCTCCTAACGCATATCGACGTAATGTTTACAGAATTTTGCGTCAAAACATTTACAAACATCCGGAAATACTCAACACAATCGAACCGTATCTAATTCGATTCAATCGAAATACACATAAGGATAAGCTGATTCGAGGGAAATAATGAAAACAGGCTAACATTTCGCTTGGCTTGCACTGGATTCAGTATCGGCAACGCAGTCCAATACTCGAACCGAAATATAATTCTAAAAATATTTTCGTTGGAAAATCATAGCTTAGGTATCCTGCAAGTCTGAGTCGAGGACCGGGTTTCGAAATGAAGTTTCTATTATTACACTGTGAACATTTTCTATGCGGTTATGTTTTCATCGACTTTTTTTATTAACTTGCTGTGGCGACCTTAGCGCGTTATTCTAAGTCTGCCTGATAGGTATCAGATCTAAGAGAGATTCGTGCTGTCTCGAGTTATTTAAGTGTTATGTTTTGAGAAATAATCTTATAGTCATAGTAAGTAAGTCAACCTATTTAAATTTACTTATATATCTGACAGCTAATGAGGAAAACTTATTATTGAGTAAGTACATAAGGAAACCGAAATACAAACATAATTTAAAAAAGTTACCAAATTATATTATCTTATTGTTCCTTTGGAATGAAACAACTATTAACGGATTTAACTCGCGTATTTTTATTTTATTTTATTTGCTGACGTTTCGGATTCTTTACAGTTTCCATAATCGTAGCATGACTGAGCTGACAAAAGTCTAACGCTAAAGCTTTAGCTTTATAAAAATACGCGAGTTAAATCCGTTAATAGTTGTTTCATTCCAATGTGTAATAACCGCGAAGGCATCAGAAATTATTATTGTTCCTTGTTTTGACGATGTTATTATGAGTGAATTTAAATAATATTGTTAATGATTCATAAGAAGTAAATTAATCCAATCTAATCCATTTAGGTATACGATAAAAGGAGATTGTGTCGCAAAAACCTATTACAGACCGGTTCTATGATGCGTTATTGTCTTTATGTTCCTATGTATGTTTAGATCTCTAAAAGTACACAAAAGATTTATATGTCGTGCTCATAATAGTAAATAGAGATACATTTATACCCAATTAGTATTATTGCACCCTTCGAAGCCGGGGCGAATCGCTAGTTACTTTATATTATAAATTTTCCAGCATTGCATTGAGCTTGTTCAGAATATTTTACTACCTGAATACATTATTAATGGTGAGGAATAAAACATGTTTGAATCAAGTATTATAAGCAGTATTATTCTCTTTAGATGTCACGTATTGCCGACGCGAGAATCTGTGTCCGGAGTGCAATGTGCATAAAATTTGATTGAAATATTATTTGTACCATTCTTGAACGATCTGGACGTATTCTCCTTTCTTGGTTTATTTATTTTTTGATAAATACTTTAAGATAATTGATTGTTTAGATCTGCAGTCGGAAGCAACGAAAATAGATCAAATGTATAAAACTAGCTAACCTGGCGAATCGTATCGCCATATTATGATTATTTCGTTTAATTTTCTTCTATACAAGAGATAATTTCACGTAAGTTCTTTTTACTTACCTATAGATTTCTTTCGTAAACCTAGTCTGAGACGACAATGACAGCGTTACAAACGCTTTAAGATTCAGTCAATTATAATATGACCCATGTAAGTAGGTACAGTAGGCGTCAGAGATATCTGACCCTGCATACTTAATATCGTAATCAGTAGACGGCGTCAATTATCTCTGACGCTTACTGTACCTACAGAACTACCTAATCGAAAAAAAACTTTAATCTTACGATATCATAATTGCTCGATGGTCGTGTTTCCAGCTTTCTAATCCGCCTTATAGCGTTTTACGAGTCCAGGAAGCCTGCGTGAAATCTTCAATTTAAAACAGCACTTAATCATGAAATAACGTACCTGTAAATAAACCGTGGATGGTAAACTAAAACTCGGCCACATTAATATTTCAGCTGAAAACGGGCGGAATCCCGGATTCGGTGTACATAAAAAATGTACGAGTGCTCTTGTAAATATGAAAATTTTGCATCAAAGTGCACCGGGTGGGGGCTTACAGTGAATGCAACTGAGCGCAGGTTGTGATGAGAATGAACCGCTGATATTTGTTCAAGGTGTAAATAACTAGTTAGCTAATAGGTATATAGTAATTTCTGATGCCTTCGCGGTTATAAATTGGAATGAAACAATTGTAACTGATTTTACTTGCGTATTTTATTTTAATTGCGGAAGTTTGTAATGAAGATCTTGCTAGAGTTTCTGGTCTCCTATAGTCTTTTTTAGAATAAATAAATAAATTATTTCTATGCAATATTTATAGAATCCAATCATCAACAACCATTCACAACTAGTAGCTTATGTAGCGTTCACAACTTACAACAGTAACGCAGTAAAACATCTGAATAATTTAGCAAATTTGTGTGCAAAAGGTTCTCAAGCCACAATTAATTTCGATCCGACCGGTCCATTTGTAGTGGTCATCTTAACTGGTGAGAAATTGAGCAATACATTACCAGGTTCTTGACAGAAGTACTTGGCGTGGATTGATATACCGCACAGCCTGAATTGAAATATCGGAGGAGCCTTGGATTTATGGCCAGGATAAACAAAATTTAAGGTGCATGGCGAACAATGGAGAATCTACAGCTTGAGACGAACCGGCCCCGTAAAGCTCTGTCTTCAATGCAGTTCTAAGCTAGTCTAGGGCTTGTTTCACTGTTGACGAGTCTAAATTTCCAGCAAAAAATACGTCCATTTGAGATGTTTGTATCTCGACATAACGCCACTTATACAAAAAAATGTCATAAAAATTACATAATTTATTGTGAATATTGGCTGACGTTCGAAGTCATCATAACATTTTTTTGCGTAGACTTCTTTAAAAAAAATATAACAATTAATTATCCATCGGAAACTGGTCATTGCACATTTGCTTGAAATAGTTCACGATTAAAAAATAATTATTAGGTAGCTGAAAAATATCCATTTAAGTTTAATTTCTTCTGATTTATTATAACAATTATCGGTAAAGTTATTGCCTCGATAACCTGTGTTTAAAATTATCATTTAACGTCATCTTTAATAAACAAAATTTCGAATACTTTACATAAAACTTCAGTTCCCATATACATAGAAGACTGAGCTGACGATAGTCTACTCGTAGCGTGAAGAAAATGCGCGGGAAAAATTCGTTACTATAACACATTTAAAAAAAATATTCTATTATAATAACCGCGAAAACATCAGACATTATTATGACAGTTTGTCAAGCTAAGACGACTCTAATCTATTTGAACTTATGACAAATAATTGTAGAATTATTGATATTGTTTTGTTTTACAGCCGCTCGTCCAAGCATAAAACCTATGTCGAGATACTGGTAATAACAGTATCGTATTTTTTCCGTTGTTTCACATATAACGCTGTTCGAAACTCATAAATGACTTCAATGTGCCATTTAAAGATACGCTCATAAAAAGAAAAGTATCGAAATAATATGTTTTCAAAACAGCGATTCTCTTTTATTAAACCCATTACTTTATTTTGAAGGAAATCGTGTGTATCTGTAATGGATTTTTCTTGTATTTCCTGATCAATGTTAAGAGAAAAAATATTTTCGCTTCGTTGATTAAATGCATTTATGGTGGAACATTATTATTACAAGTCCCATTTGTGTTTTCTATACAAATCTGACCCGACGTCCGGAATGTATCAAACTATACAATATATATGTAGGTATCGTTATATGAATTCCTTTACGTGTAGGTAGTAAAGTAGCCCTCCGGGTATCTATGTTATTAATATTGCTTGTTTCATAATAGTTATCTAATCTAACCCAGTATAGTAAAGGTTAGGTAAACTCTATAGAACCGTCGACCTTTAGGTAAGTAACATATCATTAATTAATACATATTACCTACACTAGGTACAAATAGCAGATTTCAGAATTGCTTTAAGATTAGCTGTTGCTTATGGCATCTACCATACTTCGTTATTTTAGAATAGAGAAATATCGACAGAACTTATATAATATGTTTTTTTTTATGGACACGATTAAAGCCTTAGCCTTAAAATAAGGACCGTTCTATGATATTCATACATTTGTCTACAGTGTTTGAGCCCAATTAATTCAAAATTGGAGCCAAAGTCAACATTCATATTCAGTAGTGCATGTTTGCTCAAGCGGTCACGTATAGGCTCCACGATAAGCAATGTGTTTCAACTCGTATAGAACAAAACTGTAGGTACCTAGACCTCCAAGTTCCTTGCAAGCAGACCATCCCACATAGACAAAGGTGTGCATTCAATTCAGGCACAATACGATTCGATCATTGTATGAAGCAACTGTACCTACCCTGGCTTATACACACTGAGCTACATATACCTGCCAACAGCTTTGAAGCACAGATCATTCATATCTCAGCCTACAACTTGTTGTCAGAAGACATCAACTGTTGACTCCTCAAACTTAATCGCCACTTGTTTAATAAGCGAGTACCATTCAATTTAAACAATGACAGAGCCAACAAAAGGCCTTGTATATTTTCAGATGACGTTAGAAAAAATGAGCAGCTTAATGCGGCCGTGTCCAATAAAGGAACGGAACTTTTGTGGGATTATCCCTCTTTACCTCTTGCGTCACGCATAATTTAATATGCCACTTTACTGTCTACCCTCATCTGTACCATGTTAAAGAAAGGGATGGTTTATTGCTGAAAGTATGATTTGCGCCTTACACCGTCTTATGACTACATAATTATGTCGTTACTTGTACTTACATACCTACATCAGAATAAGTTTTAGATGCAACGGGCTAGATACATTTGTCGTAAAACCTACACCATTTTGATTTCTACAGGTCACCTCAAGTCAGTCCTGAGTTACTCGCTTCAGGTTTTCAAGCTACCTTGATACCTAATTCATGTTACGTCTTCCAGTCCTCTTTTTGAAGACAACAGTTTTTGATAACACTGTTTAGCAGACTAATCTGAGTCTTTCAATGGATCTTTTCAATTTAAATTAGTTTTAGCAGTGAAGTCAAACTATTATCTGTAACGGATTTAACTTTCATATTTTATATTTGCTGACCTGTCAAAAACTTTACAGTTTCCATAATCATAATAAGTTGGTATTCGACGATATTTCAATATTTTGATGCTTAAGTCTTATTTGGCTTGGAAAGCATCAGGATTTATTAGTTTGTGCCTTCTTAATAGACCTATTGTTAGCAATATGGAATCCAATAGCTGTGGACTATAATAGATTCATGATGTTAACTACAAGAGTAATTACACAACAACCAATATCTAATTGCTATCATTGTCAGTATCCTTGTCTTTGATTTCAATGAATAGAATAACATCCATAGTACATTTTAGTAGACAGGTACCTACATCTGACGTATTTACTTAAATGGAATGCGAGTAGGTACTAAATTCGCTTCGGTGAAGCCGACATGGCAAAGTATTTAATTCAAGAATTTAGTTGTAAGGATAAAATTATTAAAAATATTTCAATAAATATTATGAACTGAATGTCAAGTCACAGAAAATGGTGTGTTGACATAACTTAAGACACTTACTTATATGGCGTTTAGCCAAATTATCACGGACGGATTGTAGGATTTAATTTGGTTTCCTGAATATATCCAAGTATTTATTTTGGCGATAAGAATCCGGGTTAAGTTTAGACAAGTATCCTGTAGTACTTACTGTACGTATATATACAAAGACGGCTAATTTCCGTTAATATTTATTTTCTATACTAATATAATAAAGAGGAAAAGTTTGTTTGTTTGGATTGTATAGGCTCCTAAACGACTGGACCGATTTCAAAAATTCTTTTACTGTTGGAAAGCTACACTATTCCCGAGTGACATAGGCTATAAAAAAAGGAATCCGTGCGAAGCCGGAACGGACCGTTAGTTATTTATATCTGTAAGGAATTATGAAAGCGACGCCCCATAGATTTGAGTAGAGGGCAATATAAACAATGTACTTATTACTGAATACACTATTGTAGCTCTGTAACTCTTTTGTGACGCATCAAAAACATTCCTATTCAAAACTCCGAACAATTTACATTCTAAAATATCTCCGACCTAGTAGCAAGAAGCCAAACAGAGCGTATTTGTAGCACAATATAAAATAACACAGTAATTGAAGGTAGGTATCAGCAAGGGCGTGCATTCCATATAGGCACAAAGTCAGTAATGTATGAAGTGCCTGCCCTGGCGCCATACTCACGCTCCCTCCACCTGGGTATCAGATTAGTCTATATACATATTCTTAATCACGTTGATATATAAAAATCCCAATATATTTTCTATGTCACATCTTCAATTTTCAATGTCACATGAAGAACTAGGTATATAGGAATTATTAACTATGTAGGTAGTTGTCTGATTAATGCCGATAAATTAATGATGTCGATAACATGTAATTTTGTACTTGTAACTTTCATTGCGAGTATTAAAACAATAAATATAGTTTAAAAAATATATATTTGTAGATATTCTCGCACGCTATAAAAAGAAATAACTCAAAAAAATGGCAAAATTTCAGTTAGAAACATAAAACGCATTAACGGGACGGCTACAATAAAACTGTAAGTGAATCTTACATCTATTGATTACAAATAAATGAGTAGGTATTATCAATATACGAAATGTTGATAATAAAAAAAATGTTGTTAAAACTTGATACTGACACAAGACTTGACTTAATACTATTGTCTAAGCCTAGCTGGCAACACCTAAATGAAGAAAGCAGCGCCCTCTCTTGAACAACTGAAGACACTCGCCTACGATATCGCTGACTCTCTTCGCTTCAAAATTTATCTTCAACAGTTATGAATTTCTTAAAAATGAGTTTAAGTAGGTATCAGGCGCGTGCATTAAAGGTTGGCACTTTATTTATTTATACTAATATAATAAAGAGGAAAAGTTTGTTTGTTTGTTTGGATTGAATAGGCTCCTAAACGACTGAACCGATTTAAATGAAATTTGGTACAAAGAAAGTCTAGAGCTTGAGAAAGGACATAGGCTACTTTTTAACCAACTGCAAAAAAGGAGGAGCTCCACGCGGACCAAGTCGCGGGCAGAAGCTAGTATACTATACCTGACATTGTCTGTATGGAACGCAATCCATGCTAGCTAAAACTTGTATTGCGAAAGAGTACTCGTAAGCAAAAGGGAAGTGAATCGAAGGAAATTTCATAAACTTAAATTTCCCGGACGTGCTTCAAACAGAATATTACCGTCCGAGTTCTAGGACTTTGTAACTGGAAAGTGGAAGCCGCATTCTTTAATATGATTCGTTTATAGCAAAACTAATTATATTTTTCTTCGTATTATGACTTACTAGCTTCTGCCCGCGACTTCGTCCGCGTGGAACTTCTCCTTTTTTGCAGTCGGTTAAAAAGTAGCCTATGTCCTTTCACAGGCTCCAGACTTTCTTGTAACCAAATTTCATTTAAATCGGTCAAGTAGTTTTATCGTGAAAGCGTAACAGACAGACAGACAGACAGACAGACAGACAGACAGAGTTACTTTCGCATTTATAATATTAGTAGGGATGTACGTTTGATTTGCAAAGAAAATATTTTTAAATGGTAAAGTAAACCTCGCTATTTACATTTACTCACCGCTTTCATACATATTCAAGCATTGTATGAATATAACCCCTATTTCAAAATTGCAGCAGGTACTTGGCAGGGTAGACCATGCCAAGTACCTGCTAGTCCTCCTCTCATACATGAAAACTCCACTACAACATAAAACCTTATTTATTTACACATATACATATTAATCTATTCTGTTTAATAACTTTAAATTGGTGTTTGCAAAATGTTACACTTACTTACCTACTTAGTAAAATATTTTTTCGTACCTTTATAAAACTTAATTAAGGTGTAGGTTATCTGGTTTTAAGAGGTAATTTAATTTGTGTAAAATAACTTCTGTTTTAAAATGAAACTCAGTTGACTAGTTCTTTGTTACAGTTCTCTCGCCGTCAGTTAATTTGGCTGAGCTAATTAGCCAGACAAATCACTAAGGCAAGCGAGACAAATGCTTGAATGTTACTGAGGAAACTCTTTCTTAGCTAGGGTTGCGAATACTACAACTAGTAGGTACCTATTTTATTTTAAAGATGTGACAATGTGCGGCCTAGCTGCAAAAGTTTTGCTACTGTTACACATGCTCTTAAATAGCATGCTAAAAAGTATGCTCATGAGCATTTTACATTTGCTAGCAATAGGCATGCTAGTTTTATACGATACTAGCATGTTTAATATGCAGAACCTGTTCACACGCACTAAAAGCACGCCTCCCTCCACCCGCGCTGTAGGTAGCATGCCCAAACTATGTGAAACTTGGCTTGACACTGACTTGACAGTCTGCCACAAATACCTATGGCGACTGTATTTTTTTTTAATTTTGATCAATTTAATAAATAAATCCTGTCAAGGTTGAAATAGTAAAATTTTCTAAGAAATAATTGGCAACCCTATTCTTATCTGATGATTTATTGTCTACAGTCTTCTGAAGACGTCTTTATTTTATCTACAAGGACTTATCTATCGCTTGTTAATTATACATAGATTTATCTAAATACTAGAATAAAAAATAGTTGATAGACCTCAAAAAAGCAATTAGGCCTCAAAAAAGCTTTGTGCCCTTACGTTTGACGCCTATACGGCACAAAGCTTTTAAAAGATTAGGTATGGAATTTTACCATAACATGACGTCACGAGCCCCCACTCTAAAAGTGAAGTTTATCTTTGTCATTTAATGTTCTGTTTCGAAAAGAAAATACCTACGTGTCTAATATTTTTTTGTACTTAATCTACTTCATGGACAAAAAAACAGTCTATTCTACTGACATTTTTTTTATAGAAATAAATAAATGAAACGTATTAGTTAGAAATCGTTATTTAGTACTACGAGTTCGGACTAGTTTTAGCGCCTAACTTAGTTGGTAACTGTATCACTGAAACATGCTAGAATTAGAGAACATGTTAACGCTTAGTTAAACGTCATTTCCCGTTAACTTTCGTAATAGGTTTTTTTTTTAAAGTGTTGTTACCTACTTTTAATATGCATATCTATACTAATATTATAAAGCTGAAGAGTTTGTTTGTTTGTTTGTTTGAACGCGCTAATCTCAGGAACTACTGGTTCGAATTCAAAAAATCTTTTTTTGTTGGATAGACCATTTATCGAGGAAGGCTTTAGGCTATATAACATCACGCTGCGACCAATAGGGTCGTTCAAGCGATTAGTGCCTTAAATGTGTAACATCGCCAGCACAGTATGATATTACATTAAGACAGTTAGAAGACTTTGACAGATCTTTGACGAAACAATCGGACGGGCAGGACGACGTCTGCCGGGGCCGCTAGTAATATATAATACTAGCTGTTGCCCGCTTCTTATGTGTAGGTACGATAAGCATTTCAGTTTTCTGCCTCCTTAAGGGCTGAATTTTCAAAATATCCCTTCTTAGTGCTTCCGTCTGTTATAAAAGGTAACTTCAAGTTAGTAATTCTTATAAGTGAGGCCCTGGGTTGATATGTTAGGTAGGTAGTCAGCTTCTCCTTTTATATAAGTACTATCGGACCAAAATCGGTCCATCATTGTAAATGTAAACTATCCTCAAACCCCTTGGAATACACACAAAAAAAAACATCACAATCAATCCAGCCGTTTAGGAGGAGTTCAATGACTAAATCACGTACAGAAGATATATATATATACAAAGATATATATTATTACTAGCTTATGCCCGCGACTTCGTCCGCGTGGTACTCCTCCTTTTTTGCAGTCGGTTAAAAAGTAGCCTATGTCCTTTCTCAGGCTCCTGACTTTCTTTTACCAAATTTCATCTAAATCGGTCCAGTAGTTTTAGCGTGAAAGCGTAACAGACAGACAGACAGAGTTTCTTTCGCATTTATAATATTAGTAGGGAATAGGGATTATTTACATGATATCAGAAATATCAACTGCAAAATTTTCTACACGTCAGAGTAAAACATGTATAGGAAGGTAGTTATCGCGAAAGTACCTATCCTATAAAAAATACTTAATTTATCATATATGTACTTAGTCATGTAGAATGGGGAAGATTATGTGAGATCTAAAGCAAGTACTTAGTAAACGTGAAATACTATGGCCTACATGGATTGAAAACTATATTGTAATATCAATCACATTCACTAAGCCATATTACACCGTATAACTCCATTAATTAATGCCGATGCACAGAATTAAATAGACACATCGGAACCCCCATTTCCATTAACTCCATGATTCCTTAGAACACCCAGTGCAAACCGTATCTGGTACATGCCCCTAATTTAGGTTCGCGCAACCGTAATCCATGCGTCCTTAAGATACGCATCTATTAAGAACTCCTAAATCCACTCAACTTAAGACAGCATTAAATGGATATCTTTATTCACAGAGTCACGTCTCAGAATTTGTTAGCGAAAACAGATTTTACTCCGAACGCATCGCGGATATCACGCGACTATTTTATTGAGACCTCTAGCGATAAGGCCCTGGTTCTATTTTTAAGGGATTTTTAAAGGACGGGGAGGTCGGTTTAGTCTGGTGAATGGAACGAGTAGCACACTAATCCGTAGTAAATTGAAATGTTACGCTGAAGATTGAAGCCGCAAGTCGGCTATTCTAGGATGATAATTTATTCACATTCGAATTACAAACGATTGTGTAAAGGTGTTCGATAAATAATGAAAATTTTACGGAAACTGCAGTAAAGTTATTTTTTCCGTCCTCCGGCCAGAAAGCGCCAACTTTGTGGCCGCTGCGCTAAACGAAATTTCCGCTTTCTGGCTTCGTCGAACAGAAAAATAGTGGTACTGACCTCGGCCAGTAAAATAAAAAAGCCTCAGATCACATTTTTGTCAACCTCGGCTTCGCCTCGGACGACAATTACATGTGATCTGAGACATTTTTTATTTTACTGGCCTTGGTGCGTAATCTACTATTGGTAAAGGACTTTACCGTGTATGCAATATTGTTCTCCGAATTATAAAATAATTTGTTTATTAAAAGCTAATGAATAAATGAACACAGATATAAAATATATTTAACTTGGCACAACAATCTTAACAGACTCGTTGCTTTATTTTCCCTTCATGTAGCCAAATCCTTGGAAAAAAACTAATTTTCTCGACGCAATGAAAATTCATATTTAGGCTGAAAGCTGAAACACATTTTGTTTATAGAAAATGAAACCTTTGATACATAAAATAAAATAAGATTTTGAAGCTTTTAACAAGATTGGGGATAAAAAGGATATCGAGGGGAGTTTGATGAAGAAATTAATTATTTTATCTATTTCCGTTCCTTCAAATTCTTTTCTTTCAAGTAAAATATTTTTCTACGGAATTTTGCGTACCTTTATTAAAATAGCAAATTACTTTTCTGGATAATTAATGGAAGGTCAAGTTATTACTTTTAATTAGAGTTTTTTGGAACTACTAATTGATAATATTAATTGATCTTAGGTATAATTATATTTTAAGTGGTAGTTTCATAAAAAGTAGATTGATAAATTAATAAATTTATGTCAAATTGATGTCGAGAAAACGACAAGAGATGGTGAAAGTTGTATACATGTAGGTACCAATCGCGGTTGTATGTTTGGTTACGCACTGTGTGATAAAGTGAGCAGTTATTTTAAAAATAATAGACTTAGTTTAAAATAATTAACAAAAACCTACTTCATTTTAATGAATGAATGGAAGGTCAAAGTCAATGTAATTATTTTATTTATTAAATACGAGTAGGTACATAAAACAACATTTATATTAATAGATTGTCCTTTAACAGTTTTTTTAACAATATTATTATAATAATTGCTAATGAAACGCAAAACCCTCTTTAACAGATTTAGATATAGGCCAATTAAGTTAACATACGTAAAAAAAAACTCATTTAAATGATTTTGAGTATTTAAGTATTAAATTAACTAAATACGTGTAATGTAAATACTTTAAACGAACAAAAAAGGTTAGAAAACGTTGAGTGTAGTATAAGCCATTGTTTGGAAAAACATAAACAGAACTGTTTACTTGAGGTATACATGTTTGTTAAAAATACAATGCATTAAGCAGTGTTAAAAATAACATCATGTACTCGTATTTATAGCCAATGTTATATAACAGTAAGTATAATGGACAATGTTGCAAATAGCAACATGTCATTATATTTAATGACTCTCAACAATTGAAGTCAGTGGTGCTTTACTTGTTTAGGTCCTATACACTTATGACCTAGGGTCACTGATTTTACCCCTTCCACCAACGACGAACTTGCAAGTTAGTCGGTGCTACGCTGTGTTCAGACTTGTCATTTTCAAATTCGGCGTTCGACACAACCAGCTAACGATTACCCTCGCGAAATAGAAGTTTTACTCCTAGGTTAAGAACCCAGGATTTAATTGCAAAACTCTTGTACTGTAAAGTCACTCAATCGTGTGTGCTAAATGTTGCAAAACATTTCACACAGATGGCGCTGCAGGGAAAAATTCGCATGTAAACAATAAAGGACAAAGACCGAATTGAAAGGAGTAGAGAAATTCGATGACCTGTCAGTGGATTCCTATGGTGTAATGGTTAAGCACGCTGCCGCTAGTAAAGACATGGGCGTGGGTTCGAATCCCACTGGGGGTCTAAAATTTTTCTACTCTTGTCTTTGTACAAAAATATCATTATAATGCAAAATTCTTATCAAACGTGCGTATATTCCTATAAATGCGTCGACCCGTCACATGAACCCACGAAATGCGAACGTCGACTATACGGAACCCGTGAGCCAATGATTGATGTTTAGTTGCTTTAATTAATCTTGCTCGAGCCTCGACCCGCGCCTTGATTGCTAAAGTAACTACTTAAGGTATTTTGTCACAGGATTCCATCGGTAATAATACACTTAGTTTAATTTAAAATAAATCAGGGAAAAGCGCCTTAATTCAATTAGCGAATTGTGTTGTTACTTTATTGCAAAAAAAAACAATAAAAATCACTGTATTCTTTCGTCGCACTATTAACTATAATTATTCCTGTTTTTGTGACAACCTCCTTTTTTTTAAATGTCAGAACTCTTTTAAACTTTTGAAAAAAAATGTAAATATAGGGTAGGGTACCATCACTTCCGAAAAAACCTCACATGAAGAAGCGGTAAGAAACTCAATGAGGTAGATATTTTTCAAAATACTATAATTCAAATTTATCCTTATAATGTACATGTACGCTACATATAAAAAAAATAAAATCCTTACTGTAGATGTAAAAAATCTCCAGATTTAAAAAAATCGCAACCTCTATACCTATACTATTTAATTCCACTCTTGTTGTGATACTGCTAAAACTCTTCCGCTTCTTGGATTCTCGTTAAAGTCCTTGAACTCGCCGCTGTTCGTCGATTTCAAGTGTTATTGACCTAGCCCCTTTTTCGAAACGTCCTGTATTAACCCCAGATCTTCATCTGATGGTAAAACAAACTTATAACACCCTTTTTATTTATCTGGGTTAAGAAACGTGACAGACTGTTGTTATTAGTTGTTCAATGGTATAACAGTAATGCACGTAAGTGCCAAAAATTATCATTACTGCAATGTCATTATTAATTTTTCTCTTTTCTATTTCTTATAAAGAATCGTTATCAACTTAATTTGATAATAAAATATTATAACTTTTAAAATCCCTATTTTTAAACTTATAACTATCCGTACAGGCAAGGGAATCAAAAACTACAGTGTACTTTTCGTGAACTCACAATTTGGAATTTGGGACGAAGCAACGTCTTACAGTACAGGTAAAGGAAAAATTGCGAAAAACATTTCAAGTTACATCATATAATTGACGGCCTGTTGGTCTTGTGGTCAGAGGCCCTGACTACGAAACTGGAGGTTGCGGGTTCGAATTCTGCTAGGGGCACAAGTCAATGTGATGAGCACTGGCATCTGTACCTGAGTCTTGGATGTCCTATATGTATTTATGTATGTTTATCCGTTGTCTAGCACCAATAGTACAAGCTTTGCTTAGTTTGTGACTAGTACAATTGGTGGGAATTGTACAAAAGATATTATTATTATAAAATATTTTAAAACTTATACCTACACCAAACCTGTAGGTATAAGTTTTAGTACGTAACACTCGGTGCTCGAATCCGACTCGCCGATATATACACATAAATCCAATAATACAAATGTTCGTACAATTAGAAATACTCGAAACTATTTTGTCAAAAAGCTTAAAGGTAATGAGCTTTGAAAGATTGAACTCAATTTGCAATCTGGGGCGTTACGGGCTTTCGAAGTTTCATTTGAATAGTACCCACAGAGACTGGGCTACTTAAGTGTATATGCAAATTATGTGGGCTAACTTTTGGCACTCGTTCAAGCTGTTTGTGAATTTTGAAATAATCAAAAGAAGCCTTTATGTTGGGAGTGGATCATCTTTGCTGTTCGGACGCGAATATGGGGAATACAATATTGACAATAACCAATTAGGTAAGATACCTAATTGGTTATTGTCAAGTAAGATACCTAATTAGATAGTAACACATTATTCAATTATATTCTAATACTGAAGATATTTTTAGTCTATTGTCGATATTATCGAAACGGTAAAGTTTTCAAAATAATATTATGATTGTTTAAATTAAATATGTAATAGTCGAGAAACCTTCTCCTTCAGTAGGTAATTAATAAGTTCGCAGAATTCGTTTTGATAGTGATAATATTAAATATTGTTCAAAAAATATGTGATAATATATATATTTTTGTATAATTAAAGAATAAATTATTTCATTAAGTTATTAAGCTGCAAAGAGTAGTTCACATGTAGGCTTCGTCAAAAGGTTGTTCGAGATGACATTTAATTAGCAACAATCTTTATCAAAATGAATACACACTAAGTAGGCTTCGTCAAAAATGTTGGTTGAGTCAATATTAAATTAGCAACAAGCTTCATCAAAACTAATATAAACTTACATAATAACATAAAACAAATCCACAATACGCTTCGTTCACAAGGGGCCCTAGACAAGTGCCCAACGTTCAACGTTAACGTTAAACAAACGGTTGTGACGTACGTGACAGTCGTTCGCGGATGTCAAATCCCATACATTTTGGTCCTAACGTAACGTTAACGTTGAACGTTGGGCACTTGTCTAGCCCCCAAGGTCAATACGAAATTATTTTGCAATAAGTAAACATATTATTATTATTATTTAATAATTTCTGATGTCTTCGCGGTTATTATACACTGGTATGAAACCACTATATACGGATTTAACTCGCTTTGTCAGCTGAGTGCTACGATATGGAATCTGTAAAGGTTTCTAAACGTCGGCCAATAAAATAATATACGCAAGTTAAATCCATCTATAGAGGTTTCATTCCAAATTATTATTTATCAAGACTTTACATCGCCAAAGGGAGTTTCCGGAAAAACAGGTCCATACAAAACAATAAGTCACATCTTATCATTCCAATCTGTAAGATACCTAATTATTGTAAACAATCACCATTATGCAAGCTTTCCAAACACAAAACGGTATCGGAAAGTGAGAACAGCTTGTTTTGTTAACAAACAGAATAAATTTGATGGTAAAGGTCGACATTTTGTCCCAACCCAAGATATTGTGCCGTCCTCTTACCATGCGATATTGGGTTGGACCCGAATACATTATATAAGGGTGACAGTTCACGATATTGTGAATACTGTTCACGAGTAAATGAATTGGCTGTAAATTCTTTTTAGTATTTTATGTGTCTTTACGTTTTTTAGAAACTGGATGCACGATTTTCTTGAATAATTCAATTATTTGTTCTAGTCCTAAACTAAGTAAAGCTTGTACTATGGATACTTAATAAATACATACATAATTATATTATTATCAGGAGTAAATGCTCGTGGTCAAACTTTTAACCTCCAGTTTCGTAGTCATTAACCAACATTGTATTAACATAATATTAACCAACAGATGCTTTGTGTACGAATAAGTAAATTATTCCATAAGTAAGTATATAAACATAATTTGGTAAACTTTGGTAAATGACTTACTTTGTGTACAAAAACAAATGCAACACGTGAATTATTTAAATCAAAACGTTAACACATTACTTTCATAACGTATACCTACCTAATATATATATCATATTTTATTTCCTAAAAACCGTATATAATTCATCATCAAATATATCAATACACTCTATTACCTAAAGGTTAAGGCATGTTCTGACATATTTGATCACAATGGCTGATACGATATATTTGATGGTGTCTATACGAACATATCCCCTTGGGTACAAATTTCATATCGTATCGGCAAGACAACATATGACATGAGAGTAAAGAATCTCAAGATTTTTACTGAAAACTTTAACGATATTGCTCGCCTTTGAGCCAGTAAAATGCTCAAATACTTTAATATTAACGGTAGGTTAAAATTGTTATGAAAATTCAGAACTTTTCATAACAATTTTTATTAAAATCACACACCCACACAATTTAATGTCATAGAGGACTCCAAGTATAATTAGGTACTATCAACTGTGCTGGCGATGTTACACCTTTAAGGCAATAATCGCTTGAACGACCCTGGTACCTGGCGGCTGTGTGTGAAGCAACAAGTGCAAGCAATTTTTTTCTAAAATGGCATACCCCGAAAGCATGCGATTACCTATGTATACAAGTTTACATATAAAAGAACATAGTAGGTACCTATAAACCCTTTTCTACTGTTTACATTACTCGACATCCTGTTTATTAGTTAATGAAGATAAGTAAAGTCCTTAAGTTTTATCTAATATATGAAATTCTGGTAGGTATCGTTTTGTTTGTTGCCGAATTCCTCCATAATGAAATGAAATTTTGAAAATAAAAATAGTGTGTTCGGGTAGGTCTGAGAATCGGCCAACATCGATTTTTCATACCCCTAAATGTTACGATATAAAGCTTTTTTTTTTAATTTTGGACGTACATGGTTTTTTGTTTTTAGAATTAAATGATCGGAAAAATTCTTCCTATCGAGAAATTCATATTAAATAGCTCACAAATGAGATAGAGGCCTATACGCCATAGTCGTTTGGAAAATATAAGAGGTCTATTTTATGGCAACCGAAAGTGTTTTCTGACCGTCGTTTTCTTTTCCAATCCTGTAAAACTGCCCCCAAAGGTCGACAGGGCACCTGCGACCTGCTATCTAGTCAAAAGTTACATGTAGATTGCGTAATGTCGTAGACCCTTATTATCTGATACCTATCAGTAATAGAAATAGTTTTAGAGTTACGCAAAATGAGGGCATTTTCAAATCAAGAATATTGGATTTTATAGCTACAAGTCGGTTTCGCAAGCGCGTGCATTGAGAATTGCGCCTGTACAGTCAGCGACAGAGATATCTGACCCCATCTAATAGCCGTATACTAAATATGCGCTTGCTAGGTGAGGTCAGATATCTCTGATGCTGACTGTACCACGTTAGGGTAGTTACTATTACAATTATCACATCGTGCATGTATCAATGCGGACCTCTGCGACCAAGCACTTCCAAGACTAGTACTTGTCTATAAACAAATATATACAGCGTAATGTTAGTTTTAGTTTTTAGAGTTATTTAAAGTTCGATCAGTAACAAACCTCCAATTTACTAAGTTTTGACAAAGCGATTACATTAGCTTAGCCTTACCTTACCTAGCACGGTTTTGGGACACTATTCTATTTTTAGATATCAGCTACGAGTAGATTCCCACTGGTAAACCAAACCATTTTTTTGAAATGGGCCCTGTGGCACAACGGCGGCTTAGGCGTTGGGCGATGAAGTTGTCAGCACTGAAATTCCCTGTTGCGTCGACCAAGTACATGCAATTAATGATAGGTGCGCTTGTACTTCGTTAGGATAGGCACTTCATTTGTTTATGACAATTATAAAGTAGATAGCCCGTGTGCATATAGCGATGTCACTGTGAATAGAATGAATAATGATGTAATATTAATAGGTTTTATGCAAAGAGCTAGTTCTTCGAAAAAGTACAATAATAATAATTCACCGACAAGTAAGTATTTGTTATTATAACCTTGATAATAATTACCACAAGTGTACAGTTACCGTAACTGTAATTAATACGAAATAATTGGAGGATACGTAATAATTATCGGAATTGTCTACGATTTCGGGAGATTCGAAATTATCGGATATTTGTGTGGTTGGTACAATTAAGAGAGTTTTGATCTCAATTTACGATTGTTAATGAACAATGTGTGTGTACCCTTACTTCACGGAAACCTGAAATTCTATTACTTACAGTATATGTGATGTTAGTACCGATCTTCGTGCGATTCATTGGGTACTTCTAGGAAACTTGGTTAACAACGTTTCTAGGGAAATAGAGGTCCATGATTGAATCAGCTACGATGTTACCCGATGGCATAGCCAAAGAGAAAGGTTATAATATCGCTTTATATTATTATATGTATGTAGGTATATATTATCTTTTGAAATATGTTCGATATTTATTAATCAGAGTAATAGATTTAATTCTGAATCAGCAAATATTAGATCCAAAGATTAAAAAAAGAAAGACAGCCCGACACGAGTGGGGTGATCCTAAAAGAGTTGTGTTTTTCATTTGAATGAACGGAACCCAAAACTTAGACAACGTTAGTATGTGAGTAACTACTGAGTGCGCATTAATTCATGATATGAATACTAGTTTAAGTACCTATAACGTGAAAAAAGTGATGGAAGAGATTACAATTCTGAGATAATATACATTTCTTCAACCTTATTATAAGGCATACTTACCTAAAGTTGCCGATTGTACAAGTATTATCGGATTTAACTCGCGTTTTTTTATTTTATTTTGTTTACGTTTCTTTACAGTTTCCATTATCATAGCACGACTGAGCAGACAATAGTCTGACGCTAAACGTGTAATAACCGCGATGGCATCAGAAATTATTAACTCTGAACTTAATAGATATACGAGAATCAAACCTTAATTTATTTAAGAAGCAATCAATCCAGGCCTAACATGTGCACGTGTCCTATATAAGTCTTGTTTGCACGGCCATGTCAAGAACATGCATGGATCATCATATTGAACCGTGTATGTAAGGCGTTATACAACAGAGCGCATTATGAACTAAAAGCGGCTTAATTTTATTATACCTAGGTACTTACGCTGTTTTATTTCTGAAAGACCTCTCGTTTTTAGACTGAAAGAATGAAGAGAAATTGGAATGAGACACTTATGATACTTATAACGTATTTAACTCGTGTATTTTATTTTATTTGCTGACGAATCGAAGGCTTTCTAGTGTTAGACTATCTTCGGCTTAGTCGGCTACGAACACTAGTTTTACCCTTTCTGTATGGAAGCCTAAAAATCCTAAAAGTCCTAAACTAACTTAAGTTAAAGTTAGAACATTTAAGATTCAGGTAGAAATATTGTCACAAAATAGCTAGGAAGAAAAGTAGACAGTTCTGTATACGTCAGTAAGTTTAAGGACAAAACAGTTCTAACATCAAGCTGGTAAAAGATTAAATCGACCAGTACATAGCATAATTATGTGACGTCCAACAAAAGTTAGGATGGCCAACTAAGCTATTTATAGTGTTTCTCTGGTTTGACAATTTCAAAGCTAAAATGGTAACACCATGGATCTTGTCTCATATAAATCTGCTCTCTATAAAAGTCTAGTTATGTGACCTCCAACAAAAGTTAGAGTGACCAAGTAAGCTTTTTATAGTAAATAGATAGTTTAATAATTTCTGATGCCTTCGCGGTTATTACACATTGGAATGAAACAACTATTAACGGATTTAACTCGCGTATTTTTATTTTATTTTATTTGCTAACGTTTCGGATTCTTTACAGTTTCCATAATCGTAGCATGACTGAGCTGACAAAAGTCTAACGCAGCGTTAGACTTTTGTCAGCTCAGTCGTGCTACAATTATGGAAACTGTAAAGAATTCGATTCCGTTAGAAAACGCTAAAGTGATTAATAAAAATACGCGAGTTAAATCCGTTAATAGTTGTTTCATTCCAAATAGATAGTTTGTCAATTTCAATTTAAAAATGGCAACACCATAGATCTTGTCTCATTCAATTCTGCTCTATCTAAAACTGAAGGTGATCAACTAAGCTATATATTATAATGACTAGACTCTGGTTTGTCAATTTCTATGCTAAAACTACAACACCATGGATCTTGTCTCGTTTAAATCTGCTTTCTCTAAAGGAGTCTAGTTATGTGACCTCCAACAAAACTTAAGGTGACCAACTAAGGTATTTAAACTGAATAGAAAGTTTGTCAATTTCAATTCTAAAATGGCAACACCATGAATCTTGTCATCCAAATCTGCTCTGTCTAAAACTTAAGGTGACCAACTAAGCTATTCATAGTGAATAGACTCTGGTTTGTCAATTTGGCAAAACGGCAACACTAGCCAAGGACCTTGTCTCATCTAGATCTGCTCTCTCTAAAGGTCTAGTTTGATTGATGATGCGGCATGTCACGCCGGGTGATGCGGGATCATCGTACAAGTGATTGATTGCACCGGTCGGATTCGTCCGCTTCTTGACATAGTCTTACTGAAATACCTAGTAACGTAGCTTTACGATCGATTAGTAGGCCGGTTGAGAAGTAGAATTCGGTTGGTTGAAAGGAAAACGAAATGTTATTTAGACTGATTATAGACATAATAATTTGTGATGCCTTCTCGGTTATTATACATTGGAATGAAACAACTTTAACGGATTTAACACGCGTATTTTATTTTTATTACCTAACGTTTTGGAGCCTTAGCAGATTCCATAATCGTAGCACGACTGAGCTGACCATAGTCTTGTATAATTAAAAAATACGCGAGTTAAATCCGTAAAGTTGTTTAATTCCAATGATTATAGACTGTTAGATTTTTAATACTGGTCACATTTTCTTAACTAAAGAAAGTACGATAAGCGCTTTTCGGGAGTGTTTGCGACGTCATGTCTCGAAACAATTTCAACCTATCCAGATTGTATCGAAATGTGACGTCACAAGCCCCCCCTCTCAAATAATACAGTACTTAATGAATGGATTATTTTATTTGAATGATACATGATGTTCCTTAATTAGTCGCATAGTATCTCTATTGACGATTTTGGGCTGTCACACTTACCGTTCGCGCACTTTTTCTATCTATACAAATATAATAAAGAGGAATGATTTTGTTTGTTTGTTTGCATTGAATAGGCTCCAAAACGGCTGGATCGATTCGAAAAATTCTTTCACTGTTTGGGAAGCTATGTTCACCCAGAGTAACATATGGAAAGAAATTAGGGATCCGTGCGAGGCCGGGGCAAACCGCTAGTATTTTATATACTTACGTACTATAATTCTACTAACTATAGGTGTTTTAATTTGCGTAGTTAGCAACCTAGTAAATGTACTAGATCTTTCGCTTGGTTTTTAAAAGCCTATCAATGTTCAAAATTCCTCTACTCTAGAGACTATGTTTTTTATTTATGAACATTTACCACTAAAAGCGTAACAATGTAAAATGTATTACAGTTAGACAATTCAATTGATTTAAATTAATGTTATAGAATCGTTTTAAAATATTCTGAATAATATACCAAATTTGGATAGATATTAGATACTTACTTTTAAATTAAAAAGGCATGTTGTTTTTACTATAAGCATAATTTTCTATTACTTATTTCTTCAACTGTGGGAATTATTAAATAAATACACGACGTGTATTTTGACTTATTGTCCAAGTTTCGAAAAAATATTCATTACGCTCTAAGTACAAAATCAACATAGAACTATGTATTTTGCTGTAACTTTTGAATTAGCTTTTCACTTATATTTAGGTTTTAAGAATCTATTTCTGTGAATGTAAACATTAATTTTACAAAGTAAGCATGTCGTGTTTGCCTATGCTTCATTATGCATCTAACCTATGTTTTCCTCTTTTTATATAATGTACTAGCGGTTCGCCCCGGCTTCGCACGGATCCCTTTTTTTTATAGCCTATGTCACTCGGGAATAGTGTAGCTTTCCAACAGTGAAAGAATTTTTCAAATCGGTTCAGTCATTTTGGAGCCTATTAAATCCAAACAAACAAACCTTTCCTCTTTATTATATTAGTATAAATATACACTTTTATAGGCCTCACTGATCAAGTCGACTAAATTCTCCACTATCTTGTTTCTGCTCTTCTTTTACAAGCGAAATGTCGCTTCAGAGCCACCTAAATTAGTTCAACTATTTAAGCATGAATAGATAACAGAAAAACAGAGTTTCGCATTTATATTGTTAGTAGGGATGTTGCTTTCCTCCTCTTGAATATAAATAAATATCCTTCGACAATTCACACCAATTGATCTAGTCCCAAACTAAGCAAAGCTTGTACTATGGGTACTGGACAACGGATAAACAAAACAAACAACATCCAAAACTCAGGTACAGATGCAGTGCTCATCACACTGACATCTGCCCCTAGTAGGATTTCTAACCCGCAACCTCCGGTACCACGACACTACCACGTGTCCAGATTAATTAATTTGAATTACATGTACCTACTCGTAGTTACATAAAGTTCAATGTACCGTAAATGGGAACTGCTAAAAAATGCATTGAACATCAAGTTTAATGCATTTAAAAAAAACAGTAAAAGCACTTATAAAAACGTGTCAGAAATGTCGATCACTGTAAAAACGTTACACTTTTAAGAATCCCACAGTTATTGTAATACGAGATTCGAGAAAGAACGAAATATAATAACTTAAAAGTGTTATTATGACAAACTACAAATGCATTTAAATTTTAAAGTCTAGACGAAACATTTTTCATGCTAAAATACATTCAAACTAAAACTAAGCTAGAAAATTTATCACAATTTTAGATAAAAGTTTAGCTTGTGATTTTATATTTCTAAAGTTCAACGACTTTATACGTGAAATATTGAAATGGTTTTAAATTTCTTGGATTATCACTACCCATATCACGGCTGCCATAGCGGCCGCCGCGCCCCCTCCCACGGACACAAACCGTAGACCGACACACAGGCAGCTGCCGCGCGGCATGCGGCCTCACCCACACCTAGCATACTCGATAGTGTTACAGCGGCCCCGCCGGCGGGGTCGGAGACGTCCACATACACCCGGCACGCGTCGGACCTTTCCGCAGGGACCTTCTGTTCCCTCGCAACAAAATAGTCGTGTCAACACACCTCCTGACGGCCCGAGCCGAGGTGCGACCCCCACCTTGGGGGGCTTTTGGGTCGGTCAGGGCTAAAAACCTTAAACCCAACCCAAAAGGCTTAAGAGCCTCCTTTCAGGAGTCTCGCCATCCGTCCGGTTTTGCAGTGAAGGCCCATTAGCTGGCCAACAGCGCTTCAGTATTCAGTTCGAAAAAAAAAAAAAAAACTTATTTAATATAGTACTTTACACAATATCTTCAAAATGTATACCTTATATGTTATTCTGATGTGTAAGCTATATTATCTTTAAGTTTCATCAAATTCCATTTAGTAATATATACAGCCGTTATACTTCCAGACATCCAACCTTAAAATAGGTACTTACATGGTAAAATATTTCAAAATAAATACAAGGGTTTAAGTTGTCTCACATAAATGTCAAATAACTATAATGCCTTAAGGAAAATATAAAGAGAATAAACTATGCTCAGAAAATCGAACCGCACGTAAGAGTTCTACTGTCTACTTAATATAATACCTACAGACCTTTGGTTAAGGAGAAATTATTCTGTATTCAAGTACAATGCGTTTATATAAAAGCGTTTTAATATTTTAAATAAATGACTTTATTTATTTACACAAACACTGCAAAATGTTTTGATTTCGCTTTTTCATACAGTTTTATTATTGTTCCAAATTGTGTATTTTATTAAATAGCGATCACAAACGGAAAATAGATTGATTTTTATTTTAATTGGACACATGCACAAAATATTTTAAAAATTAAAATGATAAAAATATGACTAATTTAACCCGCGCATTTTATTCTATTTGCTGTCATTTTGAAAACTTTATAGTCAGCAAATAAAACATGTAAAATAAGCAGGTAGGTATAACATGACACTTAAAACACAATAAACATTCATAGAAAATATTCAATAGATCAATACAAAATTAATGTAAAATTATTTGTTTTTTTTAAATCGTTTGTGTATTAGCTATATCTAAGTAACCTAAATGTTGGAATGGATTCCAGTATTTATTTAGATCATACCAATATAAGTAAATAAAGTTGTAGCGGATCTTTTTTATAAAAATGTTCAAAATGTTTACCCAATGTCTGGTTGTTCGTGTAATTTAATTTTGACGAAAAAAGAACACACAGCGCTTCGATACTATATTTGTGAATTATGAAAACACGTGTAAAAACAGAAGTTTAATGTTTAATATACAAGGGAACAACGAAAACTCAGTCACAAGAAAATTCATGTACTTATTTATTAAAATTTGTCGATATTCAAAACGTATAAAATAGAACTACTTACCTATATGAAAAGTACCTGATACATACACAAGACTACAAAGAAATATCAAAAAGGCCCTCTATATGCCAGTCGCCAACACTAACCTACATAAAAAAGTGAAAATGAGTTACCTAATTCGATTTGTAATCTTTGAGGTTACGTCCCAAGTCTTTGAGGTACCTATCAACTATCATAAACAAACCACGCAATGTACCAACTCCCAAGCCAAGTATCGTCCAATATGGCCCGTTGAATACAATCCAATACTTGCCATGAAATCGAAACAATAACAATAAATAATGATACGGAAAGGAACGAGACCGGATGGACACGACCGTTTACAGTGAAACGAACTGTGTGAACCGATTGTGTCCTATAAATGGGTATGCTTTATCAAAAACCGATCGGGTGCGTTTCAGGCCCGGTACGATGTCACGTCCCGTTTTTTACCGATACCCGAGACTTGGGTTGTTTTCTTAAGGCTCTCCTAAGCGGTCCTTGGAGGCAGCGTTGTTGATGCTAGTTTATTTATTGTTCGTAACATATAAATGGGCTTGGTCATCTTTTTAAGTATAAAAGAAAGCCGTGTTAGTTACTCCAACCGATTTGAAAATTGGCGGGGAGGTAGCTTAGAGCCAGGAAAAGGACATAGCATACTTTTTATCACGTTCCAGTAAAAAAAAAATATTAAGCTCTTTTGTTGAAAATAGTATAACAAAACACAACAATGACAACTGTCAAATCGATGTTAATGCAGCGCTTCTTTGCCGCTAGTTTTGTATAAAAATAATATTAAATACCTACTATTAATCTTTTTAACCCCCAGCGCAAAAACGACGAGGTGTTATTTTAAAAACGGACTACAGACTAGCGCTTAGCTGTAAATTAGGATTTTTACCGAACTAAGAGCCTCCTAGAGTGGGGTACCACCTCGGCTCGAGCCATTAGAAGATGCCATCATGACAGATGAAAGGTTCCTGCGTGCAACTCTGGGTCCTACCTAACGACGTATATCAGTCTATCGTATGTATAAACTATTAAAAAATGATCGGATTTTTTTTTTTAAACTCAATTCTATCATATCGTTTACTACGATGTATTAATCAAAATTCGATCAATATCTATGCCTTAAAACCATTCATTTATATAGAGCAGAAGCGAATATTTTCGCTTGTAAACAAGAAAATACGAAGGCAAAATATAGTGGTAGCAAAAGGCGACTCAATCAATCAGTGACAGCACGGTGCCGCGCGTAGAGGCATAGGTGTGGGTTCATATACCAATGGGGTCTCGGTGGGGTCTCAATTTTTTCTACACTTTACACTGTCTTGGTACAAATATAAGTACCTATCGATTGTTTTATGTTTTAAGGGTTGGTTATGACGGTGGATAAGTCGCCAATATGTAAGCTCTAATTTCTGATAGCTTCCCAAACAAGTACCTACTAGAGAAAACTTTGATCGATTCCGAAACTAACACAATAAACCTAAACACCAATTACCTACCGCTCATAATTCCCAAAATACAATAAATTACGAAAATGACACGACGTTAAGCAAACAATTCCATGGCGCTCACAATTTAGAATGTTTGCCATATTAAACCGTAAACAAACGAAATTCAATTTGACCCTGTTGTAATCAAGGAACTTACACAGGGAATTTTAATGTCCCTTTGCTTAGTTTGCTAAAACAAATACATACTGGACTACTTGTGCGCGCGACTTCGTCCCCGTGGAATAGTAATTCTTCATAAGGCTTCATATTTTCCCCGTTTTTTACATATTTTCCACTATTTCTTTGCTCCTTTTGGTCGCAGCGTGATGTTATATAGCCTAAATCCTTCCTCGATAAATGGTCTATCCAACAAAAAAAAGATTTTTTTAATTCGAACCAGTATTTCCTGAGATTAGCGCGTTCAAACAAACAAACAAACAAACAAACAAACTCTTCAGCTTTATAATATTAGTATAGATACGTTTAAACCGAACCGAGCGATCGCAATTATCTTAATATTATTATGGTCTCGCTATCCTAATATCGGCAAAATTAAATACTTACTGAAATGGGGCGTAAAATAATTTCGATCATTACTCATTTATTACTTACTTATTTTTATTTTGATATTTACAGTGGTAACTTTTGTTGGTTTGCTGGTGAATGCCTTGTACCAACTTCATTGAATATCATTCGCAGATAGTGCAAAGCAATATATTATGATGAACCGAAAAAAATATCACTACCTATCTCAAATAATTTAAATTGTTTTGATATAAATATATCCAGTGAAATTTGATTTTACTTGCAGAGTACATTTGGCGAGCCTTTTATTTAAAAAATATAAATTACCACAACAAAATCACACAGTCGTTTTAAATTTCACTTCATTTCCTTTTTACAAACTATGCCCTCGACTATGTGTTTGTAGGCACGGCACGCCTGTATATGAATTTAGCGTAAAGGATATGAGTCCGTTGACAGTATACATTATATACAGTAGGCTTTCTTTATTTCAAGGTTTCGAGATTCATTTTTTTTTTGTCAAAACCAACCTATGTTGTTAGAAAAAAAGAAACCTGATATCTCCACAAACCTAGTACAGTGGCTATAGAGCCATATCAGGTTTTTCTTCTTCATTCAAGCAAAAATGACTTACCGAATGAACGATATTTCACATAAGATAGCATAGTATAATCCTCTAAAATTATTACGATCATAATAGTTTCTTAAACCATCGCAGTTACTACACATTGGAATGAAATAAGTGAAATAACTATAAAATACTATAAACGGATTTAACTCTATTTTATTATATTGGCTTACGCTTCTTAATCACGATGAAACATAAGTAATTATGTTGCGAAAAGGACTTCATACGGCAGCTAAAATCATAACATCTTTATTTATTTTTAAATAAAAAAAAACTAGGGTGTTATCTGTGTACAACTTATACTGTGAAGGACCCTATTCTACTTGCCGGCCGATCTTGACATGTTTTATGTTTTTTGTACGTCATACGTTTGTAAATGGCGTGTTCCCCGGAACGAACCCACGTATCAAGCCATTGTATCATAACTGAATGTTCTTCGACCTCATCTCCTAAGATTAATCAAGCCGGCATTTGTTTCTTGAGACTTCATACGTATTTAAGGCTGATTAAATCCACGTCACGTTTCAGAAAATCTTTAATAGAGATTTTAAGACGGCGAAGCGTAGTGGTATTAGTACGGGAGCTGGCAGCGATTTTTGAGTAGGTATTTGAGGCTGAAAACTTGTCATATTATATAAAGCTCTCCTAAAATTCCAACATGGAAATGCATACCTACTTGGTGATTTGATCAAACTTGTGAGCTTGGATCAAACTTTTTTTTCTTCATAAATGTATTAAGACCTCACTAAATCGTCTAGCTTATTTATTTTGTATCATTTAAATTTAAAAGTCATTTGGATGAATGGATGGATTTTATTTAAAAATAATACCGACGTAATTAAGTGGTACCTAGTGTCGAATTCAAAATTTATAATTACCAAAGTTAAATTTGCATTTTCCGGAAAACCTCCTAAATAAATATTTGATTGAATTAAATCAAATATCTTCTAAACTTTGAGAAACAAGTTTTCAATTCGTATTATACAATGCAATCATCATTAGGTAAATACTAAAAGTTTAATTAGCTATTAGTTAAACAGGTCTAAAATATTTGACAAACTACCTACACGCGTCAGTTGCATTTTTTTTTTCATTAGAAACATATCGGATAAAATGTCACCATCAGGTTTTGAACCCGCTACACGTGAATTAAAATTTAAATACGCTTAGAATCCTCAACGGAGTAACAAAACATTTCGGTTTGTGTCATTCTAGCAGCTAAATGTTCATTCATAAAATTACTTCTCGCGAATAAAATCATATTTTTATTCATTCATGGAAAATTTCCATATTAAAGTGGGGCCGGGCTACCATTTCCCAGTGGGACGGGTTGCCATTTACTATTAAAAGTTATAGCTAGCTGTGCCCAGAATTAAGACCCCAAAACAAGGGTTATGGAAGTGTAAAAAAGGAGATTCGTATAATTTTATTAAATCCGCATTGTTTTAGTTTCATTTATATTTTCGCGCTAAAAGCGATTTAATGGTTGTGTGACGTCACGTCGCTATATTTAAACTAGCCTTAGAACGAAACAACTTCAACGGATTCAACTTGCGTATTTTATTTTATTTGTTGACTTATCGAAAACTTTCCAGTTCACAAGAATATCTTTATAAGCTTAACTATAGAGTATGTGTAGTAGCAAAATAAATACAACAATCAAAATACCTCTAAAGCTTCTCTCGTTTCATGTCACAAACGTCAACAGCAACTGTTTATTATAGTGGTATGACGTCACTAGATAAATTATTTCAGTCACAGATCTTGAACTTATTAAAATGCTAAAGTTACTTTAGCGATAGACTATCGTCAGTTCAGTCGTGATACGGTTATGGGAACTGTAAAGTTTTCGAAACGTCAGCCAAGTATATATATAAATACTTTTTGTTGATTTTATAATCTGTAATAGCCGCAAAAGATCAGAAATTATTAAAAAAATATTAATTTATTAAATAATTCCATTGATGTAACTAGTTATTTAGGTTAAATAGGAATTAAGAGCTACTTTTATCAATACGTTTCATTATAATTAATTACCAACGTGTGTCACTCAAATGAACTGCAAAATGTCACAACAACCATTTCAACTCACGCCTTTAAGCCAAACCAATTAAATTGATAATGGGATAGCAGAGTCCTATTTACTATTTGATGCAGAATTCCGTTTATTCACTAAATAATTCCCATGGAAACATCATTCAAACAACTTAATATTATAATAATTTCTGAAGCTTTTGCATTAATTATTTCCAGTTAGAAATTGTTGAAATGTTTGCTTTGGAATTAAATAACTGCAACGGAGTGAGGGTTACCTACTTCATTCAAAACCAAACTACACCATTAATGTTGAAGTAACTACGTATTTTTAGAGGAGATAATAAAATACCTACTACTACATATAGTCGAAATTTATACTCCATTGTGTCTATTTTTGATAAAATACATTTATATAAAACATTAAAAAAATATCTACATGTAAGTATCTATGTGGCTACATTGGTTAATATTATAACTGAAGCTAAACTGCTCCCTGCGAGCCTATTATGAACTGTCGACAACATGTTGTCGATAAGCAAAAGGTTCGTCGTTACGATATTATTTTGTTATCGACATGTAGAAATAAGAGACGACATCGACATGATAAGATTTCTCGTTGTCGACAACGTTGATTTTTGACAGATCATCGCGAGGATAAGACAATATCGACATGACGAGATGTCGACTCGACAATTCATCATAGCCTCGCTGATTGTGTAAAGTAGGTACTTGGTTTAAAAGTCCAATTGGTTCAATGGTCACTCACACACGCCTTGATTGTCATACCAATTCAATTGACTTCATTGCAAGGCTATCGAAGCAATCCATAATGCCGAAGTAAACATTAAAGTTTTGAAGCTTAAAAATAATACTTACCAATAGTTCATTACAAATTTAATACCAATTAGGATCACTTTTAAACCAATTGCGTTACACACCAATTGCGAAACAGATACCAAATTTATGATGAAAAGTTCATAAAGATGTTTAAATCTTTCTAAACCTCTTAATTAAACATCATTTATAACATACTTAAGTGAAAAAAACCTTTAAAAGGTTCCTTCAATCACAATGAAGTTACAAACCAAGTGCAGATAAACTTATAATTACTATACCACACAGCTAATGCACCATTACGACGTGCATTAAAGACATTAGAGATCACTGAAGGCGTGTATTACTCTTGTGTTGAAACGAGACGGTTTCGCGATAGTTTGGAGAGATTAGCCATGAATCTTACTAACTGCACCCAAGTCCTTGATAGGACATAACTTGGGGGTGGCTATTAGAGATACCTAGTAATTAAACGTTTTGGTAGATGCGATGTGATAATACATAAAAGTGACATTCAGTGGCGTAGATTTCGTTTATGCGCAATACCAAAAGTTACAATTTGTATAATAATTTCTGATGCCTTCGCGGTTATTACACATTGGAATGAAACAACTATTAACGGATTGGCATTTACTATTAAAAGACGTGCTACGATTATGGAAACTGTAAAGAATCCGAAACGTCAGCAAATAAAATAAAATAAAAATACGCGAGTTAAATCCGTTAATAGTTGTTTCATTCCAATTTACCATTTGTATATTATGTTTTTTTTTATATATTCAATTGTAGTAAGTATCTAATCATTATGTAGATACCTGCAATGAATAATACAGAAAACAAAGTAAGTTTTAACAATGATAAAAGCTATATTTTATATTAATTACCCATGCCGAATTGTTTTTGTTTAATAATGCCATTGTTTTTACCTTAAATAAAACATAACGAGATTTTATCTACTTTTGCTGCGTATAATATACCTACCTACGTACTTACCAGACAAAACGTGTAATAAATCAGTAAAATAATAAAACCAAAGCTTTAGGTACATTTCACATTTGGCTTGAAAATACTCTTTATACACGACTAGGTACGTGTTTTCTTGGCACAATATATCGAATTTCCAAGGTACGTACCGTTCATAAATAACCAGCACTTAACAGTATATCAACCCGACAATTACCGTATCTAAAAACTCATCTATCTTCTACGTAACTTAGGGTTAAAGTGACAAATGTAGCCGCGTAAAACGTCTTAACTTCAAACGAGCTCACAGCATGATCATAAAACTGTACTCGTTCATGTTACACCTGACTTTATGGGGACATAACCGAAGGGGTTTTGCACATTAACGGCTCGTAAATGTAGCTTAGAAACACGTAAAATGCGCCTTACTTTACTAACATGACATAATTTCCTAAGACCCGCGTAAGGTTTTCGCATGTTGAATCTAATGGGTTATAAAAATGATACGGCTGCGTAAATTTGTGTTGAAATGATAAATTATTTTGGCACTATCACATTTTGATGAATTTCACGTAGAGTTTTCAAAAATATATGAAAAGAACATAGTGAAAACAAAGGGTTAATGGAACACTCCTTTGGTTAAGGTACCACGACTGTTTTAGATACCATCCTCTAAATAGAATAGACAGAGATATAATTTTATTTTTCCACACTTTTTATTAAGTACTATATTATTATTACTTTTGGGACTCTTCGAAATTTTAATCACGTCACGGATCTTTTCCTATTAGCTACATAGGATGTATAAAGGGGCAGAATAATTAAAATTAATGATGTTGCATTATTTATCTATAATAAAGAGGAAAATTTTGTTTCTTTGGATTGAATAGGTTCCTAAACTACTGAACCGATTTGAAAAATTCTTTCATTGTTGAAAAGCTACAGTATTCCCGTTTGACATAGGCCATAAAAAAGGGATCCGGGCAAAGCCGGGGTGGGCCGCTAGTATCGATATAAATTTTGGTAAAAACAGGACCTTGGAAAGGGTCATAGGCCGCGTACTATTCCATAATTAAACTAAGTATGAAGTCCCAAGCGGGTGAAAACAAAGCAAGACTAAGTAAATTATAAAGTTAATGTACTGAATATTTAAAAAAAGTCTATCACAATGATTAAGAAAATATTGTAAAATTTAACTTTTAACTAGATTCTAATAGGACAATCAACCCTTAGCTACTCTAAGTAAAATGTTATTACTAATCTAATTAATTTTATGGGCAACCAACTTGCAAATTCTGTACCTACCTATTTGTTTTCAGTTTAGAAGCCATGTAAGATAGGCAAATGTATAAAAAATAACAATTATGACAATAACCAATAATTTATTGATTGGTATTTATTGTGCTAGTAGGTATTAGTTACGAAAATAACCAATAAAAAATTGGTTGGTAATTATTTTGTATTGGTACCTACTTATGACACTGAAAAAAATCGGTCCAGCCGTTTCAGAAGAGACAAACAGCTCGACACGAGAATTTTATATATTAGATTTAAGTATATTTACTTGTTGTCTAGAAGCCACACGTTTAGATTGTAACTTTATACATCTATTTAATTAACTTTCAAACGTAAAAGTTTTTGACAAAAAATACTCATTATCTACATATTCGCTGCTTTTCTAGAATAGTGTCACAACTCAAAATGTGTCACCATTCTGAATTGAAATTTATATGTGACGGTTCACAATCTAAAATGGAGTAACAAATTATTTCGAGTTGTGACACTATTCTAGAAAAGCAGCGAATATTATTATCGTACCGAGATCATTAGAAACGAACTTACCTTTTTATGTAGATACTTATTTCAAAATAGTTAGAAAAGAAAAGACCCGCGAAAATAGTTATTAATCACCTTTAATTAACTCTAAGAGGTATTTGACTTATATTAAGATATTTCAACAAAGAAAACCTACTCAATACCTATGTACTCGAATCATTAGAATACAATATTATTTAATTTAAAATAATATATAATAAAACTTAAGTGAGAAAGGTTTTTGTTTGTTTTATGTTATGTTTTGACGAAGCGTGTTGCGGAGTAATTTTGTGTCTTTTATTTCTTTAAACAATAACAGAAATCTTGATATATGAACCATGTTAATTTATAAGTAGATTAGATTTATTTATTTCTGAAAAGTCATCCAATATAATTCGGTACATTATGATATTTAATTACATGCTGATATTACGATTGTCAAAACAAAAGCCAAAAAACAATCAGATTTAAACATCAGCAAAAATTTAATATAATTACAATACAATTTTATTATGCATAGAATGGCAAATTTATTAATTATAATAGCTATTTCTTATTAGTCGTCAATATAATTGGTCAGACGGAATAATTTAAAACAATTTAACAACAATAATAATACAAATAATTTATTGGAATGAAACAACTTTTAACGGATTTAACTCGCGTATTTTTATTTGACTTTAGCGTTTAGACTATTGTCAGCTTAGTCGTGCTACGATTATGGAAACTGTAAAGAATCCGAAACGTCAGCTAATAAAATAAAATAAAAATACGCGAGTTAAATCCGTTAACAGTTGTTTCATTCCAATGTGTAATAACCGCGAAGGCATCACAAATTATTACAAATAATTTATTTACAATTGTGATTGAATTTAGGTTTTAAGTATAGGTACATCTATATTCAACACAGTCCATAATTAAAGTAATTACTAAAAGCATTGTTCTAGTGAATCATCCATTGTGTTGCCTTAATTTAATCCAGGCACGAGTTTATTAGCAATAAAGCAAAATCCGGACAAAAATAATTCTGAGAACGCCAACGATTTCCCTAATTACACGTTTGACCGAATCCGACTTGTCCTAATGTGCCTACTCAAAAAGGAAAGTTAAATTGCTTTTGTTCGATCCCTAGTCCTGATTATTGGTGGCTGTAACGAACGATTTATACTCTGTAATTTTTGGCAAGATTTCAATTTTAACTTTTTTAATGAGATACGTGTGCGGGATGTTTGAACAATTCTCGATAAATTTGACTTCCTATTTCAATTAAGTTTTTGAGTGGGCGTTTATTTTGTTGCTTTAAATAATCATGATGATGATGCCACGTGGGTAGACCACCTACAAGGTCATCAGATGGTAAAAAATGTCAGATGACCTGGTAAAAGTTGTCAGGTGACCTGATATAAGTTGTTACATGACCTGGTAAAAGTTGTCATATGACCTGATAAAAGTTGTCAGATGACCTGGTAAAAGTTGTCAGATGACCTGATAAAAGTTGTCAGATGACCTGATAAAAGTTGTTATATAACCTGGTAAAAATTGTCAGATGACCTGGTAAAAGTTGTCAGATGACCTGATAAAAGTTGTTATATAACCTGGTAAAAGTTGTCAGACGACCTGGTAAAAGTTGTCAGATGAACGTTGAACTTTTACCAGGGTAAAGTTGTCAAATGACCTGGCAAAGGTCATTAGACGACCTGGTATAGGTCATTAGATAACCTGGTACAGGTCGCTGGAATCTGCTAGATGTGAGCGTTATTGGACTGGTCGCTGTGTAGGACCTTGAAGGAGACCCAGGTCTAACAGTGAAATCCTTTCGGCTCAAATGACAAGGTCGATGCCTGAAGATTTATTAGATTATTTTCTTTGCAAAAGATAGGTATGTAATAGATATGTAGTAAACCAGGTACCTATAATATATTAAGATCTATAAATGTGTGACTTAATTATTTTTACCTTGTAATTGTTAGTGAAGGCAGGTACTCCAGATTTGTGTACAACATGTAAGCTAATTATTCAGTTTCTTACGGTGTGGGACACGCATAATTTATTATTAAGTAAGTATCTAATTTTGTTTATGATTATTGTAGTGTCTGTTTAAACCCAAATAAAGAGAAAGACAATGCAAAACAATTATTTAGAAGAACGCATATTAATGTGAGTAAGCCTTATTTGATAAAACGTCCAATTAAGGGATAACAAGTCGTATGTGTAACAACTAATACGAACTGAAGACCATAGTGTTACCCTTGTACTTAATGTATGGTTAAACGTAACCCAAATTTCATTAACCCGTAACTATTACATGCTCTATTAAGGGTCAATGTAACATGTATAATACTGGCGTCACGTACTGTATAACACCTTATCTTAGAACTGTATTATTAACACCGAAGAAGAAGTTACATGTGACAGAAATGTTACAATCGAGTTAAAAGCTTACATTTCAATAATATAATTTTGTTTTCGTTACCATGACGACAGGGTAACGGTAAAAGAAAATTCTATTTAGTCCGTCAGTTACAATTAAAAAAAATATTGCACATATTTTTTTCTTTTCTACAACAAACAATAAGTCGAAGAATTGTGACATTATGTGACAAAGGTTTCGTGAAGTCACTTTTCAAATTTAAATTCGTGAGGTGTTATGGATGGTCCCTAAAATATAAACTTCCTTAATCGTGAGAATACCATCAATATAAGCGAGTTAAATCCATAAGTATTTCATTGCGAAAACGTATAGCGCTTTATATAAAACTGATAGGTGCAGCAAACGTTCTTCTGCCTCTATTTATGATATTATACACTTTTACAAAATATTACAAAAATCAGTATAGCCTTTTCGAAGGAGCGCAAACAAAAGCACTGTTACACGTGATATTCATATTTTTTTTACTAAAAATAAATAAATAGTTAATACGATAGCCAGTAAAGTGCCTCCAGACAACCTTTGGGTAAGAAGATAAAATTAAAAAAAAAATAGTTAGGTATCTCAATAAGTATAAGTAATCAAATACCTATACAAATAATTTCTGATGCCTTTGCGATTACACATTGGAATGAAACATCTATTAACGGATTTAACTCGCGTATTTTTATTTTATTTTATTTGCTGACGTTTCGGATTCTTTAGTTTCCATAATCGTAGCACGACTGCGCTAACAATAGTCTAACGCAAAAGTCAAATATACAACTTAAATATTTAATTTAATTATGTCATAAATACAAAGATAGTAATCACTTGGATTCACATTTTCAACAGAAGCAAGAGCTCCCATTTACCTGCACTATGCTTACACCTATCGTACTTGAACGTAGTAAGTAACATTGATAGCATTAAAGACACGAAATGTGATTTTCGACCTTATCACAGTGGTAGAAAGACTTATAGTCTAATATCAGGTATTAGGAGGAATGCCTTTGACCGTTTTACTCCTCATTCGTATCTCCTAGACTTCACAACGGTCGATCAACAAACGCAAAGGGAGTTAGTATTTGAGAAACGACACTTTTGGAATGTTAGGTAAAGGTACGGCGGGTATGTGATAACAAAGTAAAGGAAACTTTAGAAAGATTAATCTACTCGTATTAAGGTTAAAGGATTCTTTAGAAAGACTCGTCGACAAAGGTTAAGTAAATGTTGTAAGGAGTTACGATGTGGTGGAACATTCTAGACTTTTCTGTCCGGTTGGTGCTACCTAGAGCAATTAAAAGCTATACCAATTGATATTCTTTAATTGTGAAGTTAATTCAATTGGTTGGTAAACAACCGACGAGTTTTTAAACGTACTAATTGATAGATCGACATCAAAGTAAGTGTTTTAAACATCAGAAATATAAGGTCACTACTCAAATTTTTTTTAGATAACTACTACCTTATAAAGAAGATGTACAATAGATTGTTTCAGGGTTTAGTTTTACCTTTTAGGTACGGAACCCTATTACTGAGACTGAGCTGTCCGTCTGTCCGTCTGTCACCAGGCTATCACTATCCAGTTGAAATTCAATGTATTTCTTTAACCTCTGTAACAACAAATACTAAAACAACAGAATAAAATAAATATTCATGGGTGCTATATATAGTTATAAGCTACATAGCTTTAAGCGCCTTTTATGTTATTACAATTAAGCATGTGAAAATTTGCAAAATAAATTTATTTTCTTTCTTTCTATAAGTACCTACCTTTGGTATTAGGTTACGTTCCATTGCACGTAATCCTCCGTGTGCAATTCCGACTCGCACTTTGTCGCTTTTTTCTTTAAATGTTCATTCACCACTCCTATTATCCCATGTTGAAGTCCTTTCTTTTAGACAAAGTAATTAACAGTTTACTATTCGATTCAGCCAGAGATTAGCCCGAATTAAACGTTATACCCTCTTCTGGCTCGCCATTTACCACAACATACAATGTAACTAAAATTTGTAGTGAAATTTCCATCCGTTACTACCAACAACGTTTTGGCACGAATTCGCCCATCGTAAACCGTTAATAGAACGAGGCTTACACGCTCTGGAATACTGTTTCAAAGAAATTTCTAGAAATTTCCAGAGTCCTGTAATATTGCAGGACTTTTAGTCTAGGTGCGGGAAATCAGGAGATTTAAAACTCGATATCGTTTCTCTTTTGTTTCCTTCGAAGTTTGTACAGCGTGATCAGAGAGCGTGGAAATGGTTCGTTGAAATTATTTCAAAATTTGTTCGGCGTGTTTTGCCATTTCGTTTTCGGTGTTTATTTTGTGTATATAAGAACTACGTTCCGCAGAGTCTCATTTGGGAAGCTTTTCAACTTAGCCAACAAAAACACTTCACAGCTAGGATGCAGGAAACTACTGTATAAATACTTTGTATGATTTTTGTATTTTAGTTTTTACTACTTTTTCCATTTTGGCTGTCTATATTCTCTATTCTGGCAACCTATAAACTGCCCACGAAATTCAAGAAATTCATATGACGTACTTTTTGGGTGACCAAGAAGGTCTTTCATTTGGTAATAACTAATATTATAAATACATTATTCTACTATGGGCATATTAAACCTACCACCTACCTAAAATCCGCTAAAAAAAGGAACAAACCTTTATCGTCTAAAAGGTCGCATGTTCTAATTCTATTTGTCCTCTTCAATCAAGCAAAAAATCAAGTAGATCGGATTCAAGCAGTAACACAGTAGCGATCGTTATTCAGGGATACTTACTAAAAACATCAATGTAACTGAAACCACATTGATATAAATAAATAGCTATACTTAGTTACCTAGTAAGTGTTGCTGTTTATAGGAAAAATACGGTAAAAGGACGGTTCAATAATATATTGTAATTAAAAAAGATTGATTCAATAGTTGTGGCTCTAAATATATTATTATGTATGGACAGACACGTGTATGTATTAGCCAAAGTTAGTAACGGTTACCATAATTATTGAATTAAGTAGAAAACTGAAATAAAAAACCTTTGTCAAAATAACTTTATAATAATAATTTCTGATGCCTTCGCGGTTATTACACATTGGAATGAAACAACTATTAACGGATTTAATCGTAGCATGACTGAGCTGACAAAAGTCTAACGCGTTAGACTTTTGTCAGCTCAGTCATGCTACGATTATGGAAACTGTAAAGAATCCGAAACGTCAGCAAATAAAATAAAATAAAAATACGCGAGTTAAATCCGTTAATAGTTGTTTCATTCCAATAACTTTATAATACCTGTTTTAACCATCACCTGCTTAATATAACAAAGTTTTTTACGAAATTTAAATGATGATATCGAAATGAATATGATAGAATTCGGAGGACACATTGCAAGTAGAAACACAGCTATATTGCAAGTAGATGTACATACTTGTAGTAGTGAAAAAACATAATCATCCAGTGAGATTTTGTTTTTTAATAGTAAAACGATAAACCTATCAGTTTATAACAGTTTTTTTTTCAGTTGAGTTGAGTTTGAAAAAATGTACCCATTCATTATGAGATTATTAAATTCTAAAATGCCATTTCGTTTAAAAATAATCTAATTATATTTTCAAAGGCTATTCACTCTTTTAATAAAACAAATAACAGACATTATTCAGTGAGGGAGAAAAATAACACCAACTATTTCGTCCAGAAAATTCAATTAAGGGGCTGCCAAAATGCTTCAAGCTTGAATAATGACATTTCATCTATTTGTCAAAATTGTGAAAATATTGCCATACTGAAAAAAATTGTACTAGTGAAACTATCTCATTTCTATGCGCTATGGTTTCGTCGGCGTAAAAGTATTTTTCCGCATAAATTCTAACATTTCTAATGAACGTACTTTAAAAATACGTAACTTTTTTTATGGCGAAAAGCATACTTATGTCTTATAATTTAGGCAGACAGGAAGTTTTAGAGCGTACAAACCTAACATAACAATCTTAGGTTCGTAATCACTAAAACTTACTTCGTCACCTTAGACAAATGCCTATCGCTAATAGCAACCGAACGAAACGAATGAAAAATTGTATAGATTTGACATACGCGAACGAAACATCACGTGGTCAGTTTCCATTCAATTGTATGGAATTGACATGCGAATGGATACTGACCACTGAAAGGCCTGCGTTTGTTGATGACCACCCTACCTTCAATAACATAGTGACATTTAATCAAATGAGAAACGTATTAATTGAGAATTGACCATTGACATTTCATAAGCTTATGTTAATTCCATGTAATTATCATTCCATTCTATTGCATTGCCAAATCGCTGGTTTCAGATAATAGTGACTCAAACAACATATATCGTTACCCCATAAACGATTGTAAGTCGTTCCATCTAAATTTGTATTCACTCGTGTCACATTTCGAGTTAAGTCGTTATTCTATTAAGGCAGTGAAATGTAGAATGTCATTTGTTGAGGGACTCGCTTAAATACTGAAAAGGGCTTCCTCGCCAATATTCAGCTAGACGACAGGTAGGATAATAGTAGGATCTGAGGACAATACGTATTTAAAGCGCGCAGACGACGCGTGTTTCAAGAACGGGCATCGTCCACGCTGTAGATGGAGATTTCTGCATTTTTATAGATTTAAACACGCGTAAATGTGATGATGCAAAAGCGTGTGTGATGCGCGCTCGCAACTCGTTTAAAGCAGTTACGAAAGGGCTTGCGCTCTCGGCTCTAAAGGAGTCTGCCCACTACACCATATCATACCATGACTGTGCTATGAACGTGTCAGGCAAAAAATATTCTTTGTATAGAAAAGCATGATACTACGTCCACTAGACCGTTCCGTCACCGACTCGTCACCGTCTTACGTATTACCTTCCGTTCTTGATACGTTCATAGCACGGTCATGGTATGATACGGTGTAGTGGGCGGTGGTCCTGGGGGGTGGTTCTTAAGCAGTTTTGTTTCAACTACCGCCTTTATACAAAAGTGATCTGATAAAAACGTAGGAGCTACGAGGGACTACAACGCGACTGAATCGCTGTAACCAAGGATATACGCGCGTCATCTGCGCGTCGACTGCGCGTTTAAAATACCCCATGTGTTAATGGCCTTATTCTTTTAGTGCCTAGATAAATGTAATAAAAATGTACATTGTACTAGAACTTAATGTACGTAGGTACATTCTAAGCACGATCCTTCCATTAGAAAGGGTTTTTCTGCAAAACTGAAATTGAGTTTGTACAAAACTGATAGGTATCCTTTGTTGAAAACTTAACAAATTTATTCGTTCGTCGTGCTTGTAGTTAGTAGTAATAGTTATGTTATTTGTTTTGTGAATTACATGAACTTTTTGATTAAAAGTAAAGTGACCATTCTTTTCAATCCCATATATCGTGTCTCGTTTGTTGCCAAACTCCGAAACGGCTGAACAGATTTTTCTGACGTTATGGTGTATCACGTCGGTAAAGGAATTTTGGCGGGTGACAGTGTTACTGAACAGATACGGTTGTAGGCAGATGTTAATAATTGATGTTTGATAAAAAAAAAATGATATTTAACCATTTTTTTTACTCTCTTTAGAAAGTACATATTGTGTTGGTAATTACAAAGGTGTTTACGCGCTCATACATATCGTGTTGGTAATTTCGAAGGTCTTTACACGTTTAATGCTTTCACTTTTATTAGAGTGATAAGAATAGGTACGGATTAGCAGTCGGCTTTGAAACATGTCTGTAAATAGTATTCTCCATCGATACAACTGTCCCCGATCTGTCTGCAACAACTTTCACTCTCTGCGAAACTATTTTGTTTCAATATCCGATCCCTGAATACATTATGTAAAGCGGTAGGCTAGGCCTGCTTATAATTTTGCCAAGAACAATATTTTTTGACATAAAAAACACATTATGATCAAAACGGTATTTTATTACGGGACTGACCCTTGTCTTTTGGCGCTCGTCAGATTTTTTGCTTATGATTTGGTATAATTCTAATCTGCATAATAAGCGTGAATATTTACCTTATAATATAGACAATCTCTTTTTATAGTATCGAAATAGTGAATTAGCTAGGTTCTGTTTTTGGAGAAAAATGAATTCCTGTATTTTGCAGTAATCAGAAGCAAGAAGTAAAATGACGTTTTTAATTCTTCTTATTTAGTTTTTATAACGATAGCCACTGTGACAAGTTAACTTGTGTATGTTACGCTGACGATATAAATTTTAAAGTTCCCGTATTCAGAACAGACTAACCTAAAACTGAAGAAAAATTTTCCTGATCCGTTCTATTTTAGAAATTGTATACCTATATTGTAGTAATGCAATTAACATGTACTAATATTATAAATGCGAAAGTAACTCTGTCTGCCTGTCTGTTGCGCTTTCACGCTAAAACTACTGGACCGATTTAAATGAAATTTGGTACAAAGAAAGTCTGGAAAGGACATAGGCTACTTTTTAACCGACTGCAAAAAAGGAGGAGTTCCACGCGGACAAAGTCGCGGGCAGAAGCTAGTCCTTTATAAAATTTGTTTGATTTCATTGTGTAATAACCGCGAAAGCATCAAGAATTATTATGTAAAGCCTAAAAATATTTCGAAACACGAAACCTCGTCATTCGACCAACTCGTTACAAAAACGACTATCGCAAAGTCAGCAGTTGTCTTTTCTTTCGTTTTTAGGGTTCCGTACTTAATGATAAATGAGGAACGCTTATAAGACCACTCGTGTCTGTCCGTCCATCCATCACAGTCAGTGTTTTCTAAGAATAGTGTACCTAACTAATTTTGTTACATATATGTATAATATTACTATATTAATGATAAAGACAGATAAGCAACGTAGTTAGTAGTAATAGTTACTATGGGTACTAAATAAATAAATTGGTATGGAGATTTTGTTGGTAAAGATTAACTTAACCTATTTTTATACCCGAATGTCAACATTTTAGTTCATGTTCGTTCATCATCATTATTGGACATAGGTCTCCCCCAACGATGACCACATCGACCGGTCACATGCCTATCTCATCCATCGGTTACAGCAACCATCACCAGGTCGTCAGACCACCTGCCCGAAATTTCATGTTCGTTACAACGATAAAAATAAACTATCACTTATAGAGCGTTAGCATACGAAATGTCTATTAGATACAGGTAATAATTTGGTACCGTGTTTCATTTCAATAAACTCTGTCACCAAATATGGAACCATATGTTATACTAGTCAATTTCGTACTTGACCTTTTTTTATGAAAGTTAGCCACGTCGTCGAGTTGTCGGAGTAGTTGTCAAGAAACTTAGCGACAAGGCTTATGACTTGGAAGCTTTTGCTGACGTGACAAGAATTACAATGGGTCATTCTGATATTTAGGTACTAATAAGGCGGGAATTATTTCATTGGTATGCTGACACGATGAGAGAGGAGTTGGCAAAAATATCCGCTGTCGGTGCATAAATCGAAAGGAAGAAGAATACTATACCATTACTTCTTAGTGATGAATTTCTCGATTGGTTACTATTGTTGCTATTGCCTATATAATCTGAAATACGCAAAAATTTGCTTTTTTAAAAATATATCAGAGTACCTCATTGTAAAATGTCATAAAGATCGGATCAATAATAATAGTAGATGTGTACAATTCACACCAATTAATCCAGTCCCAAACTAAGCAAAGCTTCTACTATGGATACGTACTAGCATTAGACATCTAAGAGTCAGGTACAGATGCTCCCACACTGACATTTGCCTCTAGCAGGATTTAAACCCGCAACCCCCAGTTGCGCCTTTGACCACTAGACCAACAGACAGTCAAGTACCTATCACTTAGGTAATTTATCGTCGAACAAAAATACAATGCTTAGCTTTCCCTCTATCCAAGTCAAATATTTACTAAAACCTTGCGTTTAACCAAACAGCACTATAGTACCTATATGCTTAAAGAAATCGTAACTTATAAATCAGTCTATTGCTATGGAGAAATACTGCTAAGGACACGGTCGAAGGAAATCCGAATAGGCCTATAACAGTAAATTATGATCAACCCTACATTTAGTAGGTCCAATGAACTAGGTGTCTTGCCATAGGTAATGTATGATCGTCTTTATAGGTCTAACAGTTTTCAATCTACCGTAAATTAACGGTAAATACCAGTAGTTAAGTACCTATTGTAACAATTAGTTTAATAAACTAAGTATACAAAATGATATGCAACCTTTTTTACAATGATATTAACTATTTTTAGGCACAGCTCAATATTCCAGCTAGGTCTAATATAAAATACGCGAGTTAAATCCGTTTATAGTTGTTTCATTGCATTGTTTTATAATAAGTAAGCGAAAGCATCTGAAATTATTAGGTCTAATAAAATAAATCAAAATAGATATGAGATATATTTCTCCATTTATGGTGGCATAATTCATTCTAAAATTAAAACCCAAACCTTTCCAAGCACTGCACAAGTTCTATTCGAACTGTACAAAGGCTGTAAAAGAGCGAATACCCTTATAGACTTTGTACAGCTAATATAGCTCACTCGCGTGCTGTCGAGGTTGATAGTTTCAGATCATCATCATCATCATCAGCCCATCGCAGTCCACTGCTGGACATAGGCCTCTCCAATTGCACGCCACTTTGCTCTATCTTATATAGGCTGCTTGATGACCAAATAATATTTTCCTTTCTGATATAATGGCTAATTTATAATTAACGCATGGTTGCCTTAAATAACTAACCTGCTGGAAATTTTAGTTCAAGCTTCATTATATTAATAACTAGCGGTTCGCCCCGGCTTCGCACGGATCCCTATTTTTTCAAAATATTCTATAGCCTATGTTACTCAGGGTGAACGTAAGCTACGCTACCAACAGTGAAAGAATTATTAAAATCAATCCAGTAGTTTTTGAGCCTATTCATTACAAACATACAAAATTAGGTACAAATCTTTCCTCTTTATAATATTAGTATAGATTTCTGATGCCTTCGCGGTTAATACACATTGGATTGAAACAACTAACAAATTTAACTCGCGTACCTATTTTTTTTTTGCTTATGGTTTAAAAGACTTTACAAGTTTACAAATTTTAAATAAAACAAAATTAAAAGCTTTTCGGAAAAAATATGGCGGTGCGAAGGTTACCAGGTAATCTCACTAGATTATTACCTAATATAACTAACCAAACCTTACTAATATTATTATATTGATTTTAATTTTCTTTTTAATGAAAAGAGCTTCAAAATATGTCAAAAACGAATATCTGAAAGATATTTTTCATGTCGATTTTAGTGATAGAAAGCAGTGTGCCAAACCCATTATTTATGTACGTGACGTTATTAAATATGAAAAAGTGTGTGATACAAACTTCTCTCCCGCTGTTAAACATGACATGGGTTAATTTGATTCTGTACTAAAACATTCATACGTACTTATTTTTAAGTAAGACTACTGTGGCAATTTGGCAAAAATCACTATGAAATCGCGAACTCAATTGGTCTAATTTTACCTGAACTCAATTTTTATCTTCGCTTCCTTTGTAGTAAAAAAACAAATAGATGATCCAAAATATTATTATCAATAATTACCTTACCAAGGGCGTTCATTACATACAGGTACATTGATAAATATAAGAGTGCCTTCCGTGGTGCTGTGAATTATTTTGCACATATTTTACCTCTTTTTTGGTTGGTCTTTTGAATCCTAATCCTAACTATCCTAACTTCCTAACTAATATTATAAATGCGAAAGTAACTCTGTCTGTCTGTTTGTTACGCTTCCACGTTAAAACTACTGGACCGATTTAAATGAAATTTGGTACAAAGAAAGTCTGGAGCCCGAGAAAGAACATAGGCTACTTTTTAACCGACTGCAAAAAAGAAGAAGTTCCACGCGGACGAAGTCGCGGGCAGAAGCTAGTAATATTATAATAATAAACGGAAATAATATTTAACTTTAAAGGAGAGTGATAGTAGCTTTGTTACACTGTTACCGACTTCACAATCTATACTAATATTATAAAGCTGAGTGTTGGCGACATCTATCGAAGAAGGTTGAAACACACACCCGTCAGCGAGGTGATGGCGCGAAATAAACTGTCATCGCGTCACTTCCGTCGCTGTGACATCTGGTTTCCGGTAGAAAGCTTTAAATAACGCGGTCCCAAGGCAGAAGGCCTCTTCTACATCCAGCTCTCGGCTCGGCAGCATACTTGGACTACACGACTAGCCACTGTGAAGACGGTCTGTTTGTACCCATAGGTACCGTCAAGACCCCAAACTTCGCCTAGATTTTGGCATATTTTGCAACATAACTTGTTAATTTGAAAGTATTCTAGACCGTTCAAAGAAAAAAACTAATTAAAGGACTCCTGTCCATCTTTAGAGACCATTAGAGCATTGAATTTCAATGGGTAACATGGCAAAAAATGGACAAAATGGTGCTAGGCGAAGAATGGGAATTTTCCCCTAACTTCGCCTATGTATGCCTGACCGCTTATAATAAACATTGATGGGATCTACTCACGACAAGTCTCTTCGGTTTGAAGTGTGATAATATAGTATGAACTTAAACAACGTCAGATTACTGTTATTTCCTAGAAAAGAGGGGTAGGCGAAGTATGGGTGCAATATGACGTTAGTTACATACATTGACAGGGACGAAGCTAGGGCTGCCAAAAATCACGCATTTATCTAGCATGCCAAGAAAAAAGAGGGTATAGTGTTTTATTCAACTTTATTTTTTTAAAATAATTTCATTTCATTTATTTTAAAAGGAGTTTTTTTTTGCACGGTTGCTTTTTATGGTTTGTAAGTATCTCTTCAAAAAACGGTATGCCCACTTTCTGCCGGGTAATTTATCAGCTAAAATTGAACGCTTTCCAGTGGATTCTAAGTATCTGATAATTTTAAATACTCCACTACACTTTACAAGTAGAAACAAGTCTTATTATTCATTTAATTGAAATCTTATAATTTTTATATAAATTTTGTACAGCACATTTGCCATCCCTAAGGGCAGGCGAAGTTTGGCACGAACATGATGACCAAATGCCCTAATGAACAATTACTTTTATTATGACTTAAAAACGTAATATATCTATTAATTAATAGTGTCAATTTATAAAGCGATAGTTATAGCATATACCTGTATAATAAAAATAAATTTATCTGGTCTGCAACACTCCTTAAAATCAAAGTTCATTCACGTCTTGAAAAAAACGTGCGGTCGGCGTCACGAATAAACTGCACTAGACGCCAACCATATGAAGTTAGCCACAGATTGTCCACAGAATATTGCCAGTCATAAAAAATACTTTATACTTAGAGTTATTATATAAAGCCTGCCATAGAAATAACTTGTAAATTTGAAGTTATGTAAAATTAGGCGAAGTATGGTAGTCTAGGTGAAGTTAGGGGTTTCGACGGTACCTACTTGTGGGAACTACTCGTTGTCCCGTTGATTATCGATTGATAATTGTTGTAATCTGAACATCTCTGTTAATTTAATAAATATTTTAGTAGCTGTGGTGTTGTGTCTAATGTGTTCTTATTTCCTAGATATATATAAAGCAGAGTTAACATGAGGAGTTTGTTTGTTTGTTTGTTTGTTTGTTTGTTTGAACGCGCTAATCTCAGGAACTACTGGTTCGAATTCAAAAATTCTTTTTTTGTTGGATAGACCATTTATCGAGGAAGGCTTTAGGCTATATAACATCACGCTGCGACCAATAGGAGCGAAGAAACAGTGGAAAATGTGTAAAAAACGGGGAAAATATGAAGCCTTATGAAGAAGCGACAGAAGATTTTGACAGATTTTTGACGAAACAATCGGACGGGCAGGACGACGTCTGCCGGGGCCGCTAGTTATATATATGTTGCAGTCGAGCTGATATCCAAAACACTAAAGTCAATACACAAGAACAAATTAGACTGTTTTAAGCAATCAAGCTGTATCCTAATTGTGCTTCGTTGATCTGATGACATAGATTTAGAATCTTACAGATACGGACATTTTAAGATTTTATTTCTTGCAGTGCAATAATTATGGTGTAATATAATAATATATTATTTTTCTCACAATTAAATAAAGTAATTACCCACATAGTTTTAGATACAGATATTTTTATAACTAACATTTCAAATTCAAGCGTACTTACATTTTTAATCAGTACCATTATTAAGGCTATAATTATATAACGCTCACTATTTAATTATCAGTCTATGTTCCAAATAAAGTCTCTTCTACATTTATTCCAAATCTATGTCAAAAAGACAATTACACTTTGCGTTCCGTTTCACCTAATCAAATTCCTTGTTAACAGTTTCCGTCAGTCGCTAACCAACAGACGCTAGTGTTGTCACGTGAAACGGAATCCTCTTTGAGTGTGAAGATTATGTGGACTGAACAACGAATCGTTAGCTGTGTTCTTTCAAGCGAATCAAATGCTGAAGGAGTCTTCGAGACCCGTTCCAACTAGATTCTAGGTCGTGTAGCTTGTATGTGTATCTATAGTACACTTACATTACCACGACAACAGGAAATAGGTTCTATATAATCATAACGCTTATATATACATCATGTGTGCTGCTTATCTATTTATCTTCAATATGGTGAAGTCATTTAGGTCAATGCGTGAAAATTTATTTAAGAGATTACAAAATAATTGTAATATTATTGTATAGAAAAAAAGGTTCGATAAGTAGGTTCTATAGAGGCAAAATAGGCATATTTTTTAGATCATTTATATTAATAAATACTGAGCCTAAAATTGGAATATCTAAAAAAGCCTCTTATTAAATTTATTTGTAATAAGAATGACGATAAATTAAAGTGATAATTGTATTATTAAAATATTTTAATTTGAAAATTCATTACATATAATTTAACGTAATTTATTTCTAAGTTGGTTAACCGAAATTCAATTCATAATGTCTAATGAAAAGTTATATCAAATGCTATTTTAAAATGCAGATTGTTTAAAAAGAATCAAACTTTGATTAAAAAAATTCTAGTCCCTTTTAAAATTATAAAGAGAAACTTATTTTTTTTTTGTAGTTAATGAACCACATTAAAATAATGTATGCATCGATATTATCTAGGAATAATAATGAGAAACCTTTCCATTTTCATATTAATAAATTATTTCATTTTTAAACATATGGGGTTTTATAACAAGGGCGTGCATTTCACGCAGGCACTATGTGATAAATTAATGCCTACCTTATAAACAACTTTATTGCCCGCGCCTGTTTTAGCAGCGTCAAAAATAAAGCGGTATTTCTTCCAATAAAACAAGATGGAGGCGTCATTTACTTTACATTAATTCCTTTCAACTGCGATATTATTAACGCTCGTTCAAACAATGTTAAAGTATTTACAATAAACGTGACGTTGATAAATTACTTGTTACAAGTTGCCCAAGAATTGAACTATCGATTACCTCCGCTGGCGATGTGAAGTTGTAATCCCAGGGTATTAGAGTTGTGAAATTATGTAAATTATATTAGAACTGGCAACCGATGTAATACCAAAAAGGTATTGACGCGTCATTTGATGGGCAGGTTATAATAAGAGCAGCGCGTCAAAAATCTGCTAGATGCGCTAGTGTAAGATGAGGTCCAGCAATTAATTGCACAAATAAGCGACATGCTACCGGCCTTTGATTGGTGAAACATGACCGCTGGACCTCATTCTACACTAGCGTATTTAGATGATTAATATCACGTATTCTACATAAGAATACAGAGGATTATTTTTGATTTATATAACTTTTAATGTTGTATTTAATACTATATTCATTGCTTTTGAAATTTCCTCATAATGTGAATATCATCGAAATCGGTAGTCGTAACTATACAATATGAAGTGCCTGGCGTCTACATGCGTACCCAATACACGCGCTTAGTCGTAACAGAAAACTCATTTACAAAACTTAGGTCAAAAATTTACATAGCCTTACCAAATTTGCCTACCAATATCAACTGCCTTATTATAATAGAATATTTTTACCGCCATTATCACATTTCTTTTCCGTTCTATTTTTATTATACTTACTCATTTTATGACTATTAAATAGATTGACAAAATTAATTAAATTAAAGTCATTATTGCATTTCATTTGACTGACGACATAATCCACCATTTAGTTTAATATCCCTAATTAAATTCTTCCGTCAACATTCATAATTTTCGCCATAAACATATTTTTGTTATATTGTACCACATCTTTATAATCCATTTCAATTTGACAATTAGCCGTTAACTATTATAAGTACTCAATTTAAATTTGAAAATTCTGCTTTCGATACTATTATTACGTCATTTTCAATTTACTTATCGACGCTAAGTATGTTAAGCCGACAATGTACCCCCAAATTTAAATTTCATAATCATGTCGGAACATCCCTTTTTAGCTTTTGAAAGTCCCCTATAATTCCTGTGAGTAATAGCACTTTACCACGCGACCATTACTGACAAAAAAATGAAACGTCACAGTAAAGACACCAGTTTACCGAGTATGAGCGGAAAATAAAACGCCATTTTGGAATCCCTTTATTAAAAAAGTAATAAATTTTTACAGTTGGTTATCTGATATGTACAAATACAATTCAAGCGAATAACACATTTTGATTAATGTGGGTATGATGAAAAAATATTGTAATTAATAATAAAATTAAATAATAGGTGTCTTTGGACATTTTTTAATAATTTATCTAGTATGAAACTAAGCAAAGCTTGTGTCATGGGATACTAGATTAGACATCAAAGACTCAAGTACAGAAACCAGTGCTCATCATAACATCTGCCTCTAGCAGGATTCGAACCAACAGACAGTCAGACCAACAGACTACCTATTCAATCAAATCGTTTATGTTAAAAGAAAACCAGATTATTATACTAAGGTTTTAAAAAAATAATAAAAGAAACTTTATTTAATAATACATTTTGTTGTACTTACCTAAGTCGTCTTTATAAATGAAAAAAACATAAATTAAGTATGGACTAACATCTTTTATCACAGTTGTATAATTAATAGGTAGGTAATAATTATTAAGTTATTTTATTCTTACACATTAAGCATTATTCAAAATCGGACTGTGTAAGTGTGCAAAATATGTACTATATTTAACTATATCTTTAACTGTGCAACTATTTAAATGAACATAGTGATTCTGTGATTTAATAGTAAGTAGGTACAATTCGAAATTTTAAAAACAGTTAAAATCTCACAAACCTTTTTAAAATTAAGCACCAATTAAACGGCAAAGATTTGAAATCGAGAAATGGGTCGTTCTTATTTTCTATTCACAATGAACCGGTTATTTGGGTTATTTTGGTTTAGGAGTAAGATTTAAAAAAATAAGTTTGCTTTTATGAGGACTCTAAGTGTTTTTTTCGACAAATACCTATTGTTTTTGTTCTAATTGTATTTTTTTTTTAATTAATGTGCCGTGGTAGAGTGGACTCTTTCAGCAGAGACAATGTTTCGATTTATAAATCTGTCACAGCATCGCGTGAAAATCAAACGTATAAAAAATACTGGTTCGAGAAAGTGAAAGATTACCTACATATTATTAACAGATAAAAAAATATGGATGCTGTAATAAGAAGAAGGACAGGGTACTGTCAATAGAAAAGAAAAACGACCCAAATATGTTTAAATTCATTTGTTTTACCCACTAGAAACAATACGTTCTGGAGGTATCATCGTCCCCCTGATCATGACGTCACCCGTAGTAATACTGAGAATTTGAATACCTACCTAAACTCTTAGGGCTAACAACAACTTCGTGGTCAATTTCTACATCTTCTTTGTCCCTACTAGCCTCTCTACTTAACCTACCGGCAGCTACTTGTCTATACTGCGGTGGTACGTGGTCTATGTTTCCATACATGCTAGTTCCTGCGCATGGGTATATGGTAGACAATGGTCTCATAGCTCTTAATGTACCTTTGCTCCCAGGGACGTCTCTGTATAGGATCATATCGGGATGGGCAGGATCGTAAAACGTTCCTGAAATATGAGTGACGTCGATATCATTATCTATGTCAGAAGCGGCATCGCTGAAAACGTTGGGAGCTTCCGTTGTAAACATATCGCCATTTTTGCTGTTACTCTCCGCTTTTTTCTTAATGTAGCACCGCACTCCGATGAGCAATATTATGAAAATGATGAAGAGTAGAATGCTGATACCGATGTAAATGAGTATGTTGGGTTGTGATTGTGTTTTTTCTGAAAGAGATTAAATTTAAATTTACTGTGTCTAAAACATGCCCAAAATCTTAAAAAGTCATAACAGGTTTTCTGATTCAACAAAACTATCCAGGAAACATTTTCAAGGATCTAGAATAAAACTTCAAATCCATAATAAGAGACATATAGGTATGAAGAAAGAAGAAGAAAAATAACGCAATAAAATAATAAAAAAATAGATTTATTTATAAAAAATTAAACAAAAACAACATGAGTACCTAAATGACAATATAATCAAACTGAAAAATAAGCATTCTCAATATGCAGCCACAGAAAAATAACAATCAAATACCTAAAACATTTATAAAACCATAATACACAAAAATATAACTAAAACAAAATACGCAAATGACAACTTAATCAAATTAAAACATAAACAAAGAAGAATACATAATAGACAGCCACAATAAAGTAAAATTTATAGAATTAGACCTATTAGAGTAGTTACCCGTATTGATAGGTAGACTAGTGGAAGGTGGGTCTTGAGAAACATCTTTAGTTGGAGGAACAGGTGTAGTTCTCCTCACTGGCTGTTGAAGAGCTGGGTTTGCCATGGGAGTGTACGCGCCTGTCTCTGCCCATTTGTCGCCAGGAGATACTATATAAAGAACACCATCAATAATTTGACACTATTGGCCAGTTATAAAACTTGGTACTTAGCTACTGACAATTATAGATCTTAAGTATTAAAACCATTGATGTTCTTTGGAAACTTTAGAGGAAAAGTTGAAAGAATGTCCTCAAAAGTTTGAAGTTCACAAAATTGAATTATATACGGTAAACATTTTATGGACGCAACCAGAACAAAGTATAAGAAGCGGATGAATTCTGACAGGTTGCTACTTGACAAGCGACACCTAATTCAATAGACTTCCATGTGATAGAATGTCAAAATCTTTGCTGAATTGTTTTGACAAAATTGAACGATTCTTGCGTTGCTTAACTATTAATGTTTACACGATGTAATAGCAGAATAGACATTACTCTAGTTGTTATTAATAGCAGATACTAGGGCACTAAAATGTTCTCGAAACGTCTGCATTGCTTTATCCATTTAGCGCTAAGACCTTAAGCTAGCAACACCTACTGGGTCCTACCTGGGTGCTAACTATAAAATGTAAAAAAAGTTGGTTCAAAACATTCCGAGTTCCGTAGCAAAAAGTAATTAACGACACGTTGTCGTGTTCAGGACTTGGATGATGTTCCGAAGTCATGACAGCGTGTCGTGATAAGCGCCGAATGGTTTGATTAAACACTGTTTTTAATTACATTTAGTAAGGATATGAACTTACCTGATTTATCGAATAAGTCGGAAATGCGTCCTGCGGTTGTAACGCCATCTTTCATCTCATCATCCTCTAATGGACTCTCATACTGTGGTGTGAGGACGCCTAGAGGAACTGTGAACATAAAATAAGTATTTACAATCCTAAATTAACTGATAACTACTCACTACTTAGAAATTATTATCATTACAATTTTGTTGTTACTGAATAACTAAAATAATTATACAACATTGAGCTGTTAGAATATAATAAACTGCCTATCGACATTTTCTCGACGTTATATTAAGAACGTTGTCGAGAAGATGGCTTGTCGTGTCGATATTGTTTCGTTGTCGACTTGAAGAAATAAGAGACGACATCGACATGAAAAGATGGTGACTCGACCATTCATCATAGGCTCGCTGAGCATATTGCTTCTGGAACGAAATATAGTGCTTGAATGGCAATCGGGAGATGCAGTATTGGTAGTACGATTCCTCCAAGGGCCCGTAGACAAAGTGCCAGCGTTCAACGTGAACGTTTAACGAAACGACCAAAATGTATGGGATTATTATATATTTGACATCCGCGAACGTTTGTGACGTACGTGACAGTAGTTCGCGAATGTCAAATACATTTAGGTGCCAACGTTCAACGTTAACTTTGTCTAGGCGCCAAGGTAATCGACACGGTAAAAAATCCTGGAATCCGAATAGGGAGACCTATGTTCATTGGACATCAGGCTGTTGAAAATAACTATACATACTTAATAATACTTATAATTATAGAAATATGAAAACGTACCTAATTACTAAGAGTACTTTAAATGAAACGGAACTTTCGATTCAACAAAAGTACCAGCTCATAAAACAACAGCCATTGTACAAGTAGGAACTCGCGAGATGCAAACAGAATGTGATAGTTCCCACAAAACTTGCAAACTTAAGTTGTATGTGCGGCTTCTTGGATACGTTCCCCATACAAATTTGTAGACAGAAGTAGTTATTTACTAGTCACCTTTTACAAAATGTAATTGTAAAAATATTGATATTAATAAAAGAAAAAAACACCTATGAAAAAAACTCTCAGTCTCATCTGATGACCCTAGTGGGGTCCTCTAACAAAGACTCGGTCTGTCGCTAAAGGAGCAACGCTGCAAGTATTTTGGGATCTATGCCCCGCTATATAGTTTTTTTTAACCAATTTATTGTAGCAATATTATATCACTATGTCCTACGAAATACCAGAATAATTGAATTAGAATATGATATTTGGAGTCATTTAAATTATTTTGATTACCAGTTTATTAAATCGGGATAGTAGCTTTTGTCTGAATCTAGTAGTTTTGTATGCTCATTCGTTCAACCACTTTTTCTAGTCATAAACTTCCGCGTTTATTACCTACTAGCTGTGCCCGCGACTTCGTCCGCGTTGAATAGTTATTTTCCCTGTTTCTTCGCTCCTATTGGTCTCAGCGTGATCTTATTAGCCTAAAGCCTTCCTCAATAAATGGTCTATCCAACAAAAAAAGTTTTTTTCAATCCGAACCAGTAGTTCCTGAGATTAGCGCGTTCAAACAAACAAACTCTTCAGCTTTATAATATTAGTATAGATATCATATGCAATATTAAATCAGTCATTTGTAATGCTAAAAGCACGCGTCATTGGGGCGTAAAATTTAAATACATAATTTGACATTTGGAAGTTAACGTTATCCACACAGATGTAATCATGAGATTCCTGAAATTATTAACATAAAATATTGTTCCAGAAGTTTGTGTGGAGACCGCCTGAGAACATTTCGCACTGCGTCGAGAGAAAAGGAACAAGTGAGAGAACAACTTTTAATGCCGTTACTTAGCGATGTAATGGGGGAAGTAACTCTCTATTCAAATTGTTGAATATGATAAGTTTTGATATTAAGACAAATATTTTTTGTAAGTGATATTGTTTTGAATATTGACTTACAATGAAGTTGATTAGTTCACACCGGTATGTCTATACTAATGTAATAAAGAGGAATGGTTTGTTTGAATTGTAAAGGCTCCAAAACGACTGACATTTTTTCACTGTTGGGAAGCAACACTATTCTCGAGTGACTTAGGTTATATTATATTTAAAAAAAAATTGAATCCGTGTGAAACCGAGGCGGATCGCTAGTCTATTATAATGATATGGTTTTGAATATTCTAACTTATTCATGTTGGTTAGTTCCTACAAATATTACAACGATATATGGATGAATTCAATTTCACCCTTAATTATTCTTTCCAACCCCCATAAGTAAGTAAGTCACGCAATCGTCCCCTCCCACTCCATGGAATTGACATAAACGAAAAACATTTATTTAGTTTACAATTTTGCATTAGTTTTGTTATATCGATTGGCAATTGTCCAGCGAGGCTATAATGAATTGTCGAGTCGACATCTCGTCATGTCGATATCGTCTTATTCTCGCGATGATCTGTCAAAAATCAACGTTGTCGACAACGAGAAATCTTGTCATGTCGATGTCGTCTCTTATTTCTACATGTCGATAACAAAATAATATCGTAACGACGATCCGACGATCCTTTTGCTTGTCGACAACATGGTGTCGACAGTTCATAATAGGCTAGCAGAGCAGTTCTCGTTAATTTTCATAATATTGTATTTTATAGCTTAGTCTAAAACGATAATAAAAGTCACATTGCTTCACCCCCAAATTAAATAGACTAAACTAAACTTGTACTTAATCTTATTTACTTATAAAAACATACCTAACATGACGGTATCGTATAACGTCGAGATCAAAATTACTTTTGCTATGTCTACCAAATAGAAATTTGAGATGCGTTTCATTTATAAACTTTGGAGACAGGACTTTTCACTTACCACAAGTATATATAACTTTCAAGTACGGCTTCGTGACGGATTTGCATGGCGTGCCGAAAGTACTATTGTCAGCCACAATCTCACATCTTCTTTTCCCGTGACACTTTTGCATAACCGTGTTAGCCGCTAATGAGGATTTGCAACCTGTAACAAGGCAACATTCATCGACCAAGTCAATGCGAGGTTGGTTTCACTTGGGTTTTAAGAATGTCTGAGTATTGTATGTTTGTTCGATTATAACCTGAGTATCGTTGATCAGAACTTTATGAAATTGCAAACGAGAAGGTAAGTGACATATATATAGTTTTTAATTTTAAACATAAGTATAATTAGGCAAGATATATTAAACGTCAGATTTTAATTTTAACACTATAGTCTATAGCGTAATAAAAATATTTAACGTTTACGTAGGTACGTAAAAAAAATTGTTACCATTATCAACAATTTGTCTCCTAAGTTTTCACATATCCTCTATTTTTTAAACATACTTGTACTATGATTTTTATACGTACATGCATACCCTTCTACTATTTCATATGAACAACGCTTGAGTAATTATTTTAGAACTAAATGAAACGCCAGTACAAATGAAGAGAACGGGCAGAACCATCTATCAGGTCGTGTCGAGAGCACCTGACTAGAAAGAAATGACGTTGGCAAATTAAAAGAATAAAAGACAAGAGATATATTTTACTTTCAGCCCTAGAAAAACGTAAAGTATGTAATTTATAACTGAGTAGCAATAACGTTAAGTTATCGTTATTTCAATTTAAGAAAATACTAGCCGACGCGGCATATTCTGCCCCTACCCTAATCACCTATCGATATGAAATATAATTTATGACCTTCTCATACATACCAAATATATAGGTAGGTACCTACTTCACTAAATAGTATAAAACAGTTGCTTTTTCCCTATGTACGTTTAAATCTTTAAAACTGCGCAACGGATTTTGAGGCGGTTTTTTTTAAATAGATAGAGTGATTCTAAAGGAAGGTTTATAGCACCCGCGTGAAGCCGGCTGTTTCGATCAAAAGCATCTTGACACGAAATTTTTTATATTCGTATCGTATCGGCGAAAATCATTTCAATCTAACATTAAACAAGGGCGTGCATTAAATAAAGGGACAATGCCTAATTGCCTACTCTGGCATGGCACTCACACCCCACTGCACGCACCTGAAAACAAACCTAGCCTATCTATGTTTTTCAGATTCCTTGCAAATTAAAATAGCTATATCGTGTTTCATTGCTGATGCCTTCGCAGTTATTTCCTACACATTGAAATAAAATAATTAGAACGGTTTTGACTAGCTTACTTTATTTTATTATTTCATTTTTTATTACAAAACTGATATACTTGTTCGAGTACTAAGCCGTGGACAAAGAACACATTACATAATAAACTCTTCACAAAGTCATCCAAATCCCATATGGTATTTATAAAATAATCATTTACTATCCCAACATCACGAGCATTCTCCAAGTTGCTCAGACACCGTAGGGATTACTTGTTAGGCATCCTAGGACACTACCCCTGTTCATTCAACTCAAACGTTCATTCAACTAAAGTTTAAACAATAACTAAGCACCTAAGTTAAACAAATTATTTGCCGACGTTTCTCTTTTCTCATAATAATGAAATTTGTTCGCAAAACGAATTAGTTTCTCGCCTCTTTTTGTTTATTTATTGAAATATTATACGAGACTGCTGTTTATTTGATTTACGATGTTGTTGTTTATATAACAAACATACTTACCTACCTTATAATAAATAACGACTTCTATTATCACAACTCGCCTTTATAATAATACCTATCTTTTGTTTTTGTATACATACATTTTTATAATATTCAATGAGTAATCAATTTCCATTTAGGGTTACGTACATAAAGGATATGAGGACCCTTTTACTAAGACTCCGCTGTCTGTCCGTCCGTCTGTCATAATGCTATATCTCATGAACCGTGATAGTTAGCCAGTTACAATTTTCACAGATGATATAATTGTATATTTGTTGCCGCTATAAAAATATAAAAAATGTAAAGCTTTCGAAACATCAGCAGAAGTTTTTAGGGTTTTCCCGGCAATTATTTGAATTGTTCTTGTCGTATAAACCATCCTTGGATTTCAGCGAACATCTAAAAAAAAGAATTAGCCAAATTGGTCCAAGCGTTGTAGAGTTATGCGCTTACCAACAAATTTTGCGATTCATTTTAATATATATAGATTTCATATAAAACAGCTATTCAAGTTCACTACTTAAGTCTCTCTGTGTCGTATTTAGTTAAGAGAGCACTCTAACTTGATTATGTTTCAGGGCGATGAACTAAAACTACTAGTCTAGGATATCTAGGTAGTATCAGAACCTAATTTTGAATGGATGTTACCTAGCAACTAGGTTATTAAAAAATATTCTTGATTTTTCGTTTGTTAATTAAATAAAAAGTGATGGTATTTTTTGTTACTCCAGCGCATCGTATTTGGTGCAGGATGTTAGCTGCTGAATTATTAAAATATAAAAACTACCAAGAATGTACATGTAACAACAGAACAGGGTAGTACTTAAAATTTTGTAATTTAATAAATAATGTACTTTGCATAGCTGTATTAATCACTTTAGCATAAGACTATTGTCAGCTCAGTCGTGTTACGATTATGGAATCTGTAAAGGCTCCGAAACGTCAGCCAATATAATAAAATAAGCAAGTTAAATCCGTAATATTTGTTTCATTATAAAATAAAAACATTAAAAACAAATCACTACATAGTATAAAACAAAGTTGCTTTTTCTGTCCCTATATCCCTATGTACGCTTAAATCTTTAAAACTACGCAACGAATTTGGATGCGGTTTTTTTTAATAGATAGAGTGTATTAAGAGGAAGGTTTAAAATACCCGTGTGAAACCGGGGCGGGTCGCTAGTTGTCTATAAAAAAATAAAATCTATGGGGTGAACCCCCAACATTTTGACGTTGGTCGATTCTCAGACTTTCCATACGCACGCAAAATTGTATAAAATCGATCCAGCCGTTTCGAATGAATACCAATTATATAGTGATGGTTATCGGCAAAAGAAAAAATCCATAGTTTTTGATGATTACAGGTGGATTAATATATTTTTACCCAAGTAATAAGGCTAAGCTGGTTTCATTTGCAGTAATGTTGATCACGGAATTCATGAGACGAAGTCCCCGTCTTGATTTCCATATTTGGCACGATTTCTAATCACTAAGCTATCATAAGATGTAGGTATCCTTGGAACGGATTCAAAGAGATTTCACTGGCTGTATTTCATTTTAAATAATGTCCTATTTTATTAAATTCAATAAATTCCGCGAAGATACATTGTCTGTTCACTGGAGACTTAAAATCACATTGCCCTTTTATGTAGCTTTAAAAGATAGGTAACATAGTTTTAAGGCCTTAAAATGTTCACAGAAATCTTTACTAATTCTATGAATAAACATTGGTTATATAATTCTTTGTTAAAAGTAGTTAATGTGATATACACTAGCTGGAATAGCCATACTCGATAATAAATTCAAATAAGTTGGTAAAAAAGACGACTGAGAAAAGAAAAAATACGTGTCCATGTTTTTGTCAAATTGAGAAGACAAAGAAAAAAAAAAGTCGTCATGCCTATTATTGTATTGAATGACATTTAATTATTTTCTACGATTTACTAATAACAGTACAACCAAAAGTTATCCATCTATATATATAAAAGAAAGTTGTGTTAGTTACCCCGTTTATAACTCGAGAACGGCTGAACTGATTTGGCTGAAAATTGGCGGGGTGGTAGCTTAGAGTCAGGAAAAGGACATAGGATACTTTTCATCCCGATCCAGTAAAAAAAAATATTTAGCTCATTTGTTAAAAATAGTACAACAAAATGCCGCTACATTGCTTCTTTGCCGGGCGGGACGAAGTCTGCCGGGACCACTAGTTTTTTATATAAATAAGTACCGATAAATATTTTCGTTGTAAATTAGGTAAACATTGACTCTCGTTCTAGAGAGTGAATCTTCTGGCAGATATACATACATATTTATATGAGAATGAAAACATATACCTAGCACCCAAAACCAATATACGTACCTGATTAAAAATAAAACAAAACTGTAAGACACAAAACTTAACTGCGTAATTATACGACTCATAACGAAAACAACTCGACCAATCCATTAAATAAAAATAAACATTTGAATACAGTATCTATTTTTACTAAATGCAAAACGTATAGTGAAAGTACCGGTCTATGGCGTACCATATCGTATGTAACGGTATCGCATCGTATCGTATCGTATCATTTTGTCTGACTGTGATGTGTGTATACTCACTTTCATTGACTTCTTTAGTCTGCAGACATACCAGCTCCAACGCTGTCCTCCCATACTCGGCATTGTATATCACAATCCTCGAGTATGGATTGCAAATTAATTTCAATGTGTCGTTTTCACAAACCACTCTGCTCCGGAATTCGTCTGGAAAAATTAAAACAATTGAAACGATATTGTTGAATATTAAAAAGCTGAACAGGTTTTCATCGAACAGATAAAGATCACTCCCATCTTTACACTTTACTCCCATACGTTCGGGAGCCGTGCCACAGACAGATACACAATCATACACACAAACACACGCACACGCACGCACACACACACACTCACACACACACGCACACTCAGAGAGACAGAGAGAGAGACGCATAAAACTGATAAAACCCCGTCGTTTTTGCGTCGAGTTTGAAAAAATAATCCTAATTCCTAACTATAATATTATAAATGCGAAAGTAACTCTGTCTGTCTGTCTGTCTGTCTGTTACGCTTTCACGCTAAAACTACTGGACCGATTTAAATGAAATTTGGTACAGAGAAAGTCTGGAGCCTGAGAAAGGACATAGGCTACTTTTTAACCGACTGCAAAAAAGGAGGAGTTCCACGCGGACGAAGTCGCAGAAGCTAGTCGCAAATAAATTATACCTACGTATTGTATGTATTGCCTACTTATATCAATACATTTTCATTGCTTTTCTATTCATTTACGTTGCTCAAATATAAGCAAACAAAATACCTAAAGTCTTTTGAAACCATAATTAACTTCCACTGAGAATATCTTTACGAAACTCAATCAGTACCGTAATCAAAGAGTACAGACACGCCTTTTCTTAACCTAATATCCCTACAGAAATATCACTTAGTAGAAAAACGTCTATATTTAACCCTTCCCATTAACGTGTAATCCTAAACCACCAATACGATAAAAGCTTCGTTTGAGTGTCCATTTATTAATTAGTGGTAGCGTCCGAGTGTTTTGTGTTTAGTAATGGAAAATGAATTGCTATTATGGTGTATAGACGGGCGTTTCGCAGCGGTATTTTTTTTAATACGTCATTATTGATATTAACTACGATCTATCAATCGAAATTCGATTGATATTTTTTTGGTTAAATACCGTTAGTTTTTAATTATAATAATATTTTTGTACTAAGACAAGAGTATAAAAATTTTAGACCCCCAGTGGGATTCGAACCCACATTTCACACAGATGGCGCTGAAGCGAAAAATTCTCATGTAAACAACAAAGTACAAAAACCGAATTGAAAGGAGTAGATAAATTCGATGACCTGTCGATTCCCATAGTGTAATGGTTAGCACGCTGCCGCTAGTAAAAAGGCATAGGCGTGGGTTCGAATCCCACTGGGGGTCTAAAATTTTTCTACTCTTGTCTTAGTAGGTACAAAAATATCATTATAACGTCATTATTGTATCAATTAAAATTAAGCGTCCACTGTAAGAAGTATGACACCTGTTCATTTCACAGGTAAATAAATAATTACCATATCAAATAACGAATGACCTTGAAAATCATATAGCTGCGATAGGACAATAGGTACCCAGAGGACGTTATTTTAGTAAATCATTTACTAATATAAATTTACAACTTAAGTGTTATCTAATAATGTTTCCTGTTATCATCAACGTCTACCGAAACTTCTACTCATATAAGTTATGGGTGAAATTGTATTTTCAACTTTAGAAATAATAATATTATTATGATGCTTGAACAATGTTGAAGGAAAATCAGAAAGTAATAAAATACAAAGTATTTAAATTCATTTAAATTGATTTTCAACTTATTACCTTTGATTTTTATTATATAGGTATGTTTATTAGTTATATTTTATAATAGAGGGATATAAAAAAAATATCTCTGTTTTATTTTCTAATTCATATGAATTTATTAATTAACTCAAAGCAAGAATACCTATTCGCAAACTCTTGTAAGCGTTATCTTATCAGTCCTTTATGAAAAAAACATACTTCATAATATATATCACGACAAATTTGCAAAAATAAATTACATAGATACACATATAACAAAATGGCCCATTTGAGTTCAACCGGCTGGTTTTAAACCGCTGGTTTGCACGCTAATGAGCCCAGCACACCTTATCTGCCGCTCCCGCGGCGCGCCCGGGGCGGCGACCCCGGCCAGGAATTTATTAACCAAGCATAAATCACATCAATACACTTCCAGAGAGCTCATAAAAACCGCCCATTCACGCGATTAGTGAGTGAACCCTCTTTTGTTTTTGTGTCTGTGTATTATTGACGATGATGCGAGTTTTAGGACGATTGGTTGCTAATTTGAGATTGAATTTACAGTAAAATGTTAAGAGGACTGTGAACCTGTTGATTTTCATACAAAAGGCGATAACGTAAAACGTTAATATTTCTTAAAAATCAAAACGTACAGACGTAGTTTCTCATTATATCTACAACATATCCAAAAATTATAAAAATCTAACTATATTTACTGGGTGTAAAACGTTATCGCCTTTTGTATGAAAATTAACAGGTTCACAATCCTCTTAAGGATTTATGTAATTTGAAGTAAATGATTCCGGAAATATTGTAAGCAGTCTGTACTTGGAATCTATTAGTTTATCGTCGTATCGTTAATAGTCTATTTATACACAATTAGAATGTTATAAGAATTTCTTCTTCAAATTCCTAATGGTTTTTTATATTGAAAATAATATTTCCAAAAACCTATAGCGACGTTTAAAAATTGTAGGATCGTTAAATAAAATAATGCTAAAGCATAATAATTACCTGGAAATGAGTTTGATGAGGAATAATATATATAATAATTTATCCAATACCTTACCTATTCATTTATTTGCATCAGTATGTGATGTTATATGATCACCTAATGAGTAATGATCCAATAAACAATTAGAAATGTAATCATCAAGAGTCATCAAATTATAATTATATGTACAATCGCCAACATAGCATTAGGATAATTTGAAACCATAACATTATCGGATACCTATTATTATTTTACGACAAACAATAATCTAAATGTTTCCCTACCCATAATGTTATGAAATAATATTATTATAAATACAGATATAAGACTATAAGCGGACTTCGAATTATTGATCAAGCGCAAAAGACACAAATAAAAATATTTATAAAAGATTCAAAAATATATCAATACTTATTTTGACGAGATTATTTAATTACATCAGTAAATATATATTACTAGTTGACCCGGCGAACTTCGTATTGCCATATTTAAATAAAAAATCTTCTTTACAAACCTTGCCTGACTATTATAAACACAAATAAGCTAAATAAAACCGTTTAAGAAGAATTATCCAATCCAGTGAAGTTGATTAGACGTAGGTAATGCGCGTACTTTCATTTCGGCGTTTCATTTATATGTATAAAGATTAATTAATTGATTTTTCGCACATTGTTTAGATTACCTAGTAGGTACGATTATTTAAAAACAATAGTAGTCCAGTACAATAGAAATAACCTTCTAATACCTACATCTTGTAATCTTTGAGACAGTAAGTGACCCATAGAAATTGATATAGCAAGCTACATCTAGAAATAAAATACAATGCTATAGAAATGGTAAAACTCCGTGATCGAACATAAACAATGGCAGAAAACTCCAAGAACCATCTAATATTTATTTACAAAGCTCGTGAATATATTGCACGTAAATCAATAGGAGGTAGCCAGGCGAAGTCTCCGGCCCACTGCGTAGAACAAAGCAGAGGACCAATATCTCCCCGATAATGGCCCCAAAGACTTAGGCTTTTATTATCGTAAAAAGGAAAATATCATGGCAGTTATTCAATGTTATGTTTGTCGGAACGTCGATATGAAATAATGACCGGATTAGGATGGTTTTTTTCATCCTTTTCCAAACACTTTTTGTTATTTAAGGTTCGGAATTTGAACCAAAGACGTTTTCGGTATTAAGATAATCCAATGGTTATATTATCGTCGAGAGTAGTGAAATTAATAATAGCTCTCTTCTTTTCCTTTCGTTAAAATCTTTTGACTGACCATTATTAGAAAGCGCTACATTATAGCATTAATTAGTATGTTGAAACCAGTCTTCGTTTGCAAAAGGTAACAAATGCTATTTTTCACATCTATCTATACTAATATTATAAAGAGGAAAGATTTGTATTTTTGTATTTTTGTATTTTTGTATGTTTGTAATGAATAGGCTCCGAAACTACTGGACCGATTTCAAAAATTCTTTCACCGTTGGAAAGCTACATTATCCCCGAGTAACATAGGCTATATAATATCACGCTAGGTCTTATAGTTGCGGAGCAGTAACCGAAAATGTTTCAAAAACGGGGGAAAAGTATCGTTTCTGAGGCCTTCCGTAGCGTGCGCTGAGCATATAGTTAAAGTTATACAAAAATGCTTTATGGGTAAATTGTTCATCTTAACATTATCTTTAAAAAAGTCCGCGAGAGCATATGTCTATCTTTTATAGTTTACCCATAAAAATCGTAAAACTATGAAAAAAATCTTAAGTCCACCCGTGCGAAGCCGGGACGGGCCGCTAGTAATTAATATTCTCAAACTCATTTCACCTATATTAGGTTGTGTCATACACATCAACTGTGACTCCGTCATTGTCCTTTGAAATGTTTTTAATTTAAGTCTCTTTGTTTTTGATTAGTTAGTTACTTACTTTAAAATTTATAATTGAATCGCATGACAGACAAGTAACGTAATATAACTTTTCATACACTGTATTTGGAAACAACGTGCTACAGAAGAAGATATTATAGAGTAAAAGTACAGAAGAAGATTATAAAATGTTCAATTTTTAATTAGCAGCAGTAAATAACAATCGGTTTAAAAACTCATAAAGTCCAAAGCAAGGTGGCAACTATCTCATAGGGATTGTGGCACTACCTAAAATGAACTGCATTGTTTGTACCGCGACATTGTAAACTCAACATTGTTTGTAGCGGACACAGTTTTGTTGAAAAATGACAGCCTTTCAGTAGATTCCGGAATGGGAATACTGTGCATATTAACAGTTTTTGAAAAGAATGTGTTAGTAACAACTCTACATGTATTTTAAACCTTTGGGGCGTCATCAACTGAGAATACAATGGGATTGTTCACTTTGATGTTTTTGAAATGATTGTGGAAGCCTACAGCCTATATTTTGGCCTTTTTAGGGAGATGTTGTTTCGCAGTCGCAAAATTCATCTGCAATGTATTTTACTTCAAAAGACATTATTGGTAGATACAAGATAGTGTCGTATCCCTTCAGATGGTAAACTATAGATCACCAGCTTATAATCCCTTCAATATTATAAATTAATAATATTATGGTAACTGAGTGGTAAACATACTATATTGTCAAGAAGAGAAAAATGAATGGATACTTATACAATGAATCCTATTTAAAATCTGTTGGAACCCGTGACGCTTAAAAAAATATATATATTTAAAAAAATTGGTGGGACTAGTTTACCTGCGCAAAATTTGAAAACGACCCATATGTAAACTATGAAAGTTTAGGAACCATCGTGATTACTTACATGGTCTACATTTGTAGGTGACTTTGACGTATTTTCTGGCATCAGGACAAGGGTCTTCCTGGCCTGGTAAGAGTCTCGTACTGAATTTACAGTTTGGTTTCCTTCGACATTCCTCCACTACAGTCTTCAGCAGCGAATACTAAAAAAATAAATATCAATATATTATCTGGAAAATTTAATGACATAAATAATGTCATATTATTCATTGCTTCTATATTTTGACGTAGTAGAATCCTTAAATACCCAGTCATGACCCAAGGTAAGTTATAGATATAATTCGAGACGCAAATATTTACTTCAAATAGGTTCCAAACTTTTTAAACTTAAGTTAGGATCTAAAAGTTATACTCGATCATTATCTAATTCAAATAAAACAATTAGAAAGTATTTTACTCGCGTATTTTATTTTATTTGCTGATTTTTCATAAAATTTACATTTCACATATTCGTAGCCGACTGAGCTGACGATAGTCTTTGGTGAATGTGAGTTAAATCCGTTATACCTAATTGTTTCATTCCATTTCGTAATAACTGCAAAGGCATCGGAAATTATGAATTCAAATATAATTTCAGATTCTAAAAATTACCAAGTTACGAAAAAAATGCTGCTTCACTCATGACCCCTAATATGTTCGTGTGAGTTTAATCAATAAGTTAAACAGAGACTAAGTATAAATACATACACGATACTACGACATGACGACGAAGTCCCCCTTGATTCCACAAGGGTAGAAAAATGTGACTAATATGCTATGGGTACACACCCATGCCAATAGGGATGATTGGGTAAAGAAAACGAAATTATATATAGTCCGTCAGGTCGATTATATAAAATTACTGGACGCATATTTTTAAAAGCTTTTATTTAACTTGTAATGTAAGTATGTATATATATGTAGGTAAATATAAGTAATTCTGAAGGTAAGGAGTGGTGTTTGGTGATTTTGGTACAATTTGCCTATATTAAATCTGGAGATCATATTTGGTATTCAACAAAATGCCTAAATTCTTAAATTATCTGCTTTTATTTAACATAAACACAGTCAGTTTTACGGTTTTGAAAACCAAATGATTACAAATAAATATATCCGAGTGGTAACCCACTAATGTAATTTACCTACCTAATGAAATATTATTTTTCTCAATCGAACAATAAATGTCAGACTCGATTTAGAATTCTAAAATTCAGCAGTGTGTTTCGTGACGTTACGTTATGGTAAAATTTGCCTATTAAATCAGAATCTAGAGGTAATATTTAGTATCCAACGAAATGGCAAATTTCTTAAATTGACAGTTTTCTTGTTTGAGTAGAGAAAAATACATGTCGAATAATTTTTAATAATATTATTAGAGTAAATAGAATTTCATTTTCATTACCCTGTCGTCTTCCCTATTCAGCAATTCACACCAGCTATTTATTCAATATCACCAATATGTTGTTCTCCATTACACCAGTTTGCGTGAACACATTAACTTCTACGACAATGTACAATGTCGAGAACTTGTAGCCGTTTGCTTGTAATTTAATTCAAAGCAACTGGAGTGAGCTTGTTATGTGAGTATCACTTTGAGGAGCATATGCAGCTTGCGGGCAAATCTTAGTGCATACCGATTTATGTGAATTTCCATAATACTATGCACGTTGCAATGAACTAATGTTATGGAAGTGCATATCGTGTCGTGACAATGTTAAACGGGTTATTGCTGTTCATGTTTAATTAAGTTTGTTTTGCGTTACAATGGTACAATGTAGTGATAATTGTATGTAAACTATTAACGCTGGACCGTTTTCTATCAATTGAGCTTTGGATTATAATTATAACTAGCGACCCGCCCCGTTTTTACACGGGTGCAATTCCTACTACCTACAGACTGTTCTTACAACATTAACAGCGTTTTATTTTCCTTAAAAGGAAAAATGGAAGCCTATATAGGATCGCTTCGTGGTCAGTCTGTCTGACTATCTGTCAAATTCCTTTTTTTTTTTAGGCGCAAGTCACATAATATTATTATGGCGTCAAGTGGTAAACAAGGGTACAATAACTTAAAACTTCTTTGTGAAACGATACAAAATTCCTACGTGTTCTATTTTTATAACTTGTAAAATGAGAAATTTGTCAGCATATTTTGCGAAGCTGAAATCTTACGTCGTTGGGAGTCTTATCCTTTTTATCACCAATAGATGCAAGTACATGCATATGAATGCATGAGTTTGCACTGCACCGTTATCTGACGCAGATGCATTGCCTCATCCATGTAATGTGAAATTACAGAGTACGGAGCAAAATGTAATCAGTTTTCTCTAGTATAATATAGACTAGTTGGATGACCGAGATATTAGTATAATAAAATAAGTTAATCGAAAGAAAAGAGGTGAAATTTTTTTTTAATAACGTCAAATTGATTTATCATGATCTAGCTCTCCCATAAATTTGACTAAAATGTTATTTATAATGACTAATATTACTATAATCTCTACTACAGAGATCTGTTAAGAAAAATATTTAAAAAATAAATAAATAAATGAATTTACAGTATTTTTCATAAATTCCCTGTAGCGGTAACAATTTCTGATGCCTTCGCGGTTAATATATTTTATTTGCTGACGTTTCGAAAACATAAGCAAATAAAATAAAATTCTCGAGTTTAATCCGTTATAATTGTTTCATTCCAATGTAGCGGTAACATTTTTCGTTTCCTTAATTTTCTTTTATGAAATTTCTTATAGAGAATAATCATATTACACAACTCCCATTTCAAAAATTATATACGTGTATATACATAGTTTGATGAATAGACGGCGTAGGGCTAAATTTATTTTTCTGTTGTGGTTTCCAACACCTTTGTTGTACACGAAACAAAAGCTAACGACGTCCTTCCGTTCCAAAGGGATGATAAAGGACGTCAAGCCGACGGTAAAATAAAACTAGGCGAGTTTAAAATCTCCTGACACTAGCGCTTCGTTAGCAAACAGTCATATCTGACACTTAGATCTTAAAGATACTTACTTTTAAGTAAGTATCTTTAAACCTAGAATTTTGAGTTTTTTATTAATTTATCTTATGAAAAACAGCATAAAATACTAAGATACAAATGCAGAATAGAATACATAGAAGCCAATTACAGGTTTTCACTAGTAGTAACGGAATAAAGTAATAAAAACAGCGAGATATAACAGAGGCATTAAAACCATGTTAGGTGGCATTAAAAAAAAGAGAAAAGCGCCATCAGAAAGCACTAAAAGCGATAATCTAAACTAATATTATAAAGAGGAAAGATTTGTTTGTTTCTTTGTTTGAATTGAATAGGCTCCAAAACGGCAGGACCGACATTCTTTCACTATTTTAAAGCTACACTATTCCTGAGTGACATAGGCAAAAAAAAGGCATCCGTGGGAAGCCGGGGCGGGCAGCTAGTCTTAAAATAAAAAGTTAAATCCGTTACTTAAGTTTGCTTAGTTCATTACTTGATAAATGGGTGTGAATATAAAAATATTTAGGGATATTTAATCACCTGCATATTAGTAGGCCACAGGCAGTTCTCGCCCGATGCCTTCATGTTAGGTCTTTCGTGTAGGCAGGTATGGTCTTCGGGAGCCTTGCCATACTTCGCCTCCTGTATATTGATGAAGGTTCCCGTGGGACAGCCCAGAGACACCTGCTCATCATCACAGGCGAAGCGATGCATGTCCTTCGATGTAGTTGCTAGTAGACCTGGAAAGACAAAGGTTTAAGAATTTCTGATGCTGCTGATGAATCATCATTAGGATATTGATATCGTCCCGATGTTTCGAGAACTTTAAAATTAAGTTAGCATCAAATCAATATAGGTACGCGACTTTTCTTCACCCCTTATTGTTGATTAAAGAATGATTTTAGGATATAAAAAATAAAAGTAGAGACGTATAGACTACTTCCGATAAAAAAATAGAAGTTACGTTGACAAAGTCTGAGAATTATTGTGATTACAGATTACAGCTTAATGGAAATCCCTTCACTGTTAAACTATCATGTTTTATTCTAATCATATACGTTACTAAATATTACGTTATATATTCATGGCAAGGTTTCCTCCTTATAATTTTAGTAGGTATAGATTGATTAAAAGCGCTTTAAAAAAGAGTAACAAATAAGTTTTCACTAAATATCCTGACAATGAGAAACCTTAGTCATTTCGTAAAGTAGGAATGACAGGGAACAAGATTACGATTTCAAGTAGATAGCCTAAATATTGTGAATAAGGATTTTAATGTTATCACTTTATTGAATTGTAAAAATCTGTGAATTGTTGTAATAAAATTATCACGCCTGAATCTTTCGGAAAAATGTAATTTCTATAAATTTTCTTAAATACCTACTTAAATAAACTCATAAATCATCACTTTCAATCGTTTCCACTTTATAACTAGAAACACCTCTCACCCCAACAACCACTTAAACCTGGAAGTTATCAGAAAGAGGTTAAAACATTAAACGAGTAAGCAGAAAGCGTAAACTCCTTAATAAACATTTATAGGTTAACTTTAATCGAGTATTTAGCGATGCCAATAAGAAGTACATTTTCGTTTGAAACCTCAATTTATTTGGCGGAACTTTTTTCGTAACTTACCGTAACGGCCTTTCTGTTTTCTCTCTTTTCAGATCGTTAATGGAGGTAAACAAAGATATTTTATTTGAAAGAAAAACGCACCCTTGTGGCGAGTACGTTAGGTAAGAATTGATGGCTCATTGGGGGGGAAATTCATCCTGAAATTAACATTACGAATTGTTGTATCATACTCTGGAGGTTTTCTTTACTTCAAGATTTATTGTAGGTAGAAGAAGTATCAAAAGTTCGCCGTTAGCTAGAAGGCGCTAGAGTGGCTCCCACGGATTGGAAAGATGCGACGAGCACTGGTTGGGTGGTGAAAGTCGATAGAATTCGCTGGACCTCTATGATAGTGACCACTATGGTCCTTGAGAGAGACATTGCACATATCTAGATCTAAAGGAAGTCAGAATAGGCGAGAAACTGATTAATATATCCATGTGCACTGTAGGAGTTTTCTGTTTAGACTTATGATTTGTATATGAAGCTGGAAAAGTTAGCTTAAATCTGTTTTATTGATACGTAGATTTGCTGTAAGGAATTCTATGGTATGTATAACTAAAAGGTTAACTTAGGTGTGTCATATGTCCAAAGTAATCTCACTTGTATTTTGATTTATGTTTTTTTGCTTAGACAAAGTTTTCTTCTTTTTTTTTCGAATTGAATACTGAAGCGGTAGTTGGCCAGCTAATGGGCCTTTACTGCAAAACCGGACAGGTGGCAAGCCTCCTGAGAGGAGGCTTTCAAGCCTTTAGGTTGGGTTTAGGGTTTTTAGCCCTGACCGACCCGAGAAGATTTAATCATTAAAAAAAAGAACATTAAATATTGTTGCGTACTCCTTGCGTTCGTATAAAGTTTTTATAGTTTTACTTTTAATTGGCTATTGCCCTTTTTAAATATCGATTGTTTTCTTATTTCTATTGTTAGTTAGTTAATTTGGTTTTGTTGAGTTGTGTTGTGATATTGTGTTTGTTTATAAAGTTTCCTTATTAAATTCCTCTATTATTCATAAACCTATTGCATTTAATTACAGTCCATTCCTCACCAACAAATGTCTTAGGTGCCTTAGATATTTTTTTACTGTGAAAAGAATACTGTCTATCTACTAAGAAGATAATTCTGTAGCCCAAGGCGTAAAGGAAATTTAAGTTACTTTCCCTAAAAGTCACGTTTCCAAAGTTGGAACTAATTATTAGGCCACTGATTTGATCTAGAACTTTCAAGGCGTCTTGAATCCTAAGCTACGTTACCCTCAATATCGCTTTACTTCTAAAGACTGACGATGAATATAAAATATTATCTTTAATATAGTTATAAAAATGAGTCGCCGAAATGTATGTCCGTGCATAACTTCGGAACGACTGCACCAAATTCCTAGATTTTTTTATATGTACCATAATATCTCGACAAGGTTTGTACTCATATATACAAGAGTACCTATTTAATAAAATATATTTTGTATAATTTTTAATATGAAAATTAATTGGCAGTAGGTATATATTATGATAGAAGACTAATAGATCTTTGACATATCAATTATAACGGATTTAAGTCGCGCATACTAATTTTATGCTGACATTTCAACTTTACAATTCCCATAATTAACATCAGCATGAAATAATAAACGCGAGTAGTAGAGTAATATTTTTTAATGATTTCTGATGCTTCCGTGGTAAAAGGTTTGACTGAAGCTATCACATCATAATATTTCACCTTTTTATTTAAAACTGATATCTTTAGGATAATCTAATCTATAAGAAATGTATAACAACGATTTATAACTTATCGGGGAAGCAAGTTACACAAAGACGCAGTAACAGCTAGTATTATTAACAAGGACTCAGTGACTTTAAAATATGAATTGCCTTTAATCTTCGTCCAATAGAAGCTGATGGAGTCTAGGGAATATAATTAATGAAAGTACATTTAATATTTAGATGAAATTAACTCTTAACGATCGATTGGTATCGGTAAGTAACTAGTCGGGTACACTACATCACAACTTGCTTGAGTCACGTTTAAAACTTCTATAGTAGATCAAAGATAGATTGAGGTAGTTTGAGGCTATGTAGACATAAATCGTTCATCATCTTCACTTCTATACTAATATAATAAAGAGGAAAGGTTTGTTTGTTTGGATTGAATAGGCTCTAATATGACTAGACCAATTAAAAAAAACTGTTGGAAAGCTACAATAATCCCGAGTGACGAAAAAGTTAGGGATTCGTGCGTAGCTAACTAGTTTGATATACCTAAACTGATAAATTTATCATTTGGGAATGATTTATAATCTATCAATATTGCACAGGTAAAATGACCTAGGTAGGTAAGCACTAGGCATATACTGGGTATCTAAATACCTACCCCCTAAAAGAACTAAAACAGTCACTTTCTCATTGCATTTTCATCCTAGGGAGTGCATGAGTTCTATATAAGCTGCATAAAGACTGTTTAGGAGGAGTTCGCTCTTAAACCGACTTTGTAAAGCTTAAATAAATAGCTTAAAATTCAATTCAAATGGTAGTATTGGAATGAAACAACTATAATGGATTTAACACGCGTATTTTGTTTTATTTGCCAACGTTTCAAAAACTTTACAGTTCCCATATTCGTAACACGACTCAGCTAATGATAGTCTATTGCTAAAGTGTAATAACCGCTAAGGCATCAGAAATTATTTAATATTAACTAGCTAGTTTCATAAAATCCTACAATATTCTACAAAAGCTAACGCTATACAAACGAGTAAATATTGGAATATTCCCAATTTGGATAAAAGCTTGCTTCCAGTGCAATCTTCGAATTGTTTTCCATATGGGATGGAAAGAAATAAGTTTAGCGAAGACGGCTAGACTTGCTATCACTTGAGTTGAATGCAATTATCAAGTTTAAATGAAAACTTGGCTGCCGACTCAAAATGTATGACCAACTTGCACGTTTCGTTTCGAATATCGAAGTATTTTCGAATTATTTAATAGTCAGTACAATTCATCTTCCGCTAGTTAGAAATGTTTTGAAATTGAATCTGCTAAAAGTTATATGTACTAAAATGCTCACGTTTTAGTTCACGTAATTTAAGTACCCATACAATTAGATATGTTTATAGCATAGCTAGCGTTCGAGTATTATGTACGCATATTTATTACAATTATTTAATACGTTTAATTTAAAAATTTAACCTGATTTTTTCCCGATTTTTTGAGTTAATTCTACTGATTGGAATGAAACAACTGTAAACGGATTTAACTCGCGTATTTTTATTTTATTTTATTAGCTGACGTTTCGGATTCTTTACAGTTTCCATAATCGTAGCACGACTGAGCTGACAATATTATAGTCTAACGCTAAAGTTATTGTCAGCTCAGTTGTGCTACGATTATGGAAACTGTAAAGAATCCGAAACGTCAGCTAATAAAATAAAATAAAAATACGCGAGTTAAATCCGTTAACAGTTGTTTCATTCCAATGTGTAATAACCGCGAAGACATCAGAAATTATTAATTCTACTGATTGACCAATAGTCCGTGGTATAACATCTACTTCCTTCTTTCGTTCTAAGCGTTCGCACATAGAACATTGTTGTAACAAAAAAAAAGACAGAAACACCACAAAACCACAATAATATACAAGTCATTCATCAAGCGTATCTGAGGAACCGAGCCGTATGATTTCATTATCCATGTAATAAATGGGTATCTTAATCACGATGTCTAATACACAGTACACATAAGCTATGTTGTGAAAAAAAAATCAATTCGTATTTTTTTTATCAATAAAAAAGTTAAAATTCCATGTTACATAACATATTGCTGCACTTTGTCTTGTTAAAAGTATAATGTGATGAGCACTGGCATCTGTACCTGAGTCTTGGATGTCTCATATGTATTTATGTATATTTATCCGTTGTCTAGTACCCATAACACAAGCAAAGCTTTGCTTAAAATGGGACTAGATAATTGGTGTGAATTGTCCAAAGATATTTATTTATTTATTTATTATTTAAATATAGGTACGATAAACACGACACAACGTGCAAACACGAAATCCTGGGCACGTGTCGTCTATAATCTTTTAAAATCATGTTCAGCAAACTTATGATGATTTGTCACGTTTTGTCGTGTCGATATCGTTTTATTGTGGCGATGGTCTGTCATAAATCGGTAAAATAAATAACAAGATAAATAGACTTCGATATTTATTAGACGACAATTTGTTGACAAAATGTCGTCGTGTAAACATCAATCGACAATGTCATCCTATTTTGTCGTTTAATAGACGACAAAGTCGACCAAAGGGTGACAAAAGAATTCTATTTTTTTTTTAACAAACTACACATTTTTTAAATATGATATTGTTTATATGCTATGTGAATTTTTTTGTGTCCACGTTGTTTTATACATTTTCAGTTATTTTGCTCTTTGATTCAAAGGCCACAACTTTATTTTGCAGGCATTGTGTGAACACAAAAACAGAATTTTAGCTTGCAAAGCCGAACAGCTTTCATGATTGGCAGGTTGTTGTGAAAATGGAACTGCAAAAGTTTGTTAAAGTATAAACTCAAAACAATGTGTAGGTACCTAACGGAAGATATTTAGAAAAAAATACTTACTGAAATAAATAACCAATTTAACTCACGTATTTTATTTTATATGCAAACGTTTGGAAAACTTTACAATTACCATATTCATATCACGACTGAGCGGACGATAGTGTAACGCAAAACGCTTACTTCAGCGCTGGACTATCGTCAGCTCAGTCGTTAAATTCCAAAGGAAAAATAATTTCAAAATATACTTGCAAATCGAAAACTACTCATGTTCTTCAATTACATTTTTGCTATGAATACAAAGTAAAGGTTTCTAACGCTGGGTCACGACACGATTTGCGGTTGTCACGTTTTTAATTAATATACGAGTAGGCGAGGTCCCGTGCGTGACCTCTTTGTGTCGGCTATGTGATATTCATCAATTAGCTAGTGCCCAGCCTTACAATACCCGGAACAAATGTATATTTGACATCAAACGAGTGTTTGAAGATTCTAATGGCTTTTGAATTTTGTATACGTCTTTGACATAACGTTGATTGCCTAAGGATGTTATACAAGTATTATGAAGACTCCGCTCAGAACCTGAATTCTGTTTGTAAGATTTAACTTATTTTGTACGGGAATGCTTTGTTTAACTGGTAAATAATTAACGTGTATATTTCTACTCTGACAATGTTCTCAACGTCTTTGAGTGTTTAAGACCTTTATTATAATATCTCATTATAATCTTGTAGAGTTGTTGAAATGATTGTGTTAATTTTCTTTACGAAAATTAATATATATCCAATCAAACCGAACCAAAAATGGAATATAGGTATATTATAATTATTAGTAAGTTTTTGCATGCCCCAAATATAAATAGATATTTGTGTGAATAGATAGATATAAGAGTAATTGAATTGTAAAAAGAATAACAAAAGCACTATTATTTATTTTTTATTCCCAACCTAATTATTTAAATTACTACATCACCTGGCAAACATTATGTCTACCCTAATCACTTGGGGCAATAAAACTACAACTCGATCTATTATCATACAAACCAAATAAAAAAAAAAACGATCTTGAGGTTCCGTTGGAGAGCGACCACAAGCACCGTGACACGAGATTTTTAAATATTAACATTTCAAACACCTCTAAAGACAAGTCTCTCACTTACTGCAGGATAGTGACGTCATTTTAATCAAGGAATCTAAATATTCAGACTCAGTAATTAAGTTCTCTGCTCCGTGTAACGCTTCCCATTCGAGTCCGAAATTCTAAATCATTCGTATTCAAGGCGAAATCTCTGACTTAAGCCAATTCAGTGTACCTACTAAGAGTAGTGATGGGCACAGGAAGCATTTGTCACTCCTATACAGCTTACAAGTTCTATATTTTCTGTATAAGAGCGAACTATACAGCTTATATACATGTGTCTGATTTATATAACTATTGTCCAGCACAAGCCGCCTCATATCTTTTTATTCATCAGCCTATAGCAGTCCACTGACATAGGCCTCTCCAATTGCACGCCACTGTGCTTGATCTTCGGTCACTCCACCTTGCCTGAGGACGTCCTACACTACGCTTGCCGTGACGCAGTCTAAAATTTTCTGAAGTGGGAACATCTTTTTATTACAAATTTAAAAATAAAAAGTATTATCTAATACTTTTTATTTTATAGTCGTGCATGGGAAAAATATTAATACAGAATATTAAATAAACTAAAATGAAATATTTTCTTTATTAAATTGTTTGTGCAGACAAACAATTCCTAAACATTTTCTTAATACCTGAGAAAATAAAATGTTTCTTTAGCAATGCTTAGAAAACTCGCCGTCCCTAGCTACGACGCAATGATGCTACGAGCTACGAGCTACGGCGTAGCAAGAAATATACGTTACTAACTGCGGCCTTATTCTGTACAAGTTAAAAGTCAGTCAAAGATTTCGTAAACAGAATTTAAAATGAACTGAGAGCCGATACTTTGGTGCAACATGGAATGTACACAAACAACCTGATTTATCGAATTATATGTACGTACTTTGTACAGTAATCTGTAAGTACTTAAATGTAAAATCGTGCTTTAGTCTATCGAATATCACATTCTACAATTAACGATCTTAAGTGAATCGAAATGGAATTAACATTATTAAAACTAATATGCTATTTATCGTAAACCGGAGCCACATGTCATATGTATTTGTATATTTATATATATATAGGTACTAGCGGTCCAGGCAAACGTCATCCTGCCTGCTGTTCAAATTAGTTAGAAAGCGTTTATATGGGAAAAAGAAAATGACTGTAGGGTTTTCCCGGTAATCATTCGAATTATTCAAACCGTCAGCCATCCTTCGACTTCAAAGAACATTTAAAAAAATAATTGGCCAAAATGGTCCAGGCGTTGTTGAGTTATGCGCTTACCAACATATTTTGCGATTCATTTATACATATTATATAGGTTTCGGAAACTGTTTACGTAACGGTTTCGAAACATTTTCCGATTGTTATTTGTCAAAGTTCTCTGTTCTTTTATATAACATTCAAAAATTTAAAAATGATTGTAATTAAATCATTGTAAATATTCTCTTAGGATCTCATCTGTGAACACAATTCAAGCCATAATTATTTCTTCTCTTCCCTTTTGAAAATTTCTTTTGAACCCTCCTTTTGACATTAATAAAAACTCTGTTATGGCAGTTTTGTTCGGAAGAATTGCTTTTGACAGTTAATATTGCACTCTAATATTGAAGGCAAGGTATTCATATAAAATGTTCAATATTTATTCATAAAATCGGATTATAATCCAGAGGTAATCCTATAAGTGCACAGTATCGTTGAAATCGCTTGATTAATAAAAGCAGCTTTACTATGTGTCGAAAAAAAATAACTCTTAAAATCTATAATATTGTTTGAAGAGCGTTTTTGTTAAAGTTGAAACTTTAGCTTATAGAAGTGCCTTCCATACAACTACAATCTCAATACATTGTGTCTACTCTGCTATACGTACTCTGGTGTTTGTTTATACATAAAACCTCCAGCTGTATTGGCGTAGTACTGACCGTATAAGTTTTAAATTAACGCTTTATTAATAAAATTACCTATTATATTAGGTATATAAGACAAAATGTCTACTCCATTAAAACTTACTTGCTTAAAAAAGAGAACCACAAATACACCAAAGATATTTTCGTAATTCTAATATTAGTAAGGCGACGAGTGAAATATCGGTAGCATTATCTCAAAGGGATCCGGTTTCTTTTGGTTTCCCACAGAATACCACCGACACAGCGAGTGCAGTCTCTAATTACTCATTGCTGCTCCCAGCGAGGCCACAACGCAAGCAAAACGCTGATACGAGCCGGGACGTAGACAATCTCATTTTCACTCATGGCCAAAGTTGCAGTATTACTTTTAAACGTTACAGAAGTTCCTTGCAAGTTACTCCTTGGGAAGTGTGGAACTCTCTAATTGGGACATTCAATTGAACCAGTTTCTAGCGCTGCTATAAATTATAGAAAGAAAGTTTAGTAAATGTATCGTGCTGAGTTTGTTCCGTTCGCTGAAATGTTTTCTTTGTTCTTGGGCACTAAAAGTACCAATCGATGTAAGTAACTCCTTGTTTCAACGTAGGTAATTTTTAAAAGTTTAACTAAGTACCTACTTATCCTAATTCTAACTTATATTACACATGCGAAAGTAATTATGTCTGTCTGTCGGTCTTGCTTTCACGCTGAAACTACTGAACCCATTTAAATGAAATTTGGTACCTACACAGATAGTCTAGAGCCTAAGAAAGGAAATTAGCTACTTTAAATTGCGAAAAAAGGTTGTAATTTTGTTAATAATACGGGTGACATTACTAATTTCACGCAGACAGAGTCGCGACAAATAAAGCAAGATATAATATTAGATTCGTTGCTTTATGTAATTATAAAAAGTTATTATAATTCTTCTAGATATATGACTAGTCTGTCTAAAAATACTTTATTAGGAAAACAGACCCGTCTTTAAGGTTATAATTAATTAGCAAAAACATACCTGATATAAAACAGGTACCTATTAATACCCATAAGTACTTGAATTTCACGAGATAAAACAAAACAACTCCGGAAGCATAAGTCGATACAGTTCTGCTTTTCCAAACTCTAAAGGAATATCGATATGAAAATCAACAAACGAGATCACATTTCATATCCAAATAAAACAAGCAATTCTTAACCTTAAATCTTAAGGATAAAGTCCAGAGTCGGTTGTTATCTCAAACATCTCTCAAACACCCTTTATTGGCTCGTATTACGAATCTGTTGAGATAATACCAATATAAAATATCTTATTTTGAATAGCAATCCAATCCATATTGACGATTGTCTTACATTTTTATTACAAGATAAAATGTCTTATCATATTTTTTTATTCGTTCAGGTTATAGGTTATAATTTGTGACGAGTGTGTATAATAAGTATTACCTATTTAATAAATTAAAAAGGATTTGGAATGAAACAACTATAAACGGATTTAAGTAAATGGTTTTTGTTAGACTATCGTCGGCTCAGTCGTGCTACGATTACGGAAACTGTAATGTTTTCGAAACATAAAGTTAAATCCGTTTATAGTTGTTTCATTCAAATCAGAAGGCATCAGAAATTAATACAAAAAACTATTTGATGCGACTTGAATTCATCAAATTATATTTAAAAATAAATAAAGAATGCTGTAAAATTATATATACTTCTACAGGAATTATAAATAGGTAAGTATCTACATATTAAACATATTTCAGTTAAATTTTGAAAATTACTTCACTTTTTTAAAGCAGTAAATCAAAATGTGGTTAAGAAATTTCCAAACCGAAAAGAACGCAATGCGGAACAATATTTTCCTTATTTATTGTTAGGAACAAAATATTCAGTAACTGTGCATAATTCAACTGACATACGTGATGCGATTCCAAATCATATCGAATAATATTAAAGTATAGAGGAAAGTTTTTGGACACTACAAAACGCTAAATATACAGGTATAATAAAAGTCAAACACACCTTGTTTCATGCAAATATCGTCAATGTGCATTATAATTATAGCGGTGCTGCGGAGTAAGTTAATACGTTTATTAGCACAACCCTCCGCAATTAGAACGCCGTTAAATTTAATACCAACCTAAATTATCCGAGTAAATGCACGAAGGCCCCGGCAGCGTCAACAGCGCAAAAGTAAGCGTAAAAGTGTATTTATACATTGTCAACATATCCATTTTGTTGATAAAGTCACAGTCTAGCACAAACAAAACACTAGCGTTTTTCGAAAGCCCGCCGGCGACTCGTGGCTAGACGTCAACACGCTGACCAAAATACACATGTTTAGCCACGTGGTCAGCTGTCAACCGCGTGGCTTCCCACGTTTACTAAAAGCAAACGTGTGGCCACTATGACTCCGTCCGTCCGACTGCCGCGACTCACGGCTTCACCCCTTCGACTATATTGGTCACGACTCGCAAGCCCATCAATTTCGCCTGACGTTTCAATGAAACCTTCCCTTTTTCCCTTGAGAGGGATTGTTAGTTTCGTCAGAGGTAATTATCCAGGTAGAGCAAAAAATATATATTATTTATTTTTATAATAATGACTCTTTTTCTATATGCGGTGAGCGATGGCCGACTCTAATTGAATACAACCCTTGTTAGCTCTGTAATTAAAATATGCTATTATTTTTGTGCTAAGGGTTGTATTTTTAAGATATATTTACTCAATTAAAAATAAACGGCTAGCTACATTTTGTACCGAATCAATTTGGATCTATGTTGTTTCTGAAGCTGTACATTTTTGAAAATATAAAAAATATCGCGATGAAAAATCTACAAAGGACCAGCAGGGGTCAAAATTAATTAGTAACTAATTAAAGCTCCCAATTATGGTTGTTACCGTCGTTTTCCTGGGGGCTTTTTAACTTTCTAAGGCACCTTTAAAGATGATAGAACGAATTTTGAAAGATAAAAAAAGTTTTTTTTTTCGTTTTAAAAAATCATAAAAGAGGCACTTGTTAGGTAATTAATACAAAAGCCAATTCGCGTTCAGGAAACTTTAGTGGGTAAGTAAACCAAATTCGTATCAGATGGAAATTCAAAAACGTCAAAATATTTAAAAAGCAATTTAAATATTTGAGCTCTGGATGAGTCGTTATATTATTATGTATGAATCTAGGTCAAAGAACAAAAGCATAACGATCGCTTATCTAACACAGAAAAGTTACGGAAGTCCGTTCGTCACGTTTTCTAAATCAAGTCTGAAACTACGATTAATTTTATATTAACGGTACGTACCTACTTAAATGTAAAAAAAAGTTTTGTTTTTTTTTGTTAGAAGCGACACGCTATCGTTTAAAAGCGGTTACGGTATACCGGCTGTAACTCTCAGATAAGATAAGATCAGATAAAAGAATACACAATTTATGCAAAAATATAACCATTTTTACGTAGCTGCCTGTTATGAGTATATCATACTTGCGAGCGTAAAATGTCTGTTCATTTTAAGTCATGAATGCAAAAAGTGCGAAAAACGTATTCGGTGCACTAGCAAATTTAAATAAAATGCATGTTTTATTCTACTATGCGGAGGTCGTGAACCTCTGTAATATAATTATCATAAAGTCATGTTTACAAAGTTTGAAAAATCACAGACAATGTATTAGACTACAGGCCCATGTTAAAAAAATGATGGGTCATTTGAACCACCAGATGACCTATGTAGAACGATATAAGAGCATAAAATAATAAGATTCAGCATTATGCCGTCACTTGTAAGCTGTCCAACTGAGTGCAGGTGAGAATTCAAAAGTACAGGTAGAGGAACATTTTGGTCATATATTTTTGAACGGCATTGTTACCATCGATAGATCCATGAAAAATAATACTAAAACGCGTAGTGCCGTAAAAAATGGTGTGTAGTCTATACTATTTTTTAATCCATGTCTATATTTAGGTACCTACATTTAAGTTTGAACATAAAAAAAATAATATGAAATTGGTACTGTCCTACTGTATATTTTTTGAAGATAAAATTATTTTCAAAACAGTTATATAAAGTCTACAAATTAAAGACAAATTTACACGAACGACCTTGTAAATGTTTATTTTTTAAGATAACCTTTAGTCAACGATTGTGTTCATATAACAGCATAAATATTTAACAAAATTTGTACGGAAAATACAAGATAGAAACAAATATTGCTGCCTATTTATAATTAAATATAAATATTTTAGGAACATATGTACTCTCAGGGTAATTCAAAGTTCATACGGCGAATTCCCCAAAGAGCACAGATACTTTGTTAATATTATTAATATATGAACTGGGTAAAAATAAACGTTCTCTACTCGTATACATTTTCAACCTCTCAATCCACGAGCCAATTCTCCTGGGATGTTGACACTGTTGTCAAGTTACTCACCAGTTTCATGTGAAACTTTTTATATTATTTATCTATATACTCACATACTAAAACACATCCATCTATCTGTAAAAATAAGCCGTTGAATGTCACAAAAACCGATTGACTTCACGCAAAGGACTCATTTTTCTTGGGAAATAATAATTTCAGTTGCTCGTCGCTGGAAGCGCCATTATTCCATACAAATGAGAACCGCCGTGTGTCATGCTAGTGTAAAATGAGGTCTAGCTGTCATGTCACACCAAAGAGAGACAACTCATTGGTCATGACAGTTGGACCTCATTCTACGCGCGTCTAGCGGGTTTTTGACACGCAGCGACTTGCTTAATTAAATGCAATGGTAATATTTCTGTGACATTTAAATCATACTGCAATCTCAGACAAGCTTTTTATTTCCATTACTTTGCAGTAGAGAGAAGCCCGTCGACTAATGAAGATAACAGAGTAAAAAAAACTGCGAGTTACGTAACCAAATCTGTTCTAATTAGTACAGCGGAGTTACATAAATACAATTGAAAATAGTTTTCAAAAGTATTTACGTACTTAATTATGTACCTATAATATTCGTGTAGTAATAAGTTTGGGTAATCCCTACTAATATTATAAATGCGAAAGTAACTCTGTCTGTCTGTCTGTAACGCTTTCATGCTAAAACTACTGAACCGATTTAAATGAAATTTGGTACAAAGATAGTCTGGAGCCTGAGAAAGGACAAAGGCTACTTTTTAACCGACTGCAAAAAAGGAGGAGTTCCACGCGGACGAAGTCGCGGGCAGAAGCTAGTTATATATATAGTAAGTAATATGCAAAATGTTTAGTAGGTATTTATGATTAGATAATCGGTATTAGATTTGACTTATTTTGTCCTTGTGTATAATTTGTATAAAAATAAAAATTTTGATTCTAGTTTTGGATGGGACTCTTTAATAATAGTTTCTCAGCATCTATCCAGTTTTAATTTTTCACTAGCGTATTTTATTTAAAATCTTTTTATAGAAAGATTTGGTAATATATTAAGGCGCACTGTCATCTTATTGTCCCCTTGTACAATTTGAGGGAATCAACTTTTTCTAAGGTCTTAGGGATTTATACCTCGTTTTGGAACGCTCGCAACTCAAAGATAAAGCCAATTCTTTCAACATCCGATAAGGTATTTGACAAAGCCCTTTTGGCAATTTCCTTTGTCTTTAGAGATCCAAATCAAGTATGTGTAGATGGTAGCAAAGCAAAACTTTTGTATATATTTTTTGTTTGATTGTTTGCATAGAAGGTCGTATTTGGTTTATTTTCAATAATTGCAGATATAACGGAGTGAAATCTGACAAATAAAAATAAACCGTCAAAGAATTGCTATGTTCATATACAGATTGTTCATATGTCGTAGGTACTGTAATATAATAATATGATATAATATGTATTTATTGCTTAACCGTGTTATAAAGATGGAAGTTATGCATTATAGGTTAGTTACTGGCATACAATACTGACTTACAAGTCTGAAAATATTTCCAAAATCTAGAATAATTTCCAATCATAATCGAACAAGCGAGGTTTAAGAATCGTTGATCCGGTAATTACGAATTTCACAAGTGAGATCTTTTAAGTTGGAATAATAATATGTGTATAATTGATCGAGGGTTTATGAAGACATACAGGTTTAAAAAATATTTATAAGTAAACATGGTGGAGCGAAATGAAAGAAGACAAGATTGTGAGTTCAGAAAGACAAATAATGTAGGTATCGGGCGACAAAACAAACTATTAATAACTATGGTAACAAAAAAACTTTGTTATTATTAATTGTTTACCTAATAGTGTACAATTCCCATTTTTTAAACTAAAATAAAAACACGCATCCTATTAAGGGGTGGACTAATTCGATATCGTGACTTCACTCTAGCATGACGATAGTACGCCATAAACTAGGATCGCTAATGGGAAGGGTCCCATGCCGTGTTAAATTATATTAAACAATGAAATTGGCGACACGTTACAAGGCGTTGCCGTTACAGTGACTACTCGCAACTTCGCTGACCGATAATTTTACTAAAATTATCATTTTAGGTTAGTAATGCTTTGTAAAAAAAATAGCACTCAGGGAGTGCTGGCAGAAGTGAAAGTTTCAATATGAACGTTGTGTTTAATTATAAGTACAAAAGTACTATCATTTATGAGGTAGAATACAATGTTTATTTATTGCGCTATCGTACACAAATATGACAATTTGTCACCATCCTTGGATACGCGTGGCACGCGGTACATTTAACACACACGACATTCGCGCAAGCGTCCTGTGCCACCTAAACGGAGTAGCACACTCAGGCACGGTAGAAAGAGTGGGAGATACTAGTTTCACTTCAAAAAGGTTTTATGTATCAGTCTTTTAAAAAAAGTTGAAAACATACACTTAGTTTCGTTAACTATATCTATAAAAGAATATAAAGATATACTCCGTTAAAGTTCTGTGTGTCGTCACACTCTGCCACACTTCACTACGAAGTGACGTCACAACTCTTAAGTCCCCACTTCCTTGTTAATTGTTAGATTACCGTCTACTCAATTCACTACGGATATAGGCATTGTAAAGTTAGTTCTCGAATAATCAGTTTAATAAATACGTTAATTTAACTATATGTAAATACTATCAAGATATAAGAGCAACGATCAAAAAATAATTAAATGTCTCTTACATAATCGGCAACTTAGATGAAAACCCTAAAATAAAAAGATATATTTAATATTTAACTAAAAATCATTAAATTTTATATTCCAAAAGTTGTAACAACGATTTTACTGTAGCTAATAATAAATTTAACCACAAAAATAATTGTAATATTCAAAAAGTTAATAAGGAAAAAGACGAATCCTTAGAGTTAAAAGTTAACATCAGATAAATAAGTTCTTAACGCCTGCCTTTTAACAAAAAGCCGATGAAATATCCGACAAATTTAGTTTTAAAAATCCCTTAAAAACACAAGGAAGGGGAAACTTTTGGGGGCAGCTTAATAATTCAAATTGCTCTTAAGGGACTGTGTTCTTAAAACGTGAGCTTTCGTTAATGTAAACACAGAATTAATACAAAATAGGCTGAGTAGCGAATGTTCCCAAATAACAGAGGCAATGCACGATCTTATGAATGAATAAGAGGTATCGCTACGTAGTAGGAAAAACAACAGAAACTTCTAAATACGAATCTACCTGCTTACTTATGAATGTACGAGACTATAGGAAGCCCTAATAAGAAAGATACAAAGTAGATATATCAATTATTTATTATGTTATGAAGTACGTGGTATATCTAAAAGTATTTATTGGCGAAATTCTCTTGTAGTAATTCTATTAAGTAGAATATTAAAAAGTATTCGACAGCTATTTGTTACTTTTTTTTTCTCAAACAAAAAATAACAAACATAGGCGCATTAAATTTCGAAAGGGGCTACTGACGTCACGTCTCGTTACAATTTATATTCAGACGTGACGTCACGAGTCCCCACTACCGAGATATTATTATTTGTCATTGATTAATTGAGAAAAGAAAAAATCTGGTGTACCTAATGTTTTTTTTTATATCCAGTCATTATACATATTTTTATTCACAATATTACATAGTAACGTATAGCTCTTTCAGGGGATAAAATAGTAATAATAAAAAAAAGTTTGACAATGTCTTTACAAATATTAACAAAATTAAATTACGTACCAACTTATATTATAAAATAAGATTTAATCAAGAGTAAAATATTTTTTACTAAGATGTATCAAATATGATAATGTAGTGGAAGAATTCAATGACTCCCTAAATTCGTGTTCATTAATATTGAATACTAAAGTATACCAACAACAAACTTTTTCACACAATCGCAACATCAAACGCTTTCGACACAATATACAAAACGAACAAAGATACAAAACTTAGTAAATAAATAAGACAAAGATGAAGATAAAACGATTCAAATGTCTAATCAAGTGGAAAGTATCACATTTTCAGTTGACCTAATCTGAGAGACTCAACCAAATTACCTGGCGACGAGGGGAAAAACTTGATGTTTTTTTCCGCCATGACATCAATCATGGGGGGATACGAGACAAATGATCTGAAAATTTTTCAAACGCGCCCAAGGAATGCCTATTTTTTTCTCTTTATTCTATTTATTAGTTGTCAGTCGGCTCCGTATTGAAATAATGGGGGTGGATCTATGGAGGTAATATAATAATGTTCGCTTTTCATCGCATGAGCTCGAGTAGGATATTATGGTATATAAATATTTGTATCTAAACGTAATAAGTACCTACAATATTTCACTCTACAAATATGGGAATAGATAAGCTCAAAACTTGAGCAGAAAAGGAATAACGAATGAAATCCGTTATAGTTTTAAATATTTACAATCAAATCAGATCCCATACCTAACAATGTTTCGAAATAATCGGATGAACCGATTTGGCTTAAAATTGGTGGGGCAGTAACTTAGAACCAGGAAACAAATAATATTTTTTGAGTGGGAAAAAATAAGCATGATTCCGCCTTAGATACCTGCTACTTGAAAAAATACCGTTTTCAGGTTAATCAGTATCCATTTCTAAGTTAATTTTATATACTACCAATCCTAAAAAATCATCTTTCCTATAATCACGTAAGTCTGGGGTGACTGGGACACAGGAATATCACAGGAACATACGTAGACATCTTTGTATAAATGATTTTAATGTAATGAAATGTGAACTAAAGGTACTATGCAAGTAAATATAGGTACTAGTAGATACTGTAGATAGCTAGTAAATGAACTCACGTACGTACTAAGAATCAATATAGATCAATACAGGTCCAAGATCTAAGGTGTACAAGGCATGTTACTCAAAGTAATACGAGTACATTCTACGAATCATTGTTAAAGTTGAAACATGTCTATTCCATTGAATAGGCCTCTAAGCTTTAGGAACCCAGATATGTTCCACCGATTAGAAGCAGTCCGATCAAAGGAAAGAAGAGATACTGCGATCAACGATTTTATACGATTTATTTCAATCTTCTAAGATTCGACGAAATTTACTGAGCTTTGAAAGTTTCACTTTGAGTTTTTACGCATGAGTCTGTTATAATATTAAGGTAGTATTTATTTAGCGGTGAAAGGGTTTTTAAAAAAAGTTACGAGATTGATTGACTAAAAGCGTTCAATAATTTGTGATATTTTCCGGGTTATTAGGACGCATTGGAATAAAACAACTATAACGGATTTATCTCGCTTGTTGAAAATGTATATACGCGTTAGATCCATCATAATTGTTTTAATCTTATGTATAGTAACCGCAAAATCATCACAATTTAATTTCTACTAGCTTTTGTTCTGAACTTTGTCCGCGCATGATTAGTATTTTACAGCATACCTTCATAAATTATAACCTATGTGTTATTCTGAAAGCTATATCGTTGTAAAGTGTCATCAAAATCCATTCAGTAGTTTTGCGTGAAAGTGTAACAAACATACATCCAGGCATCCATACATTCTTACAAACTTTCTTATAAAAATATTAGTAATCCTTACTGTTTTATTTACTTCAATGTTTAATTGTTTATATAACGCACTCTATCGAATTCAGATACAGCGTGGCCAAAAAAATACAGTAGTGTATAAAATTCAACAAATCCCTAGTATTGATTTCAGGTAACGGTTGAATATTTGAAACCATTTAAAAAAACTAAAAAAAATATAGGCAGTCGGATGGGTTTGAAATCTGTACACGTTTATTCGTACTGGTTTAAAAATAGTCCTCCATAAACGACTAGCAAAATCAGAGCTTGACTGTTCTTAAGACTACGTTTATTTTCTTTATTAAACAAGGATTTGGGCGCTGTTATAGGAGCATCTAATCCTATATCTAACTTATAATCAACTTATAACATGTTAATAAGCTTCAAAACGTAAGTATTTAGAAGGAGTTAGATTTTGCTTTAGACTCTAGACTTTAAATAGGTACTTACCTATATTATAAGTATTAAATATATCTTGTGCAAATAGGTGTACAAGAAAACGAATTGTCCAAAGATAATTAATAATTATGTATTATTATTTAATTAATATATAAAATGCCCATAGTTTTGGAGCGCTGATGTAAGTAAATATCAGATATTTTCCTCGTTTAATTAATTTGCGCGAAATGTAGCGTTAGTTTTCGCTGCACTAAATGAGATTGGGGCCATAAATTACGTACTTGAAACCAACCGAGTATTATTTTGTAACTGAATAATACGGTTTTATTACTTTTCTTAAATAACTAATAGAAATAAAATGATAAATAAATTACCTTGGAAATTTGGGGCGCGTTTACAAAATCTGTAATAGACCTAATTGTTGAATGAGGTCTAGCCATGTTTCGCCAAAAAGAGACAAGCTACTGGCCCGTGATTGGTGGAACATAACAGCTGGACGTCATTCTACACTAGCGCGTTTCGCGGAATTTTTACACGCATCCATATAAACCAATTGATCAAGTGTGGGCTATGGATGCACGTACATAAATACATTTTAATCAATTTTTAGATACAAATGAATTTCCGAACTTGCAACCTCCGATTTCATACTCAGGGGTAGGTACAACCACTAGAGTCTAGTGGGTGACTAGACCAATAACTATCAATTTGTAAATACTTTTTTTAATATTAAGTTTTTAAACGAGCAATATTTTTATCTACGTGTATATATGCCTTTACCTTTGGCAAATTAGTTTTGTATACAGCTCTAAACCTTCCGATGCAGCTATGTTTTATTTTTGGAAATTGTTTTCCCCGTATTTTCCAGTTAACGTTATAGCTCGTACACTACACAAGGCAATCCTAGTGGTGAAGTTTTTATTTTGTATTGTTTAGTAAGATTGTAGCTCGGTGATGCAGACCTTGTAAATCATAATTATTTGAACAATTTATATGTTACACTGAACCGGCATAACCAATGTTTTTTATCATCCATCGACTAGATTACACATTTTTTTCTCAATTGAACAATAAACGATAAAAATAAGCGCTATCAAAGTTCGGGAGTGGAGGCTTGTGACGTCACGGTATAATAATAATATTTAACCATAACGTGACGTCACGATCCCCACTTCTGAACTTTAGAAGCAATTATCTTTGTCGTTGTTTATTTATTCGAGAAAAGAAAAATACGTGTCGAATAATTTTTAATTTAGTTTTCTTTACCCAATCGTAATCCCTATTTTCAAACGAGTCAATTCGATGTTAAATTCCACAGTTAAACTATCGACAACTCAGCCTTAGTCAACACGGGAACTGTAAAGTTCTCAAAACGGCTGCACGTAACTAATATACGCTACTTAGATCTCTTCACTCGGAAGGCCTTCAATCTCTCGCGGTCTTAGAATGTCTACATTGTCTTGAACATATCGAAAAATAACGAGTCGATTCCTAAACATGATGTAAGAGTACCTACTCTATAAGCTGTATGAAAACTATTTAAGTTTATTCCCCTTCTAAAGCCTTTGTATAACTTGTATAGAACTTGTCTGTTTGAGACGCATACGAACATGACTGGAGACATTTTAATATTCAACCAGAATTTGTTACTATTGACATACCTCAGCTCTTTTAAAGTTGGCTGAGCTGCAATTCGTAAAGCGTTTGCGAACTAAACGAGCTTTGATCGAATCCGTATGAATTCCCGCATGCTCACTCTGTGGAATGATCCTGTAGCAATCGCCGTAAACTGACTTAATCGAGGATGCTCGTGCTCGGAGTGAGCAGATATTTGAGCAAAGGCGCATAGATTGAGCATTGGAATGAAACAACTATCAACGGATTCGAACCGCGTAATTTATTTAGACTTTAGCATTTGACTATTGTCACCATTATGAAAACTGTGTGTTCCAATACGCCAGCCAATAAAATAAAATACGGGAGTTAATCCGATTCGATCACGGCTGCCATAGCGGCCGCCGCGCCCCCTCCCACGGACACAAACCGTACACCGACACACAGGCAGCTGCCGCGCGGCATGCGGCCTCACCCACACCTAGCATACTCGATAGTGTTACAGCGGCCCCGCACGCGTCGGACCTTTCCGCAGGGACCTTCTGTTCCCTTGCAACAAAATAGTCGTGTCAACACACCTCCTGACGGCCCGAGCCGAGGTGCGACCCCCACCTTGGGGGGCCCTCGGGTCGGTCAGGGCTAAAAACCCTAAACTCAACCCAAAGGCTTAAGAGCCTTCTTTCAGGAGTCTCGCCACCCGTCCGGTTTTGCAGTGAAGGCCATTGGCTGGCCAACTGCACTTCAGTATTCAGTTCGAAAAAAAAAAAAAACGCGAGTTAAATCCGTTGTTTCATTTCAATGTGTAATAACCGCGAAGGAATCAGATATGATGAGCATTTTTGTAGTACAACTTTTATCTGTATTTACGTGTTTTAGTTACTTTTTGTTACGCATTTATTTATTAAATGTGCTTTATTGTACAATACTTAATATGTTCTCATGATGATTAAATGTTTATTACGATGTATCAATGGAAAGTCGATCGATATTGAACTATTGTCAGTGTTAGTCAGAGACGGCCAGGGTAACTGAGAATAGATCGGTCAGGACTTAGGCGTATAGTTATGGGCATTAGGTGATAAAAATAAAAGAATCCATGTTTATTTATAAAAGACCAACAATCTATCTAGAAGTTTTGATTGTTCGTTGATAACTTGATATTAATTAGTTTAGGTTTTATGTAATGGTTCCACCGTGGAACATCGGCGGTAATTTTAACCGCCGCCAGTCCTTTGACCTGAATAATAAAGGAGTAGCTACAATAAGATTTAAACTCGGTTAATTCTGACAACATCTACGAGTACAGTACGGTTACGGTTTACTTTGACCCTAAAGGGTAACTCAACCCAACCCGATTTCCAATGACTAATTAGCTATTTTATAGAACTACCCCTCTGATAATTTAATTACCTATATTGGTTCCTATTTAAAACCACAATATAAAAAGCATTGGAATGAAACAATTATAACGGACTCAACTCGCGTATTTTACTTTATTTTTTAGGTACCTACACGAGTTATATCAATTATTATTATTTATTATTTATTATTTATTATTTATTATTTATTATTTATTATTTATTATTTATTATTTATTATTTATTATTTATTATTTATTATTTATTATTTATTATTTATTATTTATTATTTATTATTTATTATTTATTATTTATTATTTATTATTTATTATTTATTATTTATTATTTATTATTTATTATTTATTATTTATTATTTATTATTTATTATTTATTATTTATTATTTATTATTTATTATTTATTATTTATTATTTATTATTTATTATTTATTATTTATTATTATTTATTATTTATTATTTATTATTTATTATTTATTATTTATTATTTATTATTTATTATTTACTATTTATTATTTTATTATAAAGCTGAAGAGTTTGTTTGTTTGTTTGTTTGAACGCGCTAATCTCAGGAACTACTGGTTCGAATTCAAAAACTCTTTTTGTGTTGGATAGACCATTTATCGAGGAAGGCTTTATAACATCACGCTGCGACCAATAGGAGCGAAGAAACAGTGGAAAATGTGTAAAAAACGGGGAAAATATGAAGCCTTATGAAGAAGTGACAGAAGACTTTGACAGATGTTTGACGAAACAATCGGACGGGCAGGACGACGTCTGCCGGGGCCGCTTGTCAATTATAATTGCTAAATTCCGAAGTGTAATAAAATTAAAATGATTATGAAACTAATGTTATGGTCAATCTTATCTCACTTGGATCAAAATAGATCGACCTGACGGTGTATTGCTACATGAAAACATAATTATCGGTACCTATAATTAGATTAGATTAGATTTATTTATTTCACATTATTGCATACATTATAATTACATATTTTATATCATATTATATGCACTCATAGTGAGATCGTCGAAATTGGACATAATAAGAAAAACAAACACAGAACCAATATAATTAAAACTAGTTTAGAACTTTACAAATGTCTTTATGATAATTTTTCTCTTTAGTCGTCAAATTTCTTCAATATTTGAAACTAGAGACTGAAGATAGCTGAAACGCCCTTGGAATCACGCTTAAAAATAGTTTATTACCATTCCAAAGACGCTTCAAAGCTTAATCTTCTTTTTCCTGTGAACGAATAAATTCACTATGTACATAGCATTAGCAAACTACTTAGCTGTAGGAATGGGCTATGAATCGCTTATAAGTTACTAGGAATAACCTACAAGTTGTGAGCAGCTTTTAGGTAGGTTATAATACCGTACGAGGCATCCATACAAAATGTACGAACTTCCTTTAGAATCAAATCAAATAGGCTAAATGTTATAACTTCATGTTACAAACTAGACAATTTAAACTGTGGCATACGTTAATATTGTATTAATAATGACTAAATGACTGATTTAGAAGGTAATTGATAAGTAGTAAGTAGTCATTTTTGATACTTCCGCGATTATTACACTATTTGTAATGAGAATGAAACAACTATTAACTGATTTAATACGGATTATTCGTGTATTTTTCAAAATGGACGTGATTGTTTCTTGCTGTGAGTTAAGCCCAGGATAGGGGTAGACCTCTTTTCAGTTTTTTGACAATATCTTAAATTACATAGACGTTACGAATGTTTTAATATTATTCTTACTTCGCAATGATTGCATAAAGAATCTATATAAATAAAAAATAATCACCGAAATTTATGTAATTACCTACTCGCATAACTTTCGATTAACTACACAAAATTGGATTATTATTTTTGTTTTGTGTTCATTATTGTGAATACAAGGTTGAATAAAAGAAAATTAAAAGAAATAAAATTATTATTAAAAATTATTAAATGATTATTATTATTAATCAGAATTTTGCTGACGAAATTTACCGGGCCAGCTAGTATAACATTTTATAGATGTTATTGCCTAATTAATTATTTATTATCACTTGATTTCAATCTTGATATTATTATTTCGTCCTTAATAGACGTTTGTAGACATAATGGAGAACAACAATCCATCCTCTACAAAGTAATTAGACTGTTTGTCTTTGTTTATGACAAGAGTACGATCCTATTATTCGGCCCAGGAAGGTGTAAATAATCCGACAGTAATAATATAAGGACAGAGCTTCTCGTACTGAGCACTAGCCACAAATGTACCGAATAATTCAACTAAACAACTGAGACTACTCTACCTACTACCTACCGACCTACTCTGCTATTATTTTCATAGACAGATACTCTGCCATTATTTTCATAGGAGCTAAGCAATAAGCTGTAGTAAGTATGTACTCTCTAAATGAAGAAGTGAGACGTAGAACCGTGGCTCAGTACGCCACCAGTAGTTCATGTGAACACGTCCGCTCGCACCTATAGCTGTCACTAGACTGTTCCCTATCTGTGATCTCGAGACAACGTCATCGGTACTATAGGTACAATTGGATGATGAAATTTCCATTCACCAATTACATTACCGGCCGTAGTGTGTGTATTATTCCCACAAACCTGACAAGATCTTAAATGTGTTCCAACAACAACAGAAATTTTCTTGAATCCAAACACATTACGGTCCCTAAGTGAAACCGACTCGTACGCAAACACATGGTTTGTCGCCCGTGTTTGTCCGGCGCCGTCCTGCCGGCGTGCTTAATACCTTGTCCTATTCATACATGTATTGTTAAAATATTTACGCCAGCGACAGAACGGTTTACTTAGGATGAGTAGTTTCTACGTCAGCCCATTTTGGTGAATGCTCATTTGCAAACATGACCTACACTGCATTATGTGACTACTTTGAGGTTGTAGTGTGACGGTGAAGGGTTAACATGTGTAATAAGTACCTAATATGAAAATTATGATTATCTGATGAGTCTACTAAACAAAGGTCTCCCCCAAGGATCTCCAGCTTATTCCAGTGAGATCCCACTCACCATAAACTTACGTCATTTTAGCAATGATATTTTTTTTAGGATTGACAGCATAAAATAAACTTAGAATAGAATGGATACCTACTCGCAAAGGTGAAAGCGGAGCCATTTTACTGGTAGCAGGTATCAAAGGTGGAAAAAAAAACACTCTAACTCTCTTCCCCGGGTAACTGGATAGAAAGTCCATCTCCCGGTTCTAAGCTACCTCCCCACCAATTTTCAGCCAAATTAGTTAAGCTGTTTTTGAGTTACATATAACTAAAACGACTTCTTAACGATGACGTAAGTCTAGTCTAGGGTGATTAGGATCTTGGTCCATAGTAAAATGCTCTAAAAATCAAATTCAAATAATTCAGAGCGTAAATAAATGTGCCAAAATAACTCAAAACGGTCATTTTATATTCGTCCAGCGCCAACTGACCAGATGGTCTTAATAAATATTCATGCCCAGAGACCGCGTTTGTCGTAAAACGTATCTTTCCATAAACAATAGTTTACAAGCCCTTGAGATAAAAGTTCATAACTAAATTTTTAATATTTATTATGGTCATCAAATTTACTGCGTACAGTGTGAGTTCCGACTATAACCCTTTAACTGGGGCTTAAAAAGGTTAACGATGCATTTAAAAGTTCCTCGCGCTTTATGCTTTATAACCCTCTTAATTTTTAACATGCATCCATTTACGTGACATCAAAAATGACTAAAGACTGCGAAGTGCTGTTAATTACGTTGTTAAAACTGAGATAGAGTTACATCTTTCTTGAAACGACGACTAGAGAGAAGTAGTTTCATGTTGGAATGAAACAACTATTAACGGATTTAACTCGCGTATTTTTATTTTATTTTATTTGCTGACGTCAGAAAACGTCGACTAAAGTCAGAAGCTTTAGCGTTAGACTATTGTCAGCTCAGTCGTACTACGATTATGGAAACTGTAAGGAATCCGAAACGTCAGCAAATAAAATAAAATAAAAATACGCGAGTTAAATCCGTTAATAGTTGTTTCATTCCAATGTGTAATAACCGCGAAGGCATCAGAAATTAGTAGTTTCATGATTGAATATTTTAACATTAGGTACGAGTAACATTAAATATACCTAAGCTAAACTCTTACCTAATAATTGTACTGCTATGTTTTTAATTATATACTTAATACTAGCGGCTCGTTCCGGCTTTGCCCGGATCACTTTTTTTTACCCTATGACACTCGGGAATAGTGTAGCTTTCCAACAGTGAAAGAATTTTTCAAATCGGTCCGGTCGTTTAGGAGCCTATTCAATCGAAACAAACAAACAAACTTTTCCTATACTTATATAATATTTATTTATTTAATAACAACTTAAACCTATCATTACAGGTCGCAGACCTAATGCGATAGACTTAGTAAAAATAATAAACAATATACGTACAAACGCGATACATATTGCGTATAGATTTTTACGTAACAATGTAATTATAATGTGTAATTATTATGAAATAAATAAACCTAATCTAATCAGATAATAGTACATTACGCACCTAGGCCGGTATAATAAAAAATGTCTTTCTGTCCTCCGGCCAGAAAGCGCCAACTTTGTGGCCGCTGCGCTAAATGAAATTTCCGCTTTCTGGCTTTGTCCAACAGAAAAATAGTATACTGACCTCGGCCAGTAAAATAAAAAGCCTCAAATCACATTTTTGTCAACCTCGGCTTCGCCTCGGACGACAATTACATGTGATCTGAAACATTTTTTATTTTACTGGCCTGGGTGCGTAATGTACTATATTCTTCTTAATGATTTATGATAGGTACCTACTCGCTTGATTTTACACATCGGAAAAACAAAAACTTTTAACAGTTAATTCGCCTATATTGATTTTATATTCTTGTTTCTGGAACTTTCCCACTAATGCTATTTTCATACGTGCTATATTTATTATTCCTTCACACAAAAAAGCTAAAAGAACTGTAATAATGTTTGTTTACAGTCTGGATTAACACTTCGGCGGCTGGTATTCTTTAACCTGGTGAAATATTATTAAATTCCCGTGGTATAACATAAACCTATATTTCATAAAAATATTTATATCACGTCAATAAAAGCCGTCCATTTTTATGCATGTTACTATTTATCCACGTTTTTAGTAAACAAAGTCTTAACTCACAGCATAAATACATAATATCATGAACTAACGTTATTTTACATACTTATAGAAAAAAATACATATTTTTTGTAAAATTGTGAAGGCTGTAACAAATAAGTCGTAAAATGAAAATAAAGAATAGAACATTATCATTAAGATGCTTGTTATTTTATAAAATATTCAAGTGCAATAACATTTCTCATTTACGTTGCAAAATAATAATGTTTTTTATGCCAAATAGATGCGTTAGTGATATATTTTGTTGGTTAGAAAATTGTGTTTACTTTTCAAATTCTAATAGTACCTATATTACATAGGTATTTAGACAGTACCATTAATTTTAATGATAATGATATATGTACCAAGACTAGAGTAGAAAAAATCGACACTCCCGTGAACCGACAAATTTTTGCAAACAAGAAAGTACCAAGACAGAATAGTGGTAGCAAATCGACTTAATCATACCCATAGTTTAACTGGATTAAAACACGGTAGGTACCGCACTTAAAAGCATAAGTATGGGTTTAAATCCCGCTGGGGTCTCTATTTTTTTTCACTTTCGTAGTACAAAATATCGTTAAACATTTTTAAATTAATGATAACCATAACGGCCTGTTGGTTTAGTGGTCAGAGGCCCTGACTACGAAACCGGAGGTTGCGGGTTCGAATCCCGGTAGGGGCAGATGTCAATGTGATGAGCACTGGCATCTGTACCTGAGTCTTGGATGTCTTATATGTATTTATGTATATTTATACGTTGTCTAGTACCCATAACACAAGCTTTGCTTAAAATGGGACTAGATAATTGGTGTGAATTGTCCAAAGATATTTATTTATAAGGACAGAATAATTTAAAAATGTCTTGCACATACCTAAGCCCGTAATGATTAGTATATAGGCGCCTCGCCTATCCACATGGACTATTGCAATTTGCACTACATGAACGCTACGTGGTTCGAAGCACCGCAACATTTTGCTACGTACAATGTAACATTTATTAGTATAATGCTACGTAGGTACATACTATATGTACATTGCCGAGTCAACAAATTGCAACCTGAGTTACGAGCAGTTTTGTACAAGTTTGTAAAATACGCTTTAGACTTTCCTGTTAGTTAACATTGCGGCATAAGTGCGGTAAAAGCCAGGTTATTATTTTTGCCTCAAATTCCTATACTTGGTAAACAATTTTCATTAATGAAAATTAACAGGGATTTCAAAAATGATTATGGGTAATTATGTATGCTACCGTTATGTTAGTTCTATGTGTAGTGAAACTAGTTTCTGCTCGCGACATCGTCTGCGCACTTTATATCATCACAATATGGTTATAAAATATACTTATTTTATTTTGACACAATTTATAACATACTAGCTGTGCCCGCGACTTCGTCCGCGTGGAATTTAAGTACTGGGACATAAGTATGGATAATTAAAGATTTTTTTCTAAAATGAGTTACTCTTTATTACATAAGCTATCTGCCAGTGAAAGTCCCGTCCAAATCAGTCCAGCTGTTTTATAGATTAGCCGGAACGCACAGATAGACAGACACATAATATAAACAATATAATATAGGTATGTATTTAATATTTCAAATGTAAATTATAAAATGTCTTTATAAACCACATTAACAGTTTTTCCTTCTGGGGCTAATATGAAAAGGTTATCCTAACTGAAAAGGTTATCTTCTGGGGCTAATATGAAAAGGTTATTACTAACCCGCGAGCAAGCCACGTATAGTTGGCCGTGTGAAAAACAATTCGACCTGAGATCAACTCCAACAGCCTTTAGCGTCTGCCCCTGAGACTTGTTAATTGTCATAGCAAAGCAAACGGACACTGGAAATTGTGTCCGTTTGAATTGGAATGGGAAATTGTTGGGGATGATTGGTATTCGTGGTATGTATACAGTTTCACCTGCACTACATCCAGTAAGAATCTCAGCTTCGATTAAGTTTCTTTGTAAAGAAGTTACTCTAAGTCGGGTTCCATTGCACAATTTAGGCGGAGTAAGATTTCTCAATAGCGATGCATTGTAAGCGTTTCGTCTGGGCATTTTTAAAATCAAAGCAAATACATACAATAATACATATATTTATTTCAATAAATCTACGTAGGCAATATATATTTTTCAACTAATTCACAAAGCAAGTTCAGAGTCCGTATTTTCATATCCAAGTATAACATCAAAATCATCAACTAACCGAATCGCAAGACAAACAAAATTAAATAGTTTTAAACGTAGAGAAACAACCAGTTTGTATTTATTATACTTTTCAGAGAAAAAGCTACAGCGCGTTTTAATTGCCTTGAGGCGCCATCTAGTACTATATTATGTAACTATAAAATCTCCTATAGAAAAATTACCTTTAAACTTTAAAAGACGATAGCTTTTTTATTTGACATCCGATTTTGATGAAACAAAGCCTATATGTTGCTCAGGGAAGAGCTTAATCTATTAGTGAAAGCCGCGTCAAAATCTGTTCAGTACTTTTCAAGATTAGCGAATACATACAGACAGACAGACAGACAGACAGACAGACAGACAGACAGAAAAGAAAATCTAAAAAATCATTTTTGTGTTCTGTTACTCTTTTATTATTGCCCACACCCATTTTTTGTTAAAAATTTCAATTGTACAGACACGCGGTTTCTACTGTTTTATTATATGTAAGATTATATCCATACATTCTTACAAACTTTCGTGTTTATGATATTAGTAAAGATTTGATTAGGTAATCTATTTTTCAATGAAGTCTCAGGTTTAAAAAGCCTAGGTATCACATAGTCTAATACTTTAATAAGATTATAATAAACTTAACGGTATCTGTAAGAATCATTACCGAACCGTTTATCAATTTCCTTCTTAAAATCTCAACACTGCTGGGTACTTTAAGTAAGAATGTTACATTTTTATTAAAGCGTCTAATCTTTCCTTATATAATTCCTTATGATTCTTCAAGTAAAAAGATTACAATGTTCCTAATTATTTAAGAATCAATTAACGGGGTGAAATTATAATTTTAAAGTTCCATCTACACTATGATAGAGTAAGTATTATATTATCATAACATCACTAGTCTAGACTATGAAATTCTAACACGCAAACATACCGCCTTTGTCCCTCGGGTTACTCGTAGGTGTTTGCCATTTTACGATACAGGAGTGTTTCGCGTAAACCATTAGCTAATTGAACTTCAACCAATCCAATCACTACCTTATTACAAGGTTAAATAAAGTACATAACGTTTACACTGTTTACGCGTCATGATTTTCCTACATCAAGCCGAATATTAACAGGAAATAAAAGGAAAGAATTTCTTTAACATTTTTGAACCTCCTACAATATCGTTTTCGCTTCGGTGCTATACGTACAGTCATCGTCTGAGATAACTGACTTCATCTAATTATTAGCCGTAGATATACTAGATATGCGGTTGCTAGGTGAGGTCGGATATCTCTGATGTTGACTGTACATTGCATTTGTGACTTAGTTTATTTGCAAATGGGCGAAAAACAATGACAGCGTTGACATTAACGTCTTCTTTTAAATCACAGGTACTTATTTATATTTTTGAATATAAAAATTACTTTAGCGTTAGACCATCGTCAGCTCAGTCCTACGAATATGGCAACTATAAACTTTTCGAAACGTTATCAAACAAAATATATGGTGCGACTTAAATCCGTTATAGTTGTTTTATTCCAATATATAATTACCGCGAAGGCATCAGAAATTATTATATGAAAATTAATTAAATGTGTTATTTTTTGGTAAAAAGGTAAGATAGCATGCAGATAAGATAAGCCCTCTTAAAAAAGACAGTAAATTAGCCTGAACTTATCTCCAGACCTTTGTTTTATTGTAGGTCGTATATTTTAAACCGACCTCAACTCTTAATGTCAGCTCTGAGATAAGCAAGATTAAAATATAGATGTATAATAATATGTAGGTCGGTAGGTACTTGAATCTTGAAAATAAAGTTTACTATATTCACATAAATCATAATTATCTATACTAATATTATAAAGCTGAAGAGTTTGTTTGTTAGTTTGAACGCGCTAATCTCAGGAACTACTGGTTCGAATTCAAAAATTCTTTTTTTGTTGGATAGACCATTTATCGAGGAAGGCTTTAGGCTATATAACATCACGCTGCGACTAATAGGAACGAAAAAACAGTGGAAAATGTGTAAAAAACGGAGAAAATATGAATCCTTATGAAGAAGTGACAGTTAGAAGACTTTGACAGATCTTTGACGAAACAATCGGACGGGCAGGACGACGTCTGCCGGGGCCGCTAGTAATCTATAAGGTGCGTCTTGAACAAAATTATAGCATCCCATGCCGTAATAGTTTTGTAAAAGTACCATCGTCATTAAAGTCCAATAAAAGGTTATCGTGCGTTTTTTCGGTATCAAAAAGCATTTGGCCTACACACTACTTTTGTTTTACATTTACTTAAAAATTATTAACTGTCTAAATCATCATTCCGAGCGTTTTGTCTTATAAACATACTATAATATTATAATATATACATAGGTATATTTAATGTAGAGATTGCAATCCGGTATGCAAGCTAGCTAGTATAATAGTTTATTAGAAAACGTAAGCATATTATGTTTTCTAGAACGGGGTTGATATGGGACGGGAGGTCTTTTAACCGTACCTACAGCCGAAGATTATCAAGAAGTGTGTGTTTGGAGTTAGTAGTATGTAGTAGTAGTTCAGAAGTGAGGTATAGATGGCGCTGTACCGGTCAGTGAGATTTTCTGTATCGCGCTATCGAGATTTCCTTCAGTTTTCATATATAGACTCTTTAGATTTATTAAGTGCTAAAAAAGTAACGATCAAATTTTATTGTAAGTAACAATAACAATAACAATCAACATCAACACAGTGCCTCTTTTTGATGTAGGAATAGAAGTACATATTATAACTTATAGTAAGTGCCTAGTGCCTACTTAACTGAATTAGATGACTGCGCATCATTAATGCGCAATTATCTTGGACTCTCATGGTCACCTGTCACCTTTGAGCTGAAAGCACCAACTTGCGCTCTTACCAAACTTTCTTAGTTCAAACTAGAAACAAGGTAAACGTCACTTTCAGGAACTTTACCTATCGATCTAGTGAAAAGAACAAATTTACAGAAGCATGTCTTATGCAAGTTCGGAATGACGCACGAGTACAAACTTCAAACTTTGGCAGCAAAATGAGCGAGTAGATTTATTAATGGATTGTTTGAAAAAAGACTGAATTATAATTTACTTCAGTTTAATAATGCACAGATAACAATATAGATGGTATAATAATCCATATTCGTAGCACAATAAAGTATGTCAGGTAAGGTTAAGTGATAGAGAATGCCTCAAAAGACAAAGGCCTTAGTTCACCTTTTGTACACTTACTTCTGTTTAGTTTTAAGCTATAAAGCATAAATAAATAATTATGAGAACAGTAAAGTTTTCAAAGGTCAGCAAAATATGTTGCAGTCTTATTTTAATTTGTGCTACCCTTAAGTTAACAGAGGTATGTACGTTTACGTATTTACTCTTAATTTTAAAAGCAGCACCTTATTATTAATCTTACCAAAGTGACAAGTTAAGAATAACCCGCTGTAAAATAAGAACACCGTGTTCCTTCAAGCACACACTGTGTTGTTCTTTTTGCATTTGTGTTTCTTCAAGCACTCTATATTGTTCTTTGTTCTCGCATTTGTGTGCCAAAAACCACATACTTACGCAATTCTTTTGACTAGTATAAATTATGTCTGTAGCAAAGCATTTTCTCATTGGAATGAAACAACTATAACGAATTTGAATGACGTATTTTATTCTGTTTGCTGACTTTTTGAAAACTTTACAGTTCCCATATTCGTAGCACGCCTCAGTTGACGATAGTGTAACGCTGAGGTGATTTTTACATCATGCAAAGTACTTAGTTAAATCCATTATAGTTGTTTCATTCCAATGTGTAATAACCGCGAAGGCTCAGAAATTATTTTAGTGATTTCTAGTTATAAAGAACTCTATTTTAAACGATAAGCTCGTTTTACTGGTCATATTAATGAAAACACAATTAATATAAGTCCAAAAACTTAGCGGATTGGTGCTTTTATCCAATTGAAGTCCATTAATGTTTGATTAATGTTTCAAACTTCGTTAAACAACTTATAATTGTATTTTAATTTGTTTTAAGAGGTAACGGCTAGATTAACCACTTAATAAACTAAAGGAGTGAAGAAGTAAATAAATATAAATAACCAAGGAGTGAAAAATAAATAAATAGAATAAGTTCTCGTTAAAAATCGGTCCATGCCTTAGGGAGTTATGATGCCACAGACAGACACACATACACACACACACACACACACACACACACACATACACGTCAAACTTATAACACCCCGTCGTTTTTGCGTCGGGGGTTAAAAACAAATAGGTATAGGGGTTTATCGTACCTGTATTGATTATATTATAGCGGGGCCGTTTTATAGGGAGCAGGAATCAAATGTCGAAAATATTATTAAACTACTTTCTTTTTTAGATAACTAGCTTCTGACAGCGACTTCGTCCGTGTCGAATAGTTATTTTCCCCGTTTTTGACATTTTCAACTGTTTCTTCGCTTCTATTGGTCGCAGCGTGATGTTATATAATGCCTTTTCTCCTAATGCCTTCCTCGATAAATGGTCTATCCAACAAAAAAATAATTTTTGAATTCGAACCAGTAGTTCCAGAGATTAGCGCGTTCAAACAAACAAACAAACTCTTCAGCTTTATAATACCACCAAAAAAAATAGCAAATTTTTCTACCTTTGATACACCGGTCACCTGTAAAATGGGCCCACTTTCAGCTTAGTAAGTATTCCTTACTTAGTTTATTTTTTACTACCGATCCTATAAATTAAGTTTTTCCTCAAACCACATAAGTCTAGAGAGACTGGGGTCTTACTGTATATTGTTAAAATTCATACGTAAGTATTTCAAGTAAACATAAGAACATCATGGACTGTGCAAGCTACAATAAATCACGGAACTTCGTGCATTATTAACGAATTGGGGCTTTTTTTGCTATTATTTTTGCGAGATAAATTTATTTCCGTCGCACGACTTGCGAAAACTTTCTTATACGAAACCGTATCTATTTGAATATGAAATGACACCATCTATTTATTATAATGATTATTTTGTTAGTTTTGTTACGAGCGGAATCCTGAACCCGGTTATCTATCTATACTAATATTATAAAGCTGAAGAGTTCGTTTGTTTGTTTGTTTGAACGCGCTAATCTCAGGAACTACTGGTTCGAATTGAAAAAATCTTTTTTTGTTGGATAGACAATTTATCGAGGAAGGCTTTAGGCTATATAACATCACGCTGCAACCAATAGGAGCGAAGAAACAGTGAAAAATGTGGAAAAAACGGAGAAAATTACTATTCCACGCGGATGAAGTCGCGGGCACAGCTAGTATTATATACTAATATTATATAGAGGAAAACTTCGTCTGTTTGGTTGTAATGAATAGGCTCAAAAACTACTGCACGGTTTTATTAATTCTTTCACTGTTGGGAAGCTACGTTCACCCTGATCACCATAGGCTATAGAATATTTTAAATAAAATTCGTGCGACGCCGGGGCGAACCGCTAGTTTATAATTAACTTGCGTGGTTCATAATTTACCAGCGAGCTTATGATTGTCGAGTGGATATTTTGTCATGTCGATGTCATCGTATTCTCACGGTGATCAATCAAAAATCGGTAACGTTCCCGACAACGAGAAATCCTGTCATGTCGATATCGTCCCTTATTTCTTCATGTCGACAACGAAACAATATCGACCCGACAAAAACTACTTATCGACAACGTTCTCAATGTTATGTCGACGGTTCAGCACACGCTCGATGGAATAAAACCCACAGCTATACTCGAACCTATCTGTCCACAATAGAATGAAACAACTTTAACGGATTTAACTCGCGTATTTTATTTTATTGGCTGACGTTTCGGAGCCTTTACAGATTATATTATCGTAGCACGACTGAGCTGACAATAGTCTAGTTTGAGACTATTGTAAAGTTGTTTCATTCCAATGTATAATAACCGCGAAGACATCAGAAATTATCTGTACACAGTTAAATCAGCGTCGGGTGACTGTGATTTAAGTGACAGTTGTGACCGCTTTGGAATATTATGATAACGCCGCCATGGGTAAAACAGGTCCCCATTACTGAGACCCCGCTGTCCGTCCGTCCGTCCATCTGTCACCAAGCTGTATCTCATGAATCCTGATAGTTAACTAGTTGAATTTATAACAGACTAGCTTCTGCCCGCGACTTCGTCCGCGTGGAACTCCTCCTTTTTTGCAGTCGGTTAAAAAGTAGCCTATGTCCTTACTCAGGCTCCAGACTTTCTATGTACCAAATTTCATTTAAATCGGTCCAGTAGTTTTAGCGTGAAAGCGTAACAGACAGACAGACAGACAGACAGAGTTACTATCGCATTTATAATATTAGTAAGGATAATGTAGTTCTGTTGCCACTAAAACAACAAATACAAAAAATATTCATAAAATAAATATTTAAGGGCTCCCTTACAAGAGACATGATTTTTTGCCGTTTTTACAGATAATGGTCCGGAACCCTTCGTGTGCGAGTCCGAGTCGCAGTTGGCCGGTTTTTATTTCAAATATGAAAAATAAATACAGTTTTCGAAATGTCAGCAAATTAAATCTTAAATCCGTTATAATTGCTACATTCCAAAGTTTTGAAACAGACAAGTATTAGACTTGTATTAGTTTTCAAATCAAAATGACTAGTTTTAATTTTTATACCTATAATAAAGTAAAATACAAACTCATTGTACGTGAAAATGGAGGTGTGAACCAATTTATCAACACGTATCCTGTATGTGTTAACTTCCTGTTGCCATAAATTAAGCTTATTGAAACCTCTCGTGTCCGTTATAAACTTTTAGGTACTGTTAGGAAATTAGTTAAGCGGGGATAATAAAGGTGAGTGGTTGCGTAATAAATTTTGTTATTTCTATTGTAGGCAGATATTATCAGAATATCTATACTAATATAATAAAGAGGAAAAGTTTTTTGTTTGTTTGGATTGAGGCTCCTGTACGACAGGACCGATTTGAAAAATTCTTTTACTGCTGGAAAGCTACACTATTCCCGAGTGACATAGGCTATATAAAAAATAGAGATCCGGGCGAAGCTTGGGCAGGCCGCTAATTGGAGTTATAAACGTACATATACCTAATTCGGATGATAAAGTATTTTTCCGTCCTCCGGCCAGAAAGCGCCAACTTTGTGGCCGATGCGCTAAATGAAATTTCCGCTTTCTGGCTTCGTCGAACAGAATAATAGTATACTGACCTCGGCCAGTAAAATAAAAAGCCTCAGATCACATTTTTGTCAACCTCGGCTTCGCCTGCGACGACAATTACATGTAATCTGAGTCATTTTTTATTTTACTGGCCTTGGTGCGTAATGTAGATACTATTAAAGTGGTAGGTATTCCCATAAATATAGTTCTATGTTCACGTTTTACAATGTATGTTTTCACGTTTTAATATTTTTTTTTTCACTTTTTAATTTCATTTATTACATTGTAATGAAACAACTTTAACGGATTTCACTCGCGTATTTTATTTTATTGGCTGACGTTTCGGAGTCTTTACAGATTCCATAATAGTAGCACGACTAGCTGACAATAGTCTTATGCTAAAGTGATTAGTTAAATCCGTTAAAGTAGTTTCATTACAATGTATAATAACCGAGAAGGCATCAGAAATTATTCATTTATTACGATTTCCTTAATCGAAGCCAGCTTAAGTAACTAAACCGACTATAGTCTAACAGTATAGTGATTTTACAGGTTTATTATACTATCTTTGTTTTTAAATACGACTAGGTAGGTATACGTCAATTTATGGTCAGTTAATTAATCAACTAAGAATAATGGAACTGTAAAGTTTTCGATAATTAAGCAAATGTAATAAAATACGCGAGTTAAACCCGCCATAGTTGTTCTATTGCAACATTTGTATACCTATGCAGCTGTCCGCCCGACTTCGCACGTATGTCACTCGGGAATAGTGTAGCTTCCCGACAGTGAAAGAATTTTTGAAATCGAGTATATTCAATCCAAACAAACAAACAAACAAACCTTTCCTGTTTATAATATTATATTCGTAGGTATAGAAAAAGAAAACAAAATGCATGTTCACTTGTATCAAAGCTTATTACTCATGGAAGCCCAAAAATGTGCTATTATGGTTTCCTTTTAAGGTGCACTCAGTTGAAATTGTGGGTGCATTTTTAAATCCTGAATATTCAACAAGTCCAAGACCCAGAATAAACTGACCCCCGCTTCTCTGGTACGTGGTACAAAAATAACACAAAGCGGCCATTTTCACAGGTCTTACATAAATGGTTTAATGTATTATGGATTTGAAATCGACACTTGGGTTTCGTTCATGTGACAGCTACGGGATTGAACATTTTATTTGAAACATTTTTGACAGTTTTCCGACGTTTCCCTTTGTACGCTTTACACTCATACATAATATTGCTACATGTATTTCCATTCAAATTATATTTATTTGCGGCATGCGAGCGGGTTTTACTTACTATACTAATTTCAATATATTCTACGTTTGTGAAAGTAATATTTTTGATATTGACAATTATTGCTCGTTTAAAATTAAAAACGAACGAAAACGTTCGTAAGCTTTAAATATATTTCAGGTAACGTCAATATTACCTTAACAAAATGAAGTTATGAAGTAGGTAAGTTTATTGAAATTTAAATACAAATAGGGTTTAAAAGCTTTAAAAATATATTTACAGAGAAAAAGTGAGACGATATCATTATAAATATTGAATATTTCGTGTAGTAGGCAGGTTGATACCTACAGGAAGGTTTTTCTGATCAATGTAATATGTACCAAAATACTAAAAAGTGAACTTTTTAAACAATGGAATAAATTTACTGGGGCGTATTTAACTTTTGTAGATATAATAATTACTTTCTCACATATTAATTTAGTTGTTTTGTTCTAAACTTTAGTAACCGCGAAAGTACCAGAAACTGTTCAAGTTTTAACTTATGTAATTATAAAAACTATGACTTATACTTAACTACCCCGCGTCCCGGCTTCACACACTATTAACCTTCCTTTTGAATCACTATAATAATATCTATTAAGAAAACCGCTTCGAAATCCGTTGCGTAAAGATGTAAGCATACATAGTGACAGAAAGACAGCGACAGCCACTTTGTTTTATACTATGTAGTGATTATGATCTTATCTACATATGTACAACTATCCCAAATACAAATACAGCCTGCTCGTGACGATAGCACTATTGAAATATCAAAAAAGTTATCTGCACTATATTGCGTCACATGAATTTATGAATTTATCAAAAACGAATATGCCACGCTATTGCGGAATTTACTATATTGGTCATCATTTTAATTCCGAGCCATTGCGTTGCGAACTCACTTTGATTACAAAGCGATGGCATAAAAATGCATATTTGATTTTTAAAGCGCAGTTCATATGAATAATGGACCGATCGCGATGGCACGTTATGGCAATACTAATTGACAATATCACAATATATACCTACGACTTTATAACCTACTAGCGGCCCGTCCCGGCTTCGCATGGGGGGACTTAAGATTTTTTTTCCCCCGTTTTTGAAACATTGTCGGTTACTGCTCCGCAACTATAAGACCTAGCGTAATATTATATAGCCTATGTTACTCAGGGTGAACGTAGCTTCCCAACAGTGAAAGAATTATTAAAATCGGTCCAGTAGTTTTTGAGCCTATTCATTACAAACATACACACACACAAAAATACAAATCTTTCCTCTTTATAATATTAGTATAGATTTGTTAACTAAGTAGTAGGCCTACCGAGCAAATATTGCATCTATTTTATATTATTGTCATGGTAATTTTGTTCTTCCACATTATAGGCTGTTTAATGATATTTGTACCAAGACAAGAGTAGAAAACAAGCAAGCACCGAGTAAGCCAGCATTCAAGCGTTCGTTACGTAAGCACTTTTTAAACCTTTAGTTTTCATCATCTCTGTCATTGTAGTTAATTATGTATTTTTATATACCTATCTATATATCTTAGTATATTAATGTATGTATTTATGTAGTGTAATATCATCCTGATATATATTGTATCTATTATATTATATGTATTATTCTTTTTGCGCCTTCACATGCTCTCTGTTTGCTTTAAAGGTTGTCTGGTAGAGAATGCCGTATGGCATTAAGTCCGCCTTTTGTACATTTGTTTTATTGTGCAATAAAGTGTAAATAAATAAATAAATACATAAATAAATAAAACAATTAAGACCCCATTGGGACTTGAACCCACACCTATGCCTATCTTATGCGAACTTTCTTATCGTGGTCAGTTTCAGTGCACGTAGGTATATCAATTCCATACAGTTTTTCATTCGTCTCATTCGGCTGATATTATCGATTGACATTTGTCTAAGGACCGGTTTTATTCATCTATTTGTCCTAGTTTAAGGCGTCCGGGGAGCGTCCGGGCCGGACATTCATTTTGGCAACCGGTTTTTTTTTCAAAAACTATCGTCCCTAGTCTATGTTCACAAGTCCGGGATTTGGGCTCCAAAATCCGGGGATTTCACGCGGTTTGTCCGGATCCAAATTTCAGAGATGACATGGATGATGGTATATATGTATACCTATCCATACACAGTATCATATTAACGAGATGCAGTAGTAACATAAGACATTCCAAGCGACCTAACACCCACTCTGCAATAAAGTCTTTTCCCCATCGTTTTCCAATACAAGCAAAAAAATCCTCTTAAATTGCAAAAAACACATCTCCACGCCCATAACCTAAAACACACATAAATCTGGCCACGCCGCGGCTCGCTTGTTCTGAATAGGGCCACAATTTGTCACTACAAATTATTCAGATGCCTCGTTGTGTTGACAAAGATGTCTTTTTGGGTAACGATTCTCTTCACTGAATCGTTTTGTATTAGGCTCTAGTCGTGTTGCAAAAGGCAAAATGCATTAAGCGTAAGTATATTTAATTTCAAAGTCCGTTACGTTCTTTTTCTTTTGTCATTTGTTTTTAATAGTACAGACTTTAAGTGGCTTTATTGTTATTACGGTAGGTAGGTAGAAATTGTACGGAACAGAAAATAAGACACAAGCGACAAGACAACTAACTAAAACGTTAATTACCTCATAATATCATAACACCACTAGCGGTCTTGCTTATTATATAAATTTCAGAAGATGTCAAGAGACCAATAGCTTTGTTGCAAATAATCTTTGTCTCATCTAAGACTAAGACACGGTTTAAGATAGAATTGGCTAAAGGCAGAACTATTAAACTCACTTTAGCGGTCGCGGACGTTCCGAGAAGATTTTTTTCTAAAGGAAATTTCCTCCGAGCCCTGGGGCTTTGTCGATGCCTAGATTAAGCCACGGCACACGCATTGTGTGAAATTTTCAGCGTTTTTATTTGTAACAATAACTTAACCGCTTCATTATCGTATTGTACTTAAGGATTATTTCGATGCTATCCTTATTAGTAATGAAACTGATAACCCTTGAAATACCTTTCAAATTTTTTTTTATCGAGAATGCATCCTAAATAGCTTTTTAGAGCAACCGGGTCGATTTCAAACCAATTGCGTCTAAAATTATTTTTGGGACTTGAAATAAGTTTAAATGCTTACAAAGCTACGTAGAATACCTACCTAGTTTAATAATAGTTTTCTTATGTTGAGATCCTCTGGCTAATTTCTCTTCCACGTTTCGGAAGTAATTTAGTGATATTTATATATATTTAGTCCCGTTTTTTTATATTGTTATGTGCGGAAATTGTAAGAGTTTTTATCAGTATTCATAATAAACAATAAATAAAATATGTTCTCAATTTACGGTAAAATGTTTAGTGAATAAATGTACAGGTTCATACCCACAATGCGTGCTGGGCCTTAGCTGTCGGATTTAAGGCCCGTCTTTCCTCGTCGGCTTATATTTTTATAGGCGCCTAGGTTCTGTCAATCAGTCCTTGATGTGGGCTCACCCGTGCATGAATACCTATTCACGTGGATAATACATTTAGACATCTGGTTTTAGCCGTATTATTTTAAGACCAAAAGAGGCCTTCAGACGAATGAGTTCTATACTGAATAGGGTGCTCATAAAAGATGTAATATAGAAAGAAAAAAAATTAAAGGACTTATAGATAGTAAGGAAATGTGTAAAACATCTGAACTCATTAGTTTAATCCATTTGTGTAAGGAGATTGCCGCGGCTGTTAACAGTTACATTCCATAAAGTAATATTTATAATGTAACATAAGTAATTAGGTACCAAAGAAATAAGTAAAATATATTTGAGTATATTATTAGGTTAGGGACACAAATAAAATAATCATGTTTTTATAAAATACAAACACAGGACAAATAAACGAGTTTCCCCAATTTAAACGTAATTGGCTAAATTTTTATTCAACAGGCTCTGAAAAGCAACAGGCATTAGAATGTCGTGACAAGTATGCTAACATAAATTATGAAACAATTGAACACGAAAATTCAAAACGAATCCGTGTACAAGGAATGACCAAAACATTTCGTTGAAAGTTGAGCTTGTAACGAAAATAAACGTTCATTTCTTTTTATTTATTTTTACTTAGTGGACTATGATAAAAAGTTAACACAGCGGGTATAGCGGGTAGGGTACCCTTCAATCGAGAGTAAAAGAATGAAATAATAATAATATGTACTTTTCACTCACAACTAGTGATAAATTGTCATGGGCCGCAACGTCTCAAAACTAACAAGTTCCCGTCTTTTATCTTATTTTTTTTAATATATAAGATTTTATTTCTCTTTTGTTTACTATGTAGGTAGTTAAAAATGTATAAATTGACTTTAAAAAAATACTTTCTGCTATGTTTCCTGCTGCGTTTCTCGTCATTAATGGTCTTTCCAAAGCGGTAAAAAGAAGAACAGCACCTACATTGAAAAATCGCAAGCTAGGCAACACAGAAAATTGACATCATCCTAAAAATCGTAAATACTATATATTATTATCTAAACTGTGAACATTCTGTTTTTTGAAACTTAAGCACTATCAGTTTACGGGCACTTTTACATCCAATCTCGAAAGTATTTACGATCGAGTTAGTTATGAGTTTATCACGAAGGCGGAATATGTTGGCCAATGTCACAAAATAAATATACCCAGTAAAGAAAGCAAAAGAAAGAAATTGTCTACATTTGCGTATAATTATTATAAGTACACTAGTAAGTAACATTAAGAACTATAAATTACTATGAATTTATGAAAAAATAAACAGAATCAAAATTGGTTCATGCATTCGAGAGCTACGATGCTTCAAACACACACACATACGAGAGAGACGTCAATAGTACATTACGCACCTAGGCCAGTAAAATAAAAATGTCTCAGATCACAATACCAATGTAATTGTTGTCCGAGGCGAAGCCGAGGTTGAGAAAAATGTGATCTGAGGCTTTTTTATTTTACTGGCCGAGGTCAGTATACTATTTTTCTGTTCGACGAAGCCAGAAAGTGGCAACTTCATTTAGCGCAGCGGCCCGAAAGTTGGCGCTTTCTGGCCGGAAGACAGAAAATTTATAACACCTCTGTAATTTTTGCGTCAGGGCCAGTCAGGAGTTAATAAGAGACAGAGATAGCAACTTTCCCAATAATAATTGAATCTAATCTAACATAATATTTAATTACCTACGAGTATGTCAGCACATTATATTAGGTATATTACACGAAAATTATATATACTTAGGTATTTTGTATCTCCTGACCTAATGTTTCACACTATTGTACCTTTGAAATTAATGAGAAAAAATATTTACCTCTGTATAAAAAAGGCCAAATATTATAAATTGATTTATTACGATTCTGTAGATCACTTGTACTATGACGATGATCTGCTATCCCTTAGGACTGAGGACGGCGACTTTTATCGTCCGACCTTAAGGGACTTACTGTTGCTCCCAACACAACAGAATTACATAGTCGATAAAGTAAGTGATGTAAATAAAGTACACTAAACTATTCGATTGGAAATCATGGTCAAATACACAAGTAAGAAAGAAAGAAAAAAGAAAAATATTTATTTCATTTCAATATCAAGAAAAAAGACTATTATTAGACTATCGTCAGGTCAGTCGTGCTACGATTATGGAAACTGAAGAGGGCGTCATTACAATATGTGACGTCACTCTAAAACCAAATTAAAGGGAGTACAAGGATGACAACCAATGTCAATTTATACTTTTTATACAAAGCTAGAAGACTTACTCGTAGACTCTTTAGCGTTAGACTATTGTCAGCTCAGTCGTGCTACGATTATGGAAACTGTAAAGAATCCGAAACGTCAGCTAATAAAATAAAATAAATATACGCGAGTTAAATCCGTTAATAGTTGTTTCATTCCAATGTGTATTAACCGCGAAGGCATCAGAAATTATTAAAGCTAGAAGAGTGAGCGTAAATCATACTATCGGTAGGTAGGTAGGTTTTGCTGTAAGGAATTCGATGTTGTGCTTAACTCAAATCTTTAGATTTTGAGTTAGTTCCCTATAGATCTAGATGACGTGTAAAATTATAAAAGCTATATATTTTTAATCTTATTTTGATTCACGGTTAATCAACCTGTTACACTGAATGCGCAAATTGTAGCAAAGTCGACTACAGGAGAAGAGCGGTAACGAACGAGTATCTGCATATCGAGCGGGCACCAACCCAATTGACTACAGATGAAGCTGTCCGTGAGACTAAACTGAAAATGCGAATGCTGATTGGATATTACTCAAATGCGCAATACGGTTAGCTACTTTGAAATTGGCCCAATTTTGTGGATGCGCGGTTTTATAGAATTACGTTAATCAGTGTTGAGTTTAATTTGGAAAAAATAAAAGGATTCCGTTCTCACATCACGGCAGTACGAGAAGCTCACTTGATGACTGACATATCAACGCAGGGCCTAAACTATAAAGGTTAGAAACTTGAAATTTTGCTCAGGGATTCTATAATGTAGGAGAGCACTAAGTATTAATTTTCGAAAATTCACACCCTAAGGGTCCACGAGGGCAGAAGCTATTGTTAAATAAAACATGCTGTGTTTTTTACGATATCTATAACTTTAAGTTAAATTAAAAATATTTTACAAAGTTTGATCTCGTTATCTGTAGGCAACAGACAACAAAGAATTAGATAGGTACTCGTATATCAAAATCATTTATGGCTGTAGGCAGTTTAATTTCAATTCTTGTTATAAAAATAATATTGATGATGAGATATAGTTTCATCGGCAAGTACTAACTATTATTTTACGCCTTTTTTTAATCTTCGGCACTTAGTTTTCCACTGTGTGTCTCATTGTGGTTAATGTGTTTTTGTACCAGTGGTTGCATTACGACATTCGTAAGCATTTGTTAATACCTAAATTGAATAAACATATTATATGACTTTGACTTTGAAGTACTGAAGTTAGGTACATTGTCATATTACGTCAACATAAAATGATAATCATAGGTACAATATATCAACACGTTTTCCTTTCACAGAATGTGTTCTGAATAGGTAACTAAATGAGCTTACTTGTTTACGAGATGAAAGCCCGTATAAACAACCTCGAATATATTACCGAAACGTCGTGGGTAAAAAACGAAGGTAATTTTCAAATTGATTGATTAAATTTGGTTTACATTTTGCGAGTAGGACGGTCCCGTCCCTACGATCCTTCTAGGGATGTTACAAATGGAATAATTTAGGAATCATGACTCACCTTAAGTCGGAATACTATAGGAAACAGATCAATACAAAATGAGTACATATTTTAGCAACTACACAATGTTAAAATAAAATAAATTTCATTTAAAAAGTCGGTGGAGACTGTGAGCATATACATCTGTACTCTAACCTCGACAGACATTCCTCTCTGCTCTACCAAGGCATCTGAAAGGATTATCGTTCAACGTTAACGTTAGGACGTTAGGACCAAAATGTATGGGATTTGACATCCGCGAACGACTGTCACGTACGTCACAAACGTTCGCGGATGTCAAATCCCATACATTTTGGTGCTAACGTTTAACGTTAACGTTGAACGTTGGGCACTTGTCTAGCCCCCAAGGCATATGAAATTATTATTGTTGATAATAGTCTGTGTATTAGTAATATGTATTAGTGTTCGTGTGTAACTCTAAGAATTATTTAGACATCTGTGTATATTTTTATATGCTACCTCGTCCCCCTCTGTGGTTAAATGTATCGTATAAGAATTAGGGTCGAAGACTTCTATTATTATATGTGCTCTTTACAGGCAGGATGTAATAAGTCCTGTCCCCGGATTCCAATGAATGATGAGAGGAATGAAATCAGACAGAGTGTTGTCACTATGACCAGTGTAAGTACTACTAATTAATAACTATTTATTAAACAAACAGAAGACTTATATACTATATCAAGACAGCGCAAATCGCTGCTCCATCTATTTGGTACCGTGGGTTACATGACTGTGGGAAATGTGCTGACAGGGCCGCCACATGCTCTAAGAGCCAAGAGAATTTAGCGCTGCGCTAGAGTTTCATAGCTTGTTCATTTTGGGAAGACACCGAGACGCAGACCAAAAGATTCGCAAAAATTTGAACTGGTATAAGTATTCGTATTTTGTGACTGTCGCCGCGAATGGTGACATCCCTAGACCGTTTGGTTACACGGTCGGACCGACTGTGTGCCGTATTAGATTAATTTAAACGAGGGTGCACACCGGACCAGTCCGGAGAATTACGCAACATCCAGCGCATTCCGATATTGCATATTTGGTAGTGAAATTTAGACATGCCTTCATTAGTGTTAGGATTGTCAAGGCGTGGGAATTAGCTAAGGAAATTGGGTTACTTTTCTTCTATCAGTTTGTGAACGTAAAAAATATACATTAAAGTCTTTGTGTTGTTGTGGGTGACATGTGTGTACGGATTTTAATATTAAAATGCGTTTTTCGCTTTGGCAACATTCCTTTCAGCTATCAGAGGTTTTCGATTTTATTTACTCGCTACATATTTCTAGGATTTATTTTGATTTTCCAGTCAGGCTCGGTTCGGTTTTAAACTGATAAAAGCTTGTAAACGTTTAAAATCGTACTCGCTTCAAATCTCATACATTGTCGTTTCTTTTGTGATATTTCTATAATAAAATATCATCGCAATTTTACAGAAACTTTTTTCCAGAAAGGTTATAATTTCTGGAAAAAAAATTCTGACCAGAATTATTTTTGTTCACATTGTAAACAATTTTCATTTTTTTTTAATAATTTAATTTACGTTTTTCGGTTCGCTCGGTTTATTCAGCTAGTTCCCATTTGATAAATCAATACCTAACGGGTTTTGATATGGAAACTTTTTAATATCTGTTGTACCTACTTACATCGAGCTACATATTTTATCTATCGCGTTATTGCTTACGTCATTGACCTTTTTCTAAGAACGATTCATACAATACACGATCGTGCTATTAAGCATTCTACAAGTGTACTGGACAATTATAGGCCACCAAGGATGAAAGTATCTCAAACTGCTAAGGTGGTTGTTGGTAACGACTGACGTCCTTTTCTCACTTATGTAATATGAAAGAGATAAAAGCTCTTATCTCAGTTAAGCTGGCAATCATGTTAGCCTCTCAGTAGCAAACCTTGGGCAAACCACAAACCGAGTTCTGTGGGTAGTTAATCCTTCACAGGTTTTCAAGGGGCTCTTCCTTTGAGTAGTTTTAGACGACATTTTAGTAACATGATTTGAATTTAAAAGCCCTAAAATTTAGATGCTCTGACGATTTGTTGAATGTTTTCGAGGCCGCTGTCGCAGTTGAGTTTAACGGTTCTTAGTCATTTTACTTTATTACTTTTGTAGAAATTTGTTGGCAACTGAACACAAACTGAAAACTGTAGGTACCTAGGTATACTATCTTTGCTACTTGCGCAATGTATTGTTTTCATGAAATAGAAAGGAGACTAATTCATTAAAGTACTAATTAGGTACTTATATATATATATATATATATTAGAACTCTTATATACATATATATATATATATATGTATATATGTATATAAGAGTTCTAATACCTATAATATACAATTCACGGTTTCGCGGTGTTTGTTGCCAAACTCCTCCGAAACAACTGTACCGATACCTATAGTGCAGAATGAGGACCAGCTCTGATGATCGACCAATCACGAGTCAATAGCTTGTCTCTCAATGGAGCATAACAGCTTAACCTCATTCTAGCCAATCGCATCTATTACTGTTACAGTAATCAGAAAACAGAAAGGGACGAATTAAAAAAAGTTTAACCACACAATCGGGCAAGTCGCGAGAATTGTAAAATGTAAAACAGGAAAAATTAGGCGATATTACGAGTCCCCCAGTAATTATACAAGTACACGAATAAATTACACACTCTACCGGATAAATGTCTCCTCTTTTCTCGTCTTTGGGCCGCGGCCTCATATAATTTACCGACATTGCTTTCCGGATTCAATGCACGATTAATTAGCGAAATAAATTGAAATGCCGTCACGCAATCGGGAAAGGCGTGGGTAATTAATAATCGATGCCCTTAATGGCATATGAACGTAAGTTTCTCGAGTATTTTGAACAGTGATACTTATATGCTTAAAGATTTATGGAGTGAGCGGACGACAGGCGATACTGCGGTATATTTCGAGTATTTTGAACAGGTATATTTCAATGTAGATTATTAAAGTGTATCGTAAGTGTACGATCCATACATAAATATCTGGCAATATTGCCAGTCTGTTCCGACCTATATGCGATGACGCTACTCATCCGCCATTTGAAAATAAAATAATTTGAATACAGTCCACAATTTATATGTAGGCATTTATTTACAAAATACCAGCGACCATTAAGCCATAAAATAAGCACTCGTACAGTGTGAAATCTATACTAATATTATAAAGCTGAAGAGTTTGTTTGTTTGTTTGAACGCGCTAATCTCAGGAACTACGAATTCAAAATTTTTTGAATTTGAACCATTTATCGAGGAAGGCTTTAGGCTATATAACATGACGCTGCGACCAATAGGAGCGAAGAAACAGTGGAAAATGTGTAAAAAAACGGGGAAAATATGAAGCCTTATGAAGAAGTGACAGAAGACTTTGACAGATCTTTGACGAAACAATCGGACGGGCAGGACGACGTCTGCCGGGGCCGCTAGTATATTATAAAGCACGTGTGTTATTAGACTCACAAAATGGGACTATTATTTATGCAGCTAGACAATTAGTCAGTGCAGGAAAGTGTTCAATGTGATTGAAAATAGTGACGTGTCAGGCTCCTGAGACGATGACAGTTCTGTCACGCCATCCGGTCGATGGGATCCCGTCACGCTTTCGGGGCGGTGACAGTTCCGTCATATCACTGATAACGCGTCACAAATACCACTATATTGTAGTCATAAGCATATACCCTATTTTAGATTGAATTTGAAATAAAATTGATACTTACTATAAATTCGTAATAGGGTATTTGTAAGATGTTGTAAACTCTATTATTTATGTCGTAAATTGACGCATACTTTTGAAGGCTAAAGAGAAAAATCTATATTCATGATTTCATATTATATATCGACACTAAGCTATGCTTATATATGCTTTGTATATCAATAAGTAAGTACATACAATTTTACGTATTAATATGATGATTGGATATTTGCAGATGTACCTATGTAACCTAAAAATAATTTTACGACTGGCGAATAAGTAGGCATGTATATCGATTAGGTTATTAGGGTTCCGTATTTTTTAGTTAATATCAGTAAGTAAATGTTTTCAATTTTCTCTGAACCGTTTCCCTTCGATTCCTCGATAATAATCAAATCGCATAATAATCCAAATACAGCCTCGATTCTAAAGCTTAAATCAACTGAAAACAACAACCAATAATTGAGTTAAATCTTTCCTAAGTGTTTCCTGTTTTCTATAAAAGCCAAATTATAAAAGTACTTTAGTACATAGCTTCATTGATTCAATGCTAAAGTTCCGGGTAACAGAATTTCCTCCACGGAAGTTACTTCATCGAATTATGTTCGCGGCAAAGGTTAAAATTCAATTTTACCGGAACTACCGGTCGGGACAGGTAGGTATATTAGATGACAAGCTGCCGCTTGCATACGTCAATGCATTTTCAGTCTGTCAAAAAAACAAAGATAGTAGGTAAAGACTGTCGTCAGCTCAGTCCTGCTACAATTATGGAAACTGTGGAGTTTTCGAAACGTCAGCCAAAATAAAATAATCCAGTTAAATCCGTTTATAGTTGTGACATGCAAATGTATAATAACCGCGAAAGCATGACAAATGATTAAAGATAAATGGGTAGGTATATTTAGGTGACCATCCGGGTATCCCTGGATTTTTGTCCTAGTTCATTAGGCGTCCAAGCCTGAGCATTATTGGCACCCGGGTTTGAAAGTGTAATTTTTAATATCCTTTTTTTCGTCTCAAAACCATCAACATGTCCGGCTTCTGGGATCCAAAATCCAGATTTGACGTAGTTTGTCCGGGTCGCCAAAATTTAAAAGATGGCAACCCTAAATGTAGTTCAGATAGGTAGGTCTGTACTTAAAATCTATACCTATTATAGTTATAAATGAAAATTTTACTTATTTACCTACTGATCCTGTTTCCTATTTAGTTTCGCCATCATTTGTTTTCCTCAATTTGGTTTTAGAATAACGTCACATAGGTATTATCACATAAGTGCATTATCATTCAAACTCAACGTGTGTTACCATTATACAAAATTTCAAATATCGTAAATACTATATATTATTATCTAAACTGTGAACATTCTGTTTTTTGAAACTTAAGCACTATCAGTTTACGGGCACTTTTACATCCAATCTCGAAAGTATTTACGATCGAGTTAGTTATGAGTTTATCACGAAGGCGGAATATGTTGGCCAATGTCACAAAATAAATATACCCAGTAAAGAAAGCAAAAGAAAGAAATTGTCTACATTTGCGTATAATTATTATAAGTACACTAGTAAGTAACATTAAGAACTATAAATTACTATGAATTTATGAAAAAATAAACAGAATCAAAATTGGTTCATGCATTCGAGAGCTACGATGCTTCAAACACACACACATACGAGAGAGACGTCAATAGTACATTACGCACCTAGGCCAGTAAAATAAAAATGTCTCAGATCACAATACCAATGTAATTGTTGTCCGAGGCGAAGCCGAGGTTGAGAAAAAATGTGATCTGAGGCTTTTTATTTTACTGGCCGAGGTCAGTATACTATTTTTCTGTTCGACGAAGCCAGAAAGTGGCAACTTCATTTAGCGCAGCGGCCCGAAAGTTGGCGCTTTCTGGCCGGAAGACAGAAAATTTATAACACCTCTGTAATTTTTGCGTCAGGGCCAGTCAGGAGTTAATAAGAGACAGAGATAGCAACTTTCCCAATAATAATTGAATCTAATCTAACATAATATTTAATTACCTACGAGTATGTCAGCACATTATATTAGGTATATTACACGAAAATTATATATACTTAGGTATTTTGTATCTCCTGACCTAATGTTTCACACTATTGTACCTTTGAAATTAATGAGAAAAAATATTTACCTCTGTATAAAAAAGGCCAAATATTATAAATTGATTTATTACGATTCTGTAGATCACTTGTACTATGACGATGATCTGCTATCCCTTAGGACTGAGGACGGCGACTTTTATCGTCCGACCTTAAGGGACTTACTGTTGCTCCCAACACAACAGAATTACATAGTCGATAAAGCAAGTGATGTAAATAAAGTACACTAAACGATTCGATTGGAATTCATGGTCAAATACACAAGTAAGAAAGAAAGAAAAAAGGAAATATTTATTTCATTTCAATATCAAGAAAAAATACTATTATTAGACTATCGTCAGCTCAGTCGTGCTACGATTATGGAAACTGATGAGGGCCTCATTACAATATGTGACGTCACTCTAAAACCAAATTAAAGGGAGTACAAGGATGACAACAAATGTCAATTTATACTTTTTATACAAAGCTAGAAGACTTACTCGTAGACTCTTTAGCGTTAGACTATTGTCAGCTCAGTCGTGCTACGATTATGGAAACTGTAAAGAATCCGAAACGTCAGCTAATAAAATAAAATAAATATACGCGAGTTAAATCCGTTAATAGTTGTTTCATTCCAATGTGTATTAACCGCGAAGGCATCAGAAATTATTAAAGCTAGAAGAGTTAGCGTAAATCATACTACCGGTAGGTAGGTAGGTTTTGCTGTAAGGAATTCGATGTTGTGCTTAACTCAAATCTTTAGATTTTGAGTTAGTTCCCTTTAGATCTAGATGACGTGTAAAATTATAAAAGCTATATATTTTTAATCTTATTTTGATTCACGGTTAATCAACCTGTTACACTGAATGCGCAAATTGTAGCAAAGTCGACTACAGGAGAAGAGCGGTAACGAATGAGTATCTGCATATCGAGCGGGCACCAACCCAATTGACTACAGATGAAGCTGTCCGTGAGACTAAACTGAAAATGCGAATGCTGATTGGATATTACTCAAATGCCCAATACGGTTAGCGACTTTGAAATTGGCCCAATTTTGTGGATGCGCGGTTTTATAGAATTACGTTAATCAGTGCTGAGTTTAATTTGGAAAAAACGTAAAGGATTCCGTTCTCACATCACGGCAGTACGAGAAGCTCACTTGATGACTGACATATCAACGCAGGGCCTAAACTATAAAGGTTAGAAACTTGAAAGTTTGCTCAGGGATTCTATAATGTAGGAGAGCACTAAGAATTCATTTTCGAAAATTCACACCCTAAGGGTCCACGAGGGCAGAAGCTATTGTTAAATAAAACATGCTGTGTTTTTTACGATATCTATAACTTTAAGATAAATTAAAAATATTTTACAAAGTTTGATCTCGTTATCTGTAGGCAACAGACAACAAAGAATTAGATAGGTACTCGTACATTAAAATCATTTATGGCTGTAGGCAGTTTAATTTCAATTCGTGTTATAAAAATAATATTGATGATGAGATATAGTTTTATCGGCAAGTACCAACTATTATTTTAAGCTTTTTTCAAATCTTCGGTAGGTACCTACTTAGTTTTCCACTGTGTGTCTTATTGTGATTGATGTGTTTTTGTACCATTGGTTGCGTTACGATATTCATAAGCATTTGTTAATACCTAAATTGAATAAACATATATGACTTTGAAGTTCTGAAGTTAGGTACATATTACGTCAACATAAAATGATAATCATAGGTACAATATATCAACACGTTTTCCTTTCACAGAATGTGTTCTGAATAGGTAACTAAATGAGCTTACTTGTTTACGAGATGAAAGCCCGTATAAACAACCTCGAATATATTACCGAAACGTCGTGGGTAAAAAACGAAGGTAATTTTCAAATTGATTGATTAAATTTGGTTTACATTTTGCGAGTAGGACGGTCCCGTCCCTACGATCCTTCTAGGGATGTTACAAATGGAATAATTTAGGAATCGAAATACTATAGATAACAGATCAATACAAAATGAGAACTATTTTAGCACCTAGTAAATATAGAAAAAAATAATAATTATAAACTCAGTTGGGACTGAGAGCATATAAAACTGTACTCTAACCTCTACAGACGTTCCCCTCTGCTCTGTCAAGGGGCCCTAGACAAGTGCCCAACGTTCAACGTTAACGTTAGGACGTTAGGACCAAAATGTATGGGATCTGACATCCGCGAACGACTGTCACGTACGTCACAAACGTTCGCGGATGTCAAATCCCATACATTTTGGTGCTAACGTTTAACGTTAACGTTGAACGTTGGGCACTTGTCTAGCCCCCAAGGCATATGAAATTATTATTGTTGATAATAGTCTGTGTATTAGTAATATGTATTAGTGTTCGTGTGTAGCTCTAAGAATTAATTAGGCATCTGTGTATATTTTTTATATGCTACCTCGCCCCCGTTTGAAAGTGGTTAGATGTATTGTATAAGAATTAGGATCAAAGACTTCTGTTATAATATGTGCTCTTTACAGGCAGAATTTAATAAGTCCTGTCCTCGGATTCCGGGGATATGATGAGAGGAATGAAATCAGTTTGAGTGTTGTCACTATGACCAGTGTACTACTAATTAATAACTATTTTTTTAATCGAACACAAGACTTATATACTATATCCAGACAGCGCAAATCGCTGCTCGATCTATTTGTTACGTGGGTTTGAACATGACTGTGGGAAATGTGCTGACAGGGCCGCCACATGCTCTAAGAGCCAAGAGAATTCAGCGCTGCGCTTGAGTTTCATAGCTTGTTCATTTTGTGAAGACACCGAGACGCAGACCATAAGATTCGCAAAAATTTGAACTGGCATAAATATTCGTATATTGCGACTGTCGCCGCGAATGGTGACATCCCTAGACCGTTTGGTTACACGGTCGGACCGACTGTGTGCCGTATTAGATTAATTTAAACGAGGGTGCACACCGGACCAGTCCGGAGAATTACGCAACATCCAGCGCATTCCGATATTGCATATTTGGTAGTGAAATTTAGACATGCCTTCATTAGTGTTAGGATTGTCAAGGCGTGGGAATTAGGTAAGGAAATTGGGTTACTTTTCTTCTATCAGTTTGTAGACGTTAAAAAGTATACATTAAAGTATTTGTGTTGTTGTGGGTGACATGTGTGTACGGATTTTAATTTTAAAATGCGTTTTTCGCTTTGGCAACATTCCTTTCAGCCATCAGAGGTTTTGGGTTTTATTTACTTGTTACATATTTCCAGGATTTATTTTGATTTTCCAGTCAGGCTCGGTTTGGTTTTGATAAAAGCTTGTAAACGTTTAAAATCGTACTCGCTTCAAATCTCATACATAGTCGTTTCTTTTGTGATATTTCTATAATAAAATATCATTGCAATTTTACAGAAACTTTTTTCCAGAAAGGTTATAATTTCTGGAAAAAAGTTTCTGACCAGAATTATTTATGTTCACATTGTAAACAATTTTCATTTTTTTTAATAATTTTATTTACGTTTTTCGGTTCGCTGGGTTTATTCAGCTAGTTCCCATTTGATAAATCAATACCTAACGGGTTTTGATATGGAAACTTTTTAATATCTGTTGTACCTACTTACATCGAGCTACATATCTATCGCGTTATTGCTGACGTCATTGACCTTTTTCTAAGAACGATTCATACAATACACGATCATGCTATTAAGCATTCTACAAGTGTACTGGACAATTATAGACCACCAAGGATGAAAGTATCTCAAAGTGCTAACGTGGTTGGGGGTAACGACTGACATCCTTTTCTGTCTTATGTAATATGAAAGAGATAAAAGCCCTTATCTCAGTTAAGCTAGCAATCATGTTAGCCTCTCAGTAGTAAACCTTCGGCAAACCACAAACCGAGTTCTGTGGGTAGTTAATCCTTCACAGGTTTTCAAGGGGCACTTCCTTTGAGTAGTTTTAGACGGCATTTTAGTTACATGATTTGAATTTAAAAGCCCTGAAATTTAGATGCTCTGACGATTTGTTGAATGTTTTCGAGGCTGTCGCACTTGAGTTTAACGGTTCTTAGTTATTTTACTTTATTACTTTTGTGGAAATTTGTTGGCAATTGAACACCAACTGAAAACTGTAGGTAGGTACCTAGGTATACTATCTTTGCTACTTGCGCAATGTATTGTTTTCATGAAATAGAAAGGAGACTAATTCATTAAAGTACTAATTAGGTGTATATATATATATATATATATATATATATATATATATATATATATATATATATATATATATACACACATATAAGAGTTCTAATACCTTTAATATACAATTCACGGTTTCGCGGTGTTTGTTGCCAAACTCCTCCGAAACAACTGTAACGATACCTATAGTACAGAATGAGGACCAGCTCTGATGATCGACCAATCACGAGCTAGTAGCTTGTCTGTCAGTGGTGGAACATAACAGCTAAACCTCATTCCAGCCAATCGCATCTACTTTTACGGTAATCAGAAAACAGAAAGGGACGAATTAAAAAAAGTTTAACCACACAATCGGGCAAGTCGCGAGAATTGTAAAATGTAAAACAGGGTCAATTAGGCGATATTACGAGTCCCCCAGTAATTATACAAGTACACGAATAAATTACACACTCTACCGGATAAATGTCTCCTCTTTTCTCGTCTTTGGGCCGCGGCTTCATATAATTTACCGACATTGCTTTCCGGATTCAATGCACGATTAATTAGCGAAATAAATTGAAATGCCGTCACGCAATCGGGAAAGGCGTGGGTAATTAATAATCGATGCCCTTAATGGCATATGAACGTAAGTTTCTCGAGTATTTTGAACAGTGATACTTATATGCTTAAAGATTTATGGAGTGAGCGGACGACAGGCGACGCTGCGGTATATTTCGAGTATTTTGAACAGGTATATTTCAATGTAAATTATTAAAGTGTATCGTAAGTGTACGATCCATACAAAAATATCTGGCAATACTGCCAGTCTATTCCGACCTATATGCGATGACGCTACTCATCCGCCATTTGAAAATAAAATAATTTGAATACAGTCCGCAATTTATATGTAGGCATTTATTTACAAAATACCAGCGACCATTAAGTCATAAAATAAGTACTCGTACAGTGTGAAATCTCTACTAATATCTCTACTAATATTATTCTACTAGTTCTACTATTTCTATTTCTACTAATATTATAAATGTGAAAGTAACTCTGTATGTCTGTCTGTTACGCTTTCACGTTAAAACTACTGGACCGATTTAAATGAAATTTGGTGCAAAGAAAGTCTGGAGCCTGAGAAAGGACATAGGCTACTTTTTAACCGACTGCAAAAAAGGAGGAGTTCCACGCGGACGAAGTCGCGGGCAGAAGCTAGTATATTATAAAGCACGTGTGTTATTAGACTCACAAAATGGGACTATTACTTATGTAGCTAGACAATTAGTCAGTGCAGGAAAGTGTTCAATGTGATTGAAAATAGTGACGTGTCAGGCTCCTGAGACGATGACAGTTCTGTCACGCCATCCGGTCGATGGGATCCCGTCACGCTTTCGGGGCGGTGACAGTTCCGTCACATCACTGATAACGCGTCACAAATACTACTATATTGTAGTCATAAGCATATACCCTATTTTAGATTGAATTTGAAATAAAATTGATACTATAAATTCGTAATAGGGTATTTGTAAGGTGTTGTAAACTCTATTATTTATGTCGTAAATTGACCCATACTTTTGAAGGCTAAAGAGAAAAATCTATCTTCATGATTTTCATATTATACATCGACGCTTAGCTATGCTTATATGCTTTGTATATTATTATGTGCATACAATTTTACATATTAGTATGATGATTGGATATTTGCAGATGTATGTACTTAATCGTATTTAAACTATAAATTAATTTTACGACTGGCGAATAAGTAGGCATGTATATCGATTAGGTTATTAGGGTTCCGTATTATTTAGTTACTATAAATAAGTAAATGTTTTCAATTTTCTCTGAACCGTTTCCCTTCGATTCTACAACAATAATCAAATCGCATAATAATCCAAATACACCCTCGATTCTAAAGCTTAAATAACTTAAAACAACAACCAATAATTAAGTTAAATATTTCCTAAGTGTTTCCTGTTTTCTATAAAAGCCAAATTATAAAAGTACTTTAGTACATAGCTTCATTGATTCAATGCTAAAGTTCCGGGTAACAGAATTTCCTCGACGGAAGTTACTTCATCGAATTATGTTCGCGGCAAAGGTTAAAATTCAATTTTACCGGAACTACCGGTCGGGGCAGGTAGGTATATTAGATGACAAGCTGACGCTTGCATGCGTCAATGCATTTTTAGTCTGTCAAAAAACAAAGATAGGTACTTGCCTATAGAATATAGATACGACTATCGCTAGTCGTACTACGATTATGAACTGTGCTTTCGAAACGTCAACCAAAATAAAATGCGCAAGTTAAATCCGTTTATAGTCGTTTCATAACGGAATGCCATTTATAGTTGTTTCATTGAAATGTGTAATAACCGCGAAAGCATGACAACTTTTTTAACGACTAGCTTCTGCCCGCGACTTCGTCCGCGTGGAACTCCTCCTTTTTTGCAATCGGTTAAAAAGTAGCCTATGTCCTTTCTCAGGCTCCAGACTTTCCTTGTACCAAATTTCATTTAAATCGGTCCAGTAGTTTTAGCGTGAAAGCGTAACAGACAGACAGACAGACAGACAGAGTTACTTTCGCATTTATAATATTAGTAGGGCTTATAATTATAATATAGTAAGGATGGGTAGATATATTTAAGGTGGCCATCCGGGTGACCCTGGATTTGTCCTAGTTTATTGGGCGTCCGGGTAGCGTCCCGGACGCCCAATAATGGTCAAGCAGTGTAATTTTAATATCCTTTTTTTCGTCTCAAAACCATCAACATGTCCGGCTTCCAAAATCTGGTATTTTACGCTGGTTGTCCGGGTCGCCAAAATTTAAGAGATGGCAACCCTAAATGTAGTTTAGATAGATAGGTCTGTACTTAAAATCTTGTAGTTATAAATGAAAATTTGACATAATAATATGTAGGTACCTATGTGATCCTGTTTGGTTTCCCCACCACTTGTTTCCCTTAATTTGATATTAGAATGACGTCACATAGGTATTATCACATAAGTGCATTATTAACATACAACATTTCAGCTCAATCTATTTAATTATACTTTTATTCTTATCTATTATGACCTCGTTCCATTTTACCTTATAAAAGAATTAATAATATTTACCAAAATACTGTATTCTCAAGACGTAAAATGAAGACGGAAGACGTATAGGCAACCTCAAGGGACCACAGCGGACTCGAACAGCAAGACCCCAAAGGAATTCCTCAAGAATAAGTATGTTCCATTTGACATGCTCAAGGTTTCTGAAGACTGAAAAGTACGCGGAAATAACCTCTTTTTGAAGTTGTCGTTTAAAGATGAACATTTTAAATGACATGTTAAAGTTGGGACAGATGTTTATGTATGTTTATATAACTAGCTGAAGTTTCCGAACCCCTGTAGTATGAAGTCTTAGCGACATATTCTCATAATAATATAGGTATAAGAATATACATAATAAAAATATGAAAATCAATTAGTCCGCGTACTTTTTAACCTCATCAGGAGGTGAAAAAATGAAATACCTACATCATATCTTTATCTTGGTAACAAAGATAGTAAACATTTCCGTGATTAAATTTAAACAGTAAATAGGTGTGTATAAAAGGTTATAGAAGTAATAATAACTTCATTATCGATTCAGAAAAAATTTAAGTGAGCTAGGCCACTACACACTAGGTTTCCCTGTAAAATAAACAAGACGCTTTAGATTATTTTTAGGCGCTACAAGCATTTGTTTATCGCGCGTTCCTCCAGTGCGAACTGACTCAAGCGTTACGAACAAGAAGGCGGTCGCAATTTTCATTAATGTGAGAAACAGCATTTGCATTGTGATTCAGAAATTCCGGAATCCGCAAGATGTATTACTTTCACTTCTGGGGGCAAGTTCTCTATTTAGATTTTACCAAGAAGCGGTATAACGGAGCGGAGAATAATGAGGGACGAAAATTAATAAATGAGATTACAAAAGATCTTATTACGGCCATTACCCACAGCACCGCCTCCGTCGGAACAATAATTAGTAAAAGAAATGGCCGAAGAGGTCGGGGGAATCGGACGGGAATTTATCTCGTATTGCCGAACTGCCTGTAGATATCTGTTTCATTCTAATTTTGCTGTCTGGCTCGTAATTATCGGGGGTTTGTATAAAATCATTCGTCACTAATGAGGTAACGCGTATTCGCTGAATTTCTCTTTCATTTTGATCGCTTTGTATCAGGGAATTCCTTTTGTAGCATTTGGTTTCAAAGAGTACTGAATTGGTTTGCCTCAATTCTAAAACTGTTTCAGATCACGCATTTCGACACTCTTCAAATCAAGTCAATTGAAATTGTTTGGATATTGTGACATACGTACAGAGTGGCGAAAGCAACCGGTTTAACGTTTTGAAATTAATCAATTGGGATCATTCGTATATGCTAGTATATTACAGGATGCAAGGGTTCACCTTATATATGATTTTTTTATGAGATCGAATAAAACAAAATCTTTGCGTATTTATCATTACCATAAATAGGTTCATACCTAATAAATCTAATAATTGATGTCTAGAATGTCTTATAATATTATAACTCATTGGCATCAATATTATAACTGTCTAGGTAACCCAGACATGCTCTAACTAATAGACTAAAAAGTTGTCAAATTGTTATCTGATGACATTACATATTTTATTTAAGTAAATTTTTTTGATATCAGTTGGGAATCCCTTTTCCTTACATTTTTTCGTTCAGAGGACGTGAATTTCGGCATAATTCGTTTGAATACCGACTTTTATGACCTCCTCCGGTAGCAAACCATCCCTAATAAATTTATAGCAATAGGAATCTTTACATGCGTAAGCACGAAATGCTTCAGGCCCGAGCTCAATTCTGCCTGTCCGGCAAAATTAGGGTTTATGAAACAACTAATGCTAATGCAAGAGGTAAATTAATTTATTTATATGAAAATTACACGAATTATGCCTAATTATACTTTCTGTTTTATTTTTGGAGTTTACTTCAATCGCGACTGGAATTTAAATCGTAACTTGTATCATTACAATATATCTTTTGACATTCGGGAATAGAATAGCTTACCAACAGTGAAATAATTTTTAAAATCGGTCCAGTTATTTTGGAGCCTATTCAATACAAACAAATCTTTCCTCTTTATTATATTAGTATAGATTTGTAAAAAAAGTGACCTATCTTACCAGTTTAAAGTAGCACATACGCAGGGGCGTGCCTTTCATACAAGCCGAAAAGCCCGGCTTGCCGTAATTAATTGTTAAAAACATTAGGTATCTGTCAAGAACAATATATCAAGATTCGGACTATTTAAAAGTTTGCGCCTTAAAAAAGATCAACACTTTGAACACTTTTAGTTCGATCCGCAATTTATTGCTATAAGCCGGCGATAGGCTCTAGCAAAATGTCGCGTTTGCGACACTTTCCGAGTAATTCCGAGTCGAGACGAGTTCAGACGAGTTGCAAGTCGAGACCGCGACCGCGAGTAATCGCGACATCTCTCTCGCACGCGCCGGCTTTTACGGGGCTTTCGTTCGAGCGTGTTCTGAGTGGTTATTTCTCTTTCTAATCTATAGGATAACCGTCGACAATGACATTTCTATTGCAGTGAATTGTCAGTTTTTATATGGAGGCTTAATTAGGGCTTGCCCATTACGTTAGTCACAGAATAGAATAATAAAATTTCGCGCCTGCGCGTTTGAACTGCCGCAATATAAGCAACTTCATGTCATGTAAAATAAGTGCTTAGTTGGAATTGTTTGAGAGTGAAGTGTTTACATTGTTTTTTGTTGTTTGGGTTAAAGTTTTGTTACCGGCACCTGTGACTTTTCTAGTTTAATTGGAGTTTAACAGTGAGTACTTAGAAATAAAATTGCGTATTGAAAATGGCCGAAATAGTTCCTTGTGACGATTTAAAATGTGTGAAAGTTCTGATTGGCGACGGAAAGCTAAAAACGTTAAATTTTGTTCAGAAAAATCAGCTTATTTCTTCATCAAAACCTACGCCTGACTTGTGTATTTCTCAGACTAGTAAGACGCATAAGCGTAAATTCAATAGATCAGTATATAAAACGCATTGGATTGTCGGTTGTTCTCATTCTAATAAATTATATTGTTGGTGTTGTATATTTTTTTGTAACGACATTAACGTATGGAATTCAAATGGTTATGACGATTTAAATAACTTATCTGGCGCTATGAAAAGGCATATGAATTCTCAACAACATATGCATGCTGTAATTTCTTTTAGTAATTTCGGTAAACAACGAATCGAAACAACTTTATCGCATCAATTATCTATGGAAATTTCAACTCACAACAGGCGCGTTACAAACAACCGCGATGTTTTTCAAAGATTAGTCGACGTTGTTTGTCACTTAGCACAGCAAGAACTTCCTTTTAGAGGTCATGATAAGACTAAAGAGTCATTAAATAGAGGCAATTTTTTAGAGCTTATATCGTTCCTTTCAAAATACGACGACGTTTTAGAAAAACATGTGCAGGCTCAAGAAAGCGACAAACCGGCGGGGCCGAGCTATTTGTCTAATAAAATACAAAATGACATTATTCATTCCATAGCCGAAGTGATAAGAAATCGCATTGAATTAGAACTCAAAGATACGAAATTTGTTTCAATTATTATTGACGAAACTCCCGATGTTAGTCGCAGGGAACAATTGTGCTTGATTCTCAGATATTATTTTGGAAACGAAATTCATGACCGTTTTATGGGTTATATTAATGTGTCTGAAAGTCGCACAGCAGACGTGCTTTCCAATATCATTTTTGAATTGCTTAACAAAAATGAGTGCACCGCAAAATTAGTAGCGCAAAGCTATGACGGTGCTAGTGTAATGTCAGTGTAAGAAATGGAGTACAACAAAAAGTCAAAGATGTATGTCCACAAGCAATGTACATTTGGTGCAATGCACATGTTTTGGCATTAGTATTGTCTAAATCATGTAACAGAATTCTTGAAGTTAGTATGTTTTTTTCGGCCCTTCAGTCATTGTGCAACTTTTTCAATCATAGTACAAAACGAGCTGCATTTTATGATACCCATTGTAACAAAAAATTGCCTAATGTTCCCGCAACTCGTTGGACGTACATGTCCCGTCTTGTACACACAGTTTTCGAACAAAAAGATAATCTCATTGCCATGTTTTCCGATATGTGTGACAATCCACAGGATTGGGACGGAGATACTATATTAGCCGCGGAGAATTTCGAAACTACGCTGAATTCCTTTAATTTCAGTTTTTTTCTTTCAATTTTCCATCGTATATTTGAAAAATCCGACTGCTTGTATAATATTCTACAAAAATCACAAGTTGATGTCGGTTATTGTAGCAACAAAATAAAAGAGTTTCAATCATGGTTACGCGTTGAATTTCAGTCTGAATTTGATAAAATTTATGAAAATAATTTGAAAAATAGCTCTGCTCCACGTTTGAGACGTAATATTCGATGTGTTCGCACAGAATATAAACGAGTTTATATTGAAATAATTGACAACATTTATTCCGAGGTCAATGACCGATATAGCGAAATTTTTAAATTAAAGTTTTTTCAATTATTTAATAACAAAAAATATGACCATTACCGCGCGGATTTTCCTACAGATGCATTCGATTCGTTGTTTGATAATTACAAAAACCATTTCGACAAACAAACTTTAAAAAACCAACTGATTTGCTTGTATTCCTCTGCTGATTTAAAAGATCTTAATGTTTTCGAACTAATTGATTTTATTCATAAAAATAGTCTCGAAGATGCCTTTTCACAGCTGCTGATGCTAGCTTATCTTACGATAACTATTCCGGCTACAAGTTCTTCAGCGGAACGCGCTTTTTCATCGCTGAAGCGTATTCACACATATCTGAGAAATACGCAAGGGCAAGAACGCCTTTCAGAGCTGTCAATGATAGCAATTGAAAAACAATTGTTGGTAGAATTAAAACGTTCACCAACATTTTACTCAGATGTAATTAATGTATTTCTAAAAAAAGATAGGCGATTTCAATTAGAATATAAATAAGTAATTACTTAACTTAATTTTTTTGTAATTTGTTTTTCATTTAATTTTTATACCTATGTGCTTGCTACTACTTTTTGTTAATCTCCATAGGAAACGAAATTTGAAAATGTAAAAAGTTCGCTCAAACAAACCCAACGGCTTTTCTCAAAGCCACCGAAGGTATGCAATTGCTGATATGCTTGTATAATTCTATCTAGTAGTAGCATGCCTTCAGTGTGCTTTGATTAACTCGTCGCAAGTCCCAAGAAAGAAAGTACCTACACATGAATGAAACTGAAGATTATGAACAGAAAAGAAAACCAAAGATAATATTATACTTATACCTACTTATATTATTTATTACGCAATTTAACTGTTAAAAATTACAATATCATATCATTCGGCTTGCCCTATTCTGAGACCCTAGTCCCGCCACTGCACATACGTCTATCATCAGCTAGGTAGAGAGTTTTTGGTCTTTTAGTTTTAATTTCCGCAAGGCTGTTTGCTTGGTCTTCAGGTGTTTTTTCATCGCAAAGTAAAACCTAAAAGAAAAGCTCTTTTTAGGTCGTTCCGTGAATTATTAAAGGACATCCGGGTGTGACCTTTTTATGTAACGTTATTTTTCTGTAACATAAAGAGGGTAGTTAACTATTGCCGGCGGCCTAAAATGGGGGAAGTAATGGGTTTAGAGGAGACGCGGGAACAACGGACCAGCTGACGTCGCCTGATGTAGTGGATGTTGGATTAGGTAATTTATAGTCGCTTGTTGATGCGGGTGTAACAACGGTTACATAATAATATTCTTTTAGGATTTATCTATCCAGACAAACAGGTAATTTAAGCGTGCTTTTAACTTTTTCAACTTCACTAGTTGAACACTAAGTATGAGTTTTGATTTTACATTGTATAAAAATGTATTAATTTCTTGTTTACTATTTGGAATGGAACAACACAGGATATATAATATAATAATATATTTGTATAAAAAAATATTAACTTCTTGTTTACTATTTGGAATGGAACAAACAGTAACGGATTTAAGTCTCGTACATTTATTTTCTGACGTTCATACTATTACTTAGTATTTTTTTTATTACTATTTCCGACTAAGGTATAAAAAAAAGAACATTTATAACTGGTTTACCCAATGAATTAAAGAAACCCTATGTAAATGCTGCGCAAACTTTGTTAAATTCTTTATTTACCCGTTTCTGTTTCTTTTTTCTGCACCACATCTAAAATTTAAGGCGACAAAATTGTTTGATAAAATATGCGTACACAAGTTGCATGTTAGTTATTTTTTGTTGAACAAACATGGATTGGCTAGTTTTAAATCATGAATTTTTCATCGAAACGTACGTACAGAGCTTGGTTTAAAAATTCTAGGAAAAGTAAAATAAAAATAAGTAGATTAAAATTCTGTTGGATACGATTTCTATTAAACAAATCTTGCATAAGATCGATAAATAAACATTTTAAATTGGAATGAAACAACTATTAACGGATTTAACTCGCGTATTTTTATCACGACTGAGCTGACAATAGTCTATCGTCAGCTCAGTCGTGCTACGATTATGGAAACTGTAAAGAATCCGAAACGTCAGCTAATAGAATAAAATAAAAATACGCGAGTTAAATGCGTTAATAGTTGTTTAATTCCAATGTGTAATAACCGCGAAGGCATCAGAAATTATTATAATAAACATTTTATTTTATAACAACTTAATACAATTGATGTACCTACTCTAAATCGTCGGTATTATCTAATATATATGTTATACTAGCTTCTGCTCCGACTTCGTCTGCGCACGATAAGTATTTAACACAATATCGTTGCAAAATATAGCTAATATGTTATTCTGATGTATTATTATAAAGTTTCATCAAAATCTATTCAGTAGCTTTTGCGTGAAAAATGAACAAACATACATTCATACATTGTTACAAACTTTTGCTAACTTTTTTTTCATAATTCACTTAACTGATAATTAAATCCGACAAAGAAAATATTTAACTACAAACTACGAGTTAACTTTAATCAAACAAAATAATTTAGCATAAGACTCTTGTCAGCTCAGTCGCGCTACGATTATGGAATCTGTAAAGACTTTTCTTGCTGACATTCCGGATTCTTTATAGTTTTCATAATCTTAGCACGACTGAACTAACAATAGTCTAACGCTAAAGCTGAAATAAAATAAAAATACGCGAGTTTAATCCGTTCATAGTTGTTTCATTCCAATCCGTCTACAATGAGGGCCACCGCGTGTCAGAAATCCGCTAGATGCGCTAGTGTAGAATGAGGTCCAGCTGTCATGTACCACCAATCACAGGCCAGTAGCTTGCCTCTCATTGGTAGAACATGACAGCTAGACCTCATAGCATAGCGGATTTCTGACACGCGGTGGCCCTTCATTGTTTCATCCCATTAAATAATAGTACATTATGCACCTAGGCCAGTAAAATAAAAAATGTCTCAGATCAAATGTAATTGTCGTCCGAGGCGAAGCCGAGGTTGACAAAAATGTGATCTGAGGCTTTTTTATTTACTGGCCGAGGTCAGTATACTATTTTTCTGTTCGACAAAGCCAGAAAGCGGAACTATCATTTAGCGCAGCGGCCCGAAAGTTGGCGCTTTCTGGCCGGAGAACAGAAAAAGAATATTCCTAGCATATAATATGCTTAAGATGTTAGTGAATAGGTTAATTTACATTTCATCAGCATAAAACACTTCAGTGGGATTTTATAATTTATCGAAGGAGCAGTAAGTGATCCTTTAGAAGACCGTTTGAATAATAAATGACTTAGACGATGGAAGATGGGCGAAATTAATATTTTAATGCTTTTCTTATTCACCTCGATTTAACACTACGGGTAACGATAATCTTTGTAAAAACTACATTATTTAAATGTAAAGTTCTCAGGAAGGCAGCGTATAATAATATTAATGGATAATAGTACATTACGCACCGAGGCCAGTAAAATAAAAAATGTCTCAGATCACATGTAATTGTCGTACGAGGCGAAGCCGAGGTTGACAAAAATGTGATCTGAGGCTTTTTTATTTTACTGGCCGAGGTCAGTATACTATTTTTCTGTTCGACGAAGCCAGAAAGCGGCAATTTCATTTAGCGCAGCGGCCAGAATGTTGGCGCTTTCCGGCCGGAGGACAGAAAAATCAATTAATTCTCATATAGAATAATATAAAATACTATCAGTGAATCAACTGACACTAAGCTATGATGACTTCCCAAATGCTATATTTATTTTATGAAATAAATTTCAGGTTTTTTTTTATTGTTAAAACATCCTAATCCCAATCATAACTAATATTATAAATGCGAAAGCTACTCTGTCTGTCTCGCTTTAACGCAAAAACTGAACCGATTCAAATGAAATTTGGTACACATATAGATCTAGAATAGATAGAGATAGTCCTGAGAAAGGACATAGGCTACTTTTTAATTGCTAATCCCACGCGGACGGATACGCAAGAAAAGCACACAGTCACCCAATCGTGTGTGCTAAATGTTGCAAGGCATTTCACACAGATGGCGCTGAAGCGAAAAAAAAATTCGCATGTAAACAACAAAGTACAAAGACCGAATTGAAAAGGAGTAGATAAATTTGATGACCTGTCAGTGGTCCCTATGGTGTAATGGTCAGCACGCGCCCGCTAGTAAAGGCATAGGCGTGGGTTCGAATCCCACAATCCCAATAGTAGGTTATATTTATAAATACTTTTAGACAAAGTTTCTATCCTTGATGTCGACAAAAAGTTTAAATATATAGCAAAAAATAAGTTGCATATCAATTTCAAACCGTCACTTCTCAATTCGAATATTGCAAGAAATGGATTTAAGCTGCCCTTTTGCTCATGATTGAGATTGGGCGCGTTAACTCTTAACGATACTTAAATTGCTATTAAGATGGTTCTACAACGACTGTCATTTATTATTGTCTTAACTTTTAAGCCCTGTCTTCAGAAATCGATTACTGTGGTACTTATAGGTCTAGGACCTATTTTACAACATCCATGTTCCGGGTAGATTACATAGTCCAAATCTCCATGGAACCATACATTTTAATAAGTTAATTTGTAAAAAATATTTCGCATTTAGATCTCAAAATTATTCAAGCCCCTCTAAGCAAGTGTCAATCGATAATATTGGACCAACAAAACGAATGAAAAATTGTATGAAATTGACACAGGCTAACAAAAGGTTACGTAAGCAGTTCATTCACTTACCTACATCAATTTCAAAATTTGCTTTCGTTTGGTTGGTTCGCTACTTTCGATTGGTACTTGTCTAAGACGAGTCACCTAACTCGAAGAGTACTTAGTGGCAAAAGTACTAGGTATGAAAATTATTGTAAGAAACGTCGAGTGGAGAAAAACATTATCCCAAAAACGGCACCATAATTACAGATCGTTGGAAAAGTTTTATCGGAGGCTGCGAACCATTGACCAGCGTTAATAGTTCAACTTATAACGGTGCTGAGCAAAATCAGAATGGAAGGAACCCTTTTAAATATTATTTTAATAACAATGCTCCAAAATTTTGGCAGACGTTGAAAAATGGAGGAGAATGGGGTACAATTGTTAATGCGTTAACATTTTAAATTTTCAATGATAAAATAAGGTCAAATTTATAATTTTGTTCTGGGGACAATAAAGAGTTTACATAAGTTTACATTATTTATGTAGTAGGTAGGTAATTATGGTAGGTATGATGAAATATAATCTAAGTTGGAATGAAACAACTATTAACGGATTTAACTCGCGTATTTTTATTTTATTTTATTAGCTGAAACTTTAGCGTTAGACTATTGTCAGCTCAGTCGTGCTACGATTATGGAAACTGTAAAGAATCCGAAACGTCAGCTAATAAAATAAAATAAAAATACGCGAGTTAAATCCGTTAATAGTTGTTTCATTCCAATCATCTTAGAAACAGTGAAAAATGTGTAAAAAACGGGGAAAATATGAAGCCTTATGAAGAAGTGACAGAAGACTTTGACAGATCTTTGACGAAACAATCGAACGGGCAGGACGACGTCTGCCGGGGCCGCTAGTATGTAATAACCGCGAAGGCATCAGAAATTATTATAATCTAAGTAATATGTTAGTCTTTACAAGCTGTGAAGATAGAAATATCGATCAACCGAGTAATTAGTCGTATATTACTTAGCGTCATGACAAGAACTATTTAGTTAGGTAATAGGTTCATCTAAATTATAGCTATCCATCACATTACTGTATTGTGTTAGGTTATAAAAAAAGATTATCATAGTAAACAAATACAGTAAACAGTAAATCAAGGTAAATGACATCAAAATATTAAATCAAACAAATATATACATCAAACCTATTGCCACATTGTATAAAACAAATTAACTGTCTGTCCGTCCCTATGTATACCTAAACCTGTAAAACTAGGACAAATTTTGAAGCGGTTTTTATTAATAGAGAGAATGATGTAAGAGGAAGGTTTATAGCACCCGTATAAAACCAGGGCGGGTCGCTTGTTCAAAATATTTCAATTTCATTTATGAATGGTCCAAGTAGGCTAAAATATTTTTGTATTCCATTAGATCGTACCCTACTTGAATTAATTATATTTTCTATTCTACATATTTCTCTTGTAAGTCAAGATGTGACTTAAAATTATGAAATCAATAAATATATATACTTACATTGGAATGAAACAACTATTAACGGATTTAGCTCACGTATTTTTATTTTATTTGCTGACGTTTCGGATTCTTTACAGTTTTAATATTAATGTTACATTTTTCATAATTTAGAATAGGGTAGCTTTTTCAAAATTTGTAATTTAAATATAAGGTAGTTTGCATAACTGTATAAATCACTTTAGCGTTAGACTATTGTCAGCTCAGTCGTGCTACGATTATTGAAACTGTAAAGAATCCGAAACGTCAGCAAATAAAATAAAATAAAAATACGCGAGTTAAATCCGTTAATAGTTATTTAATTCCAATGTGTAATAACCGCGAAGGCATCAGAAACTATTAAATAGGTATATATACAGTTTCCAGTAGTTCAGCCATTTCGATACGCCTTTGGTTGTTCAATTAACGTGATAGACCGCAGCGAAGTGCCGAGCGGTGAACATGAATCCATTATTGCCCAACTCCCTCTGCATTCAACGCTTGTCGATTTAGGCAAGTACAATTCGTGGAGAAAGACTTAAGTCGTAAGGACTTATGTCTTTTTTCTGTAATTGGTGTGAAGTTCAATACAATAAAATGACATCATACCAATAATAGTATCTACCTAGTTAATGTATTCGAATATAATAGCTGTTCTTGCTTTTGTGAATGTCTTCTTTATCAATTAACATGTGTACCATGACTGTAAGTGTTAATTGAAGATGTTATAATAAATAAATAAACAAATGAAATACTGAGAGGCATTTCTTCTTTTAGTTTTAGACATAAAATACGCGAGTACATCCGTTAAAGTTGTTTCATTCCAAGATATTACGTAGATTATGAATAGTTTTACATAGTCGATTATACTAACTATTTTTTTCAATTTGTATAAGCATTTATTTTTTAATAACATTAGGTTTAGTAAAATGAATGACTAAGAATAATTTAAGTTACTTAGTCATTTATTTTAATGAACCCAATGTAAGACATACGTTTATTCAAATATAATTTCGTAATTGTGTCAAGTAGGTACGTATATTTTCTTATTTATTTCTGCGTACTAAGTATAGCAATGTAGAATAAATTTTCAAGAAAGCGCTGCAAAGAAAACCGGCTCATTACATTCCTCCATTAAAATAAATATCATCCCCGAAGTTACCAAGAACAATTTACCTTCCAGCTTCAGTGTTTTCTAGAGAAATACTAATGGCGAGCTAATTAGCCTTGCGAAAATAAAATTTTGATTTTTGTAAATTGGAATTAAAATAAAATCGTTAAAGCGGAGCAAGAAAGCTAGTGAAAGCTTCTTTTTTTTGGTGTCCAAATAAATATCCAAAAACATTTTGATGTTTCCTACATCATAAATTTCTCAATAATTGGTGAAACATGGCAGTTAGACACTAAAGACTAGTGAAGCTTAAGGTTTACTTGGTAAACGTTGTCTTCGAAAATATAGACACAAACGATGGGTGTCCGTTTTCCAATTTTAATTCTCCGTGTATTTTTGTTACCCACAGGACGGATGTGGTTTCATACTTTAGTCGGTAGGATATTTACATTTTCCAAATTAAATTTATGTCTGTCGGTAAACATCCCGTATGGGTTCTCGGGATTGTGTTTGTATTGTTGTGGCGATGTGGTTTACTGTCAATCGAATTAATTGTAGCACGGTGCAGTTCATAATATCCCTAGGGATGTTTGCTGTGCTTGCTTTTGTTGCATTGTAGAGTAATATAATTATTTCGCTAGTTTCAGTTGAATCTTTCAGTCAGACTATCCTTACTAATATTATAAATGCGAAAGTAACTCTGTCTGTCTGTCTGTCTGTCTGTTACGCTTTCACGCTAAAACTACTGGACCGATATAAATGAAATTTGGTACAAAGAAAGTCTGGAGCCTGAGAAAGGACATAGGCTACTTTTTAACCGACTGCAAAAAAGGAGGAGTTCCACGCGGACGAAGTCGCGGGCAGAAGCTAGTTTTATATAACTACGTATTTATATATCTCACATTTAGATCTAAAGGGAGCCGACTCAAAAATCTGAATATTTGAGTTATGCTCAGCATCAAATTCGTCGACGGGGTGTTATAAGTTTGACTTGTCTATATGGCTCCTGAATGCATAAACGATTTTATATATATTATTACTTAATTGTTAGAAAGGTGATTTGATTGAGAGTGTGTTTTGGTATTTTTCACGGAAATCGGTTCAGCCGTTTTATAGTTATTATGGTTAAGCATATGACATCTCGTAATACAATATGCATAACTTTTAATATGACATTGACTTTGTACTTTATCATTTATTTACGTAAACCTAAAAGTTTTATGTAATGTCACGATGAAACAGGACGTTACAAAATGTGTCACGTCGGAAACTGAAGGGGAAGCGAAATAGAACTTAGTACACACGTAGCTTTGCCTATAATAATTTTATAAACTGGAATAATAATGTATATAAATTAGAATATAATTTCTAATGCGTACATAGTTGATACACATCGTAATGAAACAAATAGGTATCCTAAAAGAAACTCATATCGATTTTATGGTAGGTACTACGAATATAAGACCTGTAAAATCTATGTGTCTGTGTGTGTGTGTGTGTGTGTGTGTGTGCGTGTGTGTGTGTGTCTGTCTGTGGCTTCATAGCATTCTAGCTCCCAAACGGCTGAACCGATTTCGATTCAGTTTTTTTTCACCGAATAATATTAAATACTGTACTTAAATAAAACATTTTTGAAAACTATACAGTTTAAATTAACAGTAAAACCTAAAACTTTGTCAAATATTAAAAGAGATACAGAAGATTAATTTTGAAGAAATATATTTATTCCATTAATCTTCTGTATTTTTTGATATTTGATAAAGTTAATACTACCTAATTAAGCTAGAAATACCTACAATTGAGTAGAATGATCTAGATCACCAGGTTATTTCATCCCTGCTGCACAAAAAAATGTCATTACCAAAAATTCTAGCCGCATTCCAGTGACAGTGTGTACGATGTCTCAGAGTTTTTTGAATTCTCAACCCTATAGAATATCGTGGAAGTTTATATGCAAACGTGTGCAAAATATAGAAAACGATTTGTCTATGTCGCCGCGCGGCGCTCGAACTTTTTGCCACGGGATTTCAGAACGCGCCAAGTGTTAACATTGGCTTATTTGCTTTCAAAATGTTTGTTTTAGGAACGAAACTTGAGAAAAAATTCTGAATTTTACATTCTAAATCTGTACTTTTTTAGGTGTTATGTAAATTTAAGGCTTATGAGTTAGAAGTTAATTAGTAAAGACTAGCTGCATTTCTTGTAGTGATAGGCAATTCCTAAAAGGAGAAATTTAGGATAGAGAAAACCTAAAATTTTAACTTACAACGTAGGCATGTAGGTATGAAATGTATGATAATATGTGGTAGGCAATGTAGGAATGAAATCTTTCACCTTAATTTTGAAACAGATAACCGATTGAGCTGAAATTTTGTGCACACGTTCAGTTTGGATGATAATGCGCGGTGAAGTCATTCTAAAACCAAATTAAGTGGGTTACAAGGGGGAGGGGTGGAAAACGAAAAGTCTAAAAAATTATATTAGGATATAGGTACTAAATATTTTTTAAGAATTGAAGCCAAAATAATAAAAGGATAATGATCAATTTAATATCTTCTCTAAATAGAAATATTGGTGTTATAAAGTAAAGAATAATAATAATTTCTAAACGCAACCGGATGGAATAAGTCGTTTAGAAACAAAACAGACCGTTATATTGAAATTATTTTCTGTAAACAAAACAATCGCGAAGTACTTTGAGTCTGTAAGCTAAATTAAATTAATGATCGTTCGAATTCCAAGTTTTCCAACAATATTTGAATTGCAAACGAAACAAATAAAACAATTAAATTTATTAGGGACCTCCATAGGGAACTATTTAATTGGATAATTATCGGTAAATGTTGGGACTTTATTATTCCGGCAATAGATAAAATTAAATTAGGTACCTAATTAATTGGTGCTTCGACACCTGTTAACGTTTTTCAAAAAGACGTTATATGTGCGGTAAATATTATTTTTTCTACTTTAAGTAAATATCTACATTGGAATGAAACAACTATTAACGGATTTATCTCGCGTATTTTTATTTTATTTTATTTGCTGACGTTTCGGATTCTTTACAGTTTCCATAATCGTAGCACGACTGAGCTAACAATAGTCTAACGATAAAGTGATTTATACAGTTATGCAAACTACCTTATATTTAAATTACAAATTTTGAAAAACTACCCTATTCTAAAGTATGAAATATTAAATATATCTAGTTAATAATCTTATTTATGATGTCTCGGTTATTACTTATTTATTGCTGACGTTTCGAACTTTATAGTCCCCATATTCGTAACACGACTGAGCTGACGATAACCTAACGCTTAAGTGATTTTTACTTTGAGATAGTTTGCATAAAATAAAACAAAATGCGCGAGTTAAATCCGTTATAGTTGTTTCATTCTAATCTAGGTAAGTACGTATATTTGGATGAAAACTTAAAATGTTTATCTCTATCAAGATTTGAAATTTGTGATATAAAAAAAATATGCAAATAGCATTTCTATGATACGATTTAAACTAGCGTTAGTTAAGCCTTCAAAGTTTCAGTATTCATAATTTCCACTTCGTGCAAGAAAATTATGATATAATTATGCAATTTCTGAACTAATTTAACACTTCCAAGCACCACTTCCTAATACTGCCAACTTAAAAGCACTAATTTTATTAAGGAAACTTATTATACTATCCCCGAATTAAATTATGTACCTTGAATAATATTCAGCGGTATCTATTTTGCCGGTCTCTCTTTACTCCGAAACTGTAATTAAACTAAAAAAGAATTCTTACTAAACTATATATTTTCGAATAAAACAACTATAGACGAATTTAACTTGCTTATATTATTTTATTGGCTGACGTTTCGAAACCTTTACAGATTCCATAATCGTTGCACGACTATGCTCCACGAAAGCGAACGCGAGTTAAATCCGTCTATAGTTGTTTCATTCTTTGTAACGGATCATGATATATTATTATTACCGATTATCCCTACTAATATTATAAATGCGAAAGTGACTCTGTCTGTCTGTTACGCTTTCACGCTAAAACTTCTGGACCGATTTAAATGAAATTTGGTACACAGAAAGTCTGGAGCCTGAGAAAGGACATAGGCTACTTTTTAACCGACTGCAAAAAAGGTGAAGTTCCACACGGACAAAGTCGCGGGCAGAAGCTATTTGATATAAAATTAACACTGACTTAGAGAATTTCTTTGGATACAATTCTGACTTGATACGAATAGCGATATTATTTTACTCACAGAAGATAAATAAAATTGGCAAGAACGCCATAACATCACTTAATTATTTCTGATCACATTTTCCTTGTATATTTTTGGGAAATATATTCTCATGCGAATGTTATTCTAATAATGAAGATCATTATTTATTTTTTGCTATTTACTGTTATATATGAATTCACATTTTTTTGCTGTGAAGCTATTATTGTACCTACCTACTTTATATAATACTAGACGTTCGCCCCGGCTTCGCACGGATCTATATTTTGTTTATTTTTTACAAAATATTCTATAGCCTATGTTACTCGTGGATAATGTAGCTTTGGAATGGTGAAAGATTTTTTAAAAACTGTCCAGTAGTTTTTGAACCTGTTCATTACAACCTAACAAACAAAAATTTCCTCTTTATAATATTATTTTATATAGTAAATTGTACCTGGCTGTACGTACGAATGGAACTTCACTTTGTTAAACACAAATCTGTGACTGTGACTGTTATAGTGTGTGTATATTAAATAGACAATAGGAAATGGCGGAACATATTGTATCTGTGGACCTTTTGACGTTTAACTGTCAGTGGACTTGATTCCAGGCCATGGACATAAAAAAAAACATCAGTTCAATAAAAAATCTCTTTCATCTCTGAATGTAACTAACGCCTCGTTTTATTTCAAAAGCTATCATAATTTGTCAATTCTTATTAATTTGACGAAGCAAGAAAAATAAATGTTCAATATTTATAGATAATAATTACTTACCTGACCATATTTGATCATTTCTGATGCCTTCGAGGTTATTATACATTGGAATGAAACAACATTTAACGTATTTAACTCGCGTATTTTATATTATTGGCTGACGCTTACAGATTCCATAGGTAATCGTAGCACGACTGAGCTGACAATAGTCTTATGCTAAAGTGATTAATACAGCGATAGGGTTTTTGACTATTTTTTAATAATCGTTTTAAATTATTCTTTATAGCATAATAAGCTTATTTCATTAATATTTCCGGGAAATCATCTGTATTATGAGTAAAAATCAATATTTAAGTTTAAATTGCGAGAACCCCGGCAAAAACGCTGTTTCTGTAATGGCGCCGGTCTCGTGACAGGCGTGACGTCACATACAAGTAAACAGAGTTAATAACATTTGTGAATCAGTACATTTCATCGACTTTCTTCAAATTTATTGAATACAATGGTCTATATGTGGTGTGTAGTGCCACATTGTACAAATACTTCGATAAAAAGTCCAGAGAAAGTGTTTATTTCTGTACCAACCAATCGCAAAAGGCGAAAAATGTTTCTACAACTAGCTCGAAGAGATCCAAATGCCATTCAACCACACTCAAATGTCTTTATGTGCGAAGATCACTTTGATGTAAGTATCACTTAACTTTATATAGTATACCAGATAGTAAAATATCTGTAATGGATAAAACAAAATAACATCTTTCATTCCTAACCTCTAAAATGTGGACTTAGATTTCTTAGAAGATCCTTAATTTTAAACGCTACATTGTACACTTCACTCTATTAAATTTCAGATAGAAAAAGACACAATTGACTACATGAAGTACAAAATGGGCTTCAGTCAGAAGATATTTCTCACGGATGAGGCTGTGCCAACTCAATTTCACTGTCAAGAGGATCGCAAGCTGTATTATAGATTGTTTGGAAATTGACATACAAAAACCTTCAAAAGCTGTTCATCAGGCACTGACATGGTCGGAGTACAAAAAAGGGAATACTTCAAAGTATTTAATATCCTGCACACCAAAGGCGTGTAAGAGAATTTCATATGCTTAAGCAACATTCAGTGATGAATACTAACATACTTCGTGTTCTTGATCATGTCATCATCATTGCAAGTACCCTTACAAATTTGCAGAATTCTCTATTTAACACAACTTTGTGCCTTCTAATAAGAGTATTTATTGTATGTATAAAATCGGCCACCTATTTTATATGTAAATTGTAAGTGCAGCAACTAAAGTTCTCTTCTTTAGAAGCTACACTGATAATACCCTTAAATAATGTAAAATAAAAGAAATAATAAAGCTTGAAATTATATTTTATTTAATTATTACACACTGGTGTTCTGATATAAAATAGGAAAAATTTGATATACTTTAGAGTAGTCCCTATTCTAGACAAAGTAGATTTTTTCCAATAACACTCCAAAAAGAGCATGAATGATCCTCAGAACGACGATGGGCCCACATTAAAAAAGCAACAGCATGCTTGCACCCTCCAGCTGAAGCCGCACAGTCATGGCACTGACAGCTGATAATTTCGCAGTCGCTTTCATTTACAATTATAGTAAAATTGTATCCTTTGGCTCGTACTTTGTGCTTAGGGCACATCTTACACTCAACTGTACAAATTCCACGAACATAACCAATCGCTTCGTCGCCATATTATGATTGTCGTGCAGACCTGTAAAACAAAAGCAAAAATCATGACAAAAGGAATTTTCATCAACATAACCTAAAATTTGCTCTTAAAAAACTTCCAAACTTATTATACTTAATACAAAATAAATAATTTGTATGGGGTACTTACACTGCTGTTTTAACATTTTAAGGTTCCGCAGCATAGTAATCAGCATAATTTTTAAAGAAAAGTGCTACCATAAATGCATCTATCTTTGGTAGGTTGCTGTTGTCAGCCTGTACTAAATTTGCCTAAATTTTGGGATTCGGTATGAATATTATAAAATGTATCAAGTAAATATTCCTTCAGAAAACACTCAAACATTTAATATAACAGCGATACAACACGAATTACGAACTAGACTTAGTCATGGAAGCAATGTTTACTTGCGTGTGACGTTGCAAGAATCTTAACCATTCACAGAGCGTTGACCGTCACAGATAAGACTTCAAAAAATATTATATTTTATTTCGTGTAATCTGCAAAAAATATACATTTTTTTGTTTAAAATAAAGTGAAATATGTTAATTTATGCTATTTTCTGATATGATGACCACAATTTGGGATATATTTTTAATGTTGTCAAACACCCTATTGTGATTAATAAAATACGCGAGTTAAATCCGTTTAAAGTTGTTTCATTCCAATGACCATATTTGTTTTATTTAAGCAACATATATTTAAATAGAAAGCAAGTTATCGATACAGAACTTCCTGCAGGTACGAAGTAAAGTGTTTTTGAATTTCTCAGGTGCAAAGAGCAAACAGGTCGCAGACTGCGCAACTTTTCATTCCTTTCAAAGAACGGAAATACTACCAAGTTTACTATAGTACCGAGTTTATAGAATCTATTTCCAAGTGCATTTGTAAGAGAAAAATGATCTTTTCGAAGCACGAGCGGTTTCATTGTAGAGATATCTTCGTCGAATGTTAAATTTAAACTATATTTTACTCTGAGTTGTAATAGTTCTTTGAAATTGGTGTTTGTAAGTATGAGACAAATCATTTGGAATTTGTGACCTTTTAGGTGGTTGGAAAATCTTTTTCCGTCTGAGTCTTATGACAATACAGAGACAAATTTCATCTCCAATTAAATGCTGGATTAACTTCCGTGAAAAACTCCTTCTAACAAATAGAAACTTTGCAAGAAAAATCTCGGCCGGCTAAACCCACGGTCTTATTAAACTGTCCTCTAAGACAAATCACTAGACGCAGGCTTGCCCTCAATTAATATTCCATAATTAGTGCGTGTACCCGACGCTTCCCTAATTGGCTGTCAAAAGTTGACAAATCTACTCTATGGTTTCAGACTCGTCCTTCAATCAGGTTCCTTACTATTTGCAAGGAAAATTGGAGCGAGGCTGTTAGGATTTAATTTATCCTGTAAGTAAATGAATCAGGAAAATAAAAAATAAATTGTGAAATTGTAAATTATTCATTTCTGTAAATACAGAGTATTATGTTATAATATGGTATAGCCGTTTGCCCCGGCATCGCATGGATCCCTATTATTTTTTCAAAATTTTCAATAGCTAGTCATTCGGGAATAGTGTAGCTTCCCAACAGTGAAAGAATGTTTAAGGTCGGCCCAGTCGATTTGGAGCCTATTCAATCCAAACAAACAAACAAACAAACAAACCTTATTATATTAGTATGACCGCCCCGGCTTCTCACGGATCATCTTATTTTTGTAGCCTATGTCACTCGGGAATAGTGTAGCTTTCCAACAGTGAATTTTTTTTTAAATCAGTCCAACCGTTCTGGAGCCTATTCCATCCAAACAAACAAACCTTTCCACTTTATAATATTAGTATAGATATGAATAAGGAAAAAAAAAATTGTAAATTATTCATTTCTGTAAATACAGTGTATTACGTTAATCGAATATATATAATGGTTAGATTCCTTCTTTCCTTCCTTCCTTCTTGATTCCTTCTTTCTGGCTTAAGTGCCCGTGTTGAAAGTCTCTGCTTTTTCTTAACTAAATTTTAATATTTATTACATGTAACATGCGGGTGGAGAAACTTTAAGTTAACATTATACATTTATGATGTCTATCTTTCTACTTAGAACCAGTTTAAAATTCCTAAAATGATAGTAACTTAGCTAAGAAAGTTTTTAGAAAGTTTCTTTCTAAGTAGTTGGATCTCTTAAATGGGTCTAAATCGTAAAATTTCAGGGACGAAATTTAAATAAGAGTTTATTTTCTATAAACGTATTTTAATACTAAATAGAGCATTTGTCTCGTCATTCGGTGATACTAACTTTTATCGTTTGCGTTTATTTCGCATTAAAACCCAAATTATAGATAATAAATATTATCTATACTAATATTATAAAGCTGAAGAGTTCGTTTGTTTGTTTGTTTGTTTGTTTGAACGCGGTAATATCAGGAACTACTGGTTCGATTTGAAAAATTCTTTTTTTTGTTGGATAGACCAGTTATCGAGGAAGGCTTTAGGCTATATAACATCACGCTGCGACCAATAGGAGCGAAGAAACAGTGCAAAATGTGTAAAAGACGGGGAAAATAAGTATTCCACGCGGACGAAGTCGCAGGCAGAAGCTATTTATGATAATGAATAAATATTTATTACCATGTATTAATCGAAATTTGATAGATAGGTATGTTCGGTTGAAGTTCCACTGGGGTCCTGATTTTTTCTACTCTCGGTTAAAATATCATTACCAAAAATATCCCATTATAATATTGGGTCATTTGCCAGCTAAACATTAACGCGGCCGCTTAAAACCAGGACAACTCAAAACTCCAATATTCACGTGTTTCCTAGACGTAAAAATTCCGAAGACGGGAATTTTTCCGGCATTCCTTTAAGATCGCCGCAATTATGGGCTTATCTCCAATGCGAATTTTCTGAGCGACTTTAAATAGCCGTCATTTTCAACGGTGGCTTCGGCAAACCTCGCGATACTTCGGTTTAATACGCCAAACGACACAGTTGTAAAAGACATTATGTTTATAGGCCCGTTTGTGTTACGGCTATTATATCGCTTTAGCGGCTTCCATGGCGGTTAATTTCAGTCGCCCGCTACCGCGTAAAGGTTATTCGATAGTCATTGTAGTATTCATAAAATATATGTATGTAAACTAGATTTACCTACCTTAAATTTGAGTAAAATAATTGCAACTACCTATTGCATTATTCCCAAACTTTGAGCAAGAAAACTTGTCCCACTTTTTTTTTTTTATTTGTAGAGTTACGGGTTCGAACAAATTTTATATAGGATTCATTGTGAATAGTATTAACCACTTATTGAGAGAAGTAGGTACCTACCTAATTAGTAATTTATTCCTGTTTTTTTGGTAAAGTTTACCACTCTGTTACCTGGGACAACTACCTACCTACTATGTTACGCTTAAGAAATTGAGAAGAGTCAATACTCAATTTTCATGAATCATGTTTCTTTCATGAATGTTTGCGATATAGTATTTGGACATAGATTTTTTTTATTGAACATATACCTATATATAATTACCTGCGCAAAATTTTAAAATGACCCAGTTAAATATTATATTTCCTTATTTTTTACTTATTTAGTGGTTGTATTGTCGGTCGTTCTTAGTAATGCAAAAACTGGTTAAAGTAAATTTTAAGCTCAAAACGTAACTCGAAACTAGAAAAGCTTTCACTAACAAACCATTAGCTGTCATTAAAGGACACTTATCTTGTTAATGAACGCAGCTACATAACTTATTACTCTTAATACCCTCCGAAAGGGTTTTTATTAGAAAGAGCTCCTTTAAAATATGAATTTTCTCATTACGTTACACAAAGAGAGATAAATAAAGATTCTCTTTGAAGAAAAACATTGCCTCTTAATTAATAGTGTTGATTCAACAGGAACGTCTATCTTAATAAATATTATGTTTTCTCGTATTAATAGTTCTTACGGATTAATTTGTTCTCCTGAGATTAGCATTGTTCAGGAAGTTTCTAAGTTGAAGAACTTTGGAGGTGAGAAAATTTCCGTAACTTCTAATAGGTTAGGTAGGCAATGTTTTCAAGGAAATAATATTGTTCCTAATACTCGAAATAAACTTGCGTTGTTCTGAATAATTTTCCTATAACGTTTTGTGAATTAGGAACTCTGTATAACTTGTACATTAATGACGACCTTTATTGTACAAACAAACATTTACATAATACTAGTAATATTTATTGGAATTAAACAACTATTAACGGTTTTAACTCGCGCATTTTTATTTTATTTTATTTTCTGACGTTACGGATTCTTTACAGTTTCCATAATCGTAGCACGACTGAGCTGACGCTAAAGTGTTGTAAGGCATTAGAAATTATTAGTACCTAATATTTACTTGCAATTCGGTTCATAGGTCATATTTTCCAAAATTTTGTGTAAACATATACCGACTAAACCACTTTATTACGAAATATTTCAGTGGAGTCCTCAGTTCCACGCTGGTGCTGTAATGGACATGACATGACGTGTTCAAACTATTGACGTAGGTATTCCGTAAAACCGACTTATAAGCTAGCTATTTCTCTTTTATAACAATTCCCACGCATTCCATAAGTCCTGTCGCCGATTGGGTAATAATCCGCTTCTACTAATATTGAAACAAGAAAATATATTATTTGGAATCAAGATATCGGTTAACGTGGCGGGCTCAATAAGGAAAAATCAGGCTTCGTCTATATTGAAGCCTCCGGTTGTTTATTTATTCCAAACGAGTGGCCACGGAAATAAGTCTGTATGGAGTCCCCATCGCTTACAGCAAAGATAAATGTTTGTAGACACGTAACAATCCGTACCTACTCTACCTACGACCTAGCACCGGTACCGATCACGCGACGTCGCATGACATTTCTCGACATCAGAAATTATTTTTTCTCGACAAATTCACTATCATAACCATTAATAAATAGACCTTAATTAAGTAGGTAGGTACCTACTTTTACATGTCAGATGAGAGTCTACTAGCGCTTCGGAAAGACCATCACTGTTGAGAAGAAACGTTGCAAAAGACTCAATTTTAAAACGTCTTTTTTTTCAAAGACAATTATACAATTTAAACATAATATTATGCCAAAACAGGAAATTATAAATAGGTACAAGAGGGTCGTTCTTCATTTATATTAACAATAATCTGTCAATATTTTTGTTAAATTATCTTATTAAAGTATTGATAAACGTGCTGCATATTTTTTTATCTATTAATATTATGTACACTTCTACTTTCTCGAACCTTCGAGAAAGGCATTTTTTTTTTTGTTTTTCATAGAGTTCCGTGACAGAGTAGAAACCCGAAACGCGGTCTCCGCTGAAAAAGTCCACTCTGTCACATTATTAAAAAAACACGATTAAACTCGTGCATCGAAACCACAGTAATAAAGTTATATGTACGAGAAAGATTTTCTGGTATTATTATTCTTTGGGCAAATAGCTTTGGCAAAGATTAGTATTTACAAAGCTTGACGTCACGACCCGGGATTAAGACGAGCGACTGCAAGCCACGTTAACCGGGACAGATCCAATTTTTAACTGTTGACGATTGCTTGATAAAACGGATTAACGAGAAATACTATGATTTAACATTGAGTTTGGTTTGCGTAATCGGTGCATGTCTGAAGTTGAGTTTTGGATCGATTTGTGCAAGCGTCCTGGTTATCACATACAGGTTAGTTTCAATTGTAACAAATCAGACTTTAGCATTAGACTATTGTCAGCTCAGTCATGCTACGAGTATAGAAACTGTAAAGAATAAATGTTAGTGAATAAAATAAAATACGCGAGTTAAATACGTTCATAGTTGTTTCATTCCAATATGTAATGATTCCGAAGGCATTAGGAACTATTAAAGTAATGTTTATTTGGTACCTACTAGTTTATGCCCTTGATTTTGTTTGTGTAGAATTAGTCAGTACTTCGGGTTAATCGTAATTGAATTATATATTTAACCACTTTTCTATTAAGATTATTTCAAAGATAAAAACGGTACTATAATATTCCTTTGGACTTAATCTATCTTTATTCAATTTTTTTTCTTTCACCCCCTTAGGGGTGATTTCCGGGATAAAACTATGCTATGTCCTTGCCCGGGAATTAAATATCTTCGTACCTAATGGTAGGGTAGGGCGGATAAAGAAATAAAAAATATGTTATTATACGTATTTAGATATAAATTATTTATTCGACATAGTTTGAATGACAAAATGCTTATAATTTCTAAAATACTTTATAATAAGATGTTCTAAAACCGAGTCATGTACCTACCTACGTACGAAAACATACTTCTTGTTACTTAACAGAGACATCAAAATCAACAAGTCAATACTCTCTTACACGTGCAACTCAGTGAAGCATATTGGCAACATAATTTAGAATCAGAGAAAAACACTTCTACGTATATATTGAATTTAAATTACCTACAATATTTACGTTACCGCGTTCCTCACATCTCAAGTAGGCAAATAACATAAATGTTCGCCTCATTTAATTTTTCACCTGCTTGCAAAACATGAAAACAAAATATCGCCTTATTGACTCTTTCATGTCGACTGGCAATTCTCTTTGAGATCCGAGTCGCAGCGGAGGCTTTGCGGAAAATCTATCAATCTTTATAAGGAACCTCGTATTTTCACTCAACGTGTCTCTTTGGTAGCACCTTAAACTTTTATTTACGTACGGGTTACTTTGACCCAAGTGAGGGTTAGATTGACCCATTTGCTTTGACTATGCATTTATGACTTTTTTATTCTTATCAGATGGTTCGTTCTATAGAACAAGCTTATTAATCATTGAAAATTAGGTTGGTTCGAGTTATCTTTTGGGGTCAAAGTGTCCGAACCCGTCGGTAGGTACAGTCAGCATCAGATATATCAAAACGGGCGAGGTACTCAAATACATCTGAACAGCATTAAATTTCAATAAATTCGTTACGGCAAATAAGGCCAATAATATCTGAACGTCCAATTCGTCACAAATATAAGAGCAGCAATTTTTCAATATAATCTGGACACATAACAACGCAAAAATATCTAAACAGTACAAGTGTTCATAAATATCTGAACACTTAAGGAAAATATACCTTAAATCACTGACATATAGTTTACATTCTATTGTACAGATGTAGTGAATATTCTGTCTCGTGGTATCATTACTAGGTAAGCAAAGCAAACGTGAATTGCGACGTTGTCATACTTACTATTGTTTTCTGTTGCCAAACTTCAACTGTCACTGTTCAGTTCGTATCCTATTTAATTATGAAAGAATATTATGGTCGTTGACAAGTCGTTGTCAACATTGGTAATCAATTTTCGTCAACCTGATAATTGATTGCTTAGCCTCTTGGTTTATACGTCGGATGCGCGGTCATAGAACGCGGCTGGTTTAAGTTCGAGACCAGGGAGACTTTGTGTTTTTTTTTATTTTATTCCTTTTGTATTTTTATTCAGATCTTATTTTGTATTGAAGACATCGGTGAGACACTTCCAAGACTAACCTTAGTTAAATTGTGTATATTCTAGTTATAGTTTATTTAGTCTATGTAAGCTGCGTTTTGTGTAAAGTATAAATTATTATGGTAACCAGATGATGAAATGATGAGACATGATGGAGCTTAATTAATTACATACTTTGTCGTTTAATTAGGTACGCAACAACTTCATCAATTGTAAAAGTCCGTAGGTAATAAACGAACTGCAAATACTAATACGAGTTTCGATTCTACGTATGTCCTATCTCCGAATTTCCTGCCACCGTATTAAAGACTATAATAAATAAAGAAATAAAAAATAAAAATCTTAAAAAACTTGCGACAAATAAAATTTTAATATAGCACGTAACCTAATTTATTATAGAAATTAAAAAAAAGAATAATATATGTCATATTTCCCATCCGTTAATAAAAATAAAATGCATGTGGACCAGTCGGATTCGATCCATGATGCTCGGTTTACTAAGCGATATCTTACGCATTAAGCCAAGACAGTATTATTTAGATTGTTTGAAATTTATAATAGGTATATGCATTTGATTAGAGCCTAGTAATGATACCACGAGACAGAATATTCACTACATCTGCACAATAGAATGTAAACTATATGTCAGTGACTTAAGGTATATTTGCCTTAAGTGTTCAGATATTTATGAACACTTGTCCTGTTTAGATATTTTTGCGTTGTTATGTGTCCAGATTATATTGAAAAATTGCTGCTCTTATATTTGTGACGAATTGGACGTTCAGATATTATTGGCTTTATTTGCCGTAACGAATTTATTGAAATTTAATGTTGTTCAGATGTATTTGAGTACCTCGCCCGTTCTGATATATCTGATGGTGACTGTACCTACTTGTAGGTATATTAAACTTCGTAGCGTATTTATTATTTTAAATGAAATAGTTTGAGTCAGTGTGAAGGTTTTATTCAAGATGATACATGTGTGGCTCGTTCTTTTCTATTGATTTCTAGATTTTACCTTCCCAAACAGCGTACAAGTTCTATACCTACAGAGGTTAGTGAAGAGGTTTTATTCAAGATGATAGGTACATGTGTGGCTCGTTCTTTTCTTTTGATTTCTAGATTTTGCCTTCCCAAACAGCGTACAAGTTCTATATATAATTATTTTGTACAGAGGTTTGTGTATAGCCTACAAAATGCTTATATAAAACTTTAGGCTGCTCGGCCGATTTACAAAATAGAAATTTATCTGAAATGGATAAGAACCTATTTCAGATCAATTTCCCTAATCGTTTAAAACTTTAATCCTGCTTACTACCGCCCTCAAATTTACATTTCCAGTAACGAACTTGAGCCTCATTTGAATAGCATATTATTACGACAATTAAGACTTTGTAATGAAATTTGTTCTCTGAAATAAATGTAGATTGACTAATTAGATCGCTAAAAGACTGTACACATACCCAAATACATGACCTAAATTCATTATCCTTCCTTCCTACAGCCAGAAAAACCGTATAAAGCAAAGTTGCGAAAATACAAAATTGATCGGCTCGGATCGGCTTAAAAATTGCAGGCATAATTTTGTTTGGGGGTGGAAACCGTGTAAGCAAAATTCCCTTTGAACCACGGAATGTTCGAGAACGTAACGTTGTTCGCCCAATCGTCAGTACCAAAGGACTGGAGCAATTCTCGTTCAGCTAGTTCGAATTTTTAAAGGCTTTTTCTCTCGGCTGCATCGAAACATTCCCTTCGAGCTTTTGAGTCTTAATGAAAAGCGAGTGTATACCATGGATTGATATTATGATACCGAGTAAGAGTTTACAGCCACTGTCAATATGAATAAAACAGTTTGGAATTAGAACGGTGTATTTGATCCTATTTTCTGACGTTACGAAAACTTTACAGTTTCATATTTGTAGTATGATTGAGCTAACTATAATAGTTTAGCTAACTATCCTCAGCTTAGAATTAAATCCGTTATAATTGTTTCATTCCAATGAATAATAAGCTTGAAGCCATCAGAAAGTTAAATCCAAACACTTTCCACTTAAATTCGTTTCCTAAATCTGCGGCCCTAGAAAAAAGGAAATAAGCACAATCTATACTAATATTATAAAAAGGAAAGATTTGTACCTATTTTTGTATGTTTGTAATGAATAGGCTCAAAACTACTGCACCGAATTTAATAATTCTTTCACTGTTGGGAAGCTACGTTCACCCTGACTAACATAGGCTATAGAATATTTTGAAAAAATAGGGATCCGTGCGAAGCCGGGGCGATCCGCTAGTACTAAATATGAAGGAATAACAACCTTTATGATGAGAATCCCAGAATTATCGCCTTACTGTCAATTACCTATATGGTTTCAGGTTTAGCTACAGGCTTATAGTCTTATAAAGAATTGCTAGAAGCCATTGCCGAAACCCCGTATGCAAATTTAAATTTATTCATGCATATAATTACTTGTGAATATGTTTTAATACCTCAAGGATTTAGAAATGTAAAAGTGATAGATTTATAATGGTAAGAGTGCACTGGCTCGCTTCTGATCCCCTCCGTTTCTTTTACATTCATTAGTCATTCGTAAGCCTGGCTATAAATATTCCTACAGTTTTAAGACTTTCACAGTTAGAATACCTAGTATTTTTAAATGTAGAAAGCTTTACTCGTACTATAGCTATGTAAAGTTAGTAAGTTCTTTGAGATTTGAAATGATAACGCGCACTATTTTAAACTGGGAGGTGAAAAAACCGACAAACCGATTGAACACACCGATTTGAAATAATGGATGGTAGCTCTAAAGAATTATCAGAATCGCCATACTGTTGGACGCCTAAGAAATAAAACAATTATATATTAATTTTATTGTTGTATCAAATTATTCTTTATGAACGCTGATAGATACATGATATTTTGCAAGTAGGTACCCTTTTTTAAATAACTTTACCTTTCCATGTAACGTGCAGTAAAGTTTTTCTGCATGTTTTTTTATTTAAATAAAAACACAATGTTACGTAACGCATTGTTTGAAATCTCGTACCCTCCCCTGTAACGCATCGTAACGTTTTACAAGACGACCCCCTCCCCCTCTTCCCTCCCTAATCGCGTTACGTACTTAATACTTGAAAGACCCTTAATATGGTAGTCACTATGGCAAGATGCCCAAGCTGCATTCAAATTATATTATTACATATATATAAGCTGTACAGATTAGATTAGGTTAGATTTATTTATTTCTCATTATTACATACATTATAATTAAGTACACATTATGTCATATTATATGCACTCATAGTGAGATCGTCAAAATTTAACATTATAAAATAAACAAACAAATAAAATTAAAACTATCTTAGAATTTTACAAATGTCATTATTATAATTTTTCTCTTTAGTCGTCAACAAAGACTGTATAATTGCGTTCCTTTTTACAATCAACTAGCGACCTGCCCCGGCTTGAATCTCTCTGCATATTAAAAAAACCGCATCAAAATCCGTTGCGTGGTTTTAAAGATTTAAGCGTACATAGGGATATAGGGACAGAAAAAGCGACTTTGTTTTTACTATGTAGTGATATACAACTTGGTAATTCTGCATGCGATCTCTATTGGCCACAATGAATTCAAAACACATACTAACTTAAGGAATAAACTATAGACCACGTTAATGCCTAACCTATATGCTAATATGCACCTGTATTATAAATTCCAAAATCCCTCAAATCCTACTAAGTAACACCAACCGACCCACTTCCAAACAAAATCCCCATGAATTAGTCAACAATTAAGACATTACCCGTCGGGAGCGGGTAAAACTCATTTGTACAATTTGTTAAGCCATTTAAATCGATAGCTATTTAAGCCCCAACGATATATGAGCTCTTGTTTACTTCAAACACCTGTGCCGGCGGATTGGGTGTTTTATTTGGCTTAACTTTGAATTACAAATTCAGCTATTGTCCACATGAAATACGAACTAACTAGATACGAGTTGATTTAAACACGTGCGGTTGCTAATTCGGTAATCAAAATTAGCGTCATTCGATATTGAATGAATAATTTGTTTGTGGTTGATTTACACGCGATTGCTGGTTTATTGATTAGGTGTTTTATGGAATGAAATAGCGGAGATTTTACTAAGTTAAGAAAATAGATAAATAATTGCACTGGCAGTGCTGAAATGTATCTTTCGTATGACGGTAAGTATTCTTATAAAATACTTAATTCATTTGAACATAAAAACATATTTCTAAATGTTGCCGTTAGGAACTATTTGGTTTCATCTTTTTAATGGTACTGGCTGATTATAGTTTTTTATGTTTCTTTTTATATTTTATATGTTTAAATTTGACGTTTTGGTAGTTTAGTAAGTTGATGCGAAAATGTTGTAAAATTTGCTTTGTTTTTGATTACAGTCCATTTCGATGAAAAGCGATTCTTATTTTTAACACTAAATAAGTTTAAGGAATTAATACATACATTTTGCTCAAACGGTCATCTGTTTTCAGTACCTACCTGATATTATTTTTATTTTGCTCGGCGCTTTAAATTCAAACACCAAATAGTAAACGTAATATGAAAAATAGTACTTATATCTAAACGTATACTCTTTAAGTCAAAATGAAAATGACCTTGTCAAGAGTCATGATGTAGACAGTGATAGTTGGAATGAAAAATAAATAATATCCTATTTAGAACGAAAACGTTTGTCTAGTACGAACTAATTTAACTTTAATTTAATTGCCAATTAGGGCTCTAATAGATCTATATTATTCTTAAGCCTATTAAAAACCCTTTGCGAGTTTCTAGACTGTCATCCACTAAGTATTTGTACCATAATTGTCATTATTTAAAAACTAGCTGACTAGCATAATCGTAGCACGACTGTGTTGATAATAGTCCAATGCTAAAGTGTGTGTGTTTGAGTGCGTGTGTGTGTGTGTAGTGTGTAGAACTCTTAATTTCATTTCAATGTGTAGTAATTGGTAACCGCGAAAGCATCAGAATTTATCACATAATTCAGTCAAATGACTTGAATTGGTTTGAAAACAGTCGCAATTGATTTGAAACCCTTTGGCTTCAAAACTCTTAAACGGAGATAATCTAGACGTCTAGTGATCAATGAATCGAATAGCTTTCAAACTAATTGTGTTACACAATTAGAGGGCGTACCTAATTACAACACTTGCTCCCGACCCCGTCGTTAAGACACTGGGATGAAGCTAGTATAACGATTCTAGATATATGGTTTGAGTTAAGTGAATAAAGACAATAAGGTTTGATTGAAGTTAATGAAATATTTGATGACGTACATACAGACATAGGACGAAAATTACGACGGTTAAAAGGGCGCACCAGGAAACGGAAGCAACTCACGATTACAATAGTTGAAATAGGTAATAATATATGTAATTGGAATGAAACAACTATTAACGGATTTAACTCGCGTATTTTTATTTTATTTTATTAGCTGACTTTAGCGTTAGACTATTGTCAGCTCAGTCGTGCTACGATACTGGAAACTGTAAAGAATCCGAAACGTCAGCTAATAAAATAAAATAAAAATACGCGAGTTAAATCTGTTAATAGTTGTTTCATTCCAATGTGTAATAACCGCGAAGGCATCAGAAATTAATATGTAATTGGGTTAAGATTGGCGAGGCGAACTTACGAGATGTTAAAGTAGGATGTGCTTTTGAAATTGATTTTGGATATAATATGTTAAAAATTGCTTTTATGAAGGTCAAAAGATACCACTGTTTCCGAAAAAAACATCACTTAAACATAATGAGGCAACATTTTTTTTAAATACATAATTATGTATAATTTATCCTTATAAACTATATAGGTACATTAAAAAGATAGACAGATAATGCAGTTAAAAGTTAAATAAACCGTCGGTAATAAAAAAGACTAACATTGGTTAATTTGCACGTGTAATTAGACCAAACTAGGTGCACTATGCACTTCGGGGTTTGCATTCCAAGTAGTTATCAGTCGCTTGTCCTACAGTATAATCATAACCAGTAAGTAACCCAAAGAAAACACAAATAGATAAGGCCAAATAAATTAGCCTAACCTTTATAAATTGCTTACTATGCCATGGTGTATTTAATTTAGTACTTACATTGAAATTTCTGATGCTTTCTCGGTTACACATTGAAATGGAAACTAGTGTTAGACTATCATGAGATCCGGCAACTACGAATATGGAAACTACAAAGTTGTCGAAACAGCAACATGTAAATTAATGTACCTACCTACAAGAGTATTATAACAGTTATAGTTGTTGGAATTATTTAATTCGCGTAGGTATTGTATATTTTATTTGCTGACGTAAATTTACAGTTCCCATATTCGTAGCACGACTGAGCTCACGATAGTCTAACCCTAAAGTGATTTTACAGTAGGCAAATAATGTACCTACCTTATTTTAGAATTTACAGAATTTTGAGTAGGTGTACTATCTACTCTGATTTAAAAAAAATGAAATATTTATATATAATTCTACGCGTAAATTAACTATCTTACAATATGTATTAAACAAATTAGGGGGCGTTTCTAGCGCTTCGGACAGACCATCATAACTGAGAACAAACACCACAAGAAACTCAGCAGGAAGTCATTTTTTGGGACAAAATTTTAACATTTACTTGGTACATTAATAAAAAAAATAAATAAAAATTTTAACAAACCCCCGACATAAAAACCTAAAAGCCCTCTTTTATTTTTGCATACCCACTTTCACCCCCCCTAATTATTAAACTACTCAGCCGATTTTTATAACACGTAGCTAAGAACACTCCCGACATATTCATCTTTCAAACAAAAAAAACAGAATCAAAATCGGTCCATGCGTTAGGGAGCTATGATGCCACAGACAGACACACACACACACACACAAACAGACAGACAGACAGACACGTCAAACTTATAACACCCCGTCATTTTTGCGTCGGGGGTTAAAAATAAAAGTAAAATTAACCGGGGTTTCCTTATTATTTAAATAATGTTAGCTTACTTAGGCATCTTAATGCTATGCATGCAGCTCTATGCAGCCAAGTTTGATGCAGGTGACAACCCTGTTAAACTCAGAGGAGCTGAATGGATTCTCAGATAACGAGGTTAAACTATGAAAGAGACAACTGAACAATCGCCTTGTTACTTCATCCTCATAACAGTCTCAGATTTCTACTAAGTAGTTGCCTTTTACTTGCAGACTGCAGATAATTTTATCTTGCTTTTAAGTACGTACCTTTATTGTTATGTCTACTTTTAGCTTATGAATTTATATATTTTATAGAGTAATAGAGTGTGTATAAATCTCAGGGTCTTCGAGGGTGAGATGAAATAAAACTACAAGAAGTATTCAACTCTCATATACTTGCTTGTTTTCCCACAAATAAACACTTATTAAGGACGAACCATATAAAATCAAGATAACATTTCATTAGCGCGATGTAATTAATAATCAGCGACATCTAGCCTATTTCCTTTATACTAAAAATACTTAGAATAATTAAACCTACATTTAGACAGAGTGACTTAGTAATTGCTCACGGCAAAATAATCTACATAATATACTAAATAAAAGATAGCTTATACAGTAGTGGGCCCGGCGAACGTCGCGCCGCTTTTTTGTTTTTTTTTTTTTCTTGTAAACCCGTTTAGTTACATTATTTATAACTCAAGAACGACTGAACCAATTTGGTTGAAAATTGGTGAGGAGGTAGATTAGAACCAAGTAGGTACTTTTAATTCCATTCCCGTGGGACTTACATAAAACGTGGTATAACAAAACGCACTTGACAGCAAAACGACAACTGTATCAATTAAAACATTGCTAAAAATGATATAACAAAACGCAACGGGCATAGAGTAACTTAACGCAACTGACAGCAAAAGTAAAGTTATCTATGGTTGATAATGTGAAATTTTGAACTGAAACACAACTCTCAAATTGATTGTTTAATGTAGCTACTTTTCCGAACGGAAACACGTCTGCCGGGATCACTACTGCTATAAAACACCAGGTATCTCAAATTCTTCGAGCCCATCGCCGCTCGTTAGTATCAACAAAAAAGAGATACAGAGTGCTCTCCTTTCGATGACCGATTATCGAATCTGCCAATTACGCCCTTATCGAGATCGATAGCGAGGTTGTTAGCGCTCATGTTGACGCATTGAGGGCCTCGGACGCGGCCGAGTACCTCCAAACAAACAGAGAGCCCTTCACGTCGGCCGCCTCGCCACTTCAGCTGATGGACCCCGCGGACGCGTGAAAAAGGATTTTGTATTCAAAATGCTTTTTCGCTGATATAACTTGAGTTTGACAGTAACAAGACCCAATCTGACATGCTGGTGACCTGGATTTTAACGGTTGGGTGAAATGTTGAAGAGGTAGGGAAAAATCGTATTAGGAGAGGGGCTTCAAGTAACAGAGGTAAGTATTAACAAGCGAATTTGTAAGAAACTATAAAATTTACCTGGGGGGCCAGACAAGTGCCCAACGTTAAACGTTAGCACCAAAATGTATGGGATTTGACATCCGCGAACGTTTGTGACGTACGTGACAGTCGTTCGCGGATGTCAGATCCCATACATTTTGGTCCTAACGTTTAACGTTAACGTTGAACGTTGGGCACTTGTCTAGGGCCCCTGGTTTTTTACATTTTGACGAGATCGGTAGGTGTTTGTTTACTATCGTCAACTCAGTTATCGGCAAATAAAATATAATAAGCGAGTTAATGTATGTATGTATGTAAACTCTTTATTGTACAACAACAAAACAAAATAATACATAAACGAAAACACAATAAATGTACAAAGGCGAACTTATCCCTTTAAGGGATGTTAAATCCGTTATAAGTAAGTACCTACCTGTATAAAACATGACATATTTTTACGTAATTATATGTTTATTGTTTGGTTTGCTTGTTTTGAAGTTAATATTATTATTATTCATGGTTAACCATGTCTGTAAGGTGGTACAAGCTTATTTTTTGGTGGTTCCTAAAAGCTTTTTATATTCTTTCTACGTCTTTTTTTTCTGTGTCACTAATGAAATAACATATTAGTGATGACTAAGGAAAAAATATTAATTAACATGAGTAAAACACGGAAAATGAAGGCCATTAACATGAATTATGTTTTAGAGTATCCAAGTATCTTATTAAATGTACCACCTTAACAACAAGGACGTTTAAAAAAATGGCACGTTGTCGTAGCAAATTAACATAGCACCTACATAAATTATTATTTTATTATAGTGTATATCTTTACTAACATAATAAAAAGGAACGGTTTGTTTGTTTGTTTGGTTGTTCAAAACGGCTGGACCGATTATAAAAATTGTTTTACTGTTGGAAAGCTACGTTGACCCTGAATGACATAGGCTATAGAATGTTACGAAAAAAAATTAGGGATCCGTGCGGAGCCGGGGCGAACCGCTAGTTGCAATATAAAACAGGAACATAAGCTACATAAATAAATAAATAACTACAATGACAGATAATGAAAAATAATGGTCAAAAACGAAACAATCACTTATAACGGATTGAACTCGCGTAGGTACCTAGGTATAAAAATTTCATAATGACGTTTCAAAAACTTTCCAGTTACCTTTTTATTAGCTGAATCAGCTGTCTATCTATCATAGGTATGATGAATTTTAATCAAATTACAGTTGGCACCTTTTACAGCTTAATTGACTTTTTATCTTAAATTACATATTCATCACGATGGTCCTAAAGAACAATTTTTCGGGTCAAAAGGTTCCTGATAAGGTGACCTATAAACGGGGTTCCATTCCGGGTGACCCGCTTACATGGGAATGTCATACAAACCTTCATAATAATTTCGTCTCCTCGTGACTTTTCTGAATCGTCCCATTCATATTTTAATACGAACAAAGGACCCATAACTTGAGGCCGTCGTATAATTGAATCATAGGTGGAATTGTGAGGCATATTTAGCGGTTACTATAAATAAAGTATCCAATAAGTAAAAGTTATGATATCGAACACCTAGATCTAAATAGAATTAAGTGCAAAGTGTTCAGAGATGAAGGAGTTTTCTGTATACATTTATGCTTTATTCATATGAATCTAGAAGAATTAGCTGAAATCTGTTTAAGTGGTAGATAAGTTTTGCTGAAAAAAAAATATAGTATACATAAATCAAAACTTCAGGTTTAGTTCTAGGTGTGCGTTATGCATTCTGCAAGATTAACTTAAGTAATATTGTGAATAGTGTGGTAGATAGTTAATAGCACTTGAGGTGGTATTATAAGTGCGAGTTGCATACAAGCGCGGTAAGATAGCTGAGTAAGTAATTATCAATCCACACAACTTTCATACAGACCTCTATTTAGAGACAATGTCAGTGACAAGTCTCACAAACTCGACAAGACTATTGTCTCTTATGGCCGAGAAATGACGCGATGGTGTCAGATTTGACTTAAAGTCACAGCCTTGTTTCAGCTGGACCCAAGAAAATAAGAAGTAGGTAAGAAATTTTGCAATTCATTCAGATAATTTTGAATTGCACAAAAAGAAGTTTGTAACTTTCCCTTCCGTTAGGCACCTTCCGACCTTGAAAGTATACCTAATTTACATTTTTCGCAAAAGTTTGATGAAGGGTGTACCCTTTTCTTTGGATATTTCCTATTATCAAGTTATGGGAAATGTGAAAATAAAATTACGAAGATGGTGTTTATTTAGCTTGAGGGTAAGAAAATAAATAATTTAAATGTATAAAATACGTTAATACCAAAAATAAGAAAAAAATCGAAGTGAAAATATAAAATATACTTACGTATAGCTTTGTCACTCGGGAATAGTTTAGCTTCCCAACAACAGTGAAAGATTTTTTTCAAATCGTTTTGGAGCCTATTCAATCCAAACAAACAAACCTTTCCTTTTATTATTAGTTTAAATTCTAAACGTCAGCAAATAAATTAAAATACGCCAGTTAAATCACTCTCAATCGAGTTGCTTCATTATAATGTAAAATATTCCACTTATAGCCGCTAGTTGTATCAATCCAATACGTAATAACTACAGAAGCAGAAATTATCTAACATGCACTCTAAAATCATAAGGTATTCCTCAGATACGAGTATCTAAACATGACATCCACATTCCACATCCCAAGTTTCTATGTTAAATGTCTGAAGTGCTATTGATTTCCGTCGCCTCCACAAACTTCGGGTTTCAGAACCGGATATTGCTTCCTGATAATTACATTTACGGGAACTAACGTGACAGAAAAATATCACTTACATTTGAAGAGTAAGAGAAATTGTTGAACGTATTTTGTAATAAAAGGGCGTCATTTTGGTAATTAATACATTAAGTTAGTCAAGCTAAAGGACGGTCGCCGAGCACAGCGAAAAACGGACGTTGCCCTTTTTCTATTTGTCTCTGTCGCACGCTTGTAGTATTGTATTTTGTTTTTCGAAACAAATAGAAAAAGGACAACATCCACTTTTCGCTGTGCCCGGCGACTGTTCTTTAGTAGCTAATAAATAAATATCTTAATTTTTAAATCGGGAGTCCTAGGAAAACACAGAGTATATTTTTATCACATAAAAAAACGTGCATAGGACGACCTATCTGAAGTACTAATTTTACGCATGCAAAATCGATGGAAAATTTAGCACCTACCTATTAAACTGAATACTTTTAGGTAACGTCGACGCAACAGGGGTTCCCAAAGATGGCGACTTAATCAAAATTCAATCGGTATCAAGATGACTTTCAGACACAATTTATCTACATACTGCATGCATATCCAGAGAATAGGCAGTGACTACGTCTTGACCCAAAGTAACACGCCATTTTGAAATAGAAGTAATTGCATTGTGCTAACTCTCATTAGTTGCTTTGTAACAGTCTACGGATATAATTTGTGCCTTCCAAGAAACGGGTACATGGTGCCTCGGCGCTAACGAGAACGGCTAACAGTGTATTTGAAATGATTTCTTTTAAAACATGCTTCAGAGAGTCTCGTTAATAGCGTTACTTGGAAATGTTGACATTTTCTTCTACGTGAGAGAGCTATTTGTAGCCTTATTTATGATGGTAATGTTGGAGGTCACATATGTCATAAATGGACGATAAAATTTTTAAATACAATTGGATGACTGGGCAAAGAAAACCAAAATTCTATTTAGTCCGTCAGTTAGATTAGGTCTTAAAAATTATTAACACGTTTTTTTTCTAAATTTTTCTCAAACTATCAAAAAATGATAAAGAAAATTACCTACGTCTAAAGTTCGGGAGTGGATGCTCCACACGTCACGACATGGTACAATTTTTACTATAACGTGACGTCACGAGATACCCCTCCCTAACTTTTGAAGCTTATCTTTGTAATTTGTTGCGGACAAAGAAAAAGCAGCCATCATGCCTATTTTCACGAAAACTCTCGTTTCAATTCTGTTAGAAACTCTTGTGCATTAAATAGTTATCAGCAGTTTGTAGTTTCTGTTTTCCACTTATGGAAAACTATCTCGTTTTTAAAGTTAAATCTCGTCGGAAAATTTCCGGAGTTGAAACTCTATATTATATTTTAGGTACCTATTCTGTATTAAAATTAATAAATCAACTATGCTATCTTCTTGATAAAAGTATCCCAAGTCATCTAAGTTTTTTAATCTAATTTATTTGTGTTATCTTCCACTGATATTAACCTCGCTAAAAAAAAGCGTTTAAAAAAAATTAAGGGCCTAGACACGTGCCAATTGAAAAAAACAAATGCATACTTAATTGTATGAAAATGACATGCGCACAAGAAACGTTACGTAGGTAGTCATATTATGTTAAGTCCATACAAAATTGAATTCGTTATGTTGCTAGTTAAATTGGAGCTAGGGGTAATTGTTATACTTAAATAAAATGTGTGTAAAATTTTATCCAATTCTTTTTCTGTGTCAAAAAAAAAAAACAAATATTGGTAGACAATAATGAACGTATGGACTACAATTTATATTTAGGCAATTTCATTTGTTGACCGCCATTATTGTTAAACTGATAAGCCTTTTTCTCATAAACCCGGCAGTAAATTTCTGTAAATTATAAAATTTTCAAATCTCATTTAAATTCCTTTGAGAAAACACAACGTAATTATTACATAACTTTCTTAAATAAGAAACGCATTAGCTATCGAGGGAGTTGTAATTACGTCTTCGGCGTAATTATGTCGTGACCTATTTACGAATAGGCCTCACTCCCTAAGCCCTTTGGTACATACTGTGCATGCAGTATGCATATATGTTAGCTATTAAAAACGATCTGTCGCTATAATATGAAAGAGAAACAGTGTTGCCAATTTAGCGATTTTGTCGCTAGAACTAGCGACTTTTGCTTAAGGCTTAGCGACCAAAAGAAAGTTTTGGCGACAAAAATAGTTTAGCGACTTATCTGGCGACTTTTGGAGTACAAATTAACACAGTTCTAGAGCCAATAATAGCTACATTTTTTGTCAAATCGACACAGAATTATTCAATGCCAAGAGATACATAATATGGAAAACGACAAACGCGATAGCGCACCAAATTCAAACTTTATTTAATTGAAGTTTCATTTGTATATTATTATGGCGACTTTTGACTTTGAGTTTAGCGACTCGAATTTCTAGGAGTTGGCTACACTGAAGAGAAATGTGTGAGAGGAAGAGACAAAACATATACTGTAACAATAATGGTGACGAAGTATTCGAATTGTAGGTAGGTACATAATTGCATAGGTAGTCATCGAATGCATTTTAGATGCGCTCTCTGTTCGACCTACGTGTGAACGACTGTAACTTGAAACCATTTGACCCAACTGCATTATATTATTATAATAATTTTGTAATGCCTTTGCTGTTCCACAACTATAGGTACATTTTAGCGTTAGACAATCGTCAGCTCAGTGGCGCTCGAATACGGGAATTGTAAAGTTTTCGAAACGTCAGCCAATAAAATTACAATAAATATTGTATAGAATATTATACAGTACAAAAGTTACCTAACCCAAAATGTGTCGCTCAAATTTAAATTTAAATATGATGACTAAGAATCTTAAATGGAGTAAATATATATTTTGAATTGAGTCCCTTTTGTAATTGTATGCGAATTATGTACACGTAGTTAAAATTAGTAAGTTTATATTAAGAAGATGCATGTATACCTAGTAATTACTAGTCTGATATATTATTTAGGTACCTAGGTTTTCCGGCCTAACACGTACCTACCTAATGTATTTAAAGTAACAGCTAAAAACATACATCAAGATTACAAAATATGTACTTAAGTAACATTACGACACCTTTATACAATTCAAGTTTTTATTTAATTAAAACTCAACGCAACGAGGCTTGTGCACAATTTATCGGACATTGACGGCTTTAATGAGAGACTGAAAGTTTTAATTTCCATTCAGAGGCAGTGGGTACCTGTGAATAAAACTTTGCCTTCTTGCCTGTTTCTGAACAACTTGCCCGTTGCCGGGGTATTCTCGGCATGACGTCCGATTCAGGTATGAATGACGCAACAATTTTTTACGTGCCGAAAGAGTTATTGAACAGTCTCATGATGTCGATTGTTTTATTTTAATAAATTATATTAAAAGTGGGCATAAAGAAATGAACAGCAACTTAATTAATATTTCGATGTTTTATGTGGTATTTTGTACATTTGTCCGTATTTATTTTATTTTGCATTTAAGTACTTAATAGGTAATCAAAATAATATATTTATATACCTATATTTTATATAAGTACCTACCTATATCCTAAGTAATTAAAGTGGATAAAACTAATAAAAAGTCGTTAAACATTTCTATAGTTTTTATTGACGGTTTCTATTTATAATTACGAAAACTCGACCCATATCGTTGATAGCTCTTATTGCCGCAGAATTTCCCAGATATTTGTAACAGGTGGGGATTCAGAAAGTTTATATTTGTTTAGGTTACGCAAACGTAATATAGAAGGGTTTGTTTAGCCTTAGGTACTTAATTCCAATAAGGTATCGTTAATACTGAGGCAAACTCCAAGGGGACGGCACTTTTACGACTTCCTGAATCCTTGGCGAACGACCAGTATTCGTCCAAACATTTCCGTATAAATGCTAAAAATTCGATTCTTATCTCGTATAAGCAGTAAAAACAAATGGATTTTGGCTAAGCATAAACAGCGGGGCCTCTAGAAACGGTCTCAATCCTGTCTCAGAATTCGCAGGGGGCGTAGCTAACCAAAAATATGGGCTAACCAATGGGAGTGTCTTTGAAAATAAGTTGATCGTAATAGATGGGTGTTTGAGATACAAAAATAAACGTTAGAAGTGTTCATTTCCATAGAAACCCTGCAATAAAAGCAGTATTGCTGACTGTTCGATTAATACATATACGTGGGTGGATCAAAAAGTACCCGCGTTAAGACAGAAAAAACTTTTTTTTTAAAGATTTTTTTTTTTATTTTTTAACATAATTTCCTTCGAAGTCTTTACACATAACCCCACTTTTTTACCACTTTTTTAACCCCTCGAAAAGTATGTTTTTTCAAACCCTTTAAAATACGCTTCTGATTCGGCAACCATCTCTTCGTTTGAGCTGATTTTTTTAACCCCCGAGCCAAGTTTTCATGTTGAGGCACCAAAAGACATCGTAGGACGTCAGATCAATTAATTATGGTGGGTGAAGCAACAATTCGTAGCGAAATTCCACTAATTTGACAGCGACAAACCTGGATGAATGTGCTGGTTCGTTATCGGGGCCATACAGCATTTTTTCCTAGCCAAATGGGGCCGTGTATTCTTAAGTTTTTTATCGAATCGGTCCAATAATTCACTATAATATTGCCCTGTGATTGTTCTTTCTTTCTGTAAGATGTTAATAAGGAGTATTCCCTTCGAATCCCAAAAAAATCCTGGCCATGACTTTTTCGACAGATGGGACCGTTTTCGCCTTCTTTGAAGGAGATTCATATGGGAATTCTATTTTTTGGACTCGCTTGGTCTCTAGCGTATAATAATAGACTCAGGTTTCGTTAACGGTCATAACTGGAGACAAAAACTCCATCGGGTTTCGCTTAAACAGATCCAAACATTGCTTTGACATTGACATTGAATCCGATTATTTTCATCTGTGAGTAAACGCGGCAGTCAAAGGGCGGACATCATTTTCTTGTGCAATTTATTACATAATATACTGAAAAATGTTCTGTACGACACGCCTACAATGTCAGCTAATTCGCAAACTTTAGTTCGTCGATCTGCGATAATCATGTCATGAACTTTTTTAATGACCTCTTCGGAAACCACGTCTGGCGGGCGACCTGGCCGGTCTTCATCAAAAACAGTTGTGTGCCACGTTTAAATTCATGGAACCAAAATCTGACGGTAGTCACAGAAGGCGAAAGGCCCCCATAGACAGCATCCAACTTTACTTTTATTTCATCGCATGTTTTTCCATCTAAAAATAAAAACCGAATTACGAAACGATGTTGATCTTTTTCCATGTCACCGCGAAATACAACACTCTTGTGATAAAACTGGCCACTAAATAAAAGGTAATGTATTGTTTTTAAACAAATATATATTTTTTAATTTCTAAATACCTTAAGTACACGATGATAATAACAACATAGCTCAACGACATCGTCTGTTCCCAAACGCGGGTACTTTTTGATCCACCCATGTATATACAGACTGAGTTGCTTTATATACATTGTCTAAGTCGACTTATTTAGGTACCACTACGTACTTAACTGCAACTTCCCAACGGAGCTACACTAGGTACCAATGAAGTTATAGTTAAGTAGGTACATGTAATATCAGAAAGTTTGTTTCCTCTAAATGTTATGAAATAGATAATACTGAATACAGTAGCAGCACAATAGTCATATACCAGCCGTGCAAAGGCTGCACAACGGTGTTCGCATAAAGGCTTTGAAGCATTCCATCTGGGAAGTCGCTTGTAGTCCGATTTTGCCTTAAAAGCCCACCAGCAGACCAGCTGCGCTTCAGTATTCAGTGCGAAAAAAGTTTGCTGTTCGGTGTTTGTTTATACAGCTTGTATAGAACTTATTTGCTTGGGGAGTATAAATAGTAGGGTTTCTGTTCGAGATTTCTCGAAGCGGGAATTCCCGGGAAATCTGGCCTTACTCGAGACGGGAAAAATAGGGTCGAGAAGTCGAGAAGTCGAGAAATCGCACATCAAAATAATCACGCGTCAATTTTAGATTAAAATGGCCTTCCGAAACACTTTTTCAACGCGTTCTCCTTCACGCTAGTTCCTTGGATTCGGCCGATCCCGAATTTTGACTAGGTACTTCCCCCGCTCGCCCCGCTCTAATTTATTGAAGGCATTTGAAGGTTTTTGATTAATGAAAAATTTTAAGTTGATTATTTAAGATTTGCTGTGTTACGAGAATAAGACTGTGAAAGACTATTATATATATTAGTTTGTTCCTAAACTTCCTAATTATTTAATTTTCTTTATTGTTTGGATACTATTTATATCTCCTAACAGTCGTAATACCCAAAGTAATAAATGGGTTGTATCTCTAATCATTAGTATAAGATTATTAAGTGTTCAAAACACATCTTATATATAAAATTCTCGTGTCACAATGTTCGTTCTCGTACTCCTCCGAAATGGCTTGACCGATTCTCATGAAATTTTGTGAGCATATTGAGTAGGTCTGATAATCGGCCAAGATTTATTTTTCATACCCCTTAGTGATAAGGGTTGGCCACCCTTAACATTTTTCTTTATTTTTTTGCCGGGCGGGACGAAGTCTGTCGGGACCGCTAGTAGGTACCTATGTATAAACTCTTCTAGAACTACGCAGGGTTTACAGGGGAAGATGCAGAAGAAAATACAGTATTAGGTATATTATTTTAGTCTTTTAAGTCAAGATTCTCATTTATATTGTTATTGGTTTGATGATTATAATACAATGTTTAGGGCAATCACAAATGCCAATGATAAAAAAAAGCAATGTCATTAAGTTCATTATTTTTTTATTATGTCTAAGTATTATGTATAAGTCGGGAGTAGGTAGTAGTAGGTACATTTAGTTGGTGATCAAAAAATAGCGATGTTTATGAATTTGAAGTGTTTTTTTCGCCTTATATTCATGATTTGTAAATTTCTCGAGTTCCCGGGAATTCCCGGGAATTTTTAGTCGAGAAATCTCGAGCCCCGAGAAAAAAAATAAGTCGAGAAATCAGAAACCCTAATAAATAGGTACTTTATAATATGTAAAATACTTCGAACATAGCATTATTCATTCAAGTAGGTGTATGTTATATCCGAAAACAGACTAAAATCTTTTCGAACACACGTTCAAAATACCTAAACAATAGGGAAGCACTCGTATTATCCCAATGTGCATCGAACGTGACATAAATGTTATCGGATACACGTCTCAGAAGCCAAACCACAATAACAGTTTATACCCAGTACCTATCGAGTTGAAACAAGAAATCAGGTACGAGCAGAAACATCCCGCATACCGATACACAGGCAGCTGCCGAGCATGCGGCCTCACCCACACCTAGCAAACTTTATAGTGTTACAGCGGCCCCGTCGGCGGGGTCGAAGATGTGGACCTTCTGTTCTCCTGCAACATAATCGTGTTAACACACTTCCTGACGGCCTGGCCTATATAGCCTACCATGATTAATTGTAAAACAATGGAAACGATACGTATCCTGTACCTACGATCAGTCAAAAACGATTTAGAAGTTAATTATGAGAATTAAATAATAACATTAACGGTATCTCTGCGGTGATTAAATAAAGTCATGACCATTCATAGATAAATAAAAATAAAAATCCGGCGATGTCTGAGTCTCCGAATAGGAGTCGCGCAAGATAGGTCCAGATAGCGCAAAAATACAAATGACAAAAAAATCATGTGTTTTGTATGAGAGCCCCCTTAAATATTTATCTTATTTTGTTATAGCGTCCACAGAAAAATCACCATTTGTAAAAAAAACAACTGGCTAACTATCACGGTTCATGATAAAAAGCTTGGTGACAGACGGATGGCCGGACAGCAGAGTCTCAGTATTAGGGTTCCTTTTACTGTTTGGATAAAGAACCCCAAAAACGTTCAACCTTTATAGAATAGAAACATCTGCTACAATATTAAACCTAAGCTACTGGGTATCACTTAAATTATACTGCACGAACGCTCTGAGGTGAAAATGTCGATAAATATTTGCAAGTGTTGGATTGGACAAAACAGCTTGCACGTGCGTTTATCTGTTTAAATATATACTTACTGCACGTGATTGTAACTTTAAAACTTTTATGTCTGTTAAAATATAAACAAGGTTTTTTTAGTACCATTTAACGTAGCGATATTTCATATTGTTTATATTCCTATAAAAAAAATGTAAGCCGGGTAGTAACGTTATAAAGGTGTTTTGATAAACTTCTTACTCGCGTATTGCAAAGCTTATTAACAGGTAATAAGTTGATTATAAGCTAGATATAGGAATGGATTCTCCTATAACTGTCTACAAACCGTTGTTTAATACTTAAGTAGGTGCCTACTGATTTTACATGTTGGGACATATTCAATCATTGGATTGAAACAACTAAGGGACTTAACTATTTTATTTTATTGGATGAAGTTTCAAAAACTTTACAATTTCCATATTAGTAGCACACTGAGCTGAAGATAGGCGAACGCTAAAGTATCTAATCACTTTAGCAAGGTCACAGTGTAAAATTATATAACCTACCCATCGATTACAAGCCGTTGTAATCAAAATAGTAATTAGTAACCCGTCGATCAAGTGTGGCCTGTCTACCCCTCGTTGGTTCGTCATCAATTTTCTTTGTTCATCTTGCCCATGAGGCGCATTAATCGAATCTGTCTGCCAACAGTGCCAAATATTGCACGTGTTGACAAGTAAGGCAAAAACGTGCATGGTCTAATTTGTCACGCAGACTCTATTGGTTACTCTATTGACATGCATGTCTATGAATTCTATGATCAAGATAATTTACTTCCATGCGCCGATTCAATTATAATCTGTATTGTTATTATGGCCCCACTGTCTGATTACACAGCTGTCTATTATTTATGGTGTCTATTAAATAGGTATAGGTACTTTTTTATGTCCTTTTTCACCTTAGATCTCATAAATATATAAGCATAAAAATACTTGTTTTTTATTAAAAATGGAGTGGTGTCTTATTTACGAAACTAGGCATCTAACTAATAACAGGTGCTTTCACTTTCAGTTTAAAATATTAACTTACAATAATAAATATAATAACAGCATAAGACTATTGTCAGCTCGTTTAAAGTTGTTTCATTCCAATATTAAGGAGTCTGCCCACTACACCGTATCATACCATGGCCGTGCTATGAACGTGTCAGGCAAAAAAATATTCTTTGTATAGAAAAGCATGATACTATGTCCACTAGACCGTTCCGTCACCGACTCGTACCGTCTTACGTATTACCTTCCGTGCTTGATACGTTCATAGCACAGGCATGGTATGATACGGTGTAGTGGGCAGACTCCTTTAACCTATATTATGGTATCATATAGGTACTTACTTCAGTTATCGCCTAATGTTTTATACTGAAGCTAGTTACCTGATTTTATAGTTTAACACCCACAAACATTAGCGGACTGCGGAGCGGATTAGTTACCTATAAGACATTTGCTCATCATATTATTAAAAAAAACACTGCTGGCCATCGGTCCTTCTCAACTTGTGTCAATGTTGCCACATCTAGCGGCAATAACTTATACCTTGGACTGTCTATTAGGTAACCTTACTATAACAATAATATTGTCAAAGTTTAATCTGCAAAAGGGGTGTATTATAGGTCGCATAAGTGCTCCCGAAGATTAAATGATTAACTATAAGCGGTATCAAACATACGACTGATATGCGAGCGTTATACGATCTAAAGCTTTAGCTACTAATAGGTACTTGGTAGAGGTGAGATGTATTTACTCGGATCTTGGTGTGGACGAGTATGCTCTTGATCCTACTTGAGTTTTAAGAGTATTTAGGAGTACCGGGAGTGGTAAAAACGCAGTTGGAGAATCTGTAATAATATATGATACTAAAGCTCGGAATTGTTTAACTGACTGATAAATTGTTAAATTTGATAGTCTAAGAGAACAACTTAAAATAGAAGTTGGTACGAATGATGGATAAGTGAATTTTCACTGAAAAAACCCCTAATTATATTTGGCTCATTGAGATGAAGTAAATTAGAATGAAACAACTATTAACGGATTTAACTCGCGTATTTTTATTTTATTTTATTTGCTGACGTTTCGGATTCGTTTCGTTTTAAGCAAGGGATTGAATTTTGCTGTGACTCCGCGTCGTATTCCTTTCGAAGAAATAATCTGCAGCGTTGAGGATTGTCTGGTAAAAAACAGCATCAAGAAACAAGATTCGGAGGCTATACGTCAAGATATATCGTCAGTCTTGCGTCGGAACAAGCTACCAAAATCGAATATTTCTCGTGCTGAACAGATCGCACTGAAGAACTTGCGAGAAGATCCGGATATTGTCGTCCTCCGTGCAGACAAGGGAAATGCGACCGTGGTTATGGACGCGTCAAGCTACAATGAAAAAATCACTACTTTGTTGTCCGATACAAACACTTATCGAAAGGTAAATAAAGACCCTACCGCGAAAATACTAAAGGCCACTTCAAACTTAGTGTCTAAATATTCCGAGAAATTGAAGCTTGACGTAAAAATGTTAATTCCTTCTTGTCCTAAACCACCTAGAATGTATGGTTTACCGAAGGTACACAAGACCGATGTTCCACTACGACCAATTGTTTGTCAGATCGATACACCAACTTACCGACTGGCTCAACATGTGGCGAAAGTGCTAGCTCCGCTTAGAGGAAACACACAAGCATATGTACGGGATTCTTACCATTTTGTTAGTGAGATTAAAGACTTACATCTCACTAATAATGAAACTATGGTCAGTTTTGATGTTCAGTCGCTTTTTACAAGCATACCTGTCAGAGACTGCATTGAAATTGTTCAAAGGAAGTTAAGGGAACATAACTTGTCATTAGAATATGCAGAATTATTAGAACATTGCTTGACATCAGGCTATCTTTTGTGGAATGGAGAGTTCTACATGCAAATCGACGGTATAGCAATGGGATCACCTGTCTCTCCCGTAGTCGCCGATATATTCATGGAGGACTTCGAGGAGCGCGCTTTACCTGTGGCCCCGGCTGTGCCGAAGATGTTTAAACGGTACGTAGATGATACTTTCACCATTCTTCCTAAAGATAGTGTTTCTGTTTTTCTGAACCATCTTAATTCCATTAATAGCAAAATACAATTCACAATGGAGTTAGAACATAATAATACCTTAGCTTTCTTAGATGTTTTATTGAAAAGAAAACCCAATAACCACCTAGGTCATACAGTGTATCGAAAGAAAACTCATACAGATAGGTACCTTAACGGTGATTCACACCACCATCCATGTCAGCTAGCTACCGTGGGCAAATCTTTGTTTCAGAGAGCACGTGGCATCTGTGACAATGAACACCTGGCTGTGGAGCTCCAGCATGTTAGAGAAGTACTACAGGCCAACAAGCTGGAGATACCACGCCAACGTCGCAGACGTCATGAAAAAGCAATTACAGTTGAGCGGAGGCCTGCCGTATTGCCATTTGTGAGAGGAGTTACAGACAAGATTGAGAAGATCTTGAAGCGTGTTTCCATCAAAACATATTTTAAACCGCTGAAGAAGATTTCTCAACTTTTGAGACCAGTAAAATGTAACATCCCCTTACAAGATGCAGGAGTATACAAGCTGGACTGTGATTGTGGTCTCTCTTATATAGGGCAAACAAAGAGGAGTATTGCTACTCGTGTGAAGGAACACATAGCTGATGTGAAACACCGCCGTTTCCGGAAGTCTGCAGTCTGTGAACATGTCATGGATAAACCCAACCACTCTATCCAATTTGATAAAGCCCAGGTCCTTGCGAAGGAAGTCCGTTACTTACCTAGGATGCTTCGCGAGGCAATTGAAATTCAAAAACACCCGAATTTCAATAGGGAAGATGGTTTCTCCGTTCCAGCAGCTTGGGATCCAGTAGTCCACCTCATCAAATCCTAAGCGGACAGAAGACTGCATAGACTTAGTTTTCATTTTTAATTTAATTGAAATTTTTTGGTTTTGTATAATTTTAATTTTAATGTCATAATATTTTTTAATTGTAAATATATAAGTGTCCTAAAAAATGACTTTCTACTGAGTTTCTTGCGGCGTTTCTTCTCAGTAATGATGGTCTTTCCGAAGCGCTAGTAACGCCCCCTATTAGGTTTTAATTGTAATGTATAAAAGTAAAATTTTTTGCGTAAAATGTAACAATAGTATTTCATAATTTAGAATAGGGTAGTTTTTCAAAATTTGTAATTTAAATATAAGGTAGTTTGCATAACTGTATAAATCACTTTAGCGTTAGACTTTTGTCAGCTCAGTCATGCTACGATTATGGAAACTGTAAAGAATCCGAAACGTCAGCAAATAAAATAAAATAAAAATACGCGAGTTAAATCCGTTAATAGTTGTTTCATTCCAATGTGTAATAACCGCGAAGGCATCAGAAATTATTATGAAGTAAATTATACAAGTACGTAGTAAGTAGGTACCTACTTATTGAAGTACCTATACAGTTCTTAAGTTGTTTAGCTATGTTTTTTTTTTCGAAATAGCACACATTTAATGACCAAGAGATAAACTCCACCTAAGTACCTACTAAGTATAAAGTCCGGGATCTTTCTTGTATTTTAAATACACGTAGAGATCACTTTTGGTTTTGGAAACATTCATTTAATTGACGAATAAGTATTCTGAATTTAGATGACTCATTCTCGTTACGCATTCTGTGTAGTACCTACGTCGCAGCTCTAGTGGTACTTAGTTATTGATCTGGAGTGCTCTAAATACAACTTAGATGTGACATTTATCTTAGATAGTTTTAGGTTAATTTGGATTACTAGAACAGGGTATGTAATACCGCAGATTCCAATCCAAATAGTTGGTATGTAAGTAATTAGTAATTACATTCTACTAAGGTGTTATAGTCTGGAGGTCATTTACACCATATTTTCGATACGTCGGTAATCGTTCGTTCAAATTATTATATCTAAGTGTTGATATGAGCTAAGTCGCCTCGTATATATAGACATAATTTGTTAATTAGGGTGAGCAATCAACCACCAACATTTCAAAGCATTACATTTCAGAATTCTTCACTCAATGTTTTTTTCTGTTTTCAGGTTCAAACCGCGCGAGTTCAATGACTTCCACCATGCATCAGAATCGTGTCTACACACCTGACAGCCTGAACCGAGGTACTACCACTACTCACGAATCCAGTTTAGAGTGAGGGGGGGAGCAGTCTGCATTCAAATTCTATTTGATCCAAAACAATACCTATAATAATAATCATTTTGCGGTTATATGTAAGTATATTTTCCGTCCTCCGGCCAGAAAGCGGCTACTTTGTGGCCGCTTCGCTAAATGAAATTTCCGCTTTTTGGCGTCGTAAAATAGTATACTGACCTCGGCCAGTAAAATATAAAAGCCTCAGATCACATTTTTGTCATTTTTTATTTTGCTGGCCTCGGTGCGTAATGTACTATTGTTCCTCTTTCACGGAAAAAGTACTAGGTAAATGGATTTTGATGAAACTGTACAAATACAGCTTATACAACAAAATAACATACCTATTACCTATAGGCTGTTTTCTATAAAGATATCGAGTAAAATACACATCGTAAGCAGACAAAGTCACGGCAATAGTTAATACTTAAACTATTAGTAGTTAGAACAAAACAAACTGTTATAAAATTATATGTTGCCTTCGGTCGTTAACTAGTTAGAGCTGTTGAATGGTTTTAGGTCCCTAAGGTATAACTGGAGTCAGACCCCAGAACTAACAAAAGTAATGATTACTTCTATAATGGCTGTAGTCAACGTATTGTGTGTACAGTCATCATCCAATATGTAGTAGCTGTCAAGGAACTTAAATACATATATCTACACGCCTCTATTATCAGATTTGTTATTGTCTTCCGATATAATGAGGGTCACCGCGTGTCAGAAGTCCGCTAGATGCGCTAGTGTATAATGAGGTCCAGCTGTCATGTACCACCAATCACAGGCCAGTAGCTTGCCTCTCATTGGTGGTACATGACAGCTAGACCACATTCTACTCTAGCGCATCTAGCGGATTTCTGACACGCGGTGGCCCTCATTGACTAGGTACCTTCACTTCTTTCACAATATTTTTATTGTGTTCATGTTTGTGTATGTCAGGTTACTTACTCTGAAACTTTTATTTTTTATTAATAAATATGCAAATAAAAATCAGTCATTTAGATAAAATTTATTCAGTACAAAACTTCTAGTAGATATATACGTACAAATGCTATATTTGTTCAGTTCGTTACCATTTATGTAAGTATAAAAATAAGAGATTTTACGTAGTTAAGTATATGACTTATATATCTAAAATTTACCTTTATAGGTAGGTACATTTGTCTTGAAGATAAAAATATATTATATTGAGAATCACTTTATATAAATAATTAAGTAGATAAATCTGCACTATACCTACAGTCAGCATCAAATATAAAAGTAGCAGCCAAGGTGATCAAATATATCGGAACACGCTGTATTTTAAACAGACACGTGCAACGATATATTTGATGCTCACAGTACTTACAAATTAAAAGTATTCAATAAAACAGATCTATTTACCCAAAATGGTAAACATTATTTTAACTAATTCAAGAAAATATCTATCTTCGAGCGTTTGAGACACCTTCATTGTCGTCTGTAGATAATATAATAATGTTTATAATAATAGTTGCAAATATTATTAAGTATCAATTAAGTATCAAAACAGTATTTAAATGTTCAATTATATTGATGTACCATTAATCAGTCTGATCTTATAAGTACAAGTAAAGAAATAAAAAAGTCATAAAAAAAACTATAAGTACATACTATTTTTGGCTTATTTCCTCTACCTTATCATTTCCATCGACCTGATCATCTCTTTTACAACTCACATCGTTCAAATTCACCATCTCAGTCTCATTCTCGCAGAGGTCAGTCTGGAAATAACCTTGTATCTCCTTTAAACTCTTACCTTTCGTCTCGGGTACACATATAAATACAAATAAAGCACCAGCGTAAGCGATTCCAGAGAAGCACCAAAACACTCCACTCAAACCAGATACATTCTTCACCTCCTGAAAGCCCTTAGACACTCCAAATCCCAGGATACCTCCAAAAACACTTAATGACGTCATTGCTATCGTTTTTATGTTCAAAGGGAAAATCTCAGCTATGATAATGAAGATTATGGAGTTGAATCCAAGAGTAGAGATTATGCTTGCGCTCATAATACCTACGAACGGTACAATTCCATAAGGACTTAGGAGTTCTTGGTCTAAATTAATTACTTCTTGTAAGAAGAAGTAAATGCTGACTATGGTGAGGGAAAGACCGGTGCCGAAGAAAGAGTATATCATTAGGGGACGACGATTTACCCTGTCAGCCAGCTGTGATGACATCAAACCTGCGAACAATCAGGTAGTAAGCCTAGGTGGTAAATTTCCCTAACACAATTTTCAAAGTCTAATTTTTGTTTGTTCCATAAAAAACACAAAAAAAAAATTACCTATCCAATTTGGTAGAATTAATCGGATGCTATGCGCGTACCTACATACATTTCAGTGACTCATTTTGACTTATAATATATAGATAGGTAGGTACCCTATATAGATAGATAGGGGTGATTCACACGAACCACCCAGGTAACCCGGAACTTTGCGGTAAACGGAAATTTGCAACAATCAAATAAAACTACTTAATGTTATGCTTAAGAAAAATACTTACTCACGACAAACCGGACTGCTCCAAAAATAATAAAAACAGTTGACAATTTCATTGTTGATTTGCTCTCCAGCATGATACGGCCCAGATAATTCTGTATCGTGATTCCACCTGTCATTATTTCTGACAATTTTAAACCTTAAACAAAACACGTTAAAGATGATCGTTTCTGTAACCCTGATATAGGTACCTAATTTAAAAAAGAAACATGCTTGATTTCTACCTCAAAATCAAAATAGAGGTGACAACACAGAGGTTGTTTTCTCTAGAATATGAAATCAAAGAAAGTGACGATTAAGAGAACTAGTAATGCCATCTAGCGCCATTTTGTTTCTAGCTATCGTTGTCCATGTTTCCTCTACAACTACAAAGGAACAAAACATCATTCGTTTTGTTCCTTTGTAGTTGTAGAGGAAACATGGACAACGATAGCTTGCCAAAAGATTCAAAGCATCACCAACAGATGGCGCTAATTTTACGTTTTAAGAAACACTCCATTAGATGTAAAGAATTATATGAGTACGTAAAAACTAGTATAAGGAATAGAGCACGATCCCAGAGTCAGCATCATTTACATATTTTCTCACGAATAATAATTATGTATGGATAAAGTAGTGCTATTATTTACTTGAAGTGTGTGCATACTCGCTAACCCTAACCTAACCTATACTAGCGGTCCCGGCAGACTTCGTCCCGCCCGGCAAAAAAAATTAAGAAAAATGTTAAGGGTGGACAACCCTTATCACGAAAGGGTATGAAAAATAAATTTTGGCCGTTTTTAGACCTACTCAATATGCTCACAAAATTTCATGAGAATCGGAGGAGTACGGGAACGAACATTGTGACACGAGAATTTTATATATAAGATTAATAACTATGTATTCCCCTACATATAAACAATAGCGTTTTTTTTTATATTATATATAGTATTTTATTTATACCTGATGCAATCAATATTGCTTTCCGATATCGTCTCTCAGTGAAAAACTCCTTTGCTGTGCTAGACCTTTTCATGTCACCTTTTACGTGTGCTTGCATGCTTGTGAGCTCATCTTCCAAGTTCTGAAAATATTACAAAACGAATAGTAAATGATATTTGCTAAATTGTACTTAAGCTGTGGCTGTTTAACGTTATCTTAGTTTGATAAAATATTAGGGACTTTAAAAAAACAACAAGCTCTTATTGAGTTGTCAGGGTGCCGTATTATTTTGTACTGAAAAGAAAAAGAGAAAAATGTTACCAAGTTATTTAAATTAGTTTGATACACACACATGTTTAAAAATGACTATGCTCTAACTCTATGATCTATGCTCTCACATTCAGTTTAAAATAACGCATGGTAATAACGCTGATATTTTAATGTAGAGGGCACTGGTAAGTACTATTATTGCTCACCTTTTCTTCAACATAACCCCTTAATCTTCTCAACACGCATCTAGCCTTCTCCACTTGTCTGTCTTTCAGAAGATAGTACGGTGATTCTGGTATCCAAATACAAGCCACGAAATATAATGTGCTCCATCCTACTGAAAATACAATGTTTATTTCACGCGTACAATATCCGGAAATATACAAGTATATAAGAAAACTTAAAAATAAAAATAGTCACGGAATTGATGAACTGCCACCATCTTTGATGAGGCAATGCGCGGATCAACTAACTTTACCTTTCTGCTCGTTAATTAATCAATCTTTTGATGAAGGAACTTTCCCAGATCTTTTAAAAATTGCTTTAATAAAACCTATTCATAAGAAAAATAATAAGAATGATCCTAATAATTACCGTCCGATATCCCTTCTACCCACAGCTTCTAAAATATTTGAAAAGGCAATGTGCGACCGAATTTATAACTTCTGTGAAAAATATAAGATACTTGACGATAATCAAAACGGTTTTCGCAAGCAACGTTCTACAATTTTAGCTGTCTATAAGTACATTCAGGAAGTCCTAAATATTATCAATATGAAAAAATATGCTGTTGGTATATTATTGGACATGACTAAGGCATATGATAAAGTACAATATAACATACTACTTGATAAATTATATGGAATAGGAATCCGTGGTATTGCACACAACTGGCTAGCATCTTATTTAAAAAATAGAGAGCAAATTGTAGAAATAGAATCGTTTAACTTTACAACTAACGAAATAGTAAACATTCGGTCTGATAAAAAACTAATTAATGCTTCTATTCCTCAAGGAAGTGTGATTGGCTGTCTTTTATTTTTAATTTACATAAATGACATTCCTAAGATCATGAATGAACCGTGCATCTTATTTGCAGATGATATATCACTTCTTACAACATGTGACAATGAAAAAAATTTAAATGATAGTCTACACTCTATCCTCGATAAAACTGTGGATTGGATGAGTGATCATAATCTGGAAGTTAATTTTGAAAAAACTAAACTCATGGCTTACTATCCGTACCAAAAAGCTCCGCTAAATATAAATTTTACTTATAACAATACTAGATTCAAAGTTGTCCAGGAATTTACACTCCTTGGTTTAGACATAGATACACATACTAACTGGAAACCTCATATAAAGAAAATTAGATCTAAAATATCAAAATTTGCATATGCGCTCAGAGAGATAAAAAAAACGACAGACTTACAAACTGCACTTGTGACATACTATGCATATGCCCACTCGTGGCTAAGTTACGGGGTTATAATGTGGGGAAATAGCACAGATGTATCCAGCCTTTTTATTCTACAAAAAAAACTCATAAGAATTTTAGTTAATATCGAAATTACTGATAGCTGCAGGCCCCATTTCCAAAAACATAAAATACTTACATTACCTAGTATATACATATTAGAAATATGTAAATTTGTACGCAAATATCCGAATTTTCATACAAAACGAGAAGATTTACCCCTAACTTATTCATTAAGACACAAAAATAGATTAATATTGCCCTCATCAAATATTAAAATGCATTCATCAAGCACACTCTCAATGTCTGTTATAATATATAATAATCTTCCTAAAATAATAAAAGATGAAACAAATGATCCAAAATTTATTACAAAATTAAAAGAACTACTAATTAAAAAATGTTATTATTCTGTTAATGAATACCTAGATGATGACAAATTATGAGCAATAGTATTATATATTTTATTTTAATATAGATACATTATTATTTAGAAGTAGAAAAAATACTTATTTAATAATTATGAAACTGACTGCCCACCTATGTTGTTAAGTTTATTGTTTGACTATATTGTTAGTATGTAAGTTAAGCATAAATAATTATTAGGTATTTAAAATACCTCTTATTGTACCTACTTCAAATGCAATAATATAAGTAGATAATTTATAAGAATTAGTACCTACCTAATAATTTTATGATTGTAAATTAAGAAGCTGAACTGAGAAATAATTTGTTGTGCCCAACAGGGTCTATAAGTATATAGTAATACTATTTGTAAAACTATTATTTATAGAATGCAAATAAAGTATTGAGTATTGAGTATTGAGTATACCACTGGCAACACTAACACCATGTAATTAAGGCATTCGTAAGACACGAAAGGACCAATAACCATCACTAGTAAAGATCCCAAATTGAACGTAAACCTCGTGTAAAGTGATAAAGTTGCTCGTATGTCCTTGTCTGCAATTTCAGCTACGTACATCGGCATAGACTGAAAAAATAACACCACTATATTTATGGAACATGTAGAAACAATAAATGGCAACACTAAAAAAACAGTACGAGCACCATAGCTGACCCTAATTAATGGATAGATTTAAGAAGTTAAAAATCAAAATAAAAATACCTACATTGGAATGAACAATGACTATTGTCAGCTCAGTCGTGCTACGATTATGGAAACTGTAAAGACACCGAAAAGTCAGCCAATAAAATAAAATACGCGAGTTAAATCCGTTTAAAGTTGTTTCATTCCAATGTATAGTAACCGCGAAGGCATCAGAAATTATTAGTGCTTTCATTTATATGGACACTTGCTTTTGCCCGCGACTTCGTCCGCGTGGAACTCCTCCTTTTTCGCAGTCGGTTAAAAAGTAGCCTATGTTCTTTCTCAGGCTCCAGACTGTCTTTGTACCAAATTTCATTTAAATCGGTCCAGCAGTTTTAGCGTAAAAGCGTAACAGACAGACAGACAGACAGACAGACAGAGTTACTTTCGCATTTATAATATTAGTAGGGATGTAGAAACAATAGATTGCAACACTAAACCTTGTCGTTTTTCAAAGTGAGGTTTTTTCGGAAACGGCGGTATCTTTTGACCTTCATAAGAGCTTCTAACAGTTTAAATTGAATAAATGTCAGCTTAGTCGTGCTACGATTATGGAATCTGTAAAGACACCGAAAAGTCAACCAACAAAATAAAATACGCGAGTTAAATCCGTTTAAAGATGTTTCATTCCAATGTATAGTAACCGCGAAGGCATCAGAAATTATTAGTGCTTTCATTTATATGGACATAGGCGATTGGAGTAAATAATTAGACATTTGATAAAATGTACTTACTGTACATATGTACCTACTCACCGTGCTAATCATACCTGTTCCACAGCCCCACAGAAACCTCGTAATATAGAGTAACCACGCTTTTGCTGCAAATATGATGACAAGCTGGGAACAGAAAACAAAAACTACCTACATATATTTTTCCTATAAGTACTTACCTACCTACTTCGGTCATGTGTTTGTGACTTGTCAATATGTAGGTACTCTTTGTCTATCGTCAGATCAGTCGTGCTACGAATATGGGAGCTGTAAAGTTATAAACGTCAGCAAATAAAATACGCGAGCTAAATCCGTTATAGTTGTTTCTTTCCAATCCTAATCCTAACTAATATTACATATAAATGCGAAACGCGGTCTGTCTGTCTCGCTTTCACGCTAAAACTACTGAATCGATTTAAATGAAATTTGATACACATATAGTCTAGAGCCTGAGAAAGGACATAGGTTACTTTTAATTTAATAAAAATAATTGCAAGGGGTTAAAAGGGGGGATGAATTTGTATGAAATTCCAAGCGGACAGAGTCGCGGGCAAAAGCTAGTGTGTAATAACCGCGATCTCTCAATCGTACAAAGGTTAACATAAGTAGGTACTCTATTATACATATCCTTTGTTATCGCTTCAACCGCTGTAGATATGTACTTACCTACATAGGTATTTATTTTTTAGTGCAGTAAAGAGTTTACATTCTTACATACTATTGTTATTAATTCGATTTATCAGAAACTCAGTTCGATACCGTGTTTATTTATTAAATGAATACCGTAACGCGATGCCTTTGATAGGGGCCTACAGTAAGCGTCAGAGATATCTGACCCCGCCTACAACACATTATTATATTATTAATAATTATTATAACATTGTATTAAGCAGACGGGGTTAGATATCTCTCTCTTACTGTACATCGACTTGTGCGTCATAATTTATTTTTATTGTTAATAGCGACCCGCCCCGGCTTCACACTTGTGCTATATAGATTCCTCTTAAATCACTCTATCTATTAAAAAAACCGCTTCAAAATTGCGTAGTTTTAAAGATTTAAGCAGTGCGGTTCTGCAGTAAAGGCTGGCAGAAGGTCAACTTCACTTCTGTATTAATTTTTAAAAAAATCCCCATAAAATAATACGCTTCGTTCTCTCTTATCTCTATCTTAAACCTAATTTCTTTAGAATAATAACTGTCGTTCGTGAGCAATAAAATAAACAGCATACTTACATTAAAAGAAACATATACATAGCTATATACTTACCACTGTTTACGTAAGCGTATGAGGAGAGGGGGTAAAAGCTTTGCTTATTTTTTCTAACAAGGGTACGGGGGGTACGTAATACTTGAAAGTCCCCTACGCACAATCTTGTATCACATCACATCAGCCTATCGCCGTCCACTGCCTCTCCAATTGCATTTCTCAAGATGGATTTATGCATACCGTTCCTAGTAAAAGAGGCACTGCACTGCCAAGTATAGTGGCACGTCTGCCAAAGTTGTCTGCCAGGAATCTCGTCGCTAAACTGCCAGTCATGAACCCTGGCGCCGACATCGCCACAATCCACGCTACTTCATCCTGAAATATTTAAAAGATAAGATAAAATTTAGGATAAGACTATTCTCAGCTCAGTCGTGCTACGATTATGGAATCTGTAAAGGCTCCGAAACGTCAGCCAATAAAAATAAAAATAAAATACGCGAGTTAAATCCGTTAAAGTTGTTTCATTCCAAGCAAAAGACTAACTGTATGCTCAACTTGGTTGACAATAAATAAGACAACTTCATCCTAGAATATTCAAAAGATAAGATAAAATTAACGTATAGCAAAACACTATATAGTTATATATACTCGACTAGGTTGACAATCAATAAGACAAAATCAATGTAAGGTCAAGGCTTCTAATTCCGTCTACGGGGCTATTCCGTCACGTACACGTTTTTGGCGAATCTAAGCACAGTTCGCCGCTGCCGGTAAAGCAGTAGAGTTTTCTAATCCAAACTAAAAAACACTCATGACGCTGTGCAATGAAGGAAGAAAAATATCTGCTTTCAAAGTTCAGTTGCGTTTCGAATCTGAAGTGCGAGTATAGTACTATGCGGTTTGATCGAAGATAAATATGAAACAGTTAGACTTCTAGGCTTGTTTGTGTGTTTATTACAACGTCTATGATATGTATAAACGTGTCTGCCTGTTCGTGATGCGTAAAATTACGATAGTTTTTAGTAATTCAGCATGAAAAATTAACAACTTCAAAATAGTCAAGTGGGCAATTCCGTCTATTTTTTAAGGGGCAAAGCCGTCATATGCCGTATTTCCCGATTCCAGGCGTTGTCAACATTTTTTTAGTTTATTAAATTTTAAAATAGGTACACTTGTCAATCTGGCAATAAAAAGCTTAGCTGTGACGAAATATATGAGTAGGTAATTCGATAGAACGTAGTACGAAAATACTCCGGACTGCAAAATGCATAAATCCTTATTTTATGAAATAATATATATAAAAAATATATATATTAGTAATTTTTTAAAAGGTTGAGCTGATCTGACTGGCAAAGCATGCCGAAGTAGCCCCAAAAAAATGATTTTGCGGATAACTCCTATTGTAAATTTTATATCTAAGGTCTTATAACACATATTTGATTGAAATCGACGTGTGTTCATTTTCAGCTAGTTAAGACTTGAAAAAACTGCGTAATTCTAGGGAAACTGCTTGCATAACGGAATAGCCCCACTTTGGCGGGAAACTCCGTCTACCTGACTATTTGTAAAAAAAAATATATAATAAATTAAGCAACCTAGATAAATGGAATATCATACTTTTACTTGATAGCCAAGTAAATTGTGAGTCAAATACATGCGACCCATGGGTAAATAGTTATAAATAAACGTTTCAAATTTTTAACCAAAGTTGATCTAGCTCAAAAATATGCCGGAATTAGAAGCCTTGACCTTATAGTAGTTATACTTATATATTTCAATTTTTGAAGATATTTACAAATAATATCCTTGTTTTCAGTGCAGGCACGTTCATTTACGAAACCATACACCTACCATAAGAGCTTAACTTCCTACAGTAAGTTAATACTTACTGTAGGAAGTCAAGCTCTATAGCTACCTACAATATGTTTAGTTCCCAAGCATTGTTAAGCCGTATCAAAAGCTGAATCACCATAAAGTGTTATAAATAAACAACAATATATCGCATATACAGTATTAAAGTGACTTAATTAAAAATATATCGTTACTCCATTTTAGTAATCCCTACTAATATTATAAATGCGAAAGTAACTCTGTCTGTCTGTCTGTCTGTTACGCTTTCACGCTAAAACTACTGGACCGATTTAAATGAAATTTGGTACAAAGAAATTGTGGAGCCTGAGAAAGAACATAGGCTACTTTTTAACCGACTGCAAAAAAGGAGGAGCTCCACGCGGACGAAGTCGCGGGCAGAAGTTAGTAACAAATAAAAAAGAAACATCATAATCGTTTCGATTCAGTCGAAAGTTTTAAGGTAACAAACATAATAGTATTAGTTAAATTATTATGAAAAAAAGCTCTGCATTTTTTTTATAATGTAAGGTAGGTACTTACTTGATTTACACGAAAGCTGGTTTCATTTTCAAATTTGGGCACTACAGGTGATATCCAAGCGGATGACGCTCCAATTGTAATTGAGCCAATTGAAACTGTAGGTAGTAAAAATAATAATATACAGTCAAAACAGTTTATAACGACATCGGATATAAATATAGAGCGACATATTGTTTACAACGACGAAACTTTTAAACTAAACTTTATCTATGTTCATCGGCTATAACGACCAACCGCTTCTTGTCTCAGCAAAACAAAACAATACATACAATACTTACTCAAAATTGTGTCACTATATTGCAGATACCATGTTAGTTCAATGCGGTTTAGTAAATAACAAGCCAGTCGAACAAATGTTACTTTACTACGTTTATCCTTTACTGAAGAAATAATCGAACATTTGAAGTACCTATTCTCATGATCACCGAATGGATTTGAACCTGCGAATTCAGAATCGCTCATTCGCTATAACTCTTATTAATTAGGTAACCTTCTAAATAAAATACTTACGGCTTAAAGCTACTAAATGCTGTACAATTCTCCTCTGCTCTGTCATTTTGAAAAAAGTGTGAGCATTCGTTTGTTCACATCTACAAAATAAACACACGTTAAAATAGTTAGGTACTTCGAAATCTTGTAGACATCATCAGTTTCAAAGTCTGTATTCTGTATCTATATTATAATTAGGTAAGCATGTATATTTGTGCATAACTACCTACCTAATTACAAGATGAATAACACAACAGCAATACCTAAGTATAATGGGGATGACGTTAGATTATTAAAAAATATTAGACACGTAAGTAGGTATTATTTTTTTTCAAACTAATAAACAGAGCCTAAGTGCTTCTAAAGTTCGGGAGTGGGGGCTCGTGACGTCATGATAATAATATGGTACAATTTATGCCTAGCTAACCCCCGCTCTCGAAGTTAGGAAGCGCTTATCTTTGGCTTTTATTGTTCGATTAAGAACAGAAAAAATAGGTGTCCTATATCTTTTGGCTATCTTTGATGGACAAAGAAACAAACATTCACCATGCCTATTAATATTAGCAACCTATATAGGTGCAGTGGGAAATTAGCATGCAGGCACGCAGTATAAATATTTATAAAATACTTAGGTACTTTAGTATAATTAGTTTACTTATACCTAGCTAGTAAAACTTTATCATTTATTCAGTGGTTTAAAACTTTTAAAACAGGTAGGTATGTACCACTAAATAAAGTACTTACCTACCTAACTACCGACTTAAGTAGGTACCTTCTTTGAATTTAGTGTTTTATTAACGATAGAGTTCAATGACCTCATAAATAAAATAAGTATACGTACCTACCAGCCTATTTGGGAAGCATAAGTGTTTTCGTTTTTGGAATCATTTCAAAGGAACAAAGAGTCTTTGTAAGTAGGTACCTACCTACATATGGGTAAGTAACATTCGTCCGGGCATTATTACCTACTAGCTGTGCCCGCGACTTCGTCCGCGTGGAATAGTTATTTTCCCCTCTTTTACTCATTTTCCACTGTTTCTTCGCTCCTATTGGTCGTAGCGTGATGTTTTATAGCCTAAAGCCTTCCTCGATAAATGGTCTATCCAATAAAAAAAGATGTTTTCAATTCGAACCAGTAGTTCCCGAGATTAGCGCGTTCAAACAAAGAAACAAACTCTTCAACTTTATAATATTAGTATAGACAGACAGACAGACATGTCAAACGTAAAACACCCTGTCGTTTTTGCGTTGAGGGTAAATAACAGTGCTAATTGGCATGTAATAAAGTTTAAATTAAATCACACAGTGATGTAAATATGCACCTGTTACTAATAAAAATTAAAAAAAACTTTAGTAGGTACTTACCAACTTTTCTTTATATAGGTAACCGATAGGAAATTTAGTAGGTAATACCTAGGTACTTAGTTACTTAATCAGCATCAATTAAGTAGGTACCTATTTTACAATGAATTTGATTTAGGTAACTATCAAGCGTAACTTCATTGGATGTAATTTATTATGTACTTACTTAATACCTAATATTATTAAACCGGTGGTGCAGAAATTGCGATAAACTTTATCTTTTAACATCTAGTTAGCTACACTATTTACATACCGGCAACAATGTTGTTATGTGCAGTGTGTTCATTATAATATCAACTTATCAACATTATTGTTAATAAAAAAATATACGCGCTAAATGCACGTCGTAACGAGACGAGCTCGCGAAATAACTGACTTTGACATTGGTTTGGTTGGCTCAAGCCTGGAATAGAACAAAGTTAGGCCTTGATTGGGAGGTTATGTTTCATGAGCAAAATCGAGAAGTTGCAAGATAGAAATTTGACATTAACAATGAACTACTGATTAATTACGTAGGTATACATGCATAAGTAAACTATGACCCAATAAATATTGACTAGATAGGTACTAAAGTATTTTCTATGAAATAAAAAGATTAATTTCTCCTATTAGGAGTGTAAAAGAAAAAAAAATCTAATAATATACCTAAATTACAGTTTAGTTTAAATAAGTCCCTAACTATATTATGGAATTTAAATAATTATAATATAGTTAATAATATTGTTATAATCTTCTAATTGTAATGTGAACTTAATGATTATTATGATGATAGCCTTAGCGAATAATTCGATATGAGATATGTAGCAGTCGAGTTTCCTCACGATTGTTTGTAATTTAATGATATATTTATATTGTTCATGGTTAATAATAATACAGAACTTTACAATAAGTAATGTTTTTTTTCATGATTATTATGGCAACACCAATACCACAGATTACTAAAGAAAATATATAAACGTCAGTCGTCACATCTGCCATTCCATTAACTGACTTTTGATGTTAGTCTATAGTCTGTGGTCCTTTCCAGGGCTGCCAGATTGTATCTTTTGATACAAAACGTGTATAATTTGATGTGAAATTGTATCCTAGATGTATAATGACCCATTTCGTATAATTTGATACAAAAAATACTCGGGGCACGGAAAGTATGAAGCGGAATCTTTAGTATGAAATGAACGTATTACCAACATGACAAAATATAACGTATTAACGTGTTTTGATGTGAAGTCTGTAGGTTTTTTTCTCAACGTTGGCACACTTGTGTTTTTGTTGTTTTTCTTTGTTTGTGTTATGTAAGGCGCCTAAACCTAACTTATTATTTTATTTCTCATCACATAGATACTAAGATGGAATGCCTCAGTGCTAGTAATTTGATGTACAAATGCGTGCCTATCAAGCGTGAATTTTGATTTAATATGAAATACAACATCATTTGTTTTCAGTATTTGTGGAATTCCTGATTTAAATAAAATTAGTATTTTTTCCATTTGCACCCCCCCCCCCCCCCCGTTCGTAAATATGTATAATAGAGTCTAATTTCGTATAATTGCTGATGACGGACCGTATATGGGAAATATTTTTGCTGGCAGCCCTGGTCCTTTCTCCTTGGCATTTCGCTGTAAGAAGTGTCGTGCGTGGCATTCATGCTGATTTGTCTGCGAAAAAATACAATAAAACACATAATATTAGGGATTTCGCGATGTCAGAACATGTGCTGCCGGCCGAAGAGCCGATTCGGTTCGTAGCCCCCTTGATTCAAGACAATCCGACAGGATGGGGGCCGTGCGAAATGCCGGACCAATTTAGGGACATGCCTTACCAGCCCTTCAGCAAAGGTGATCGGCTAGGCAAGATTAGTGACTGGACAATGGTACAGGACAAGAAATACCAGAGTAAGTTGAATGTATATGTTGCTAGAAAGCAATATAACATGTAACTAGTCATCATTTTGAGGTTATGTTGAACTGCTAAGATTATTAACTCGGAGAGCGTCAAAAACATCTCCGATCATTAAATTAGGGTTATGTCATATCAGATTATTTATATCGTAGATTATAATTATACTTAAGAGATGTTGTGAGTTGGCAAATGTCAAAAAATGCTGACACAGCTAGCTTATTAAATTTTATCAAACCAAAAGATGTACTATTAAAAATGGTTTGACTTTATGGTCATTTATCTCACTTGTATGCGTATTTATATCATATATGTATCAACATAATAATTATTATACTTACATGATATAAATCAGCCATACTGATAGTGTCAAACCCTAAAACTAACCCTAGATTTGACACATACACAGATTATTACACAAGCATAATTAATAGCAATTTATGTGCCAGACACTTACTATGTCGACAACAGTGTGAATGCAGACAGGAACTTTATAAGCAAATATCGGTTAACAAATATAGGTAGTAAAGAATGTTCTACGGCCAAGTCACACAACATTAACTATAATAATAAAGACACAGTTTTCATTACTTTTTAGAGATAAACAAGCTGCTTTATCGAGACTTGGCTAGTTTTTTACAGAATGTTTTTGATGGGATTCAATAGACATCTGCTAATAGGCAATGCCAAAACACAAATAAAAATAAAGGAGAGTGTTAGTTGTTAATTTTATGGGTTTTTAAATAGCACAATAACAATGATTAGTAAATAAAAACATATTATTAACACATACATATTTGGATAGAGTAAGAGTTCTCATAATTAGACTAATTATCGTATGGTGGATTTAAACCTTAAATATTTTTTTTATAATATGGTCTAATATTGTTTTTATAATATTGTTTTCCTTTATTTCCAGATAAGTATGCATCACAGTTTGGCGCGGGATCGTCATATGCATACTATCATGACGAAGATGAGTCTACATTCCACTTGGTGGACACAACTAGAGATGTAATTTTTACTTTATAACTTAATATTTAATTTTAATTAATAATGTGTATTTTGATGAATTAACAACACCTTGTAAATTAAAAAATACCTACTAAGTAAATATTATTCTCTATTGACAGAAACGTGATGTGAGTAGCATTGTATTTTGTGTCTATGGTATTGATTAAAATAATAAGTTTGTATTTGTTTTAATTTAAATTATGTATTTTACAGCAAAAGCCGCCATATCAGCGTGGCCGTGCTCGCGGCCGTGGCCAGAGAGGTGCTAGAGGCGCGAGGACTCCTGGTGGCATGACTACGCTCAATAAGGTAATTAAACTGAAAATTAATATTACATACTTAGAAAAAAAAATGCTGTCATTTATAGCGATCCCCGCAGATGTCATCCTGCCCAGCAAAGCAGCATACATTAAGTAGCTGTTCCAACTAAATTTCAGAAAAATATGTATACTTATAATTGTGTGACGTTTATATATTATGTTTTATTATTACAATATTTTAATAGTTGATCTGTTGGAATGAAACAACTATTAACGGATTTAACTCGCGTATTTTTATTTTATTTTATTTGCTGACGTTTCGGATTCTTTACAGTTTCCATAATCGTAGCATGACTGAGCTGACAAAAGTCTAACGCTAAAGTTGATCTGTTATTTGAGAGATAAATCCAAAAAATAAAAGGTCCAACTCTATAGTAAGTAATTCGACTCTTGCCATTCTGTCATATTATTACAATTAGATTTTATAAATATACATACCTACCTATTTCTTAAATAAATAAATACCTACAGATAGATATGTGAACCTATTCCCAAGCACTAAGAATGCTTTTCCTTTAAAGAATGGCCTGAACATCGTATTATTAGGATAATTTATTTAACAAGTTATTGAAATAGTATGTGTTGTGCGTGAATAGGTTGCTTTAAGGTAGTTATGACAGTTTTATACATATTGTAATATCCTTACAGCAACGTGACCGTAAGATGGGCAAGCGGTGGGGCCAGCGAGGTGCTCCGATGAAGATCCGCGATGCGTCTGTCACGGTGAGACCCACGTGGGTTACCATCGAAGACATGGATTTCCCCAGGCTGGCTAAGCTCTCTCTGCCTGGCATCAAGGAAGGTAAGAGCATATTTTTTTTAACTATGGCTATATTATAGTGTTTTAGCTGTGGATGTATTTTTATATTTATCTATTTTACACATAATAACTTGATATTGATTGATATGATAAATTGTTTGCAAAAAAAAGAGAATTATTTTTGGAATTGCAAACCGATAGCATAGTAAGGGATTCTAAACTAGAATTGTATATTGGAATGAAACAACTATTAACGGATTTAACTCGCGTATTTTTATTTTATTTTATTTGCTGACGTTGAGCTGACAATAGTCTAACGCTAAAGTACTTTAGCGTTAGACTATTGACAGCTCAGTCGTGCTACGATTATGGAAACTGTAAAGAATCCGAAACGTCAGCAAATAAAATAAAATAAAAAAACGCGAGTTAAATCCGTTAATAGTTGTTTCATTCCAATGTGTAATAACCGCGAAGGCATCAGAAATTATTAGAATTGTATATCTATGTAACTTAATATATTTCTTCACTTGAGTAATAATGAAAAACATTGATGGCCTGGTTGTTCTAGTGGTCAGAGCCCCTGACTATGATACTGCAGGTTCCAATCTTGATAATAATATCAGTATGATGAGCACGAACATTTGTACATGCGTCTCTAAGGTTGTCTATGTACATTTGTCCGTTGTTTAGCATAGCATATCTACATAGCACGAGCATTGCTTATTTTGGGACTGTTTGTTTCAGGCGAAGACATTGCGTGCTGCGGTGTTCTAGAGTATTACGACAAGGCGTACGACCGCGTCAATGTCAAGCATGAGAAGCCGCTGCAGCGCATCGACCGTATCTTCCATACGGTAAATAAAAATATTAATATTTTATCATACTAATTAAAGCCGAGAGTTATAGACGAAGCTAATGTATTAAGCGCAAGATTGCATCAAACATTTTGTACCGGTATTATAATATACAATCACCTGATTGTGTAAAGCACTTGGTTTTAAAGCAATAGCAATTGATATGGTTTGAAAGTGTTATCTTATATGTGAAAATTGACTGACAAATAATACAAAGATTTGATTTTTGATACAAATCTTGAAACAGATTTGGAGTTGAAATTTGTCTATTTATACGGACCGTAGTTACGCTTTCGTTTCCAAACGATACTATAGTATTTGCGATTATTAAATCTTCCCAGTATGTGTAGAATTTTTCCTCTTTATAATATTAGTATAGATGCAGTCTATATATTTTTTTACTTAAGTTTTTACTAATTTGTTCTAATTGATGAATAGCTTATGAGTTACGACTAATTCAACAATTCCTAATTAAAAATACATATCCCAGGTGACTACTACCGACGATCCGGTGATCCGTCGTCTGAGCAAGACCACCGGTACTGTGTACGCTACCGACGCCATCTTGGCAACCATCATGTGTTGCACACGCTCTAACTACTCCTGGGACATCGTTATTGAGAAGATTGGTGAGTTTTTTTTTATTTGAGTAGGCTAAGATTTTGATGCGTTATGCCACTGTCTGTAAAATAATAAATAAGAATTTTAGTTCCGCTTGTTTATAATAAATTGATTTTATAAGTATACTATACATTATTATTGTTCTTACCTTGCCTTATAAATATGTCAGTATTATTAAAAAAAAGTATTTGATAGAGTGATCTTATTACTGAGAAGTGCAGTGTTAGGATTTATTTAACAATATGCAAAAAAATGCTATTTTTATTTGAACTAAACTAAAAATAACATTGATACCACTATGAGTATGTTATCAACTATATAAAAAATATCCTTAATAAATTGGGATAAAGCAACTGTAAAGTTTTCACATAAATATTATATTATTGTATAATATAATATTACTTCATATTTCCTATATTAATAGCAGGCTGAATGACTATGATCGTTTTTTAATTCTCACTTTAAAAAGTAATATTCAAAAAAATCTAAGTTGGTATTATATTTCAATCTACGAATGTGCTTTATTTGTTTTCAGGTGACAAGTTATTCCTTGACAAGCGTGACAACACCGAGTTTGATTTGTTGACTGTCAACGAGACGTCAGTGGAGCCCCCTGCTGATGATGGGAACTCCATCAATTCACCGCGCAACCTCGCGCTCGAAGCCACCTTCATTAACCATAATTTCAGCCAACAGGTATGGACACAGTAGACTGGCTTATATAAAACTAGCGGTTCGCCCCGGCTTCGCACGGATCCCTAATTTTTTCCAAAATAGTCTAGCCTATGTCACTCGGGAATAGTGTAGCTTCCCAACAGTGAAAAAAAATTCAAATCGGTTCAGTCGTTCAGAGCCTATTCAATCCAAACAAACAAAACCTTTCCTCTTTATTAAATTAGTATAGATTGACCCGGTCCAATTAAATTTTAAGCTAACGTCTGTCGACATTAATTTATAAATACCTACAGGTTTTATAATTTCTAATGCTAACGTGGTTTTTATATATTGAAATAAAATAGCTGTAACAGATTAAACTCGCGTATTTTATTTTATTTGCTGATGTTTCAAAAACTTTAGAATTCCAGTACTCGTAAAACAGGCACATAAAAGATACGCATTCTAACCTATAGTTTTTGCTTTGCAAAAGTTACGTGCCACACATACAACAAGTTTGATTTTCCAGTTGACTTTACGTAAAACGTAACCGTCTGCCCGTTTATATATTTATAAATAAATTCCCTAATTTTGCGAAGTCAACGTACCTATTTAACTTTTCTATATATTTTTATTACACAGGTGTTGAAAAATGGTCAGAGCGAGCCGAAGTACAAGTTCCCCGAGGGGAATCCGTTCGTGTCTGAAGAGGAGGAGGGCGAGGTGGCCTCCGTGGGGTACCGTTACCGCAAGTGGAACCTGAACAATGGTGTAGTAAGTAAAACTTGTGATTTGTACTATATAATATAATTAGGTCGTAAATGTTAATTTATGACCTGTTGATCTAGCAGTCAGAGATCCATAAACAAATAAACAGAATTAAATTAGTGAAAATTATTATTACTACTGTTGGTCTAGTGGTCAGAGGCCCTGACTACGAAACCGGAGGTTGCGGGTTCGAATCCCGCTAGGGGCAGATGTCAATGTGATGAGCACTGGCATCTGTACCTGAGTCTTGGATGTCTTATATGTATTTATGTATATTTATCCGTTGTCTAGTACCCATAACACAAGCTTTGCTTAAAATGGGTCTAGATAACTGGTTTGAATTGTCCAAAGATATTTATTTATTTATTATTCTAGCTATATTGATAGATCATAATTTATATATCCATATTTTACAACATTTATACTTTAAAACTAGCGACCCGCCCCGGCTTCACACACCCGTTCTATAAACCTTCCTCTTGTATCATTCTATCTATTAAAAAAAACGCATCAAAATCCGTTGCGTAAGTTTTAAAGATTTAACCGTACATAGGGATATAGGGACAGAAAAAGCGACTTTGTTTTATACTATGTAGTGATATATACACGTAGTTGATGGGATAATTTTATTTGAATAACGGCACAATTACTGCAAAATGACAATTGATTGCATAGTAAATATCTTTGGACAATTCACACCAATTATCTAGTCCCATTTTAAGCAAAGCTTTTTGCTTGTGTTATGGGTACTAGACAACGGATAAATATACATAAATACATATAAGACATCCAAAACTCAGGTACAGATGGCAGTGTTCATCACACTGACATCTGCCCCTAGCGGGATTCGAACCCGCAACCTCCCTACCACCAACTGTTTGTGCACATTCCCTATATAATAATATATTATATCTATGCACGTAGCACTAGTATTGAACGTGTTAACTTATTCCAGGTTTTGGTAGCCCGTTGCGAGCACGACGCCGTTATGCAAGGACCCCAGGGCGAGACCCAGTTCCTGTCGATAAAGGCTCTTAACGAATGGGACTCTAAGCTGGCTAACGGCGTCGAATGGAGGCAGAAGCTAGACACGCAGCGCGGCGCTGTGCTGGCCAACGAGTTGAGGAACAACTCTTGCAAGCTCGCTAAGTGGACTGTGCAGGTTTGAATTGTTTTATGTACTCTTTTAGCAAGTACGAGCTTTTAATAGAAGCGTAATAAGATTAAATGTATAGAGTATTTATACTGGCCCCTATAAGTGCATCTCGCATTGCACTCGCCTGTTATATATTAGGGTTCCGTATCCAAAGGGTAAAACGGGACCCTATTACTATGACTCCGCTGTCCGTCTGTCACCAGGCTGTACTTGCTGACTTATACCACTGAACCGTGATAACAACATAATAATATGCTAAAAAACAGTATAAATTAAATAATATTTAAGGGGACATAAAAAAAGTGACTTATTTGCCGTTTTTATAGATAATGGGGTTCCGTATTGTTATTACTGTCACTACTTTCTTACAGAATAGTCGAACCTATACACAAAGATTTATAAACAGTTCGTTACAACCCTTGCTATTTATATTAGTCACGTGATTTCGTCTGTCATAATATCTGATTTATCAAATTGTTGAAGAACTGCAGACTGCTGAATACGTATGCAGATTTGATAATCTCTATATCCCTACTAATATTAATATTATAAATGCGAAAGTAACTCTGTCTGTCTGTTACGCTTTCACGCTAAAACTACTCGATTTAAATGAAATTTGCTACAAAGAAAGTCTGAAGTCTGAGAAAGGACATAGGCTACTTTTTAACCGACTGTTGCGCTTTCACGCTCATACTACTCGCTTTAAATGAAATTTGGTATAAAGAAAGTCTGGAGCCTGAGAAAGGACATAGACTTATTAACCGACTGCAAAAAAGGAGATCCACGCGGACGAAGTCGCGGGCAGAAGCTAGTAATATTATATTGTCACCCCCAGGCGCTGCTGGCCGGCTCTGACCAGATCAAGTTTGGGTACGTGTCGCGCACGCAGGTGCGTGACAACTCGCGCCACGTGATCCTCGGCACGCAGCAGTTCAAGCCGCACGAGTTCGCCGCGCAGATCAACCTGTCCATGGACAACGCGTGGGGGATACTGCGGTGCATCATCGATATATGCATGAAGCAGAAGGACGGTGAGTAACGTGTTGATAGATTAGATTAGTTTACTTTTCAATAGCGGCTTCCCACGGATCCCATTTTTTTTTTTTTAAATATTCACTATGTAGGTACTATCCGGGAATACTGTGGCTTTCCAAAAGTGAAAGAATTTTTCAAAACGCTCCAGTCGCTTAGGAGCCTACTCAATGCAAACAAATCTGCTCTTTATTATAGTAGTAGTCTTTGTACGATCAATAAATAAATATCTGGCAACACTGCCAGTCTGTACTGACCTAATATGCGATGAGGCTACTCATCCCGCCATTTAAAACTAAACAATTTCAAATGTAGTCCACAATTTATATGTAGGCGTTTTATTTACAAACTAGCAGTGACTGCGAAGCCTACAGTCTTATAGTTATTTAATTTTAAACACTACTTTCCTTTTCAGGTAAGTACCTAATCATGAAGGATCCCAACAAGCCTTTGATCCGTCTGTACGACATCCCGGACAACACCTTCGAGTCGGACGCTTCAGAGGAGAGCGGGGACGAGCCCGCGGAAACACCCTTCGCACCACTGTACTCCTACGGAAACAACAAAAGAATTTGAACCTTACCAACCTACACGTACGGTTCAAAACCCAAGTTTCGCAGCGAGCGAGCCAAATCAGTTTGAACCCTACGTGCTCCCGATACGGTACACAATTTATATATTTCAGAATTTTACATAAGCTTCCGGTCTGTAGTGTATATTTAACGCTGTTTATTAAGTAATCGATATGTATTTAATATTATTCAATAGAATACATTTTTATGGTCACACAATGCGTTTTTATTGTTCCTGAACCGAATCGAATTTGACGCCATGTGTCAATAATCCGCGTGATGCGCTTGCGTAGAATTAGGTCTAGTTATCATTAGCTGTCATGTTCAACCAATGAGAGACAAGCTGCTTTCTTGTGATTGGTGGAACATGACAGATCTCTTTCTATGCGCGGCGGCTTCTGATGACGTGTATGTATCAAAACTTAGTGGCAGCAAGTGAAAGAAAAAAAAATACGCCTTCTATGGGAAACAAGCGTGACGTTACGTATATATGCGTCTGATAGTGCAGTCATTGAAGCGAAAAATACGGCCTTACCTCCGAATTTTTTTACTGTGAACCGATTTGCATGAAATTTTTGGAATTAGGTACATCTTAACCTTAACTTCAAAAGTGAAAATGATCTGAACTCCGCCTATTATTTTTAAGGGGTGTAAACAACCCCTTAATGGAAAAATTGTAATTGAGCCATTTTATCGCTAGAAAACATGTCTAATAGTAAGTGGTGAAATGGTAAAGTATTTTCTAACATAATTACCTCATATTAAAATTATTTTCAACCCCTTGAAAATCTTACAACCCCCAAATTGAAAAAATCTGAAAAAAATACTTTGGTATGACATAAAAAGATGTAAGTATAGAGTAAGTAATCCCTACTAATATTATAAATGCGTTAGTAACTCTGTCTGTCTGTCTGTCTGTCTGTCTGTCTGTTGCTCTTTCACGCCTAAACGGCTGAACGGATTTTGATGAAATTTGGTACAAAGAAAGTCTGGAGCCTGGGAAAGGATATAGGCTATATTATATTCCGAAATTCTATCCCTAAGGGGTTAAAAATGGGGTGCAAAGTTTGTATGCAACAACGTGATTCCTTGGTCCGATCTATTTCAAATTTTACATAAACATTCTTTAACAGAATTGATGGAGTACGTGTTTCGTATTTTATTGAAATTCACCCCCTAATGGGGTTAAAAGGGAGATTTTCTTCCAAATTGATATGAATACTACTTAGTGCTTTTGATTTTGACACATATTTAAAAAGTATAATGTAGGTATGCATAGCAACGGTTGCTAATGTCATTCCTGACATTAAATAAATACCCAAACTGTTACGTGTATGATTTCTTCAGTGTTAACGAAAATGCCATTATTATGAAATATCCCGTGGATCGTGTAATGAGGACTATTTAATAATATTCCTGAGTAAGCAGACCCCGTTTAACTTGCGAGGGGAAACTGGTGTCATTACGCAGAGAAATAGAAGTGTTCTTCGCGACCAAAGCGTCCAAAGCTGACATATATAAAAAAGCCGTGATAACAGAGGTGACGGAATGGGACGAGACGGAGGTAAAGCAAGCTCGCGCGAGCTCCTGACTGAGAAAATGACCCTGAACATATCCTCAAGACCGAGTGAGCTTATAAGGAGAGTATCTCATTATAGGCAATGAGGCAAACTGGGAAATGTTTTATTTCGTAACACCACTTATATTGTATGTAATCGGTATAAGGTTTTATTTTGTAGGATTGAATTGAATTGTAAAATTGTTTTGTTGTTTTGTTAGATCTTTGTAATAAGTGTGGTAATCAATCCTTAAATAAATAGCCAGCTAAACCTCACGTGTATGATTTCTTTAAAAACTTTGTCCGATAAAAAAAAAATTTTGAACTCAGTGGTAGCTGTATAAATTATGCAATTTCGAAAGTAAGATAGGTAAGTACTTATGTACTTAGTTTGCATATTGTACATGTTAAACTATTGTTAACTCCATTTATTACGAATATAAGGGAAGTGTTAGGCAGCGGCCGGCGAAGCGTCAGATCCGGTACTTTTAATAAAAGTATATTTACGACATAACATTAACAAACCAGGTTTTGTCAGTATACTAATAATATACTAATTAATTGAACTGCGACCCAACAATGCACAAGCCGAGCGAGTGAAGCGAGCGTGCCGCGGTAGCGGCAAATAAAGGTCTCCTTTAGGTACGACGACGAGCGAAGCGAGGAGGAGTGTTAGGTAGAATCCTGATCGTCCAGCATGCGATCCAAGCGAGCGAAGCGAGCATGCCGCGACAGCGGCCGGCAAAGCGTCAGAATTGGTACTTTCAATCAAAGTATATTTACGACATAACGTTAACAAACCAGGTTTTGTCAGTACACTAATTACTTGAACTGCGACCCTACAGGGCGAAAACCGAGCGAGCGTGCTGCGGCAGCGGCAAATGAAGGTCTCCTTTAGGTACGACGACGAGCGAAGCGAGGAGGAGTGTTAGGTAGAACCGTGATCATCCAGCACGCGATCCAAGCGAGCGAAGCGAGCATGCTGCGGCAGCGGCCGGTCAAGCGTCAGAATCGGTACTTTTAATGAAAGTATATTTACGACATAACGTTAACAAACCAGGTTTTGTCAGTATACTTATTAATTCAACTGCGACCCTACAGGGCGAAAACCGAGCGAGCGTGCTGCGGCAGCGGCAAATGAAAGTCTCCTTTAGGTACGACGACGAGCGAAGCGAGGAGGAGTGTTAGGTAGAACCGTGATCATACAGCACGCGATCCAAGCGAGCGAAGCGAGCATGCTGCGGCAGCGGCCGGTCAAGCGTCAGAATCGGTACTTTTAATGAAAGTATATTTACGACATAACGTTAACAAACCAGGTTTTGTCAGTATACTTATTAATTCAACTGCGACTCTACAGGGCGAAAACCATGCGAGCATGCCGCGGCAGCGGCAAATGAAGGTCTCCTTTAGGTACGACGACGAGCGAAGCGAGGAGGAGTGTTAGGTAGAACCGTAATCATCCAGCACGCGATCCAAGCGAGCGAAGCGAGCATGCTGCGACAGCGGCCGGTCAAGCGTCAGAATCGGTACTTTTAATGAAAGTATATTTACGACATAACGTTAACAAACCAGGTTTTGTCAGTATACTTATTAATTCAACTGCGACCCTACAGCGCGAAAGCCGAGCGAGCGAAGCTAGCGCGCCGCGGCAGCGGCAAATGAAAGACTCCGTTAGGAACGACGACGAGCGAAGCGAGGAGTGTTAGGTAGAACTGAGACCGTCCAGCTTGCTATCCAAGCGAGCGAAGCGAGCATGCCGCGACAGCGGCCGGCGAAGCGTCAGAATCAGTACTTTTAATGAAAGTATATTTACGACATAACGTTAACAAACCAGGTTTTGTCAGTATACTAATTAATTGAACTGCGACCGTACAGTGCGAAAGCCGAGCGAGCGAAGCAAGCTTGCCGTGGCAGCGGCCGGCGAGGCGCCAAAACCGAATAGAATTAGGATGAATAATTAATATGGTAAGTGGGAAATACGTTAAGGAAATAAAACTTTATGTGGAAAAAAAAACATCCATATGATGTTAGGAAAACAAAAGATAGGTCATAAGAGTGTTAGTTAATAATCATTATGACATAAAACGTTAGGAAATCAATAATAGGTTAAAAAACGTTAGAGATTCAGATATAGATCCGTATTCTAATGAAGTTCACCCCATAACGGGGTTAAAAATTACGCGGACGAAGTCGCGGGCAAAAGCTAGTAACATATAATTAGGTAACACGCGTCACGCGAGCTTCGATAAATTTTCGAAAATATGTTAGAACGGGAAACGGTTAAATTTAGAAATTCAACCGTCCAATTAAATTTTTTACGCCTTTTAGGTTTTAATATTTATTGATCAATTTGTTTGAATATTTCAAAAATATGTTAGGAGACACGTTTTTCTATACTAATATTATAAAGAGGAAAGATTTGTACCTATTTTTATATGTTTGCAATGAATAGGCTCAAAAACTACTAGACCGATTTTAATAATTCTTTCACTGTTGGGAAGCTACGTTCACCCTGAGTAACATAGGCTATAGAATATTTTGAAAAAATTAGGGATCCGTGTGAAGCCGGGGCGAACCGCTAGTATTTTATATTTGTGTATGTAGATATATATTTCAGTTTACGAGGTACCTAAGTAGCTTAACAATAATATTATGTTCCTGTTTTATAGTGTAGGTATCTATTATTTATGTTATATTCATTTGCTTCAAAGGTTGACTGGTAGAGAATGCCGTATGAGTGCTGCTTTTGTTCATTAGTTTTCCTGTGCAATAAAGAGTAAATACATAAATTGCTAATTACTAAGGAGCTTTAAAAGTTAATTTCTTCTCTATATTATCTTCATAAGATATATCAAAATCTTGAGAAAATATTATATCAACTTTGAACTCGCCTGCCGCAGACAAGCCTCTGCTTAGCTGACAGTTTATTTTCTGGATTTTTAACCGCTACATCTTTCCCGACTGCTTTTCACTAAGTATATCTTTCTATCGATAAACGCAGTAAGTACGTAGTCTACGTACTTATTGCGTTTATTGATAGCACGGCAGATCTGTCTTCAGTAGACCTACTCTTGGGATGGGCGCGGCATTTTTAGGGGTGGAGCAGAAGTCAATAAATGAAGTTGTAGGAAATAACAATATTTGTACCACGACAAGAGTAGATAAAGTTGAGACTCCAGTGGGACTTGAATCTACAAACTCGTGTGTTTATATTATATTATATTTGCTGACGTTTCGAAAACTTTATAGTAGGTAGTCTATTGAATACTCAATTAATCAAGCTCAATAGAATACTGTAAAGTTACATTTTAGTGTTAGTACTAAAATGACTGTTAAATGTTTTTTCATTCCAATGTGTAATAACCGCGAAGACAAGAGCTAATTGTTTTATTCCAATAAGACACAAATAATTCAATTATATATGATAAGCTTGTATTTTATATTCTCTATAATAATTATCAAATTTTTAACCCCCTTTCAACCCTTGAATACTACCCCTTGATATTTTTTTTTTGATAAAATGAAAAGGATTTAAATATTATTTCACACTCTCGCAAACGATTATCATGTTCTTAAGCTTTTCTACCCTTACTACTAACCTAACCTAACCTAAAAAAAAAACCTAACCTAACTTTTTTTTTTTTTTTAGTGGGGAAATCCTCATTGATACCTTATGCCCTGGGGAAGGCAAAAGGTTTGCCAGACTCATACTGGCTCGCGGAAACCTAACCTAACCTATGTCTTAAATGTTTTACATTTCCGATTGCGATTTTAGGAATTACATACATTTCCTAGGAATTGTATACAATGACGGATTATATACATTTCCGTTAACATATACACATTACAATAGTTGTGGGTCTATATTATACTGCGTACCTTCACATTGCTCCAATTATTCACACTCCGAAATTTTCAGTTACTAAGTAGAAAAAAATATGATAAGTTTTTGGACCATAGCTCCTTTAATTTTCACGCTATCACAATTTATAAAAAATCATTGTAAAGGTAATTAAGAGAGCTACAACATCCTGTATTGCAATATATAGTAAAAAACCTTTTTCTAAAACGGGGAAGGGTTAAAGGGCTTAAGAGAGGCAGTGATTGCGCTGCCACGCGCTCTTTAAACAATCACATTTCCGTCAATTTTTGTTTGTCAGAAAAAACAAAAAAACCAAATTGTTTGTCAGAAAAATACCTACATTTTTTATTCATACACTTTTATACGTATCTGTCGTCATTATTAAAATATAATGAAATAAAAATGGGATTTTTAAAAAATTGAAATTTTGTTTTTTTAGTTAATAGTGACTTTTTTGAAAAATATGTGTCCTGAAGCAGCTAAACTGATACTATCTATCAAACTCTTCATAAAGAAGTTAATTCTAGGCGGAATACGATTAATTTTAATTATGGTGGAAATGGCACTTATGAAACCCATTGATTTTAAAGAAAAAACATTAGTTGCCCCCTTATTTGCAATACAGCTCACTTATTTTACGTGCAAAAGACTTTTAATAGTGCTCATTTTAAAGCTTATTTCAAGCACTACAAAACCCTTTTGTATTAGAATGCATAAAATGCATCTGCTCGCCGCTAGATGGCATTGACCACATCGATTAAATTTCAGGCAAGATAAAAAACGGCTTTGATCTTTAATTTATAGCTTAATATTGCACTTAGAATACTGTATAAAAAACCAAATTGTTCATTGTTTTGCCTGCTACAATTTTGCTCGTTATAAAATTTTCGATAAAACATATATTTTTGGAGATATTTGCAAAAAACCGATGAAAAAGGTGAAAAAATTGCGAATTTTCAATTGCAAATAACGTGAAAAGTATTGGATTTTTTGAAAAACTTTATAGATGATTTTTTCCTTAGAATTAGGCCTTCTATCGATATCCGAAGTTATTTTGAAAAAAAAATAATTCACCCCCGAGAAGGGGTGGCAATCACCCCCAGGGTGGTAGCGGAGTTCAAATCATTTTCACTTTTGAACTTAAGGGTAAGATGAACCTAATTCCAAAATTGTATGCAATTCGGTTCACAGTAAAAAAATTCGGACCCATAACGCTTCAATGACTCCACTATGAGTCTTTTGAGGATTATTAAAATAGAATCAATAAGGGACAAAATAATACAAATTATGTCAAACAGTACTTTATATATAAGAAAATACATAGTCCATAATCTCGTTTTATAAATAAATGTAGACACGTATTTTTTCTTCTATTAGACTAACACAAAATTACGAAGATAAGTGGTTCTATAGTTCGGGAGAGGGGGGTCGTGGCGGAACGTTAAGGTAATATTTGATATCATAATGTGACGTCACAAACTTGCACTCCTGAGGTTTAGAAACGCTTATCTTTGTCATTCATTGTCCTTTGTAGAAAAGAAAAAATACGTGTACAATATTTTTTGGTAATCAATTTGAAAGGCAAAGAAAAAAAACAGTCTAAATGCCTATTGTGACACGAACAAAAATATGTTATTTACTTAGGATTCTAAGAATATTTAAAATACAATTCACGTGGTAACATTTAGAGTTATGTCATTAATTATTATTACATTGTTCTATTATATGGCAAAGACAATGCCACGAAGTAAACGCTATCAGTCTTCCCAGCCTCTTAGTTTCTTGTTTTGTTTGCACATCGATAAAAAGACTTCCCATTTCTTTATCATTATGCTATCTTACGTCAGTTTATTGTTCTGAGCATGAATTTAACTATCCGTGACCTGGTTCCTTTATCATCAACTATTTTCTCTATAATTATATATCACACCTTTACTAGATAAATGTGACAACTCTGAATTCGTCACCAACTGAATTCAAAGTCAAATGTGCAGACTTAGAGTGTTAAATGGAGTAGAAAAATATTTCGAGATGTCACACTTTTCTAGTAAAGGTGCGATATATTTTTATTTATTCATCTTGCAAGTCTTTAAGGGCCGTCGTTTCTTGCTCCTGCTCTTGAATGTTATCTTGAACCTCTTCCAAAGTTTTATCTTTCGTTTCTGGTACGAAGAAATAAATAAAAAATAAACCCAAGTAGCCAATAACGGCAAAGGACCAAAATACGGCGAAATGTCCTAAACCATTTTTTATACCATGGTAACACTTTGTTATGACGAAGTTCATGACACACGCCATTATAGTGGCAGAACTGGATGCGGCCGTTTTGACGTTTATTGGGAAAAGTTCAGCTTGCATTACATATGGCAACATTCCGATGCCCACAGAGTAGAAAATATTGAAACCGAACACTCCCGCAAGAGGTAAGAAAGATATCCGCGTCAATTCTTCTATGCTAAGCTTGATTGTTTCTTGGAGAAAGAAGAATAGTCCTATTGCAGTTAGAGATAACGCTACTCCCAAACATGATACGAACATGAGAATTCTTCTGCCGAAATAACCGGCTAATAACGCGCCTCCCACACCTAAAAAGAAAATAAATAATCATTTACTATACTTTCGCGATTATAGTTGCTTTATTATAGAATCGAATAAGGTACCTTCATTATTAAAATGAAACAACTATAACGGATAAAACTTGGTTCCGTATTTTAATTTATTTGCTGACGTTTCACTTTAGTGTTAGGCGAATACGAATACTGGAAATTAAGAACTTTCCGGAACCTCAACAAATAGGTACCTAACTTAAAATACGCGAATTAAATCCGTTATAGGTAGTTGTTTCATTCCAATGTGTAATAACCACGAAGGCATCAGAAATTGTTAAGTTACTATCATCCATGCTTTAGCAATAAGTGCATAAGAATCTATAAAAAGGACTTATTCGTGACGAAGTTTATAAGATGAAATGTTCACATACCTGTTACTAACTGTACAAAGCCATAGATAATGCTAACAATGGGGCCAGATGTCACACCGTTGTATCCAAAGATATCTTGCAAGTACGCCTGAATTGCAATTGCTCCAGTCATGTATTGTAATATTTTTAAACCTGTACATAAATACAATAAAAAGGTCAGATAAAATCAAGCGTTAAATGTATTTCGTTCATTTGATTTGAGACGCTACGGAATTGGGAATATGATTCATTTTTATATAAAAGTGTTATAAATAGAAACAAATATTACCCGTTACAATATACAGTGCTCTTCTGTATCTCATATTTACAAGTAATTCCCACAGCGTGGTCTTATTTTCCATACTCTCTCTCACATGAGTTCTAATTATACCTAATTGATCATCGATCCACTGAAACAAAAGAAATAGTATAAAGAATAAGTACTTAATGACATTTGTCTCAAGATAAAGTAAAAATCGAGACCCCGGTGAGACTTAACCCACACTTATACCTTAACGGTAGGTATCGTGCTATAACTAATTACACTGTATTGTATTTTACAAGCGAATTTTCACTTCGTTTTTTTTCTACTCTCGTCTTGGTACAAATATCATTACCATTTAAAATAACTGTATTAAGTCATCGAATTTCTATTGATATAATAATATTGTAGTACTTATCTAACCTGAAGGACATTTTATAAACGTTCTTATTCCATTAGAATAAAGCACAAAATCAAAATACCTTTTCATCATTAGTGCCCTTTAGTTTTACGAATTCCTTTCTGGCTGCGGCGGTTCGTCCATCCTTCATATGATAATAAGGCGACTCTGGTATCCATAGACATAGAATCAAATTGAACACTGGGATGGCTAGTATTAATGAATTAAGTACATTGTAGGTCACAAATGGGCCTGCAGCATAGACTATAAGACTGCCCAGATTGTTTGTGACTTGGACTGACATTCCGAGAGCACCCCTTATTTCCTTATCGGATATCTCCGTTATGTAAATCATAACTACCTGTGAAAAAAAAAGAATTTTAGGAGAGAATATAAAAAACACTTGACAACAAAGTAGAACGACTATAGACACGTAGATTTATATTAGAGAATTAGAGATTTATCTTCTGTACGAGCGTGAGGGCACTATTACTACGCGCGTGCGACAGAGAAAAATAGAAAAAGGGCAACGGCCGTTTTTCGCTGTGCTCCGCGACCGTCCTTTAGTCTGCAGAGTTTGTTTTGCCTGTTACATATTTTATGTCCATATTTTTTTTGTTATGTTTGTGACGTACGTAACAATCGTTCGCGGATGTCAAGTCCCCAAGTGTCTAGGCCCCAAGGACAATAAAAAATAATCATATTTGATAAGAAACTGTAATACTTACAACAGCTATGATTCCAAGCGAAATTCCCATTAGAATCCTAGCGACGTACATCCACTCAGGTGATTGCGTAAATAGTATAATGACCTGAAAATTGTTTGATTCACCTTAGTTCCGTTTACTTAAGGAATGTTCTATAAATACTCTAGTTTCCATTGCAGGAAAACACGAAGCAATGTAGCTCGTGACAAGTGTCGAAGAAATGCGGACCGGTGATCGACAAAAGTAAGTATAAACCCCCTAGTTAGGTTTTGCCATAGGTACAGCTTTCGTTAATCAGCTAAAATAGCACGCTATAGTAACAATTAACTTTATATAAATTTTGTACATTTTATAGTTTATACTGCTTATGTAGAACTTATATGCGCCTTGAAGCAATATAGCATATAGAAACAAAACTGAATAAGTAGATACCCACATATAATTATAAACTAAGCAATGAAAGTTGCTTTGAACATTTCTGTCAATTTGCACTTTATTATAGCTAGTTAAAGTTGCAATTACAATCTAATTTTTAGCTTAAACAACAATCATTTCACAAACCTAATTGCAATAACATAAGGTTTACATTTGTTTGATAAGTCGGCTAGATCTGATTAGGTAACATACCGCACCTGCGAGGCCTGGTAGAGACCCGTAGATCATAGTAAGGCGTCGACCAACGTTGTCGATGAGGGAGTGTCCTACAAAGCAACCAATGATAGCGCCCACAGCATACAGTGACGTCACCCATGACATTTGTGCCTAAGAATAAGAAATTCCGTGTAATACAACTATAATGAACTAGCTGTCCGCCCCGGCTTCGCACGGATCTCTTTTTTTATAGCTTATTTCACTCGGAAATAGTGCAGCTATCCAACAGTGAAAGATTTTTTTAAATCGGTCTAGTCGTTTTGGAGCCTATTCAATCCAAACAAACCTTTCTCTTTATTATATTAGTATAGATAAAGTTGAAAACTACTATGTCGATATAGAAAGTTCTTTCACTATTGGAAAACTACAGTCACCCTATGTTGCGAAAACAGGGCAGGCGGCTAATAATTAGGTATATACATGCATGCAATAACGGCTAGTGTTTTGTATATTCTTACCTCTGTAATTTCTATACCCGATTCGCCATTTCGAAATTTGGAGCTAGCTGGCGATGACCAGGATATGACCGCCCCAGTAAACATAAACGAAGAAGAGGCTGAAACATTCCATTTTAATTATATTATTAGTATTAGGTATATGACTTTTTCCATAATATAGTGGTTATAGCTTTTGTATAAATACTTAAATGTAGGATTTTATGAAAATAGTTAATGTTGTCAAGTTGAAATTAAACTTTGTGGCTGTTTGACGTTATCTTAGTCGAATAAAATGTAAGAAAATTTAAAAAAGGAACAAGTCTGGGTTCGATGGCGGTAGGGCACTACGATTTTGAACAAAGAGGAATTGGATTTTTTTTTAATAGGCCATTTGAATTGATTGTTCAGTAAGTACTCTTAAGTTTAATTTAATATACCTACCTAAGTTATGTGACTCTCTAGTTTTGTCAAGACTGGGTTATGCAGATGTCGTATATGGCCCTCGCTTATTATCACACACGGATCGTATAGTGCAAAGAGTGCAAAATGCTTGTGCTCGTTTTTGCTTTAAAATTCCACCCCGCACGCAAGTGACGCCTTATCTCAACTCTGCGGGTATTCTTAAGATGGTATTTCGGCGAGAGCTACATTTATCGTGTCTACTGTTCGGTGTAGTTAAAACGGGTAAACCGGAGTACCTCTTTGAAAAGTTAAAATGGCGCAGGAGTAGGGATAGTGCACATGGTATTAGGACCGTTAGCGCAGATCTAGTTGTTCCTCATCACCATACCACTGCTTTTAGAGGTAGTTTTAAATATGCGGCCACCAAATGCTGGAATAATTTGCCACCACCTTTTAAACGCTCAAAGACCATTGGGCATTTTAAATCTCTATTAAAAAAAAATTTGTTGCAATTGCAACAGAATTTACCCATCGGTGGCCGAGCCACAGCATCGTACCTCTAGACGTCACCATCACATCTGCCTACATGACAATATAATATATAATTATACCTACATATATTTTTTATGTTATGTTCTATATATCATATCATCAGTAGTCCCTTTACCTTCATTTATCTGCTATTTCCATATAAGTATCTACCTATCTATTACTTATAATATATACTGGTCCGTTCCGATTCTGTTAGAAATTAGTAATTACATGTAAAACAGGGTTTGACTGAAAATCAGCGCTGTAGTGTAGCAACGCACTACAGTTTAATGCTGAGTCAAATCCCTTTTTGGCATCGCATCAACTCTTTTTTATTTATTTTACCAACCTCATGTTTCTTAAGATACCTAGTAATTTGTTAGTCATGTAAGGATAATATTGTAAACATGAATCATTTGATGCTAAATAAATCTATGTCTATGTCTATGTCTATGTCTACCTAAATATATAATTGTACGATAAGATAGTTTACTATTACTTATAAAAGTATAAACCAGTTCTCTACAATAGGAACAATTTAATATGATGTCATTAATACTATTACTTGACCTTAAATGCAATAAGATAACATAAATGTGCATTTATTTAGGTACCACAGCGTCTCGTGATTGTGTTTGCGCAGAATTAGTAGATATACCTATATTATATACTATTTACCTACTTTGATGACAAATCGGTTCTGCGGATTTTAAACTAACAATAAACTAAATTTGATCTAAGAAGAAGCAGCAACAGACAGACGGATGCTCTTCGTATTATTAGGTACTTATATTACATACCTACTTAGTATAATTATTACATAGTGGCAGGGTTATACCTATATCACCAGCACATATCGCACCTTTACCTACTAGTAAAGTGTGACATTATTTTGTTACTCTATTTAAGACTCTAAGTCTGCACATTTAAATTTAAATTCATGTGGTGACATATTTCGAGCGGTGACACCTTTCTAGTAAAAGTGTGAATGCTAATATTGTTATTTACTTACTAATTATAAGTAACTAATGTACTTTCTAAATGATACTTCCAAATGAAATAGAATTAGTTTTAACACCAACTCTGAGTCTACCAAATGCATTGCAACTATTTAATAATTATAAATGCTTTGTTTAACAGCGTCAAAGAAACAAATGCATTATTAATGAAAGTTCATTGAACTTTAATACTATCTTTGTTACAATAACTTTAAATTTCGCGGCACTTACCACACAATCCGGCCAAATATTGTAATTTCCTACTTTGCTTCGTCATTGCTCTTAGTCACAGCTGATTACTTGATTATGAAACTTGGATAATTTATATTATCATCGTGTATCACGTTCAACGCTTCTCGTAATACTGATACTATTTCTATCTGCGTTGATATTTATTCAGTATTCACGACACCACGTTATCGGATACTTGTTTAGAGTAACGCGCGTTTGTTAGCAGAGACATTATCAATAAAAAGTAAAACATGCTCGCTAGGTTATGTCGTTAAAACAATGCTTACAATGTTGAGTGTTGACAGATTTAGATGTTACGTATGTTGTTGTCATAGCGCCTGGTGTATAAAAATAGCAAAGGCATAAGAGCAAAAAGAATAGAATTGCGTTGTTTATAATTAAGGCTTTGTTTAAAAATCAACTGGCTGATATTTTCCATGTCTATATTTTATTATATTTAAGTTATGTAATCATTTCTGATGCCTTCGATGCCCTTGATTACAATTTGGAATGAAGTAATGATAGCGGATGTAATTTAAGTTTTTTGTTTTATTTGCTGACGTTCCTAAAACTTTACAGTTCCCATATTCGTAGCACGACTGAGGTGACGCGGACGGTAGTCTAACGCTAGTTTTGTTCTCACCGTTAAGTGTCGGCGTACAAGCTAGTACCTAACTGATCTGATAAGATTTATCCTTAAAAACTTACAACCTACTAACACTTATATTGTTGGCACATCTTTGGTGTAAGCATATCCTAAGAATACTTATACAAAACTATTTAGCTTCTAATGTGTATTCATTTGGAAGAAAACCTTTTCGTCATTTCCTAGAAAATGTCCATTTTTCTTTTCCATGGCGACAATCAGCTGTTCCCATAGCAACGCGTCGTTAGATACGTCAATGTGGTAGTTCTAGTTGTGACTTGTGTCCTGTAAAATATATATTTTTTACTTGAGAATAAAATATATTACAGTTATTCGGGTAACAGATAAGATAATAGTTATAACTTGATATATGAGAGATAATTAAGAAAGGTAAGTAGGTACATGCCTATCCAATTACACCTACTTATTTTAATGACTAAGCAAATTAATGTTTTATAGTGGGTAGCTAGTACCTAGGTGATAATCTTTATGTAGGTACGTATACAAGTAGTTGTGTGAAGTAGGTATAATTATGTGGAAGTGTTATTTTTAATTTCTGTCTACACTACCATTATAAAGAGATTTGTATTTTTGTGTGTGTATGTTTGTAATAAATAAACTCAACAATGACTGTCGATTTAAGAAAATCTTTCACAATTGGAAAGCTATATTCACACTAAGTAACATAGGCTATAGAGTATCTAAAAAAAATAGTGATCCGTGGTAGGTACAAAATAATTTCATCGCTTTATTTGTTCTTTCGAATGAGAGTGACAGGGCCATCTCGCGCGGCAAAAACCTTACGTAGCATAATATCATGAGTAAACACCTAAGTTGACCTAAGTAAAATATGTACCTAATATTTAATTAATCGTCTCATTCAATCGACTGAGAACGTCAGATGTTTTATCGAACGACAAAAACCTTACATAATACATATTATTATACTGCCCTATTGTGAGACACTGAAACTCAGTCTGTTATTTTTAATGTTGGATAAATTATGTATCGTGTCGTGTACAACTAACATTAGTTTATAAGTTCTCAGAAATATTACTAACACATAGGTATGGATACAAGTCCGATATAAATGATTATTATTATTATGTAAGGTACCTATTAAATCGGATGCGTGCAGTGAGGGTCGCGCATGTACTACGTCAGGGTAGACACTCCATACATTTATATCATTGTGCCTATATGGAATGCACGCCCTTGTATTCAATTAATCATCCCATTACAATTATCAGTTTAATAATGTCGAGTGGAAGTCGTAAGCGCCGCAAGCCGCCGCCCGGGGCGGAGCCCTGCCCCTCACGGTTCTTGTGGCCAGGGCGGCGCTTGCCTGGCCTCCCGTGGCTACCTCGAGCGGGGTACGACGATGAATTAGACCAGGATAGCCAACTGGTCAGAGCTGCTAAGAATTACTATCCTGAAGGTCAGTATCTGATATCTATCTATATAAGGGGGCCTAGACAAGGTGCCATGCAACGTTCAATATTAACGTTAAACAAAACGACCAAAATGTATGGGATTTGACATCCGCGAACAACTGTCACGTACGTCACAAACGTTCGCGGATGTCAAATTCCATAGGCACCTTGTCTTGGGCCCTGGATTAGGTAAGTCTCTTAAAGTTTGTTAGTACCTACCTACCTATGGATGGTTAGATGGATGTTTCTTTGTTACTCTTTCACGTGAAAACTACTAAAAGATTTTAATGTAAATATACCTTATAAGTACCTACATAGGCTACAATTTATAAAGATATATTATAATAAATTATGATGTGTGACGTCACAAGCACTCCCGCACTTTTCAAGTGTTTTCTTGTTATTTTTTGTTTGTTACGATCAGATTAATTCGCTAGGTACCTAAACCTCACTATATATATCACATAACATACGATTTAACAATTATCTTCGCGTTTTGTACATAGCTAACTAGTATATTGCAGGCGAGAGTGAAGGCGGCTGCAGCGAGTTCCCGCCGCTGATGTTGAGAAGTTCTTGGACTCGCGGGGTCCCTTACCGCGACGGCTTCGACCACACCAAACCCTCTGATTCTACTGGTAAACCTCTTATAAATACAGCCTACGTATATGTATGTAAGTAAGTAGGACCTACTCGCGGCACCTTTGGAAAAAGAAACGTGTTATCGTTAAATCCTTACACGTTTCTATTCATTGGAATGAAACAACTATTAACGGATTTAACTCGCGTATTTTTATTTTATTAAGTACGCACTTTAGCGTTAGACTATTGTCAGCTCAGTCGTGCTACGATTATGGAAACTGCAAAGAATCCGAAACGTCAGCTAATAAAATAAAATAAAAATACGCGAGTTAAATCCGTTAATAGTTGTTTCATTCCAATGTGTAATAACCGCGAAGGCATCAGAAATTATTACGTTTCTATTCTACGACAATTCATTTATAGAAAGTCAACACCGAGTTCTTAAGTAGAAGTATCACTTGACCTTTTACTTATGCTTATAGTTTTATTACGTTACCTACTTTGTTTACTATATTTGAAATCTATACTAATATTATAAAGAGGAAAGATTTGTATTTTTGTATTTTTGTATGTTTGTAATGAATACACTCCGAAACTACTGGACCGATTTCAAAAATTCTTTCACCTTTGGAAAGCTACATTATCCCCGAGTAACATAGGCTATATAATATCACGCTAGGTCTTATAGTTGCGGAGCAGTAACCGAAAATGTTTCAAAAACGGGGGAAAAGTATCGTTTCTGAGGCCTTAAAAAAAATCTTAAGTCCCCCCGTGCGAAGCCGGGACGGGCCGCTAGTAAATAATAAAAACACCCAATTGCTTAATATTAAACTTACTACGATGTATCAAATAAAATCCGGTCGATATCTATTATTTAATATCATTATTTTAAATGTTAATGATATCTTTACCAAGACAAGAGCATTAGAGCAGTAAAAGTTCAAAACCCAATGGAACTAGAATCCACACCTAGGTATACCTTTAACACGAAGTACCTATAGTACCTACTTTTATCCAATTAAATTACGAACGTCACTGATTGAGTCCACGAAATCTTTTATTGTCTTTTCTTTGTTGGTTACAACTATGGCCACCACCATATAGTGTGGGATCAAGTCCCACTTGGGTTTCAATTTTTTCTGCTCTTACTTTGGTACAAATATCATTGTCACCCAACTACTTATCTACCTTTAGTTAAACTATACCGTTAACTGTTATTTTCTTTAGGAAACTGCTACACCCCTGCCACAAAAACCATGCGCGTTATAAACATGCCCCCAAAACGCCGGGTGCCTCCTGTACTATATGGCCCTATTGGCCCTTCAGGAGAAATGCAATTCCCGCCTCTAAAACCATACGCCGAGCGCGTCAAAGAACAACAAGAAGAGCTTAAGAGACAGCAGGAGAAAAATAAACTACAAAAAGGTCAGTGACCCCACTTTTTTTCTACATACATACATACTTACCTACATTTGCCTACAAAACAAGTGCAAATGAGATATATAAGCTGTAAATGGGATATTAATCATATCTACTACTTTGTGTGACTTTACTTCAAGTCAAATCAATTTGGTTTAAAGACTGTAGGCATTACAAAATGCGAAAATGGCCGTTAAAGTATTGTGAAACAAGCCAATTGAAATCGCTTTCTAATAGGTACTTACTTCTTACTATACTAGCGGCTTTTACTCTGTTTCCCTACATGATAAATTCAATCTTAACTCGTACACGTAAAGTACAGTTAGCAATGATCCTATCATCTACCTATTGTCTATCCTATTGTCTTTAGGTCTAGTATTACTGGAAGATTTGGTCTCTGGAGCTTATAATAGGAGAAAGGAAGCAGAAGCAGAAGCAAAAAGGAAGCGGATAGAAAAACGAAGACGCGAAAAAGAAGCGGCGGAAGTTGCAGCGCAAATTGCTTTGAAGAAGTGAGTTTAATTATGTTAATATTTCTTAGTAACCCATTCTGTATATAAAACAATCTTATTCAATTTCCGTATAGCTATTTTAAGCGGACATTTCGAGAATCTAGTCTACGTAGTCTTCTATGAATATAAGAATCGTGAATTTTTAAAACTTCAACATAAAATCAGTCTATAATAACCGTAAAAGAATATAAAACAAGCCTAAATGGCCAATAGGTTAAAGTTTTGTTTATATTTAGGCAAGTACTTTATATTATAGTCTTATGACTTTTGACGTAAAGAAGATTCAATGTTTTTAAATATTTTTAGGCATTTGGAGAAGTTAGAATTTGAGTTGCCTCGAGATCCAGACCAGCAGAAGTATGAGATGCTGAAAGTAACTGAAGAGGAACACTACAGATATATACACCCGAAAGATTTAGAGAGAATTAACTATTATTTAAATATAGTAAGTGAAGTTTTTCTTAAGAGTTACCCGAAGCCTCATACATAATTCTAAAGCCTAAGTTTTTATATAAAACATAGCTTAAAAGGTCTTTGCCGAAGATCGATATGATACCACTTCAATACGTTAGTTATCGTTCGTGGATATCTTTCTTATCAATAAGGAATAAAGAATTTGACAATATCCTTTCTAAATTACGAACTATATTGTTGGTACTCCCGAATGCGTAGTTTTTTTCTAGGTTATATCGTAATTATTTTCTAAGAGTACCTACTAAGTATTAAGTGGGGACTTTCGTCAGCTCTGTTACGTACCTATAAAAAATCTCTTGTGACACTGCTCCAAATATGCTCGACAGATTATCATCAAATTTTGCAAGTATATTTGATCGGTCGTAAAGTTTATTTCATACTGCTAAGTGATTAGGGTAGCTGCAGAATAACGTTGGGTCAACTAGTAAATTAATAATAATATAATTATACGAACACAATAATTTCAGTCGTTAGTTGGAAAGCATCTACCAGAATTCCCTCAAGAGCTATACATAAGAGCTAAAATCGCGGTGGATCAACAAACGCGTGCGATTAAAAAGAAGCTTCTCATTCTAACATACCAAGCTTGTGTGAGGCAGAGTGAGGCAGATATAAAGGACTTCTTCAGTATGGCTATGAAAAGGTGAGAATTTATTGTCTCTAGGCCTTATTTATTACTAGCTTCTGCCCGCGACTTCATCCTCGTGGAAGTCCTCCTTTTTTGCAGTCGGTTAAAAAGTAGCCTATGTCCTTTCTCAGGCTCCAGACTTTCTTTGTACCAAATTTTATTTAAATCGGTCCAGTAGTTTTAGCGTGAAAGCGTAACAGACAGACAGACAAAGTTACTTTTGCATTTATAATATTCGTAGGGATGAGGTTGCCGTAACGTGTGTAATTTTTCAAATTGGAGCCTATTCAATCCAAACAAACAAACCTTTATATAGTGGTTCTTCTTTCCAGATGCCTCCTATCATATATCTTAGAAGACCCCAGTGAACGGGAGCGTCTCCACATAGCGTTTCTACCTCCGCTATGGCCGTGCCACGTGGTCCGAGCCCCCATGCCATGGCATACTACGCTCGTGAGAGCCAAACAAGCTATAGCATATAGATATTACGAGGGAAATCCTGTGTTGATCGAACTTAGAAGGATATGGCAGGAGAGGTTAGTCTCTTTTAAAAAGCTTTTATTTAACTTGCAATGTAAGTTTATATTGTTGTAAGTATGGACGGGTGAAATCTTGACACCGAATTTTTAAGCAGCACTTTGAAGCAGATAACTTTAACCGATTGAGCAGAAATTTTGTACACACGTTTAATTTGTATAACAATGCATGGTTAACTATGTGACGTCATTTTACAATCAAATTAAGAGGGTTGTAAGAGGGATGGAAAACCAAATAACTACATATATACCCGAGTGGGGTATCAAATGGAAGAGGATCACATGTAGGTACATAGTAATCTTATTTTTTTACCTAGATATCAGAATATATTCATATGCGACATGGATAAGATGCAAGATGGTCTACCTTTTCCACAATATCCACACGAATTCACAGAACGCCTAACGAAGATTTGCTCTGAAACGAGATCAGAGCTGATGGACAATTGGTTGATAGACGTAGCTGATACTATGATTAAAATGAGGCATCACTGGTCTGTGTATGTCGCCAAGAAGAAAAAGGAATCAACTTTTCAAGTGGAAGAGTTTTTTAAGTAAGTTTAAATGGACACAAGTAATATTTTCTGATGCCTTTGCGGTTATTACATACTAGCGGCCCGTCCCAGCTTCGCACGGGGGGACTTAAGATTTTTTTAAGGCCTCAGAAACGATACTTTTCCCCCGTTTTTGAAACATTTTCGGTTACTGCTCCGCAACTATAAGACTTAGCGTGATATTATATAGCCTATGTTACTCGGGGATAATGTAGCTTTCCAAAGGTGAAAGAATTTTTGAAATCGGTCTAGTAGTTTCGGAGCCTATTCATTACAAACATACAAAAATACAAATCTTTCCTCTTTATAATATTAGTATAGATTGGAATGAAACAACTATAAAGTGAGCTGACAATAGTCTTATGCTATTTTATCTTTAGTTCTTAAGCATAAGACTATTGTCAGCTCAGTCGTGCAACAATGATGGAAACTGTAAGTGTGTAAGTGGAGGGAGTACGAATGGCGCTAGAGTAGTATCAAGACATCTCGAAATATTTTGTTACTCCATTTTAGACCCTAAGTCTGCATATTTAAATTTAAATTCATGTGACACATTTCGAGTTATTACACTTTTCTAGTAAAGGTGCTATATATAAAAGGAGAAGCTGACTTAATGATTGACATCAACGCAGGGCCTAAACTATAAGGATTATAAACTTGAAATTTTCTTGTTATAACGTAAACAAAACCTACTAAGAAATAAAAAAAAAAAAAATCACCCTAAATTAACTCAATTAACTTTTTCGATTTTCAGGTGCATTAACGGCCTCATGTCGAAACAAGTACGAGATTTAGTTGAACGAAGTGTCAATCATTTTGCTGAATATTTCGCATATTACTGGGTAAGTACTTTTGGTCTATTACGAAATATCATAAATACGATGCTAGTCACTTACGAGATTTTAAGAAAGAACATTTTTTTAAGCTGTTTTTCTGTTATAAATAGTTTGCATTATGTAACTCAAGAACCGTTTCTATAAAGTGTAATAACCGCGAAGGCATCAGAAATTATAAAGTGACCGGGATCTCACTATAATAATCGTATCGTGGTTAGGTTACTTAAATTTCTACTTCAGTATTATTTACTCTTACAGGAAGGCAATGACTTTGGATCTGAATACCGGGACTATCGTTTCATCAAACGACCCCTAATACGTATCAAGGCGGTAGGTCACCCCGGCACCACCAACATCACCTTCGACCCGTCGCTTGATCAAATGAAAGTGTTGATCGTCAAGTGGTTTCATACCATCATCAATGTTAACTACCAGCTGCCTAGCGTTGATGGCATCATGTATCCAAGTAAGATGATTATCTTTGGACAATTCACACCTATTATTATAGCCTGAAACTAAGCAAAGCTTGTATGTAGGTGCATATGTTGGAACTAGCTTCTGCCAGCGACTTCGTTTGTACACGATAAGCACCCCCATTTTACTCCTCAAAATATTTGACATGTTTCATGACTTCCGATGAAGATCTTTCATACTAAATTTCATTGGAATAACTTCAAAAACAGAAAAGTTTCATACTAACTTCGAACTCCCGTTAAGCTCCCTAACGGGGTAAGTTAGGGGGCGAATTTACAAAATACTTTGAATCCCTGTGCAAAATTTCAAGTTTCACACCCTTATAGTTTAGGCCAGTTAGTCGGTCAGTCTTTCAGTCAGCTTTTGCTTATTGATTTAGATTCATCCTCTAAGAAGGTACATTGGAATTAAAATTAAACGTCGAAAGATTTTTTTTTCATTTATAGATGTGTCAAGACCGAAACCCTACCTTATGGGTGTATACCCGGACGAGCAATATATGGTAGACATTATAAACTCTTCCGTCCGTTACTTCTCCGTGAACAAGCCTGGTCCGCAGAAGTTCCTCAAGAGATATGAAGAGTACTACTATATTCTTGATGGAACAGCTCACCAGGATTTGCTTAGGTTCTTTGCCCTGGATCCACCGCCTTATTTGAAGGTAGGTTGAATACAATGTGCCTATTTTACATAATCTTTAGTATGCTATTTACAACCACTCTAACAGACTACCATTATGAAATAGGCACTAAAGTCAATAGGTATTTTTAAGGAAACTTCGCTGTCCATCCGTCCGTAAATCACCAGGCTGTATCTCATGAGCCAGTTGAAAAATTCACAGACTATGTATTACTGTTGCCGTTTCACAATCAATATAGCAGCGAGCCTGTAATGAACCGTCGATCCGATATTTTGTCGACATAATATTGAAAACGTTGTCGACATGAAAAAATAAGAGACGACATCGACATGACAACATTTTTCGCTGTCGACAACGTTACCGATTTTTGACAGATCACCGCGAGAATAAGACGACATCGACATGACAAGATGTCGACTCGAGAATTCATCACGGGCTCGAAGTAGTGCATATTATTGCAATGCAAAATTCTACATCAGTCTAAAATATCCAAGCCAAAACGTATTTAAAACTACTTCTTATATAACCAAATTCAACCTTAACACCTAAACACTAGAACATAAAATCCAATACCTTTGACAGGACTTCTCCGCCCGTATATACGAGTACGAAGCTCTACGCGACGAGATCTTGTTCCTTAGACGGGACATACCTTTGAACATGGTTATGTTGGACTGTGGACCTCTGAATGACGTCATGTGGAATGTGGTCGATGGTCTAAGAATGCATATCGTTGATCACTTTATCACTACTAATAGGAAGTGGAATAGAGCGTGAGTTATCTATACTAATATTATAAAGAGGAAAGGTTTGTTTGTTTGTTTGAATTGAATAGGCTCCAAAATGACTGGGCCGATTTGAAAAATTATTTCACTGTTGGGAAGCTACGTTCACCCTGAGTGACATAGGCTAAAATATTTTGAAAATAGGGATTTAGGAGCAGAAAAATCTACTTTGTTTTATACTATGTAGTGATATCGGTATATGTACAGTCTTCAATAACGTTAAAGCGTGTTTTTGTATATTATTATTTGGCGATGATTTGCAAGTAAGGTGCTTATTATCATATGGGAACTTTGACGTTGACTGTACCGACCTATATATTATACTAATAATTTTGCATGTCACGTAAAGGGACCTGCGATACAAAATTTGCAAAAAAGTTTATTCAAAATATAAAGGTACACCTGACAAGTTACACAGCAAATAAGTAGTATTAATGACACATTGTCGTGATCTGGAGGGCATTTTGAAGTCACGACAACGTGTCGCGATTAACTACTTTAATTGATGATTGGAAACCCTCTTACATACATATTTTCAGTAAAATAAAAATGATACTTAAGTATATGTAAATTTTAGAATCTGCAACGTATATGAAGAGATGGCGGCGCGTGCGTCAGAATCGCCCGAAACTACGGCGCAACTGGTTGAGCTGGTGAACTATATACAGGAGTGTCGGGACTGCTCGATCTTCGACCTGAAAGAGAAGTCTAGACTAACAGCCGAGTATGTCATCTTTCTGATGCAACACGCCCATCTCAATTGTGAGTATATTACAGACTAGCGGCCTGCCCCGGCTTCGCCCGGATCCCTTTTTTTAAAGCCTATGTCACTCGGGAAAAGTGTAGTTTCCCAACAGTGAATTTTTTTTTTCAAATCAGTAGTTTTGGAGCCTATTCAATCCAAACAAACAAGCCTTTCCTCTTTATTATATAAGTATAGATGAATTTATCCGAAAAGAATTAGGTGCTTAGTACCATCGGCATTAGAGGATTTTTGTCACAATACAAGCCCAATTGGTTTAATAATTGTGTGTCAAAAATCCATTAGATGTGCTAAGTGCTAGATGAGGTCTAATTTCCATGTTTAACTAATGGAAGACAAGTTACTGGTCTGTAATTGGTGGAACATAATAGAATGATTGAGAAGGATTCCCAATCCTACTACTATTATAAAGGCGAAAGTTTGTAAGTATGGATGTATGGATTTTTGTTACTCTTTCACGTAAAAACTACTGAATGGATTTGAATGAAACTTTACCACAATATAGCTTATACATCAGAATAACATATAGGCTATATTTTATAACGATATAGTGTAAAATACTAATCATACGCAGACGAAGTCGCGGGCAGAAGCTAGTACTGTTTAATTGTGTTAATGATCATCGATATCTGCCGTTAAAGGCCTTCGACACAAGGGCATTTTGTGTACAAAAGATACACGGCGGCCACTATAACCCTAGAAATAAGTACTTGAAAATCAGGCATTTACAGGAAATTATAGTTGCGTTAAATCTCCTGTTTATGATTAATTATATCAATACAATTGCAATTATTACAGGCTTCAATTAGCTGCGATAGTGGGCACTGAAGTATTCTAAAAGTCAGCGTAAAATAAATTTACCACAGATTAATCTACTACAAGTTTACCATTTTTTCTTTTCAGTCGAAGACATAAACCTAAACACGCGAGTGTTCCTCTGGCCCCTTGACATGGAAGATTCCATTGACTTGACTTTAAAGACCCTTACAACTAAGAAGGCGATGGCCGAGGACAAACTACGCAGCAGGAAGGCTGTTTACGAGGAAAAACTGAAGAAGCACGAAAAAGACTTGGAAGTGTTCAGAAGATTTGACCCGCCTCTGCTGAACCTTGATCTGCTTAAGGAGGTGGTTGGGAGAGTTGATGAGATCTTTAATAATTTGATGGTGAGTGGATTCGATGCCTCGTTATATAAGTATCGATGCATTTTTCTTGTCGGTACATTTTTATATAGATACTAGCGGTCTCGGCAGACGTCATCCTGCCCGTTCGAAATTCAAATTAGGTAACTTTAGTTAGACAACGTTTGTATGGGAAAAGAAAAGGGCTGTTTTTAGGGTTTTCCCGGCAATTATTCGATTTTATCTTTTCTTTTCGCAAGAACCATCATTGGACTTCAACGAACATTTAAAAAAAAATTGGCCAAATTGGTCCAGGCGGTGTCGAGTTATGCGCTTACCAACACATTTTGCGATTCATTTTTATATATAAGATTGTCCTTGCGCCAGTTGTTTTTATGCATCCGCACGATACACATATACCTACACCTCTTCCATTTTTAACGCGTGGTGTGCATAATTTGGTTAATAAACCTAATTTCGTGTTTTTTAACTTGCGATTTTCATTATTGTTTCTGTTAAACGATACGATTTATGATGAATACCCATACGACACTACTATAACACCTTGGATTCCATCCTTATATGACCTTATTATGTGTCGGTGTCGATTTTCAACACAAAACTTTAAATTCCTACACATTTGTCTGAATACCAAATTACTTAAAAATCTACAATGGATTCCCAGTTATAATTCTTTATCGTGATTATAATGGCACATATATTTTTATTCAAGGATGACAAGCGAGAAGCAGAAGACATAATAAATGAAGAGACTCTCTTAGACCAAGAAGTATCGGTGTATTTCAGTTTGCAGGCTATGTTGGCGGGGATAGACCCCTTCCACAAACTGTGGCATACTTCGTTCGACTTCTATGATGGATATGAAAAATGGTGCGTTTTCAAAATACTTGCTAGTGAGTTAAACTAGAAATAGTTAAGTAATTTAAAGATAATCACAAGGTATAGGACGGTTGCGGAGCACAGCGAAAAACGTACGTTGCCCTTTTTCTATTTGTCTCTGTCGCACGCGCGTGGTAATAGTGCCCTCACGCTTCAACCTTCAAGGTTACTGTCCGGCAGACAAAAACAGGCAACTTCAGTTTTTCGCTCTGCTCCGCGACCATCCTTTAGCATACGACCGCTTTTTACGTGGGCTGTATAAAAGGTATGTACTAGATTAATCTTGTTACACAATTCCATATAAATCTAATTTCATTATGTGTTTATTAATTCACAAAAGTAGAATTTCAAACAGGTCTTCGGTTACTATGATAAATTGTCGAGTCGACATCTTATCATATCGATGTCTTATTTTCGTGGTGATCTATCGAAATCGGTAACGTTTCAACGACAAGAAATCTTGTTGTGTCGAAGTCGTCTCTTATTTCTCAACAATATCGACATGACAACGTTATCGATGTTAATATGTTGACAAAATGTCGACTTGACATAGGCTCGCAGATTTCAAGGGGCGAGCACAAATCCTAAAAAGTGTCGTGTATGATGTATGCCTAATCTAAAAGTTTGGGTATCGTTTCTTTTTATTTATTTTAACTTATCTCCAGGTACCACGGTCCTTTCCTCGGGCTAGACGCCGAGCAAATAGCAGAAGACGTTGAGGCTTGGTGGAAGCTTCTGTACAAACTTGGCAAACAGCTATTCGAGTATCCCGGCGCCAAACGAATCGCCGACATGGTTCGGAATAAGGTGGAGAAGTTCAAAGTTCTCCTGCCTGTGTTATGCGCTATATGTAATAAGGTACGCTTTTAAATAAATTATAGAGTGAAAAGATATATATTTGTAATATTTAACTTATGTGAGTACCTAGTCTACTCAAAGAAGTTAAACGTTCAAAGCGAGGATTAAAAAAGTATATGAACAAAATGATTAGTATTGACTAAAGAGAGCCGGACAGCCATCTAAGAATGTAAGAACCTGAAAAAAATAATGGAAATGTGAGCAAATAAAAAAAAAATACGCGAGGGTAATCCGTTAGAAATAGTTAGTTAGACACGGCGAAAGCATCAGATATTAATTTGTTGATGTATTTGTTTATTTCCATTTTTTTTAAGGACGGAGCGTATTTCAAAAAAATCAGCAGTCCTTTTGTTATAAATTGTGGAAAAAACATTGTTATATGTAATTATATCACCTTTGCTAGAAAAGCATATGTTTGCACATTTCGAGTTTACACGTTTTTCAGACATGAACTCAAATTTAAATGTGCAGACTTACAGTCATAAATGGAGTTACAAAATATTTCGAGATGTCACACACTATTTTAATAAAGTGCGATTATGTATTTGTGTTCTATTCACTTCATGTTTTTGCTGTATTTTCTCAGGGCATGCGCGATCGTCACTGGGCCAAAATAAGCGATTTAATTGGTACAGAAGTTGTGCATGAGCCTGAGACAACTCTAGCAGATATGGTTGAACAAGGTGTTCACGTATTTGCGGCGCAGTTGGAAGAAATAGAACAATACGCGTCTAAGGAGTATGCTTTGGAGAAGGCTCTTAATAAGATGAAGGAAGAATGGGTTGGCGTCAAGTTTGAAGTTATGCCGTATAGGTAAGTTATTAATAGGATTTTAAGCAAGATAGATGTGAGATAGGTGTTAACACGCGTGTCTTATTTGGCAATGACAACCGCAGCATAGTAATATATTGTACGTAGCAAGTTATTATTAAGTACATTATAATTTGAATAATATTATAATAACAAAGATAGAATAAAATTTCTACAAGATTTATAGTAGAATGGGAGTAAAGAGGTTCTCTAAGAAATAAAAAAAAAAAGTATATTTATAAAGAAGAATGTACGTAGGTTATATACGTGCTACGAATATGGAAACTGTGAAGTTTTCGAAACGTCAACAAATAAAATAATTATACTTACCTACTTGAGTTAAATCCGTTTATAGTTGTTTCATTTCTATGTGTAATAACCGCGAAGGCATGTCATAGTTGTTTTATCAATACATAGTATAAAACAAAGTCGCTTTCGCTGTATGTCCGTATGTATGCTTAGATCTTTAAAACTACGCAACGGATTTTGATGCGGTTTTTTTTAATAGATAGAGTGATTCTTAAGGAAGGTTTATAGCCCCCGTGTGAAGCCGGGGCGGGTCGCTAGTTCGAATTAAATAACAAGATAAAAATTTAATGTTTTCAGAGACACTGGTGTCGGTATTCTTACCGGGCTGGATGATATCCAACAGCAGCTAGACGACCACATTCTGAAGTCGCAGACGATGCGCGGCTCGCCGTACGTGAAGGCTTTCGAGGCGGACATGGTGGCTTGGGAGGAGAAGCTTATATCCATGCAGGATATATTGGATCAATGGCTTCAGGTAATAAGATGGAAAATAAATTACGTAGGTACCTACAAACAGATAGATTGTGATTAGTACTGATTAGTCCTTTCAGCTCGATAGCAATATTGTTATGTCAAACTTTAATTTTTAAACTGAATAATGTTTGCATGTTATAATAGGGTGACTGAGATTCCAGTCACCCTGATTTATTTTATTTGTACTACCAATCCTGAAAATTTCATGTTTCCTAAAATCACGCAAGTCCGAGTTGACGGGATCTTGGATTGTAATAGGTAGATAATTAAAAAAAAGTTACCATTTCAGCACCATCATGCGTTGTACTGAATATTGTTTCCATTTTTGGAAAAACTCTTTAGGTGGTAAACCACCTAAAGAGTTTTTCCAAAACCAACTTATCATAGATTTATTAGAATGTAAAGAACCTTTATAAAAATACCTGGATAATATCAGAATAATTTTAATTTTTAGAATCCAAAACGAGATGGGATGGAGGTTTAACTTTGTAGATTCCTACCTCATTATGTAATGGTAATTTTTTGTCCCCAGTGCCAAGCAACCTGGATGTATCTTGAGCCAATTTTCTCATCGGAAGACATAATGAGACAAATGCCGACCGAAGCCAGGAATTTCCGCGACGTCGACAAAGAGTGGAAAACTATAATGACAGCTACGCAGAAAGACCCCATGGTGTTGCCAGCGACAGATTTCCCGGGGTTGCTGAAAAAATTAAAATATAGCAATGCACTTTTGGATGACATTCAGAGAGGTCTCAATGATTATTTGGAGAAGAAGAGACTGTTCTTCCCGAGGTTAGTGTTAGTTTTAATTTAGTAGAAAAAAATGTAATGAGAACTAGTTTAATTTCAAACCTTATTTCGTTACAATAAGGTTTACAATTGAAATAGTCACGTTTATTGCTGTGAGTCAACACCCTGCATAACTTTTTTAATTAAATAAATATATGTAAGTATGTGTAAAGGTTTTACACATACCCACTCTAAATATGTAAATCTATACTAATCTATACTAATATTATAAAGAGGAAAGATTTGTATTTTTGTATTTTTGTATTTTTGTATGTTTGTAATGAATAGGCTCCGAAACTACTGGACCGATTTCAAAAATTCTTTCACCTTTGGAAAGCTACATTATCCCCGAGTAACATAGGCTATATAATATCACGCTAGGTCTTATAGTTGCGGAGCAGTAACCGAAAATGTTTCAAAAACGGGGGAAAAGTATCGTTTATGAGGCCTTAAAAAAATCTTAAGTCCCCCCGTGCGAAGCCGGGACGGGCCGCTAGTAGATTTATATTATACATAGTTCAAGATTTAATAAAAGTTCCTTACTATCGCTGCGTAAAAAGCATAAAAAAATATATTTTACAAGCATTCAGTAGGTAACAAACAATAAAAATACACAATTATATTTATTATAAAATATCGCGTTAGTTGATTTTTTGTCGTATCATTATTTCATAGATTCTTCTTTTTATCTAACGACGAGTTGCTAGAAATCCTATCAGAGACCAAAGACCCGATGAAGGTACAGCCTCACTTGAAGAAATGTTTCGAGGGTATTTACACTCTGGAGTTCAACGCGGCTAAAGAAATCGTCGGGATGGCTTCCGCCGAGGGAGAAGTCGTTAAACTGTCGTCGAGCATACAACCTGCCGATGCCAAGGTAATGCGACTTTATTACAGTGGCTCAAGGTTTACTCTTGCAGGTAGCACATAGTGAAGTTAGCAGAACATGAGTTATGAATTCATTTCAACGTGTAATAAGTACGAAATTAATAGTTTCTGAAACGTTAAACAACTATAACGGATTGAACTCGCGTATTTTATTTTATTTGCTGCCGTTTCGAAAACTTTACAATTTCCATATTCGTTGCACGGCTAAGCTGACGATAGTGGGCTTTAGCATTAGACTATCATCAGTTCCAATAGTCCGTTAGTTTATTTAAAATGTATACTGGACATGTATAATGGATGTAATATTGGACACGCATTTTCTCTTTTCCCAAACAAACAAAAAATGACAAAGATAAGTGCTTCTAAAGTTCAGGAGTGGGGGATCGTGACGTCACATTATGGTATAAATTGAGTCCCCACTCCCGACCTTCTGAAGCGTTTATCTTTGTCATGAATCTTCGATTGCGAAATTAAAAATACGTGTATGTATTTGGTACTTGATGGACAACAAAAAACACTCGTCATGCCTCTTTCTTTTTTTCCAGGGCATGGTAGAGCGCTGGCTACAGCAGCTAGAGCATCAAATGATAATGAGCCTTCGAGACGTCGGGTTGGCTGCCAACACGGCTTATCCTATCACCAAACGAGAGGAGTGGGTGCTCATATGGCCAGGGCAGATTGTGCAGAGCGGTTCCTGTGTGCAGTACACCGTTGAGGTAATGTTTATAACCTAGATTAGAATTATTATCTGTCGGTTAGATAAAAAAAAATCATATAACGCTTTTTTTTTCTGAATGACAAATTATATTGTTGTTGCCCTGATGTTATTAGTATTCTTCCGGATGGGATCTACCCAGAAGAGGTGAGTTTCTTTTGTCAATTTAATAAAGAAGGAGTAATATAAAGCGCTGAGGGGGCTCGTTACGTCACTTCGTGGTGTTACAGTGTGACGTGATGCGAAGTTTTTTCGGTCTATATGTTCATATCAATGAGGGCCACCGCGTGTCAGAAATCTGCTAGATGTGCTAGTGTAGAATGAAGTCTAGCTGTCGTGTTCCACCAATCACAGGCCAGCAGCTTGCCTCTCATTGGTGGAACATGACAGCTGGACCTCATTCTACACTAGCGCATCTAGCGGATTTCTGACACGCGGTGGCCCTCATTGCTATGTTATTGGTTGTGTGTCAATGTGTCAATGTGAATGATCTAGTTTCTCTGTTTGATTGTATAGCATTTTTCTTTTTATAACATTAAATAATGTAGTGTAGTTATTATTGTGTTAGTTACCACTTAAGTTAACTCTTGTAACTTTGTTTCAAACGTCTGGTTTTCAATTTGTTTACGTACCAAATAAAAAAATAAATTATAAGAATATACCTATCGCTCTTTTAGTACTAAAGTGACTTATCTGCAAATATTATGTCTCTATGCGAATTTAAACTTAAACTTGACGAATTAGAATCTTTATTGGTATGTCGCTACAGTACTTTACAAGCGATTATAATAAATTAACCTTTATATTATAGGCAATAGAGGCGATCCAACAGAATGCGCTGCCGCAACTAGTGGAAAGGAGTACGGAACAGATCACTGGGCTGGTGTATTTGGTCCAAGGAGACTTGGATCCTGGCAATAGAATCACAGTAGAAGCCCTAATTGTGCTCGACGTACACGGTAATTACAACCATATGTTTATATTTTTAGAGTTCATTATCGCGTATTATTAAATGGTAAATGAAGTATTTATATTTGTAAGCTTAGAACTTATACTCAAAGGATGCACTGCCCATGCGTTTGTCGATCTGTCATTTATCTGCTGTACTGCATTAGATAGATAAAATTTTCTTAAATATGTGTAACTAATAGTAGGTATCTATATCGATATAATAAAAAAAAGTAACAAGACTTAAATGTTTTTTTTCGGCATTTTTTGCACAAGTTATATTATACCTATAAGATAAAAAAAGGCTGTACAATAATAATTATTTTTATTTTGCGTAAATAATGTTATCCCTGACACAGCGTACCTATATAGAACTTTTGTGCTACCTAGGGAAGTCTAAATTACACATCGCCAATTCTGACTTACCCATAACATATAGGCAGTGTACACATAACTAAACAACAATATTGTTTTTTCCATCAAACAGGTCGATCGATTCTCGAAGAGATGGTAGCTAAAGGTGTTTGCGAGATAACGGACTTCAATTGGATATCGCAGCTGCGTTACTACTGGCGCGGCGATCGTATGACTTGCTCTATGATTACCACTGATGTCGAGTATGGGTTCGAGTACCTTGGTAACTCTGGCAGGCTGGTCGCTACGCCTCTCACTGATAGATGTTTTAGGTAAGTTTAAAGATTCTGTCGTCTATACTAATATTATAAAGAGGAAAGGTTTGTTTGTTTGGATTGAATAGGCTCCAGAACGGCTGGACCGAATTCAAAAATTCTTTCACTGTTGGGAAGCTACACTATTCCCGAGTGACATTAATAGGCTATAAAAAAAGATGATCCGTGCGAATCCGGGGCGGACAGTTAGTCTTTTATATGATTAACCCATAAAGTGCTAATCACGACGTTATCGTGACTTTAGAAGGCCCTCCAGGTCCCGATAACGACAAAGTGTTGTTAATTGCTTTTTGCTATGTAGGTAACTCGTCAAATGTAGGTACGTTCGTATTTTGAACAAACTTTTTTTGACATTTTATAGTAAAGGCCAAATTTTGTTTAGCGGAACTCGATGGGTGTTTCTAGCTTTAGGTCTTAGCGCTGAATGGTATAGCAAGTAGATTATCAAAAAGAACTGGACACTACATTTTTCTTTTACAATCATACTTATTATGACGGAGTCGGGTGACGTCACGCCTGAATAAAAATTATCCGGTTGTGACGTGTCCAATATTTTTTTAATAATCGAACGGGCATAAAGTAGGTACATAAATTTTCGTCATCGTCCCTTTTGCCAAAAACACATATTATCTTTCATTGTTACTTATTTTCACAGAACATTAATGAGTGCCTTGAAGCTGAACCTCGGAGGCGCCCCCGAGGGGCCTGCGGGCACCGGGAAGACTGAAACGACCAAGGACTTGGCAAAGGCAGTCGCCAAGAAATGCGTCGTATTTAACTGCTCCGATGGATTGGACTATAAGGCTCTTGGCAAATTCTTTAAGGTAAGGAATCTCTAAATGTAGTGTGGTAAGTATGTCACCAGGCAGGTGCAGTTTGTTTGTGTGTGTTTAGGCGCTAGTGTATGTATCTATATCGCACACCTAGATCTAAGGGCGGGTTATCGTTCTCCATACTGAAGTCAACAAATAGGGCGGCAGCGTGCAGAGCACGCACTATGTTTGATCATAGCTGGTCTTTAGTTTTTTTTTTCGAACTGGATACTGAAGTGCAGTTGAAAACCGGACGGCTCTTCAATGATGCGCGGGCGTCAGTTGTAAACTGTATCGTCGTGCGTCTTCGGGTAAGTTCGGCGTTATTCGGTGGATGACGTATGTTGTGTGCGATAGAGAAAGTGTTCAGTAAATTAAGAAGGCTAATAATTATTATGCTTTGAACTTATTTTAAATTATAATTAACATAAGTCACTACTTTGCCGTCCAGATCTTTTTATATGACTGGTGTTGCCAGTTCAATTCAAATTTTCCCTTACTTAACAATGTTGCTATGAGAATAATCTTTATTATAAATAAATATTTATTATTAATAATGTATTATTTATCTTATTATATTATTTATGTTCAATAATGTGTTGAACAGAAAGAAATTGGGTCCGTAGCGTAATATTAATTTATTACACTGCTTATTTTGTACTTATAAGTAGTACCTAGTTAAATTTTATTATTATTACAGGGTCTCGCGCAATCGGGTGCCTGGGCGTGCTTCGACGAGTTCAACCGTATAGAGCTGGAAGTGCTGTCTGTGGTGGCTCAACAGATCCTCTCCATCCAGCTAGCGATCCTCAGGCGGGAGAAGCGCTTCGTCTTCGAAGGCACGGAGATTAGCTTGAACCCTACCTGTTCTGTGTTCATCACTATGAACCCGGGGTAAGTCAAGCCGATATACCTAATATGTGATTTTGATTAATTTTATAAAATTATTTATTTATTAGTTCAATGATATTCAAACAACAAATTAATCCGCAACACGCTTCGTCAAAAATAATAGTTATATAGGTAGGTACATCAAATGGATATATTTGATGTACCAAGCTTCGTCTTATTTTGTTTGTATACAGGTCCAATAACAAAGTAGGTATAGGGAGTAACTTTTCCCGATTTGCAATTAGGAGTAGAGATGATGTGGGCTATTTGAAGCTGCCTAAATGTTGCGCGAAATTTTCATATATTTTTTTCGACGTTTGTATATTTATAACGACCTAAACTATAAAGGTTAGAAAACAAGGACTCCTAAGGAGTGAATTTCCTAAAATCTCTGAAAACGAGGGTGCTTATCAGACGAAATCGCGGGTTAAAGCTAGTATGTATATAGCGTTTAAAGATAATGTATATTTACAGATACGCTGGTCGTACGGAATTGCCGGACAACTTGAAGGTGTTGTTCCGGACAGTGGCTATGATGGTGCCGGACTATGCCATGATCGGAGAGATCACGCTGTATTCCAACGGTTTTGTTTGTGCTGGACCGTAAGTATTTTTCTATCCTCCGAAAAAGGTTGTTTGTTGTATAGTTTATCGGTAATTTGTTATAATTTATTAAGATTAGTGTGTAAACTTGAGTGCTTAAGTGATTTATGAGTAGATAATAATAAAATAATATAAGCAGAATAGATTAAATAAAGGAAATTTAAAATCTTTGTAAAAGTACCTTGAAACAAATATAATCGATTTAACTGAATAATATTAATTAACATGCTAACGATTCGAAAACTTTTTTTAAAACGACGATATCCTTGTTTTAAAAATTAAATGAAAAAAATAAGGTGATTTGCATAATGTAAAATCACCTTAGTGGACTTTTGTTATTTAAGTCAGCTACGAATATTGTTCAACTTAAGGTAAAAAAAAATGTGACTTTAGTCCGTTAAAGTTGTTTATTCTTATGTTTAATAACCACATAACCATCAGAAATTATTATACTTCAAAAATTAATAATCAGTCGTTGAAACACGGGGATTCTGCCCCACTGGCAGTTAATTGAATCTGCATAACATTGGACAAAGTTTCCAATACTCAACTACTAACGTTTTCTTCAGGTTGGCACGTAAAATAGTTCAAGCTTACAAGCTCTGTTCAGAACAACTGTCGTCTCAAAACCATTATGACTACGGCATGCGCGCTGTGAAGTCTGTGCTTCTAGCATCTGGCGCATTAAAGAAGAATTATCCGGAGAAAGACGAAGCACAACTAGTGCTGAGAGCTATTATTGATGTTAATATGCCGAAGTTCTTATCACAAGTAAGTTGAAAATATAAAACCAGCCATGTGTAAGTCAGACTCACGAACAAAGGGTTCGGTTATCTATAAAAGAAAGCCGGACAGTGGAGTACCATTAATAGTTTTTGCCCTTTGGTTCCGGAACCCTAGTAATTACTAGTGCTTTTGCTAACATAGATATCCATTCCACATACAAACAACGTCTGATTAATCGGAGTACATACACAGTGCCTACTCTTGTAGACAGGCTAGTATAAAGTTTATTTCATAGAAAAACTACCAAATATATTATTCCGTTTACACGTGTATCCATCGCTTATAAGAACCATCCTCAAAATATCCTTTCAATACTGCTCTTTCAAACGAATTTTTCTGACATTAAAATATAAGGCACGCATCAGGACTTAAGGTTCAAAAGTGGATATCCCTTGAGTGTATAAAAAAATTAGAAGAATCTAGAATCTGTTTCATATCCATGTAAAGAAATAAAAGAAACACTTAAAACAAGCTCTAAAAATATAGGTACTTAAGTACATTACTTGAATTCACGTTCATTCCAGGACGTACCTTTGTTCGCCGGTATCTATTCAGATCTGTTCCCTGGGGTCGAGATACCGCAGCCGGACCGCGCCGAGCTCCTCAAATGCATCAACAAAGAATTGGAGAAGAGAAACTTGCAGCCAACTGATTGGTACCTTGAGAAGATCATCCAGGTAAACACATCATGTTTGAATTTTTAGTGAAGGCGACTTGTGTAAAAAATCCTTATAAAAAGTAGGCGCATATAATTTTAATGAGGGTAACCACGTATCAAAAAGCCGCTAGATGCGCTAGTGTAGAATGATGTCTAGCTGTCATGTTCAACCAATAAGAGACAAGCTACTGACCCATGATTGGTAGAACGTTATAAACCTCATTGTACATATAGTGGATTTTTAACACGCGACAGCCACTAATATTTGCAGATGTTTATCTTGTAAAGCCCTCGCAAAGTGGTTTCTTACCACTACCGAGACATATTATCGATAACATAAAATAATGATTCAAGATCCCAGGGTCGCAAGACCTTAACTATTTTCATTTGTGAGAATATAAGTTAGATCTGACGGCTCTAGGATCTTATTCTATATAATTGACACAAAGCAAAATTTGTCTCCACGTAAATTCAAATTTTATTGTGGTGAATTAGAATTTTAAAGTAACAACAATTTCGCTTTGATTCGCTATTCTATCGCAGTGACATCCAGCAGTTGACCTTTCGCTTGGAACTATAATGATAATTCCAGATATACGAAATGATGCTAGTCCGTCACGGGTTTATGATAGTGGGTGCTCCAATGGGCGGGAAGACCCAAGCGTACCAGACGTTAGCGGAGTCTTTGCGAGCCCTACAACTGATGAAACCGCCGCCGCGACACAAGGAGTTTGGGGCTATATACCGCATACTCAACCCTAAGGCTATCACAATGGGACAGCTGTATGGATGTTTCGACCCCGCTTCGCATGAGTGGTGAGTTTGTGTCTTTGAAATGTAATTCTGCAGTGTATTTTTGGCTGCCGGCTTTTAGAAGATCATGAGCTCTCCCAGTTCTCGGTATGGACGAGTTCTGTTAATTTTTTTTTGTATTAATTTCTCAAACAGCCTTGGAAAGACAGCCTTGTAGTCAAGTGGTCAAGAACCCTGATTACGAAACCTGAGGTTGCAGGTTCGAATCCTACTACGAGTATATGTTAGTGTCTCTAAAACTAGTGTTTATTTGTCATCTTACAGTGTATGCCTTGTTTAGTTCAGGACTAGATCAGTGCGTCAGAATTTTCCAAAGATATCGGGAAATTATGTAGATGTAATATACTAAGATATATCTACTAGATATTAAATGATTGTTTTAAAGACATACGACGATGGGACTTTGCAAAAGGACATAATAATTATATAAATATTCATATAGATTCCACGAGACAATTTAATTCCACACTGGTAACATCACTGATAACAGCTAGTTCATTATAAAGATAGCCGTTAGGCCTAATACCACACATAATTTTTCTCCTACAGGTCAGACGGCGTATTAGCTATAGCGTTCCGCGAATACGCCATGTCGATAACTCGTGATCGCAAGTGGATATTGTTCGACGGTCCAGTCGACGCAGTGTGGATTGAAAACATGAACACCGTGCTCGATGATAATAAGAAGCTATGCCTCATGAGTGGAGAGATCATACAGGTGACGTCATCATTTTTACATAGTACGTACGAAACACCCAACAATAAAAATTACTTACTGCATTCTCAAGACTACTTTATTTTTCATTGTAAAAAAGTTGTAGGATCAAGTATTCTAACTATATCTTGTAATAGGTGTGAAAGCACAATAACCTAATTAGTAATTCCTAATAATTTCTGATGCCTTCGCGGTTATTACACATTGGAATGAAGTAATTCCTAGCTTAATTTTTAGTACTACCTACTTTGCTTGTTCGGTAGCTAAGTACCTAATTGATTTTGATTTGATTTGTAGGTATATATTTTGTCTTTTGATTATACTTACTTAGTTACTTATAGGTACAATCTAATTTTATTTCCCTTGCTTATATTATTCATGGGGCTTGTTGATTTACACAGATGACAAACAAGATGAACTTAATATTTGAACCAGCTGACCTGGAATTTGCCTCGCCGGCCACAGTGTCCCGTTGCGGCATGATATACATGGAGCCAGAACAGCTGGGTATGTTTATTATATTCTATTTAGTTTTAGTTAGTTCTATTTAGTATGGCCGTGCATTCCAGTGACATTATGGGAAAAATAAATGGAGTAAGTACCTATCCTACCACGGTATGTACATACCTAATAATTGTTACCCAAGGGGCTTGTTCAGGAGTGAATAAGTTATTTCTTAGTGAATAGTGTAGCAAGGTGTTACGTCACAAGGAACTTCAACAGGCTATTTTTTTTTCTTGATATTTTTAACATTTATATAAACCATAAAGCGAGCCTTTCTTTTTAATACTCTTTCATAATCTATCTCATAAATTATTTTTAATTCTAGTCCCTTGATGTTATTTCTTAATATCTGATTGTCAACAGCATCACACAACCGTGAAAATTGTTAACCTCCTTTTTTCCAGGTTGGCGTGCATTCCTAACTTCATACAACACTCACCTCAGCAAGCGGCTGATTCCTGAGCAGTTCGAACTGATCCAAGAGCTGATAGACTGGCTCGTGCCACCCATCTTCGAGTTCCTACTCCTCAAGTGCCAACACTTCGTGCATGTTGGAGAGATTCACCAGTTCTTCGTGAGTTGTATTTTGACTCTTGTTGTCATTGTCTTAAGACTCAAAAGATCACCATAAAATATGAGATTTTACTTTGATACTGATCGGACAATCTGTATATAGCATTTTTTTTATTATTGTAACGTAAGTAAGGGCTGCGTTCATTAAAAGCAATAAAGACTAACTGTTGCCCGTCGACTTCGTCCGCGTACTTTTTAACCACGTCAGGAGATAAATATAATTAATTCTGTTAAAGAATGTTTTATGCAAAATATGAAATATATTGGACCAAAGAATCCTGTTATCCCATATAAACTTAGTATCTACCTTTTTCACCCTGTTATGGGGTAGAATTTCGGAATAATATTTTTTCTTATGGTCGTATTAATACTCTTAACTTTTATTTCAGTCATTTTCAAGGCTGTTTACATGTCTACTGGAAGGCGAGAGTCAGTTCAGTACAATGTGGCTCCAGTGTACTTTCGTTTTCGCGTTGCTGTGGGGACTTTGCGCTACAATTAATGGTATCGTGTTATGTCTTCTTATGTTTGTGTTGATTTTAGAACTGTAAAAATTTCAGGTTCTATGTTTATTTTTAATACCGAATCATGAAAAATTAAAAACAAAAAAAAAATACCAAAAATTAAAACAAAATACTTTGGGGCCGATCTACTTACATTTAAAGGTACCTATGAAAAATAGATGTTGACCGATTCTCAAACTTACCCGATACGCATACGAAATTTCATAAAAATCGTCCGCCAGCAAGAAACACTCCGACCCGAGAATTTTATATATTAGATGTTTTTTATAAACATTTTGATTAATATGTTTCTTTCTCGACAGGTGACAGTCGAAAAACATTTGACGTGTTCTTCCGTAAACTCTTAGACGGAGCTAATGCAGTGTATCCGAAGCCAAAATCGTTTAAATTAACGAAAAATCAACTATTCGGTGATAAAGATACTGTGTTTGATTACGTGTATGATAAGAGAAATAACGGTACTTGGATACCGTGGGTGGATTTAGAGAAGGAGGCACCATTGCCGGCTAATGCTAAGGTATGCATAATGGGAGCTGCTTCTACTTCTACTCTGGGGCAAGGGCGTGCATTCCATATAGGCACAGAGTCACTAATGTATGGAGTTCCTACCCTGGCGCCATACCTACGCTCCCCTCACTGCACACGCCTGCTCTGGGGTCTTAGTGAAAAGGGTACAAATCCTTTACATTTAGTATTACACTTTTGCCCTTTTTCGAAAGAACCAAATGGCATTTTTTCATAGGGAACCTTTTTCATAATATAGCGGAATTTTTGCATAATTAATATGGCTAAAAAAGGACATATTAGAAAACTATTGAATACTAGCGGGTCAGCCCGGCTTCGCATGGATCCCTAATTTTTTTTTTCAAAATTATCTATAGCCTATGTTACTCAGGGTGAACTAGCTTCCTAACAGTGAAAGATTTTTTCAAATCGGTCCAGTCGTTTTGGAGCCTATTCAATCCAAACAAACAAACCTTTCCTCTTTTTTATATTAGTGCAGAAAATTAATTACATAGACTCTGCTGTAGTGGCGAAAAATATGGAACACACAACGCCCCTGACAATGTGTCTCTTAAGGTTATTATTATGGCACCGTTTTTCAAGTGTCCTATAATTAAACTACTTATAACTTATAGGTGAACGACCTGATAATATTGACGAATGAAAATGCCTGTCTCCGTTTCTTCGTGTCAAAGATGGTGAAATCCAAAATACCTATTTTGATAGTAGGACCCACAGGAACTGGGAAATCTTCCTTAGTACTGAATTTCCTTCTATCGTTACCTAAGGAGAGGTACATTACGAATACCATCAACTTCTCTGCCAGGACCACTGCTAACCAGGTCAGTTGAAGATTAAACCTTAATGTATTAGGTGTAAGGTTCAATATTGCCTGTGAGACAAGAATTTATTTATTGTTAATAATTTATGTTTTCAGACGCAAGATATTATTATGTCCAAGGTTGATAGGCGACGGAAAGGTGTTTTTGGACCTTCTATGGGTAAAAAGGTGGGTAAAAAAAGATATCGGGCAGCTATCTGACATCAAAGTTAGTCAGGAACTATTACTAACCAGAAAGATGATTTTCTTTAGAAATATTATATAAGTTTGTGTAATGAGTAGGTATACAATACTCGACATGATGAAATAAAAATTACCCACTTAAAGTGAAAGCAGTATTCCGCAGTATTTTTTTAGGGTTCCGTATCTAAAGCGCTTTCTGAAACGGGTCTGTTCGTCCACTCGTTCGTCTTTCATCAGACTTTATCTTATAAACCGCATTTGATAGTTTTTTTTTAACCATGTCATCTATTGCAGCTTTGTATATGTCATTTTATGCGCAGTGTGTCCTCTTCGTGGACGATCTAAGCATGCCTCAGAAGGAACAATATGGCGCCCAACCACCCTTGGAACTACTGCGGCAGTGGATCGACCACGGCCACTGGTACGATCTCAAAGAAATGGTGCGGCAGGAGGTCGTGGACGTTGTAAGTTGTTATTAATGTACTGAGAAGATCATATAGTTCTGTGATAGAAATGCACTTTTTGCTGAATGAGATAAGGTATGTTTCGTCAGTTGTCTCTCGTTCGTTGGTTATGGATAGGCATGGTAAAAAGATTCAGTGATAGAAAATGGACCTTATGCCAAATGTAATAAAGTACGTTTTCGTCGGCTGTCTCATGTTCTTATACTTAAAATATAATCTTTAACTTAGTATAATATATTAAAGACCAAGGTTTCTTGGCTAGTTTATACGAGATCCATACGCGATCTATACGACATTTTTACGACATCTATACTATGATAAATCTCAACGCACCTTCTATAATGAATCGCTGTATGTACCCTCAAAACTAGTCTTTTAAGAATAGAATAAACCTTCTTTCTATTCTTAATATACCTGGGATCCATCAAAAGCCTACCCTTGTTTTTGTTGTCCAATAGAATAACATCATTATTAAGTTTATAGTTTACTAGCTTCTGCCCGCGACTTCGTCCGCGTAACTCCTTTTTTGCAGTCGGTTAAAAAGTAGCCTATGTCCTTTCTCAGGCTCCAGACTTTCTTTGTACCAAATTTTATTTAGTATCCAGTAGTTTTAACGTGAAAGCGTAACAGACAGACAGACAGACAGAGTTAGATACTTTCGCATTTATAACATTAGTTAGGATAGTATATAAATAGATTTCTTAAATCCTTTCTCTCCAGTTATTTGTATCCGCCATGCTGCCCCCCGGCGGTGGTTCTAACCTGATCTCCTCTCGACTCACACGGCACGCGTTGCTGATAACTCTAGACTCCTTCGAAGATAACACCCTAAACAAGATCTTCTGTACTATCATGGACTGGCATTTCAACAAGGGATTCCCTGAAGCCCTCATGAGACAGAGTAAAGTGAGTGATCTTATAACGTGTGACATGTAGAAATGTTTTGTTATTCCATTTGATACTCTAAGTCTGCATGATTAAATTTGAATTCGCGTGGTGGCACATTTCGAGATATCACACTCTTCTAGTAAAAGTGCGATTTATACCTATTGAGTGGAGTTTTTATTTTATATGGGAATAGTAGTAGAATGCATTTTTTAATTGACTCCAAATATATTTGTAATTCTTAATTTTAAATGAAAGCCTCTTTCAATATGACGATAGTATTATAATTTATTAAGGGATAATTTAATTTTTGTACATTTGTTGTCATTTCTGCAATCTCTATTTATTTTGTTGTGCAATAAAGAGTTTATATACTTAAATATAATAATATACATATATACATACGAGGCTGCTACATGCCCGAAACTTCATTATAAAATTAATATATTATACTTAAGTACTCAAATTAAGTTCTTTACATTTTTATTATTAAAATGAACCACGAATCCGTATAAGAATAAAAAAAATATTAGGTATATACATTTGTTTAACCTTTTAGACGGTAGTAGCAGCGACAATGGAAGTATACAAGACTGTAACTCTTCAATTCTTGCCAACGCCAAGCAAATGTCACTATCTGTTCAATTTGCGAGACTTTGCTCGGGTCATCAAAGGCGTTCTACTGGTCCCTTCGACGCATATGAAAGAGTTGAACAAACTTGTGTTGCTCTGGGTACACGAGACTTATAGGGTCTTCTATGATCGGTTGATCGATGATTCTGACAGGTACGTTTAATCTTATTATCCCTACTAATATTATAAATGCGAAAGTCACTCTGTCTGTCTGTCTGTTACGCTTTCACGCTAAAACTACTGGACCGATTTAAATGAAATTTGGTACAAAGAAAGTCTGGAGCCTGAGAAAGGACATAGGCTACTTTTTAACCGACTGCAAAAAAGGAGGAGTTTCACGCGGACGAAGTCGCGGGCAGAAGCTAGTTGCAAATATATAGAAAAACTAGCTTCTGCCCGCGACTTCGTCCGCGTGGACCTCCTCCTTTTTTGCAGTCGGTTAAAAAGTAGCCTATGTCCTTTCTCAGGCTCCATACTTTCTTTGTACCAAATTTCATTTAAATCGATCCAGTAGTTTTAGCGTGAAAGCGTAACAGACAGACAGACAGACAGAGTTACTTTCGCATTTATAATATTAGTATGGATTTAGTAGCGGAAAGTGTACCTAGTCTCTCGAATAATTAGTAATAACTGTAAAGTTATCCAATCGTGTGTGGTAAGTGTTGCAAAGTGACACAGATGGCGCTGAATCGACATTTCCCTTGTTAATAAGTACAAAGACAGGAAATATTGGAAGATAGAGGACATCTGTTGTCATTAAGTAATATTAATGTGTTTCACTCCAAGATTTTTCCGAGTTCATGTAAAAGGCACTGTATAAAAAAATATTTGTCAAACTATATTGTTCACCAGTAACAGAAATGTGATAATGATGTTTAATACATTTCAGACAAAAACTCTTCGATGTAATATACAAAGCAGTATATGGGAACTTTAGAGTACACATGGATCAGGTGAATAAAAACATTTTGTATTCATTTATTTCTACGTTCATACAAATCATCATCATCATCATCATCAGCCCGTCGCAGTCCACTGCTGGACATAGGCCTCTCCAATTGCACGCCACTTTGCTCTATCTTGGGCTGCTTGCAACCAGCTCCTGCCAGCCATCTTACGCAAATCGTCACTCCACCTTGCTTGAGGACGTCCTACACTACGCTTGCCGAGACGCGGTCTCCACTCTAGAACACGTTTACTCCAACGGTTATCGGTTCTTCGGCTAATATCATATAATAATATCAATCTTCATAATATCATAATCTAATATCATATCTTCATACAAATAATTTTATTAAAAATGCCAAAATATCGGTAGTGACCTATGGCAGTTTATTTGTTTTATTCGAGCACGACTGAGCTGACAATAGTCTAACGCTAAAGTTATTAAGCGAGATAAATCCGTTAATAGCTGTTCATTCCAATGTGTAATAACCGCGAAGGCATCAGAAATTATTGAGTATTTTCATGTTTCCTCTTACATTCTTAAAGTTATACCTTGTTATATAATTGCAGGTGATGAATGATACAGGGTATATTCCAGAAGGAGAGAAACTCAGTAACAAACACACTACAAATATATTCTTTGGGAACTACATGGAGCCTGATGCTGACCCTAAGATTTACGATCAGGTATTGGAACACATAAAAGAACATACGTTCGTATATAATTTATTCTTTTTAGAAAAACGATATTATAAATGACTAGTGATTCGCCCCGACTTCGCACGGAACCTCATTTTTTTTTTTTTCAAAAAAAAATTTAGCCTATGTTACTCGTGGATAATGTAGCTTTCGAGTGGTGAAAGAATTTTTAAAAACGTTCCAGTAGTTTTTGAGCCTATTCATTACAACCAAACAAACTAAGGTTTCTTCTTTATAATATTAGCATAGATAAAGAATAGTTACGCTCAGTATATTTTTTATGAACTATTTAAAAAAATCTATATTTAACGATAGCAAATAGACCACAGAAAGAAAAATCGAACAACCGATGGGTTTTAACGATTTTATGGCATTTGTGCTTAGTGTGTCCCCGATTTCGTTACCACTGATCTTGCCAGAATCTTTAAATAGGTTAGGTCTGTTGTAATAGATATATCTTTGATAATTGTTTACAAATCAGTAATCATTTATTGCATAATCATGTTGTTTACAATAAGGACTTAAAGATAAATAGTGGATCAAACATGAACCCTGCTAGGGCATAGCAATTCTCAAAATAACTTAATAAAAAACTAAATCACAGAGTAATTGTTAGGTAAATTGTACATATATCTATTATACCAATACTAGGTGTCCGTCTCGGCTTCGCACGGATCTTTTTTTTATAGTCTACGTCACTCGGGAATAGTGTACCTTCCCATCAGTGAAAGAATTTTTCAAATCGGTTCAGTCGTGTTGGAGCTTATTCAATCCAAACAAACAAAAAAACCTTTCCTCTTTATTATATTAGTATAGATGAGTGAGATATATCTGTCTCTGTTTATTAGGTAATGGACTTGGATGACATGGCGGTGAAGATGGAGTATTACTTGGAAGAATACAACGTGGTCTCATCATCGCCCATGGCTTTGGTCATGTTCAGATACGCTCTCGACCATATATCTAGGTGTACTAGAGTACTTTTGCAAGACAATGGTGAGTGGGGAATCTTTATAAGAAAATTTAAAATTATATGGACCAGTATAGCTATCATGTAGGATTTAAAGCATGCGAGAATATATTTACATATAATGAAAGAATTATCATAGATATAACGCTTTTTCTGTGAGAATCCGTGAGTAAACAATGGCAATGTTAAGACTTTCTTCCATAGGGGCTTGGGTCTCGAGAATCGTGTTACTGTGAAGATTTTTAGGTGTTTAACCTTGATCCGAATTAGTAGGCAAACATCCTGAGATAGGATGCAAAGTAATTAATTTTTCTGTCCTCCGGCCGGAAAGCGCCAACTTTCTGGTCGCTGCGCTAAATGAAATTGCCGCTTTCTGGCTTCGTCGAACAGAAAAATAGTATACTGACCTCGGCCAGTAAAATAAAAAAGCCTCAGATCACATTTTTGTCAACCTCGGCTTCGCCTCGGACGACAATTACATGTGATCTGAGACATTTTTTATTTTACTGGCCTCGGTGCGTAATGTACTATTACGGCAGAATATTATACTGAATCGTTGGTTTAAGGTAACTTATTACTGGTCGGCGTTGGAGGGAGCGGCAGAAGTAGCGCGGTCAAGTTGGCAGCTAGCATCTTAGAAATGAATGTCATTCAGGTAAATCTTAAGACATATTTTATATTATACTAGCTGACCCAGCGAACTTCGTACCGCGTTTACCGTTTTTTTTCCCCCCTTTTTTCCAATTTTTTTTCACCGTATAAACCTTCCCTGGACTTCCACAAACATTTCAAGACTAAAATCAGCCAAATCGGTTCAGTCGTTCTCGAGTTTTAGCGAGACTAACGAACAGCAATTGATTTTTATATAATAGATGGTTTTTACTACCCTAATAAATATAAGTAGGTAGGTATATATAATTGAATCCCCATATTCGTTGGTCTTGTCAAAACTTATCTTTTTAAAATTCATCTTTTTAAAAAAGTTTTCTAATACTATGTGGAAGATTCTTAGAGAAATAGAAATTAGTAAATGTAGGCCTTTCGTTATGCAGACTAAGTCGATGATAGTCTATCATAAAAGTCAGTAAAGAACTTATTTCTTGTCTGTAGATTGAGATATCTCGCGTGTACGGCCAGAACGAGTGGCGCGACGATATCCGACGGATGTTAATGAAGGCCGGTATCATTGGGAAGCCTTTGGTCTTCCTTTTTGCTGATAATCAGGTAAGTCTCTCAAGTGAAATATTTTTTACTAGCTTCTGCCCGCGACTTCGTCCGCGCGGAACTTCTCCTTTTTTTGAAGTCGGTTAAAAAGTAGCCTATGTCATTTCTCAGGCTCCAGACTTTCTTTGTACCAAATTTCATTTAAATCGGTCCAGTAGTTTTAGCGTGAAAGCGTAACAGACAGACAAACAGAGTTACTTTCGCATTTATAATATTATAGTAATAAGTAATATTAGTTAGGATACTTGAATATGCATTTAGTTTTTTAAATTAAATTGTTACGTAATTATTTTTAAAATGCATTAACAGATTATGTATGAAGGCATGGTGGAAGACATAAATATGTTGTTAAACACCGGAGATATACCCAATCTGTACGGCATGGATGAAAAGGTGGAGATTTTGGACAAGATGCAGGCTGCGGTCAGAGATTCGGTAAAATTGAAACTCATTCTAAAAGGTTTTTAAGTTGGAGGCCGTTGAAGCAGATTTATTACAATTACCAGTTTTTTAGTTCCGCGTGGAATGAGTAATTACGAAATTTCACTTCTCCCCCCCCCCCCTTTTGACCCTTACAATCCTTTTTTTTAAATTAAAAATAGCCCATGTTCTTAGTAGCCTGGCTCTTGACTATATGTGTACCAAATTTAATTTTAAATGGTTCAGTAGTTTTAGCGTGAAAGCGAGACAGACAGAATTACTTGCAGTAAGCAAAGCTCAACAACTAGGTATGACATACTGCTGACGTAATCACCACCTAAGATGTGCAATGCACGCGCCTGTATATTGTATTGTAAAATCTAAATTACTATTTAGGGCAAGAAAGTGGATACAACACAACTCGCCTGTATTATTATTATTTATTATTTAGGGCAAGAAAGTGGATACAACACCACTCGCCTGTATTATTATTATTTATTATTTAGGGCAAGAAAATGGAAACAACACCTCTTGCCATGTTCGGTTTCTACGTAGAGCGTGTGAAGGCGAACCTCCGCATCGTAATGGCGATGTCGCCGATCGGGGACTCGTTCAGGAACCGGCTCAGGATGTTCCCGTCGCTCATCAACTGCTGCACTATCGACTGGTGAGCTTGAAGTTTTAAAAAAGAACAAGTGCGAGTCCGACTCGCGCGCGATTGGTTCCGTACCACTGTCTATAAAAACGCGAAAATGTCTTGTTTCATAATTATTTCAGTATTTTTCTGTGAATTTTTTGACTGGATAACTATCACTGCTTTGGAGGTGATACTATGACGGACATACGAATAGCGAAGTAACAGTTATAGGGTCCAATTTTTTTCAAACATCTTCATGGGATTCTAGTGTGACAGGAAATCACCAAGTGTAATCTTTGAGGTTGTGCATCATTTATAAGTAGGTATATTTAAATAGATACACCAACAATATACCTACTGAACCTTTATGAAAACAGGTCGTAAAAATGCATGATGGGATTAATTATGACGATCCAATGAGTTCGATCATGGTATTGGTGTCAATGCATTTGGTCTTATTCGAAGAATAGGTCGAACTCGAACAGCACAAAAGTTCTATATAGGCTGTTTAATGGTGTTTGCATACAGCTTATCTACAGTTTATATAAGACTTGTATGCTGCTTGGATTATTGTGTAACGCCAACTATTTTTTCATTTGCAGCAATTCTAAGTCAAAATGTTACATCCTTGTATTTCTAGGTTCACCGCATGGCCGCCAGAAGCTCTTGAACGCGTGGCCCAAATGTTTATAGCCAAGATGGGTGATTTGGAGGAATGGCTGTGTGCCGCCTGCGTGGACGTATGCCAGCTGTTCCATATGAGCGTAGTCTCGCTCAGTGACAGGCTAGTTTGTACTTTATTATTATTGAAGTAAAAGTTTAATTGGCACATCTAGATTTAAAGGGAGTTAACTCAAAATGAGTCAGATTAGTAAACATTTGAACTGCAGTTATTAATTTTCTATCAAGGAAATGTTTAATTATATACGTACAAGCCAGTTCCGAATAAGCTCCAAACTTTTTATAACAGATAAAGACATTGCTTGAAATCTTAATGAACACACATTTTATACCGGATGATTGTCAGTAAAATATCTTTAGGTAGGTAGTTAAGTCCCATGGGATGATTATGAAAAATTCTTTGTCTATCAGGTAATACTAAAAGCTTACTCAGAACTTGCTTGACTATTATGAAAAGGTCATAGAGTAGGTGGTTTTGCCGAATACCGTTAGCAAATTTTTGATTGTCAACCGCAACATTCGATTTTGTACGTAACCATCTTGTAGTAAAGTTTAAAATGGTATATAGGTTCTACGCTGACCAGAAGAGGAAGGTGTACGTGACTCCTACTAGCTACCTGGAGCTGATCAAAGCCTTCCAGAATTTGTACTCTATGAAGGTGGATCAGATCACTAGAGCGAGGATACGGTAAGGCCATTCAACTAATTGTTAACTAGGTTTTTAAAAGGTAGATTAGGGGTTGGTATTTGTCCAGGGAAAATCTTTCATAACTACCAGGAGAAGCGGTACAGAAATAAACAAGTGGATGAAATAAATTAAATATACCTTTTGTGTGGCCCATTCACTTTTCGATACTATATAATATAATAAAGAGGAAAAGTTTGTTTGTTTGTATGGTTTGAATAGGCTTCTAAACGACTGGACCAATTTAAAAAATTCTTGATCCGGGCGAAGCCGGGGCGGGCCGCTAGTAGTTCTATACGTATAGGTAAGTTATTTTGTGATTAACAAATACAAAACAAAAATAGTTCTGATTTGTTGCAGTAGACCGGAAATTATGCGCGTACATAAATTTTGGTGGCCATTTCATGACTCTGATCCAAGAATTACAGTACATGCTGGGCATCAATATTTTTAACCTCAGATGCAAAAACGACAGGACATAAATTTGACGTATACCTATGATTGTTTGCGGTACCGTAGCTCCCGAACGGATGAACCGATTTTGACTTTGTTTTGTTTAATACTTACTTAGGAGTTTAATGAGCAAAATTGATTACGCAGTTACGAAACTGGCTTGGAACAGCTGGACTTTGCCGCTGGCCAGGTTGCCGTGATGCAGCAGAATTTGAGAGACCTTCAACCTCTGCTGGTGGAGACATCAGACAAGACTGAGAAGCTCATGATCAAAATAGAACAGGATACAGTTGTTGTTGAGAAGCAAAAGGAGGTTTGTTTAACAAGCTTAAATTATTCAAATAAAAAAAAAAATTTAGTAAACAGAACTCATTTAGGATTCCCTAACCAGAGAGTAAAACGTACGGAACCCTCTGTGGGCGAGTCCGACTCATGCTTGGCAAAGTTTTACATGTCATTGTCTATACTTATCAGTAGAGCTTCGGAAACGATTAATGTCTTTTTTCAAAGTTAATTGAGAATTGTCATTTTGGTGGTATTTGGCAGTGGCTGCTTATATTTAGTCCAAAAACAAAAGAAAGTGAGTTTTTTTATCGTTAAAAGACAGTCGTTAAAATTAATTCGGTAGTTATCGTTGATACTATAATGTCATATTTTCTCTCCCAAAACATAATATAAATTAACTTAAAGATTGTCGGAGCTGATGAGGCTCTAGCCAACGAAGCGGCTGCAGCGGCCCAGGCTATCAAAGACGATTGCGAGTCAGATTTAGCAGAAGCTGTCCCAGCGCTTCAAGCTGCTCTCGACGCTTTGAATACCTTGAAGCCAGCTGATATAACCCTGGTGAAGAGTATGAAGAACCCCCCTGCTGGAGTTAAACTGGTGATGGAAGCGGTTTGTGTGATGAAGGGAATTAAGGGTGATAGAAAGATGGATCCTAATGGTAAGTTAGTTTTTTTGTATATAAAAAAATTATGGATAAGGGAAAAAAAATGTCTTTATGTATAATATAACGACATTTTTATACATGATGGGTGTTGATCGAGTCGTAGAATTTTTCACTGCTTGTCTTGGTGCTTTGTTTTCTAGCGATATGTTGCAGCATCTTATTAACCATCAATAACAATCGAATTTTTAGTTTATACATAGAAATAAATGATAAAGTTATTTATATTATCCAGGCAAACCCTTCGAGGACTATTGGGGCCCTTCACAGAAGATGTTGGGAGACATGAAATTCCTGGAGAGTCTAAGGAACTACGATAAAGATAACATTCCTCCTGCGTACATAAAGAAAATACGTGACAAGTCAGTATATTGAAAATTTATTAAACAGGTCTTAATGTTTATTTACCAGTTGTGTGACAGTAACTAACCGCTTCAGGATACTAGATGCGTGCAGTTAGTGGGTGTACATAAACTACAATGGTGTAAGTACTCCACACAACGTGCCTGTAATCTGTATGGATTGTGATCTCATGCAGAGTAGGTACTTATATTTCTTGCTCCATTCGTTTAGGGCTATATGCGAATTGGTAATAATATTCTTGTACAAACAACACTAATTAATGTAGTTCTGAACTAAGCAAAACTTGTGCAATGTGCATAAATGGATAAACAAACATAAGAGAACATTTAAGACTCGGACTCTGGAGCGCTGACGATTAGACCAATTGTCCGTTCATATCCTGGACTCTTGACCTGGGGGTAAAACTTGTATTTCACGGGGGTAACTGTAGTTGTCTTGAACACCGGATTTCAAAGTGCCAAGTTTGAGCAGAGCATAGCTCCGACTATCGCGCAAGTTCTTCGTTGGGAGGAAAGGAAAAATCAATGACCCTAGTTAGGTCATAAGGGTAATGGACCTAACAAGGTTAAGAACCACTGGCCTAAATGGTTAGGATGAAAATTTGAGAAGCAACTTTACATATTATTATATATTTATAGATTTATACCGGACCGAGAGTTCGACCCGGCTGTGATTGCGAAAGTGTCGTCCGCCTGCGAAGGATTGTGCAAGTGGGTCCGTGCTATGGATGTCTACGACAGAGTTATCAAGGTACCTAACTTCTAAACTTCCATTATATATTGGACTAGCGGCCCGCCGCGGCTTCACCCGGATCCCTTTTTTTATAGCCTATGTCACACGGGAATAGTGTAGCTTTCCAACAGTGAAAGAATTCTTGGATAAAAAAGAAGAGTGGACTACTATTACCTACTCATTATTATATAATGGAATTTAATATAATCTCACTATAATCTGACAGGTGGTAGCGCCCAAGAAAGCGGCTTTGGCAGAAGCTGAAGGCGAACTACAGGCTCAAATGAACACGTTGAATGCCAAACGAGCGCAGTTGCAAGGAGTTTTGGATAAACTACAGGTAACTCCTAATGCAATAGATATAACGACTGTTTTTCTTCTTTGTCCTTCGAGTCGATTACCAAAAATGATTGGACACGGGTTTTTTCTTTTCTCAAACAATCAAATACTTAATAATAAATGTTTCTATAGTTAGGTTAGGTTAAGAGTGGGAGCATGTTTCGTCACGTTATGGTATGATTTGCACCATAACGTAAGAGAGCTTTTTTATTTTATTGTTAGATTATAATTATTTATATCTCAAAAGTCATAACAATGAGGTAAGTAAGCATTCAATTCATATTGAGATTGAAAAAAAAAAAAAATAAGTAGGTAAAACCAAAATTACAATATCATTGAAATGGGTTATTTTCTTTTTCCTAAACAATGACTAACTTATCCTTTAACGTGCCGTAGGCTTTAAACGACGAGTTTGCCGAAATGACTCGAAAGAAGAAAGGTCTAGAAGACGAGATCGACCTCTGTTCCACGAAGCTCTCTCGTGCAGAACAGCTGATAGGAGGGCTTGGGGGTGAAAAGGCTCGCTGGTCTGAGCTGGCTCGGCAACTTCAGGAGTTACTGGGAAATGTCATAGGTAAGAATGTTCTAGAGAATATATCTACTTTGCATGTATTTATACGTACTTAGAACTTAAAACAGGACCCTATCACTGAGAGTCCACTGTCCGTCCATCTGTCACCTACTGTATATGGTATGGCTTTGGTATGGATCACGTATAGATGTCGTATGCATCTCGTGTAGATGTCGTAAAGATAGATCTTCTATAGATGTCGTATGGATCTCGTATTCATATCATATAGATGTCGTATGGGTCTCGTACGGACCTCATATAGATATTAGATATCTCATATGTAGGTACAAAACTTGACCTAACATTAAGGAACACATGAAAAAAAAACATCTAACTTGGTGCAGTTATTTAGAAGTTATGCGCGGACGTACGTATCGGCGATTTATTTATAATTATATACTTATTATATAGAATATTTTTTTTTAGGTGATGTTCTGCTCTCAGCCGGTTGTATTGCATATCTAGGTCCCTACACAGTCAATTATCGTAAAGAGTTGATACAGATGTGGAACGACCGAACCAAGGAACTCAGTAAGTACTGCAATTGTTAAGTGTTTAAATTTTAATAATACCTATATACGAAGTTACTTATTTGGCGTTACATACCTATATATATATTAAGGAAAGAGTCGCGAGAACTTTTCTCATTAAAAATAAAGAAAATTCCTCTGATTTCCGTCGCTAGTTGTTTCTGTGATTGATAACTCAAATGACATGAAATAAAATAAAAAAAAATTGTGCGTATTCTACCGAAGGAATGTTGAGGAATAACTACTACTACTAACTTTGTATGTTGGTATAATTACTTATTGATAATATTGATCGATGTTAACTAAATTTGAGCAATCTTAATCTATGTTACCTACCTATATTACATATTGAAGACTTAAAAGTGACTAATTTCTCGTTGTAATTTAGTACTGCTGGGTGAATCTTCGAGCGTTTGAGACGCCGTCATTGTCCTCTACATCTATATCTATAATGTTTGCAAATAATATTATTAAGTATCGATTGATATAGTATTTGTAACAGTACCGGGGGATAATATCACTAAAATTTTTGTTACTTATTGACTCTGTTCTTAAATATAGATGTAGAGGACAATGACGGCGTCTCAAACGCTCGAAGATCCACCCTGCTACATTTAACAATGTCTCTGGTCTCTAGATATTCCATGCTCGGACATTTTTTCCCTGATCACAACCTTGGGAGAGGCGGTGGTGATTCGCGCGTGGAACATAGCTGGTCTGCCTGTAGACAACTTTTCTATAGAAAACGGAATCATCGTGGAGAAGTCACGGAGGTGGCCGCTGATGATTGATCCTCAAGGTGATTATCATTGTCTGATGGAATAGTTGATAGTGATACAAGGGCGTAGCAAGGTATAGGCAGGGGGGAGGGGCAGCTGCCCCCGATCTAGAAGTTGATTCCCTTGCAAGTGTCGAATATTACCTTAGCTATATATTCTTAGTTTGATTACGCCAGCCCCCTTCCCTCCCCCCCTAATTAAATCAAAATTAGTTAAAGATTGACCTGACGTTGATTTTTTAGATGTCTTGTAATATTATTATTTATTTGATAGTAGGTAACACTCTTTCTCTGCTCACTTTACGTGGAAGTGTTATAATTGATGCATTGCCTAAACTACGTGAAACACTAATTACTAAGTCGCAGGCAGAAGCTATAAATAACAATTACGACAACATTAATATTGTTTTGTTTTCTTAATCTGTAGAACAAGCAAACAAATGGGTGAAGAATATGGAGAGAGAAAACCAACTGAAGGTGATAAAGTTGACAGATGGCAACTATATAAGGGTTTTGGAGAACGCCATACAAATGGGTATTCCTGTCATATTGGAGAATATTCGAGAACAACTCGACGCTGTACTGGAGCCTGTGTTGCTTAGGAATGTGTTCAGGTCAGCCAGTCAATCAATGAATAAATCAGTCATATAATTATGTAAAGATGTTTGTTTGATAGGATTGGCTTAATTTTGGAATAAAACATCTGTATCCAATTTAACTCGCGTATATTTTTATATGCTAACGTTCCGAATAGGGTTTCTGATTTCTCGACCTATTTTTTTTCTCGGGGCTCGAGATTTCTCGACTAAAAATTCCCGGGAATTCCCGGGATCTCGAGAAATTTACAAATCATGAATATAAGGCGAAAAAAACACTTCAATATCATTAATATCGATATTTTTTAATCACCAACTAAATGTACCACTATTACCTACTCGCGAATCATACATAATACTTAGACATAATGAAAAAATAATAAACTAAATGACATTGCTTTTTTAATCATTAGCATTTGAGATTGCACTAAACATTGTATTAGAATCATCAAACTAATACAATATAAATGCGAATCTTGACTTAATAGACTAAAATAATATACCTACCTAACTAGCGATCCGCCCCGACTTCTCACGGATCCCTATTTTTTTCAAAAAAGTAATATTTTTCAAAATATTTTATAGTCTATGTTACCCGTGACTTATATATTTTTATATTGTAGCTTTCGAATGGTGAAAGAATTTTTAAAAATGGTCCAGTAGTTTTGGAGCCTATTCATAACAACCAACCAAACAAAGTTTTTCAATTTATAATATTAGTATAGATAAGTACTGTATTTTCTTCTGCATGTTCCCCTGTAATCCATGCGTAGTTCTAGAAGAGTTTATACATACCTATATTGACGTCTTTCGATTAGAGATGCAACCCATTTATCACTTTGGGTATTACGACTGTTAAGAGATATCAATATTATATTGTTTGGAATCCCAAACAATCAACAAAGTTAAATAATAAGGAGGTTTAGCTACTAAAGTAATAATTCGTCTTTCTCAGTCATCTCTTAACAAAGTTAACACAGCAAATCTTTAATACTTAATCAACTTGAAATTTTTCATTAAACAAAAAACTATGTACAATAAATTAGGTACTACTACCTAGTCAAAATCGGGATCGGCCGAATCCAAGGTACTAGCGTGAAGGAGAACGCATTGCAAAAAGTGTTGCGGAAGGCCATTTTAATCTAAAATTCACGCGTGATAATTTGAGGTGCGATTTCTCGACTTCTCGACTTCTCGACGCGATTTTTCCCGTCTCGAGTCAGGCCAGATTTCCCGGGAATTCCCGCTTCGAGAAATCTCGAGCAGAAACCCTAGTTCCGAAATCTTGAATCTGATATACTTTGTTGTTTCATTTTTCAATGTTTAATAACCGCGAAAGCATCAAAAATTATATAACTTCGGAATTGTCGAATGCATAACACTTATCTTGGTTGAGATATATCTTTACGAAACATATTATATCCAATTAAATGGATATTGCAACTAGTTTATTTACTTTTAATAGGTCTGGAGGCGTGGACTGTTTGAAATTAGGCGATAACATACTAGAGTATAACCATAGTTTTCGCCTGTACATCACCACTCGGCTCAGCAATCCTCATTACCTACCAGAAATAGCTGTAAAAGTAAGTGGATTTATTATCTATAAGCTCCTTATTCATTAAATCATTGTACAGATTGTAATACGATGTAAATTTTATCATCTATAAAGAATATTTTTTGCGTAAGTAAGTATGTCTAAAGAATCTGGTTGATAGAGGATCGTAAGAAATACTGAATAAAATCATTAGGTATGTTTATATGTCCCTACACTATTAGTGTAATCTAAATTCATTTATTTATTTGCAACCATGGTATTACTGTCACATAAGATTTAATAAGGTAGTCTCTTATGGACCCCCCGGGAATGGTTTATATTATCTTTCATAAAAATAATTAGAAAAAATAACTTACGTCACAATACTCGTATAAGCCAGTTTGCATACCTACACAAAAACTCGAATCCATTGTAATATTAATAGCAACTCCGGTCATGTCTATGTGTTTCCTACATATCGCACACCTAGATCTAAAGGGAGCTAACTCAAATAACTGAAAATTAGGTAGTTAGGTGGCAAAACCTACCTACAAAATAAATAGATATAAAAACTAACTTTTGTAACTTCCTTACAAAAGGCATGTCTTTATAGTGAAAACTCCTGTCTGCATATGAACATATTACCTAATCAGTTTTCATATCTCCTGAAAAATAACTTATTTTGAGTTAGCTCCCTATAGATTTAGACGTGCGATATGTACGAGTAGGTACTTAGTTTCACCAGAGAATAAACCTCTAACCATCAAAAAACACTTTAACTTTTCACGTCCTTAAATTTCCAGGTGACATTGTTGAACTTCATGATAACACCCCAAGGTCTACAGGATCAGTTGCTAGGTATAGTAGTGGCTCAGGACCGGCCAGAACTGGAACTGAAGAAGAACCAGCTTATTGTAGAGGGAGCTAACAACAAGCGGACTTTGAAAGAAATCGAAGATAAGATCTTGGAGGTGAGTTGTGTGTGAAAAGTTGCGGTTTGGAATCCTGTTACCAGCACATGTTTATTATTGAGTGTTGGATCCGAAATTTAGTTTAAAAATCCTTTAGAAACTATTTTCTAAAGGATTTTGATGATGATTGGACCCTTACTGACCTTTGGTAATCCTATGATTACCAAAGGTCAGTGAGGGTAGTAATTGCAATATCGGAGGAAGAAAATCCAAAAACTAAGGGAAAGAAAATGGAAGCATGAAAGTGTTTAGGTTTGTTAGGAGCGTGGTACGGCTTTTTAATTAATTTTAAATAGAGTTCCTTTCACAAGTTTTATATCAAGACTTTTTTTAGTGCACTTATTTTGGTATAATTTGTTAAAATAGTTTTAGATCCACATAAACCAATTTCAATAATGTTTATAGTTAGGTATGTGATCATTTTACTTAACATTGTTTTAATATAATAATTACTGATGCTTTCACCTCGTCTCTTTTTTTATTGGCTGACATTTCAGATTTACAGATTCCATAATCGTAGCACGACATTGTGGTAATAATATAAAATACTCGAGTAAAATCCGTATATAGTTGTTTCATTCCAATATGTTCTGATATTCCCAGGTGCTGTCATCAGCTGGCAATATTCTAGAAGACGAATCAGCCAATCAGATCTTGTCTTCCTCAAAAGTCCTATCTATAGAGATAGAGGCTAAACAAGCCTCGGCGGCCATAACGGAGAAAGAGATAGACGAAGCCAGACTGCTCTACGTGCCTGTCTCGAAACATAGCTCCGTCCTCTTCTTTTGCATTTCCGATTTGGCCAGCATCGATCCTATGTATCAATATTCGCTTAATTGGTAAGTTCACGATTATGGGATTCCATCTTTCATTTATTTTAGATTATGTTATTTAAAAAAAAACATAAAATAAGACGAGGCCCTATGACCTTGTGAATGTCGCTAGAATGCATCGAGGACAATGATGTTATTTTGATTGAATTGATAATGATTATCATTTTAATCAAGTGCTGAAAGGTGTTTTTACTGTCTCCAAAAAGACCCTACCTGCACTGTGTCCTACTCATATAAAATAAATAATACTAAGAACAATATACAACAATAGTCTTCGCTAAGGCCATATAAAAAAAAAACCAAAGAAAATATCGCAACCCTATATCTAAACATAACTTTTTTGAGTTACCTCCCTTTATATCTAGATGTGCGTATTGTACTGTGTTAATACTCCCTTTTTTTAACATAACTCACGAGTACCGATACCTTTATTGCATCGTAATGAAAGTATTTTTGCTACTACAGTTCCTGGCCAACTAGCACTAGTTCTATATAATTTATGTAAAGGCTGTACAGGGGTGATTGCTCTTATTAAGCCTTTGTACAGCTTATATAGGGCTTGTGTGCTGCTTGGGTGATAGTAATCCAACCCTAAAACCACAGGTTCATAAATCTATACAACCAGGCGATATTGAACTCTCCTAAGAGCGATGACTTGGACGAACGCCTCTCTGGTCTCAACGCTTTCTTCACAAAAAGCATCTACGAGAACGTTTGCCGCAGTCTATTTGAAAAGGACAAGCTGATTTTCTCTCTCGTTCTCACACTCGGCATATTGAGGGCTAAGGTAATTAAATGACACATAATAATATTATATAGTTTAGAATGAAACAACTTTAACGGATTTAACTAGCGTACCTATTTTATTTTATTTTATTTAGCATTACACTAACAATGACAATTCAGCTCAGTCGTGCTACGATTATGGAATCTGTAAAGGCTCCGAAGGCATCAGAAATTATTAATATTATATAGTTTCAACTTTTTGTAAATTTTCTTTTGTACAAAAAAGAGTTTAGGTACGCACGTAAATAAATACGTAAGTGGGTTCACTAGCAGCTAGAATCATGGGTCACCAAATATCTTTTAAAGATTTTTAGGGTTAAGTACTAAAAATCGTTAAATTACCGTCAAATCGATATACCTATATACCTTTATTAGGAGGATAATAATAATTCGCGTGTATGTCCGTCCGTCAAGCTAAGCAATGTGCTTAACAACTAAAATCTACAACTACTAAACCGATTAATTTTAAAAATTGCACACAGAATTACGTATGTGACCTAAACACAGGCGTTTCATTTCATATATACATTCCTAACTTGTTTTAGTTTTAATTCTGGTAGGTACCTAATATGTGCTCCACTGACCTTTACCTATGTAACATCTTAGTATTTATGTATGCTTTGATAGTAAAACCTATGTATTTGATTTCCCAGGGTGAAATCGACGACGAGTTAGTGGCGTTTCTGCTAACAGGCGGCGTGGCGCTTGAGAATCCTTATGAAAACCCAGCGCCGACCTGGCTCTCTGATAAATCCTGGTCAGAAGTAGTGAGGTCGAGCAACTTGAATGGGTGTGTATTATACAAATTATCATAAATTATTAAAATCGAACCACTCTGTAAAAAGTTATGCGTGATCATACATAAAAAAATATATATATTATATATATCCTTACTAATATTATAAATGCGAAAGTAACTCTGTCTGTCTGTCTGTCTGTTACGCTTTCACGCTAAAACTACTGAGCCGATTTTAATGAAATTTGGTACAAAGAAACTATGGAGCCTGAGAAAAAACATAGGCTACTTTTTAATCGACTGCAAATAAGGAGGAGTTCTACGCGGACGAAGTCGCGGGCAGAAGCTAGTAAAAATATATATATATTCGCGTCTTGAGAACCTCCTCCGTTTTTTTCGTCGGTTGAAAAAAACTTATCTGTAAGCACGGGTAGCACGTAATGTTTATGTAACGCGAGTAAGCATAATAATTTTCTGATAGTCACAGCATTGCAAATGATTAATCGATCTTTCACATTTGTAATAAGTAAGATCGATAGTGATAGTACGAGATCAGGCTCCAGAATTTGGTTTCTAGCCAATACGCCAATACGTAATGATTCTGCATCCGGATCTTAGACTAAATGATTTCTTGCGCGAAAAGAACTAATGTGATTAATTAGTTTAATAAGAAAAAAAAACATATCTAGGTACTAGATTCTATATATGACAAGTAGATACTTTGAAGTTGCGCTATGTAGTTCTTAATATTATGTTCTAAAATAACGGAAACTTTTTTTTATCATACTTGCTTCTAAAACGTCATACATTCGTTTGTATCGACTTTTAAGGAGATTCAAAGAAGACAGATAGTTTGATGTTTTTTAACCCATAGATACCTACCTAAGCTTTATTTTTTGTAATTTTTATTATGGTTACCAGATTGAAAGGTTTCAAAGAGAACTTTGAGCGGAATATCGCATCTTGGAAGGATTTCTACGACCTCGCCGCGCCCCACGAGAACCCGTTTCCGTCGCCGTACCAAAATATTAAGGGGATTCCGAAGCTTATCGTACTCAGGTAATACCTACTTTTTATCCAATATAAATATACTTATATTTATATTGGATAAAAAGTAGGTATGTACCGGTAAAGTAGGTATGTACCTAGTAGGATCAGTTATTAAATGTCTAATTATGCCGGCATTTATCCTTCAGTACAATTCAAGATGGCGCCGTGCTGAAACTTTTTTCCATAGATTATAAACGAGCAGCGTTTTAGTTTAAATTGTAAAAAGTTACACAGACGTTTTTTAACAACTTAATTTTTAATGTTTTCATGATGTCGGTATTCCGGGTAATTATTATTATTAAAGACAATATTCATAAGTATTAAGTAGATTAAAATTTTAGTAAACATACGAATTTTATTGTTCTAGAAATTGGATCCTCAGACAAATATAAAATTATAAATACTGTTAGTATATACACGGGAATAATACTACTATAATATTCACAGATGCGTACGGCCAGACAAACTTATCCCATTGGTGCAGCAATACGTCGTCGAAGAAATGGGCAGAACGTACATTGAACCTCCTCCATTTGACCTGGAGAAGTCGTACAACGATAGCAACTGCTGCTCCCCCCTGATCTTCATACTGTCTGCCGGTTCTGATCCCATGTCGGGGCTGGTCAAGTTCTCCATGGAGCGAAAGGTGGTCAGCTTCGAGACCATCTCGCTGGGACAGGGGCAGGTATGTTGGCGGGAAAGTATTTTTCTGTCCTCCGGCCAGAAAGCGCCAACTTTGTGGCCGCTGCGCTAAATGAAATTTCCGCTTTCTGGCTTCGTCGAACAGAAAAATAGTATACTGACCTCGGCCAGTAAAATAAAAAAGCCTCAGATCACATTTTTGTCAACCTCGGCTTCGCCTCGGACGACAATTACATGTGATCTGAGACATTTTTTATTTTACTGGCCTTGGTGCGTAATGTACTATAAACAATAGATGGGTGTGTTAGTTTAAGATATGTTTTAGGATATGGCTAGGAATCCATCTATTTCGGCAGTCTTTACATAGTAATTTTCACAGCTGTAAATTGAAAATGAACTTCATAAAAAGATGTTCTCATGTCAATATTAAACACGTGTCGATGTCATTGGTCCAATGTGGGTAGGTACAAACTTATATTCTACTAGCTTCTGCCCGCGACTTAGTCCGCGTGGAACTCCTCCTTTTTTGCAGTCGGTTAAAAGGTAGCCTATGTCCTTTCTCAGGTACCAGACTTTCTTTGTACCAAATTTCATTTAAATCGGTCCAGTAGTTCGAGCGTGAAAGCGTAACAGACAGACAGACAGAGTTACTTTCGCATTTATAATATTAGTAGGGATTACAATCCAATGATTATTTCCATTGTTCTATGTAACACAGAGGCTTAGTACAGTCAAGTAAGTAGGTAGATACCTATGTAAACATGGAACTAAAACAACCACGAATATATCATCAAAAATAACAATTACTCAATAGCCCAAAGGTTTACATAAGATAAGTTCGCCTTTGTACCTGCTTGTAAATATCTGCTATAATGGCATTTATAACTTCAAACTTTTAAACTAGGTATGGTCAGACTTTCGAGCAGTGCCGTATAAAACAAATCTTACGTCATTATAATTCTTAACATAAACACGGATCTTAATTCACCATAATCTCTACCCAGGGTCCAATAGCAGCGAATATGATAAACCAAGCGATCGTGACTGGTGGTTGGGTGGTTCTGCAGAACTGTCATGTGATGGACTCCTGGATGGGTGAGCTGGAGAGAATATGTGCGGAGGTCATTATACCCCAGGTCACTCACCCCAACTTCAGGTGCTGGCTCACAAGCTACCCTAGCAGGGCTTTCCCTGTTACTGTACTGCAGAATGGTTGGTATTAACGTCTTCAATAGTAATATAGTATAGTATGTTAATCTATTCCTTAGTAAGTACCTCCCTATAATACAAATCTATATTAACCTCAGCTGTTATTTAATTTAAGTGAGAAAGATTAAAAAGTAAATTAAGTTGTCACATGAATCTAGCGCTTCAGAATAAACGCCACAAAAACTGAGCACAGTCAATTTTTTAATGTCAATTAATGCTAAAATTTGAACTTGCATACAAGTAGGTATATAATACAGTGTGATGTCTCCAGTCGCATATTTGGGACGATATGCGTCTGGCTAAGGCATCTGGTTGTCTCTAAAGTCCCTCGTGAATTGTTTTATATGCTGACAACATTATAGGTAACTACCTACGGGTGGTCGTATGCATATTAATATGGGATTATCCTAATAATCTCTTATATTTCAGGTGTTAAAATGACAAACGAAGCACCGAAAGGTCTTAAAAACAATATCTACCGCTCGTACATATCGGATCCGATCTGTGACCCAGAGTTTTACATATCTTGTCCACGCACCGAAGAGTGGCGAAGGTTGCTGTTTGCACTTTGCTTCTTCCACAGCATCGTGCAAGAGAGGAGGGCCTTTGGACCTCTGGGGTGGAACATACAGTATGAGTTCAATGAGAGCGATCTGAGGATATGCATTATGCAGCTACAGGTGAGTTATGAGGCATGATCTATTTATTAAAGTCTAAAGTATCAATTAGAGAGTAAGTTATCTCCTCAATCGTGAATTATGTTATAAGTCTAGCTGCGTTAAAAACAGAGTAATATCTGATGCTTTCGCGGTTATTACACATTGGAATGAAACAAGTAGGGGAGATAGGGGAGGGATGGGCACTTTTTCACGTAACTAATTATTAAAAATTAAATTAACAATATAATCAAAATTTACTTCCAAGGTGAGTTGCGCAATGTATTTGGCTAGATGTTACATAAACAACAGTTTACAAATTATAAGCAGTCTCTAAGTTATACCATGATTTCAGAACCATGTCAAATGTGCCCAAAGCTCCCTATGGTAGGGAGGTACGGGCACCGGCTATGGGAGGTTTGGGCATGACATATAAAACACTTAATATTTATAAAATAATTAAAATATACAAAGTAAATTATGGTCAAATATATAATCTCAACTTATATGTAATTACAAAAGTAATCAAAATAGGCTAATTACGAGCTTGCGGCTTCTTCAATACATAATGAAGTTTTGAAGAATACATCATGTGGGTACTTCGCAAAATTTTCTTCTTTTGAGGTAAAAAAATGTGAAGTTACAATTTCAATGAAGAATCTTTTATGTATCAATGTTTCAGATATCTTTGCAAGTGAAAGCAACAATATTTTCTTTTTATATATTTTCTTATATTGCATTGGGCATGCCCAAACCTCCCTCAAAAAAAGTGGCCATTGCTCCCTCTGCATATTTATTGATTTTAATATTCTCGTAAAAAAAATTAGTTATATATTTTAGCGTGACTTGCAAACTAATTTATACCTTAGCACATATATAATTAAAAATAATATTAAAAAAGAACATACCTTCAGCAGGTATTTTTTTCATTTACTTTAAAATCATAACAAAATAGTTACATTGATCGCTGTAGAAACTAAATATGCGCCTGTATTTCACAAATGAACGAAATAACACGTATTCTATGGATGAACATTGTGGTCAGTGGGTAGACTAATGTACCAAAATAGGGAATTAAAATTATATATATTAGAATTGGAAATAAAGGGGGGTGCCTATGTCTCCCGACTGCCCGTCCCTCCCCTACCTCCCCTATATAAGGATTTAACTCGCGTATTTTATTTTATCAGCCCACGTTTCTGAACCTTTACGGTTTCCATAATCGTAACACGACGGAGCGGACGATAGTCTAACGCTAAAGTCAGCCAACAAAATATAATACGCGAGTTATCCGTTTTTACAAAATGATACTTCATTAGGTTTCCGTTCGTAAGTATTTTCCTGTTTACAGATGTTCTTAACCGAATATACAGAGACGCCATTCGACGCCCTCAACTATTTAGCGGGCGAATGTAACTACGGAGGGAGGGTGACAGACGACAAAGACAGAAGACTCATTCTCTCTCTCCTCTCTATATTCTACAATGAAGAGGTCACCAGCGATCCAGAGTGAGTTTTAAAATATCCTGTGACAGTTCTCACCAGTTGATATAGTCCCAAAGCGATTGTAAAAGTCCTCTGAATGCGTTACGCGCTCAATTTGAAATAGGCCGTTCGTTCAAGTATTACGTATGCAGATTTATTACGTTTACGCCCTTTTCTACTTTGTCAGTATGTACCTAAGTAAAACTTTTACCATTTGTGTTGAAAAATAAATAAGTACTAAGTACCTACTGCTGACGTAATCATCATCTAGACGGGGGGGTCTAGATGACGATTACCTCCCTTAACCCCCTGCTCCCCAAGAGTGCTTACGTAATACTTGAACGGATTTATAACTATGATAACATATCATATATATATCAAGTAACACTAGACGCAAAAAAAGTGAGCTGTCAAATGTCTTTACGCTTTTGTCAAATATCTTTACAGATACTCTTTCTCCCCGAGCCGTAATTACATAATGCCTCCCAACATGGAATACAACTCTGTGTTGGAGCACATAAGAGCGTTGCCCATGATCGCTAAGCCGGAGGTATTTGGATTACATGATAATGCAGACATCACGAAAGATAATAAGGAAACTGCTGCGGTGAGTTACTTATAAGTCATTAAGAGGATTGTGAACCTGTTAATTTTCATACAAAAGGCGTTAACGTTTTACACCCAGTAAATATATAGTTAGATTTTTATAATTTTTGGATATGTTGTAGATATAATGAGAAACTACGTCTGTACGTTTTGATGATATTTCTTAAAAATCAAAACGTACAGACGTAGTTTCTCATTATATCTACAACATATCCAAAAATTATAAAAATCTAACTATATTTGCTGGGTGTAAAACGTTATCGCCTTTTCTATGAAAATTAACAGGTTAACAATCCTCTTAAGATTATCGATTAGAACAATATAGTAGGAATAGGTATATTACCCAGCAATTCCCAAAAACTTATAATTATCTACCTATAAAACATCTGTGATGTTAGAATAAGTTTGAAAAATAAGAATCGCTCCAACGTTTTAATTGCAATGATTTTACCTATGCAATGGAAAGTTTTCATTTTTTCCGAGGCAATAAATCTCAAATGTACCCATACTAGATGTATAGTATATCCTTCGATTGGTATAAATAAATATCAAAAAAATCCCTACACTCACCCAAAAATCTGCATATTATTATTATTATCACTTTTCTTGTTTGAAATTAACGGAAGAAAAAATATGGCGGCCGCCCGCAATAGTTCGTGCTTTTCATCTACAACGGCTGATGATTCGATCGATTCACACATTTGATCTTTATCAGGCATTATGCAGCCCACACTACCTATGCTTATAATCTGCCAGTGGACTCGTTTAACGGATTCCTGGTTTCTCGTACTCTTGTTTTGAAAATAGTGATAACAGTGCAGAAAACGCAGCACGGACTTTTAATAACATTATGTTTCTCAGCTACTTTTCGGTACACTCTTAACTCAAACCGCGTTCATCTCGGGCGGCGGCGGTGCGGAGGGAGGCGAGGGCGGCGGCGTGGTTGATCTCACTAAGGAGATGAAAAGCCGCCTTCCGAAACCGTACGACGTGTTCGAAGTCAGCCAGATGTACCCCGTGCAGTATTATAACAGCATGAACACAGTGCTCAAACAGGTCGGTTAGATTATTTTAACAATTTCTATGGATTGTTTGGTTTTATGTAAGTATTAGACTATGGGCCCATGTTAAAAAAATGATGGGTCATTTGAACCACCAGATGACCTATGTAGAACGATATAAGAGCATAAAATAATAAGATTTAGCATTGTGCCGTCACTTGTAAGCTGTCCAACTGAGTGCAGGTGAGAATTCAAAAGTACAGGTAGAGTGAGTACATTTTGGTCATATATTTTTGAACGGCATTGTTACCATCGATAGATCCATGAAAAATAATACTAAAACGCGTAGTGCCGTAAAGAAATGGTGATCCAAAAAGTCGGAATTTTTTTTTGATTTTCCGACAATTTCCAGGGTGAATTTGGTCATTTGATACAGTACGGCATCAGTTTCATACTATTTCAATACTGCTTCTAATCCATCATTCCGCAACGCCGTAAAAAAATCAAGCGACAAGGGGAAAAAACAGAAGGTTGCAGCCCCCTCTCTTGCCGTGGTCCAGGGGGTGATTTGATAAAGTACGGCTTCGGTTCCACAACATTATCTAGCACTTAAAAGTACTATTAAAAATAATGCCGTCAAAAAATGATTGTTCATTTGAATGTATATCAATAACTATCTTAATTTCATCGTATTCTTGATTTATAAAGCTGTAAAATCATTTGACCCTGTACGGGAACTATTTTTCTAACATAATATTGTAAAATACAATTGTTATATAGTATTGCCGTTCAGCAGAAACTGTTCTGAAAAAAGTTATGGAGAAATACAAAAACTGAAATTTTGCAAATTATTGCAGAAATTTAAATATCATAAATTAATGAAATAGAGCAGTTTTCTACATTGTATCCCATGTTTTAAATAGTATTAACATAAATAAATTAGGAAAAAATGTTGCCGTACATTTTAATGTAGACCATATCTTATATATATAAATGCGAAAGTAACTCTGTCTGTCTGTCTGTCTGTTACGCTTTCACGCTAAAACTTCTGGACCGATTTAAATGAAATTTGGTACAAAGAAAGTCTGGAGCCTGATAAAGGACATAGGCTACTTTTTAACCGAGGAGTTCCACGCGGACGAAGTCGCAGGCAGAAGCTAGTATAATATAATTCTTGATATAATGTATTAGAGACATAATCACAAAACGAACTGCTATCAAAAAGTAGGTTAGGTTAGGTTTGAACTGCGTCCCCTACCAAAACGAATGGGTAACAAAAGGAGGTTAGGATAGGTAAATAAAATACAATGTGCAAAAGTAAATTAAATATATTATTAAGTAAGTACATAAATCCCAGGCACATTACTTTAGATTTAAATTTGAAGCAATTGCTCGTAAAAATTCACCTTCGTTCGATTAAGTATAATATTATCAATTCTTTTGTTGCTCCATAATATGTATTTTCTTTTTTTTTCTGGCGGTTGCCCATTCATATATGATTGTATATTTCAAGAATAATGTTAGATTCAGCTAATAATTCATTATGATTTGTATATAAAATGAGCGTTATACCATACAATCTTTATAAGAAATAAGCGTTATACCGAACGATAAATATACGAAATAAATTTATATATTTTAAAATTATACCAAACGTTTATTATACACAATGAATGATTATATTAAATTATATCAAATGAAATTATTTGAAATTATATCAAATGTTGATATATCAATAGAAAATATATTAGATATTTTTATATCGATCATTACACACCCCTTTGAACCAACGAAAATGTACGGCATATGAAAAAATATTATCTATGCATAAAATACTTTCGAAATAAATTAATTTGATGTTGTGTCAAATCACCCCCTGGACCACGGCAAGAGAGGGGGCTGCAACCTTCGGTTTTTTCCCCTTGTCGCTTGATTTTTTTACGGCGTTGCGGAATGATGGATTAGAAGCAGTATTGAAATAGTATGAAACTGATGCCGTACTGTATCAAATGACCAAATTCACCCTGGAAATTGTCGGAAAATCAAAAAAAAATTCCGGCTTTTTGGATCACCATTTCTTTACGGCACTACGCGTTTTAGTATTATTTTTCATGGATCTATCGATGGTAACAATGCCGTTCAAAAATATATGACCAAAATGTACTCACTCTACCTGTACTTTTGAATTCTCACCTGCACTCAGTTGGACAGCTTACAAGTGACGGCACAATGCTAAATCTTATTATTTTATGCTCTTATATCGTTCTACATAGGTCATCTGGTGGTTCAAATGACCCATCAATTTTTTAACATGGGCCCATAGTCTATATTTATTATGATGCCGATAAGATCTAGGTAGGTACTATACGTTTTTTTTAATCGAGTATTGTTATCCAAGATATTAGAAAATACTAACAGCAGATTTAATGGTACGATATCGTCCACATATCCACTAGTATAACATACTATTTAATTTAACATTCATCGAATATAATTATTAAAAGCCATTTGATACATTTTTAGCAGATAGCTTACTTGGTAGGTACTTAGGTACTTACTACTTACATTGCGTAAATGACGCTTAATTACATTGTCTCAAATAATTTACAAACAGATAGTTATCTAAAATAATCTACATAATAATATAACAGAATGTTTGTTGGTAATTAAAACCACTAGACATTTTTATGTCCGTTTATTGGAATCGTCACTGGAAAAGTGTAGAACAAAATGACGGCAAGTCAGACCATAGACAGATAATACCTACAAACATAGACCACTATCGCAGTGTTGCCAGGGCTCTCGGGTCATAAGTTACGTTTTGGTTCCTAAAAAGTCACATTTTGAGTAACAATGTCACAATTTTTTTTTTGTATTAAATAAAAAAAAAACTGCTCATTTTTTAAAAACAATGACATTTACACAAATTCAAAGGTACCATTCACACCGACAAGGTCGAAAAAAAAAGGACAGTGAGTACGAGCTCGTGTAAGTGGCTACATGAAAAAGTGATACGCGAGTAATTTAAAATTCGTTATCTATCTCTAGCTTCTATCTTCTTTCTTCTATCTATATATCTTATTTTATCTTTTCTTTTTTTATTTATATTTTTTTATTATATAAAAGAAAGTCGTGTTAGTTACTCCATTTATAACTCAAGAACGGCTGAACCCATTTGGCTGAAAATTGCTGGGGATGTAGTTCAAAACCAGGAAAAGGCCATAGAATACTTTTAATCACGTTCCAGTGAAAAAAAATAATGACAGCTGTCAAATCGATTCTTTGCCGGGCGGGACGAAGTCTGCCGGGACCGCAATTTTCGCCGTTTCTTGTATTTTTTTGGAGATATAATTCAATTTACTTGCCCTAAAATACTTCCCGTACAGCAACAAGACCTAGTACCTACTTGTACCTATGAATGTGGAATGCGGGCTATGCATATTTTTATTCATATAAAAACCGAATTTATTTTATTGAAATTAAATTCGTGTAGATACTTATTTTATTTTTAAAGGAAATAAATACATGATTTAAATCGTTATAGTTGTTTCATTTCAATGTGTAATAACCGCAGAAGCAACATACATTGTTACATTATATTATTCTCTATTATTAGCGTCGTCTAACTGCACCGCCAAACCCTCACGAGGTACGCGAGGATAGTGGTGAGAGAAGTGTGCAAGGCATGCGTGTGGCCAAATCATAATCGATGTCAAAGAATAAAGAGCTGATATTTATTATTAATATTGCTTACGCTAGATCTAAATATAGATTTTTAGATCTATATATAGATTTTTAGATGCTAATAAATTTTAGCGTAAGCAATATTTCTTAAAAATCAAAACGTACAGACGTAGTTTCTCATTATATCTACAACATATCCAAAAATTATAAAAATCTAACTATATTTACTGGGTGTAAAACGTTATCGCCTTTTGTATGAAAATTAACAGGTTCACAATCCTCTTAATCAAGCACTAGGTAATCATTTAGTTCGGCTACTTACACATGTAAAACTTTTGTATAGATCTGACATAATTTTTTTTTTATTTGATGGTGTGAATAAATTTCACGTATTGTTGACGATTAGTATTAGTGTGCGTATGTAACGATATTACATAATTATTTTGGCTTCTGTAGTTTTTAGTATGTGGTGCTAAACTCTTCCACCTCTAAAAGTGGCTACAAAATTCGTATGACAATTATGGTCGAAAGCTTCTCCAGAAATCTTAAAAAGTCACAAAAATCGGCCTAAAATCACAAGTCACGCACATGTCACAAGCGAGGGCCAAAACTCACGAAAAATGTGAGAAATGTGACCAAACGGCAACACTGCACTATCGGCCGCCATTTCATTCTAAACCTATCCCGTGTCGATTGGCCGGGCCATAGATAATATAAACTCTTTTGTTATGTAAATTTTTACACATTGTAAGTACTTATATACGTTTGCTATATCAATATGCACATTGTGATATATAGCTGATAGTACTATCAGCTTTCTCATTGTTAATGTATACCCTACTAGCTACATTTGTTAATGTTTTAACCTGTTCATTCGTTTATTATTTCAACAGGAGCTAATTCGGTACAATCGTCTCCTCTCAGTGGTGGCGCGGACCCTCCACGGCGTGTACATGGCTGCTCAGGGTCTTGCAATCATGAGCGCTGAACTCGAGCAGTGTAACAACGCGTTTGTCAAGGGAATTGTACCTGGCGTGTGGATGTCTAAGTCATACCCGTCTATGAAGCCGCTAGGGTCTTACGTCGCGGACTTACTGTCTAGGTAATGTTTTAATCTATCCTCAAATTAAGAGGAGCATGGTGAGCTAATGATAAATGCAGTATTTACGCATGAAACTCATATGTACTTACTGCGTTAATCGTCCACCCGTATGCCATAATTGACGTGTTATACGCCAAGCAACGTAGAACCAGGGTTATAACTTATTTAAAAAAGCTGATCTTGTATACTGTATTATTTTCAAATGAATACCTAAATTAACTCTTGACTTAACTCTTGACACTTCACTTGACCAATGGAATATGGGAAACCCATTTAAAAATAAAATAAAATGGTAAGCTACGACTTAAATAACACCTTGATACTTTGATTTAAGGTTCCTATTAGGATGAACGTTCCCTATTAATGAGTTAACAAAAAAGTGAATTGAAACTTTAGACAGATTATCAAGAATGTTTGGACCCGTTATTGGGTTAGACTCAATTTCAAGGAATTGAAATAAAATTCAAATTTAACAAATAAATTCAATTTACTATCACAATACAATTAACTAAAGCTAACATTTAATACAATGTTTGTACTCAGTCATTTCTTGTACTGATTATACTAATGAGCTATGTATAATTATATTGCACATGCAGGTTACAATATTAATATTATGACACAGAAAACCTTATTTTCTAAACAGTGAAGTGCGTAATACACTTAAAAATTAATACACGCTATAAATTATGCCCCAACATTCATAATGCATAGACTACTGTCTCTTAGTTTTTAAATTAGGTGATTTTCTACCCTGTTGCTTTATTCAGCTACAATGAAAGAAACTTAACAAGTGACATTCTGTTATTGTGCATTATAACTACACTAAACAAACCCATTTTTATTCTTTATAAATAAATTCATACTTTAACTAAACATATTCTTTTTTACTTCAGTGCACAGAGTTGTGACATCAAGTAGTTCTAATATTATCGTTAATTATAAAATAAATTAAGCGTAACTTTTAAAATGCCTGAAATTAAGTAGAAGGAAAAAATATATTTTTAATCACCTTCAGTTTACATCCCTGTACTTATTAGTAACATCAATAAAATAACCAATCTCTAGGTATACATGAAAAACACCGATCCAAAATGTATTATGGTTCTAGGCCAATTACATATCTACTATAGAATTGACACTCAGAAGAATATCCCTAATTTGGTCTAAACATTTTCTCATTAAAGATATAGCACTGATAAATACTGACAAGTTTCCAATAACAACCTTGATATCACCACGAATAGCCCTTTACACCTAAAATATTTATCCAAAAGCCCTCTGTGACAAGTTTTCTTATAAGGCTGTTACTACAAAATAGCGAGTGCGTAACGACTAGAGTAGACGTGTATATTAATCTATATAACACCCATTAAATCTTGTCGGAATACAGAAAAAATACCACTAGCTGACTTTTCGCTAGATACATAAATTATAAAATTAAACACCTTACAATTATCAATTTTGATAATTAAGACTCTTAGGGTGGTCAAAAAAATGACCCTAATTTCAGAGTTACCAATAAATGCTTCCTCAAACGCAACGTTTAGTTGCCAAGTCAAATAGGCCTAAAAAGTCGCAATTCTAAGATCTACTCTAGGTGATACGTCCCCGCTACAAAAATAAGCTCTAAAACGTGGTCACCGTTAATTCAAGTCTCTTTCTTGGCCAGGTCAAGTAGCTTGTTCATGAGCTCACCTCCAAAAGACTCCCTGTATTTTTGGCTGATACTATTGAGCAGAGCATAAGGTGTCTCATAGTTCATATTCTCTATGGTGGCTAGGGTTGTATCATCGTAAGTCCTTCCTACAACTCTGAATCCAGCGGCTGACATCTCTATGCAATAGTCAGAGTTCTCTAAAGTAGTCAAATTAATGTAGATGCGTTGGTTATTATTCTGCAATTGTGTGGATATGTTGGCGGACTTGACGTGTTTCCGGATGTCGTTGATCGCCGCCTCCGCTTCCTGCGGCCATGTTTCGGCGTCAAGCACTTGGTCTGACATCCTGGAAATTTAAATATATATATCTAAGTAGGCAGTTAATTTGGTAACATTTAACAATTCCTTTGTTAATGGTGGACCTTTTAAATGTTTCAACGCTACAGTATCATCTACTGGCTACACAGAATATTGACTATGATTTGACTTTTACGGGATATATATGTCGCAGCTGGATCGTAGTCCGTCGTCTATTACAAAACAGTGCAGTTTTGTAATACGGCGGTTCCATGTTTAGCTGGATTGTCACAGTCTCAACCAAACCTTCTTTTATCTTGTTATTTTCTCATTAATTATTGAATATATTGCAACGATACTCCGGGTAATTGTTACCGAATCGAACCGCCGTATTACAAAACGGTTAGCCGTAATGTAATAAGGCGGATTATACCTACGATCCAGCTGTCCACATATACACAACTGATTAATCCTTTGCTAACAGACTCAAGTTCCTGCAAGACTGGATAGACGAGGGTCCCCCAATAGTCTTCTGGATCTCAGGCTTCTACTTCACCCAGTCTTTCCTCACGGGGGTACTACAGAACTACTCCCGGCACAACAAGATACCAATTGACCAGGTTCAATTCGAGTTCACCATTACAAGCATGGAGGCGGATTGCGATGAGAATCCATATTTTGGGGTATATTGCAAGGTGAGCATGTAACTTCTTAAAGTGCCCTCGCTAGGAGGTATAAGTAAGTGGAATTCTACTAACTACTAGTTCTACTAGGTACTTATTTGTCTGCATCATACCTGCCCAACATTTTGAAATCTTGATGTTAGATTATAAAGATTCTTGATGTTTGTCCAAATATTGAAATTAACTAACTAGAACTATGATGTTTAAAAGTTCAAGACATCACTGAATTCACCACATAATAATAATCTAAGCATCTTTTAATGTACCTACTTACCACCACTTTTCGAGCAACTAAAGAATAGGTACATTTCATTAACCATATGTTAAAGGTTACTCAGATAAATAATATGAATCGTAGTATGGTTGATATCATCAATATCGGTGTTGTATTGACCCGCAGTTATTTTTAACATATTTGCAAGCAGCAAACTTTACAGATGGATACACAAGGTCACGAACACAGTGTGTATGTTTGGGTGAGTCGACACGAGTGTCGTGACAGTTTTGATTCATGCATGGAAATTACGTATTGAATTGCACCGCCACTTATGGCATTATGTTTAGCTTTCCACTCGTTTTTATACTAGATGATTCTTTGTCTTTTCTATTTTACTTGTGGGATATCTTTTGCCTTTTATTTTTTTGTTAATACTTAAGTGGAAAAGTTTGTTTCATTCATAACCACGGTCGATTTATCCGATTAAGTATATCAAAATATATGGTTGTTTACGAATTTAGTGTGGGTTGAATCCCCTCATTAAATATATTATAATGAGATGAAATCGTCAGAACATCCATATCTTATGGTTTTTATATTTTACCATATGACAAGTTTTATTAGTACTTACATATGAATAATAATATAGGTGCTCTAATATTTTAATAGTAATATAACTAAACTATGGACCTATCTACTTAATAATTAATTATGTCAACAGTTCTTATCCACTCTACTTTTGTTAAAATTTGCATGCTAAATTGTTAAGAAAAGCATAAGTACATATATAACTTTAGTATATTTTAGCAGTGCTGCACCCACTACTTGGATTTTAATAATGATTTTAATGCATGCAAATTTAGCCAAATTATGTTATAAATTAAACAACATAGGGAATATATTATTATGTTGAATGTACATAATATTTAAATTGTTCCTATCAACAGGGCCTATTTCTGGAGGGAGCACGATGGAACCGTGAGACTATGCAACTGGACGAGTCCTATCCCAAGATCCTATTTGACACTATCCCCATTATATGGTTCAAACCGTCCCTCATAGCAGATTTTAACCCACCTCCATGTTACTTTTGTCCCATTTACAAGACGAGTGAGAGGAAGGGTGTGCTGGCGACCACAGGGCATTCAAGTAATTTTGTTATGTATATTACATTGCTGTCCGATATACCACAAAAGCATTGGATTAACCGAGGGGTTGCGAGTTTGACACAGCTTGACGACTAACTGTATCCGATTGACTACAAATGTTTACATAAGCTATTGACATTAACATCGACACAAGACATTTCGCTGCTTTTCTGAAATAGTGTCACAACTTGAAATGTGTTACCATTCTGAATTGAAAATTATATGTGACGGTTCACAGTCTTAAATGGAGTAACAAATTATTTTGAGTTGTGACACTATTCTAGAAAAGCAGCGATTTTACTACCATTTTTGGAGAGGATAAAACATGTGAAACCACTTACGAGATACTGACTTACTAACAAGATTACTTATGGAGTACAAGTGCTTAGCTCTAATTTATTGTTTAACTTTCTATTTATGACAAAGGTTACAACTCCTGTGATACTTCTAGTCATTTTTAAAATAAAGATATTTTTCTAATAATTGTTTTATTGGATTCCTTTATTATTAATAACATCAGCAGAGGTCCTGATTTATACTAGATAACATATTATAGGTATTATTCATTTTGCATTACGCTTAATTTATTAGTCATTAAAATTATGTGAAATAGTAAGAGAGGGATGGGTGGTGATGAGTATAAAATTAGATAAACTAGTAATTTCCACTTTATTTTCACATTGGTTTAAATTTCGCGCTTCTATAATTAATTATTTCTATGCTCACCTTTTAACTTAGGTAGTATATCTTGATGTAAAACAGTCGGTTTGGATTTCAGAGTCCGTTGTAACGGCAAAGCAACGATGTAACTGTATTAATCCATTAATTTCATGATAAAAACAATTATTCTAAATATCCATCTCTAATTAAGCGTACAAACTACAATGACAGACATCTACCCATAGACAACATAACATAGAAACCTAAGTTTATGATTTTAAATGTTTGCAGTGCACAGATTAAATAACTGTTTAAATTAAAATATAATCGTCTATAAATGTGTAAATAAAAATATCGTTAATTATCTTAACAGCTCTACTAATTAAAGATTGATGGCAATTTGCTGCAAGATTTTTAAGTGTTTTCAATTAGGTGCCGCAGACATTATCTATGTCAATCAATAGTGATGTACCTACTGTATAAAAAAATGTAAACAAATGACCAACATTTTGTGAATTTATAGGTGATTACGGTGATAGAACATTTAACAATTGTCTAATTTATATTCTAGTTCAATATATGAAAAAATGTACTTTTTAAAAGTTTATACCAAACACTTATTCCACTTATTATAACTACTCATTAATTTATTGTACATTAGTGGTATAAGAAAAATATTACGAATGTGTTAAAATAATAAATAAGAATAGAATAATATGAAATATTTTTCATTATTGCGTTATCGACATGACAAATTATTGAATAAGATCAGAACTGCATCCGTCTTCCGTAACCTTAAACCACTAACAAATACTTATAATATAAACAATAGGCGTTTGTTAGCTGTTATGTTTTGTCTATGACGCAGCACTAATTGCGTTCCATATAACGTCTTTTATTGAGTGACCTGATAGTAAATAATTTTGATTCTATATTGAATTCCAAACATTTATAATAAGTCAAAGGAATAAATTGCAAATAGAAAACATAAATAAATTTCAATTATACCGTATATAATAAGCATTATATAATACGTTTATAATTATAACATTGTAAGCGGCGCTATATTCCAGAAGCATGAACGTATGTTGTGCGTAATGGAACGCGATATTTGTTTGTTGTGTGTTGCAGATGGCGCAGCGATCTCATAAACTGCGTATCCCAAACTGACGTTTTTGGTTATTTTTGTTCTCGCCTCGTGTTTACTTTAGTGTCTTATTTCGGTCCAATTACGAAAAAACAGTTGTGCAACGACCGTAAGGTCAATATTTCGGTTGTACACGGCGTCGCCATAAAAAATAGTATCGATCCGCTGTACCGGACTAGGTATATGTATACAGTTTTATCACGTGGTGGTGTGGTGGTTTATATAATTCTTGTTTACCGCACAAGTCGAAACTTTGCGCATGTGCGTCCCGTCAGTAACCTCAAATCGTATAGTAGGCTCGGAGTCGGCAGGTTCCAGACATCCGGGTCGCGGAGCGGCAGTTCCGGTGCGCGTGTGAACTTGTGATGTGCCCTCGTGCTAGCAAAGCGCGCCCCGCGTGCGGTCCGAAGCGCTGGTGATACTTTCGAGCGGCTGTCATGGCCCAGACTCAGTTCTCGCGGAGCTCGGAGAGCGACGCCTGGGCGCTGCTCTCGCTCAAGTCGGCGCCGCCGTCGCCTTCGAAAGTGCAGTGGGCCCAGGAGCCGGCTCCTGTGGCAATCGCGCGACTTGATGGTCGCGACTTTGAGTACCTGATCCGCCAGAAACGCGTGGTGATCGGGCGCAACTCTAGTCGAGGCGAGGTTGACGTTAACATGGGACATTCGAGTTTTATATCTCGCCGGCATTTGGAGTTGTTCTATGACCATCCGGAGTTTTACTTGACGTGCAACAGCAAGAATGGCGTGCTGGTGGACGGCGTGTTCCAGCGGAAGGGCTCGGCGGCCATGCTGCTACCCAAGAGGTGAGTGTTCGTAAACACGCGATAAGCACGGCGTCATACACTTACTCGTCGCTATTATGTTTGTAAACAAACTTATTTGTTTATGTCTACCCACCTGTTAAATTAAAATGTGTTACTGTCATTTTAATGTCATGCAAATAAAACCTTTTATGGAAAATATTCTTAACTATTTTTATAATTTGTATAGTGTATGCAATGATTATATCCAATTTTCTTAAAAGCCAACACACTTGATTAGGGATGATGCAATACATCTATTTAAATCATATCAATGACAATGTTAATATAGTAGCAAGTCATTGTGGCCGACACTTTGTTATGATGTATGAAATTAATTCATAATGAACTATAAAATTGAACAGATATTTCCTACTGCTCGTTACTTGTTTATATTGATTACATTTTTTAAGATGATTTTGGCAATGTCACTATATTTGCAACAAGTGCCAATTTATAATTACTATGGCTCAATTTGATGACTCATGTAAAATTCTCCGTCTCCCTTTATCGCAAGCACTACTGTATATCTGTCACATTCCTTAAGATGTTGACATAGTACAACTGGAATGCAGGACATTTGATTACCAGCAATTTGATTAATTCAGCATATTTACAGATTTTATGTACCTATGTAGAAACAAACAGGTATGTAAAATTATGGGTAACTATTTACATCTACCTACATAGGTAATCAAATTGCTAGTAAGCAAATAGGTAAACAAATATTCCGGCAAAGTAAGAAATATCAAGTAATTTTATAACACCCGAGTTTTGTGAAACCAAAGAGAGATTAATTAACAACACTGTTAACTGCTAGTGTGATGTAAATAAACAAAAACATTGATAATATGAACCTAAATATTCCTTCAAGTGACTTGTTTACATATTTATTATGATACCTACTGTTATCTATAGATCACAGAAGTTAATTAACAGGAGACAAATTCACACTAGAAACTTATCTTATCTTAGTTCATTCAACTGGCCAGTGCAATCTTTATTAAAAACTAGCTTTAGCCCTGACTTTGTCTGCATAGAAGTTAATCGAAGTCCCCAACCAAACTTAAATGGTTTCCAAGATGAAAACTGTCTTATGTTACGTCCTTTCACGGTACTCAAACTACTACTAAATTTCAACTAAATTGGTTTACCAGTTTTAGCAAGTGTAGTTTAGTTACCTATTTACATGCAAGTCTAAATAGTTTAAAAAAGTACACCTGAAAACCCAATAATAAAATAAGAAAGTCTCATATCAAGGTGTTTTAGGTGTGTAGAACATTATAATGTTAAGAAATTCCTATTATTTATTTTTTTAACTAAAAATTTGAGATTTGTTCCGAGTTAGCATGTTAATTTTATTCCAAGATAAAAGTTTGAAGTTATTTGAAAGCTGGATTTATTTGTGTATTTATTCTTAATTAACAGACTTTGTTTGTTTTCCATATTTATGTTTTTGGTGCAATAATATATTAACTATATTTGTGCACATTAAGTATGAAATCTTAATTGATTTAGCACTACTGACCCTGTTTACGGTTTTAGTAATATATGACAAATAATAGTTTTCATGCTATTTGAGTCTCTATTTCTATAATTTGATAACCTCTTGATTGTACTTTAGTGGAGTGGCTGAATGGGAATATTCTTGTTTTGTTTTTTACAAAAAAAATACAACTTACAGTTTATTTACTACACTAATGGAAGTTGTAGGTACAATATTCGTTAGGTGGTTTTCCATTCTTACTAATTTACCTATATACCTACCTATAACGCAAAATTTCTTTAAAACTTTTATCTGCTATTAAAATGGCTACCTATTTATTATTATGGTTAATCAATCATCATTAATTCAAATATTCATCAAAACTAGTTTGATCGAGTTATAAATATTTTGTCAAGTGACATACCTACTTACTTTGCATTTTATTATACACAATAAAAGTTTTAACCTAAGTTGCTGTTTGTACAAATTTCTGACATCAAACCAAATCACATGTGTTAGCAAGATAATTAGTCAAAAACAGAAGTTTGCCACCACGTGGCCAGGTCGTGTGTACCTGTGATGAGGTCAAACGGAGCGGCGCGGACGCACCCGAGCGAGATAGCGTGTAAATAAAGAAGGTAAACAAATGTAGCTGTCTCGCTCTACGCCATACCTACATCGCTCTGATGCTTAGTGTCAAATTGGCATAGCTATTGGATAAAAATCTAAAGTAATCAAATAAAATCTACGTAGGTATGTCATCATATCGTTTAATTCACATATTTTAGTGCATTTTAGTTTCACATTTTTATTTAATCTTTCTAGTCGTAAATTTCTAGGTACTTACTTTTACATTGAAAGAGAGACTTGTAGATAGGTAGGTACCTACCTACCTGGTCTAACAAATAGTAGTCGTGTTGCAATTTTATACTTTGGGTGATTTACAATTATTTGTAGGTGTAATTTCCTTGCGGTCTATTTATAAACGAAAGTTAAAAAAATAAAATAAACCTCGGCTTCCTGTATTGTTACTATTTTTGTATTGAATTATGAAACGTTATCCAATTAGGTTATTATGAATGGAATAATGATGTCACAAGTTTTTTTGGTTTGTTTATGTACATGTATTATCAATGAATAGGGGAGAGGGGGGCTAGTACTAACAGATTTTAAATATTGTCATTTAGCATCTCAATATGAAAACTTTATGTTATTATTTTTATACCCGAGTAACGGAAATTTATATGACTTGCATATACTAAGCTGAAAGTTCATCTAAATTACTTGGTTTCAAAGGGAGACGCATCTGTTTAAAAAAAGTCAGCGGTTAAAACTTGCCCCGTTTCGGGGGCAAGTATTAACGCTAGTAAACTTGTTATGATTTCATTTAACCATATAAGTAAAAAACAAAACAATATTAAAATGATAATTTATTTATTTTTTGACATACAAATGTTAAAAAAAAAACAATAAAAACTTATAAATAACATAAATTCTTACCTACTTCAGGTTACTAAGTAATCAGTCTTAGAAAAGGCTTTTTCATTTAAAATGTAGTAGGTAATATTTTCTATTGGATTTCAATACTTCTTGCACCGCTAAATCATATACTTCTTTTACTCTTGTACCGTGACACCTTTCGCGGGGGCAAATATTAGACGGGTTAATACTTACCCCGTTCCTTTTGTTAAAACTAGCCCCCGAGGACCTTTTCGGATATAACTAATTATAAAAAAAAAACTATAGGTATATTTAATAAAATAACACGGGAGTTTAATTAACAACTAAATAACCATTCATTATATAAAAATCTGCAATCACAAAATCAAATAATTAAAACATTAATCAAAAAATTCGAGACTTAAAAATGTTCGCTCACCTGTATTTTTGCACCACCGTACGACAACTGCACAACGCGGAAGCCGGCGGGCAACCGACTTGTCGCGACTTGTTCGCCGTCGTCACCCGAACTTATGACCTAAACGTCTTACCGTATCGTTGTTTAATTTAGTAGTTATAGACTTGTTAATACTTACCCCCGTTAATTCTAGCCCCCCTCTCCCCTAGTTAATGATACGCATTTAAAATAACATTATATTGGCAAGATAATTAGATTATTATAATAATTATTTCTCCATTTTAATGAGTTAAATCTATTAAAATTGATACAATAACATGTGTATGACAGATCTTACGATACAATCAGGGGTAGGTAGGTACGGAGCTATTGATATTTTTTGCATTGCAAAAATGTTTACAGATTGAAAGCAAGTAGGCATACTTATAAAAGGTACCTACCTATATACAAATCACGTGCAGTCACAACAACGCAATATAAGTACCTGCGCTAAAGTCTAGACGAAACTAGGACAAGTCCTAAATGCCCTTGCGAGTTGTGCTAGATGAGATGTGTGACCACACGTTTCTATTTTTCAATTGAACGTTGTTTGTTTTATTTGTATACTAGCTGTAACCACGTCCGCGTGGAATAGTTATTCTTCATATAGGCTTCATATTTTCCCCGTTTTTTGCACATTTCCCACTGTTTTTTTGCTCCTATTAGTCGCAGCGTGATGTTATATAGCCTAAAGCCTTCCTCGATAAATGGTCTATCCAACAAAAAATATTTTTTTAATTCGAATCAGTAGTTCCTGAGATCAGCGCGTTCAAACAAACACTCTTTAGCTTTATAATATTAAATTAGTATATGTAGATATATTAGGTACCTATGCCCCAAGCAATTTGTAATATGAATTGTTTTAGTATACATGTCAAAAACATACAGTTGTATACCGTAATTGCATTAAGTAGGTAAAGAAAAACGTCTTTGACCTTATAGGTAGGTCCTTAAAGTCAAAGAGTAAGATTAGCGAAATAGTGGATTGTGAAAAAAATCAGCGATAAAAGAATATAAATATGTACATAGAGTGTAGACGGTATTTTAAATGAATCCTGAGCGTAGCGCGGGATTCACACAGTTTTATTTCATCAACTTATATGAGAAACATAAAAAATAAAAAAATACATAAGGAATAGGATAAGATTTAGTGACTTAAATAGGTAATCAATACAAAACTCTCCCCTAAAATCAACTCTGCTGCAGTTTTAAAATAATCCTTGATGATTTATGAAAGTTAATTTTGTGTGTTCGAAAAACCGTACCTAATACACAGTTGTTTACTAATATTATGTAAATTTATATTGCAGACAGGTAGGTATTTTTCTTATTCGGTTAACGATTTTGCTATTAGAAACCTGTTCTTACGAATATATATTTTGAGGTCGAACTAAAATAAAAATCATAGTTTATTGAATATGAATTTAATTAATTCATTAAACAAATATAAAACTTGTTTAATTATTTTGTTTTTGCATTATGCTAGTGGTCTCGGTAGTCTTCCTGTCTGGCAAAGTAGATAAACTAAAAGCATTAACCTCTTTTGGGCACCTAGTCGAGTAAAAAGAAGACATATTATATTAATCCAGGGTGTTATGATGGTGTTATGACGTGACATTGTCTGTGTGAAGTTTTCAACAGCTGGTTGAACAATTAAATGACATTCTGTCACTTGCACTCCTACGTATAGGTTCCTAAAGAGGTAATAAAATTAAATGATTTTTTTCTAATTTTCTTGCTATCCTGACAGAAAAAAATCCAACTTGGCGCAGTCGATCGGAAGCCATGCGCGTAGGTACCTACATACATTTCGGATTCGTTTTTATCAATAAATAAATAAAATTATGGTTGGTTGTACTTACACCCCCCAACCTACCGATGGTAAAGTAAGTACCTATCCGCCTGTCATGTACGTAAATATTTCCAAGAAGGGCTGAAACCACTCCTACGTATCTAAGAAATCCCTATCCTATGATAGGGAAAATTACATTTATTTAGCACAAAACGAGCAATTTTAATGTATGCACGCCCTTAGTTATCAATCAAGTCCGTCGTAAAGTTGTAATAACAGTCGACCCTCGCAGTGCGAAAATGATTAAATGTCTTGCTACAAATATAATTAAGATGTTGATCATGGCAAACTTGGTACTATAAGGAGCCTACGATTTGAACATTTTTTTTGAGTTATAACTTTATTCTGCTGTACGATTTTAAGTCTACACTTTTTCTGACAATCCCTCCTCTCTCCTCTCCTCTATTCTACAAACATCACTTAAACTATTCGACGCCCAGCATCCTTATGAGAACGTAACCTCCGCTGTACCTACAAGTAGTTAGGTATATTGCTTAAGTTCATTCTAGAATATGCTATGCACCCCGCGGTTGATTGATGCGGGTAGGTGCGAGTACGTTTACGAGTGTTTACGTCGCTCAATGACGAATAGTTTGTTTATGCGTCGGTGAAGTGTTATGCAATCTAAGGACATAGGGTTCGGCGTTACGGGCGTGCGCGGTGCTGTTAGTTCTTAACTAACGGTAGGGATTATTTGTAATGAGATAAATGACATGAAAAACCAGATTAATTATGCACAGGTGCTTCCGACTGTGGGTTGATCAGTCTTTAATACATAGACTAATGACCCGTTTTACTTTAACTTTATACTTTCGGAAAGAAATAGTGAAAATGTCAATCAAATATTAACAAACGCAGTTAAACACAAATAAAGGCTAAGATAATCGTAACTGAATGGGAAATGTGCCACGACTTATCTATAACAGAGTATCCACATACTTTGAGATGTCATTGTATTACTAAAAGAGCGAGTACCTAGGGACCGTTCAAGTATTACGTAAGCTAGGTATAGGGGGGGGTCTAGATAGCAATTACGTTAGCAATACTCGTTTACTTTTTAACATAACTAGCAAGAGCTTTACTTACTTTTGCTGACAAGGGGAAGGGGGTAAATGTAATAAATCTGCTGACGTAATATTTGAACGGTCACCAATCGTATGAAAATTCAAAGATAATCCCATAGCTGGCCCTAAACAAACAAGCGGTCGTGTGTAGCTGGCGGCGAGACACATGCGCTCCGCTGCACTGCCAACGGGTTGCGCAATGACATCGCACTGTTTACAACGGAAAAATGTGTTCTGAATGGCTTCTAAGAAATTTAACTTGTTTGTCCAAATGTTGATTTGTTGACGATTTTTTTTCTTAGCTAAGCAGACCTAATAGTGTATATTTTTATTAAGGTTTAATACTAAACTAATTAACAGTATGCGCAAGAGATGGCCTTAATGCCATAAGGCATTCTCTAACAGACAACATCATAATGTCATTGTGTGATTCATTATGCATTTACATATGCATCTTCCACGGCGCCAACGGAACTTCCCCACGAATAATAAAAATATTAACATTATTTTTTATTGTATATTTAATAGCTACAGCTAATTGCTTCGATTTCCTCGCTGTGAAATTTTAATCCATTTTTAATGCTTCCCTATGTACAATCAGAATAAGTAGTTAACATATTATTATGCTATAAGGTAAAAGCACTAATGCTCGACACTTTAAGGACAAGTCAAACTTCCTTCTTCAAAATAAAATATTTTTATTAGACAAAGAATGAATCTTTTTTTTTTTGCTAGCACATCAACAACTAAAAATTTACTTTTTCATACAAATACTGTAATAAGTAACACGTTTTTTAAAATAAAAATATTTTTGCATGCATTGTCATAGGAACTATTAGATGACAGCACCAAAAATTGAATTCACTAATCATAGACATTAATTAGCACTAATAGAAGACATAACTTAAAATCCCTTTAAAATATGTGTACTCAAAAGAAATTGACAACAAATAATAAAAAATCAACTTATTAATAAACAGATAATCAAATACTTATATTCTTATCTTTATCACTTGTTTTAATCATTATATTTACTTTAAAAAATCAACATAAATAGTTTCAATTGGCTTATAATATAAAATCACATAGTGAATTGCATGTTATACTTAATTCTTTTGATAGGTATACTCATCTACAAACTTCAGACTATTTGAGAACCTCTAAATAAAACCAGAACGCAGAAATTTTCATCCAGTAAGCTATATAATCACATATATACTTAAAATTCAAAATTTCAAGATTGTAGGTCATTTAGTTCCGAAGTTAAGGAAAAGCAAAGTTTCGCATTTACCTACGACACTCGTTCACTCATGATCATCAAAATAACTAGTACTTCCCATAAACTCAGAGAGCTGAAATTTGGTACAAAGTTAGGGTTTAGTGTCCACCTAAAGGGAAAACTATAAAAAGTAGGAAAATCTAAAAAAGAAAAAATGACATATAAGAAAATCTAAAAAAAATAATCACTATATTTTCCACGTTTCTACAAAAAAAAGTGAAACCCCATCAAAAACATTCTATATAAAACTAGCCAAGCCTCGATAAAGCAGCTTGTTTATCGGTCATTCTCACGAAAAGGTGTTCTCAGGCTAAACTCCATCATCATTTTGAAATTTGGATTTGTGGCTACATTTATAATAAAACATGAAATATTAGGCAAAATTAAATGGGTCTGTGTCATTCTCCATCAAATATACCAAGTAGATTTGAAGTTAAAAATAATTTAAGATTTCTTAAATACGGAGTTTAGGATTAATATGACAGAGCTTAGAAAACCTGTAGGACTTTCATACTAAAATAAAATAGAAACGTTAAAAAACGAGAAATTACTTTAATGTTGTACATTAATATCTCATTACATTTGTTATAAAAGCAATGGGATATTTACAAACGAAAAAAAATTTTTTTTTCAAAACTTCTTAAAATAATAGAAAACGTCAAAATATGTTAAAATAAAACCGACTAAAATATTGCAAACACTAATCAAAATCTCTTTTTGTTTTTAATGAAGACGCCACAAGCAAATAAAAACCAAATTGCCTAAACTCCAATAGGAGTTTAGTTGATGGAGCTTAGGGGAGAAAGCCTTTTTTTATTTTTTATCATGGTTTTGAAAATAGATAAAGTAATAACAGCGTAAGTATTGTAAACATATTAGAAGACTCTATTATATAATAAAAGAACAAGTTTAACGAACACCTAATTAAGAAATAAAATAGCTGAACGGAGTTTATAGGAAATGGAATCCACGTGAATGGAGGGTAGGTAAATGCGTTTGTAATTTTGTTCGGCAATGCGTCTCGCGTATTGTTCCTTCTCTAATGCCTAGGCGCAGCTATACACTAGCCGACTAGCCACTAAGGTTGCGCGTAACCTTATGGGTTAGAGTAATATCGATACTTTTGTACGCGTTGGCGGATTTTGTACGCAAGTTTGCTCGCGCACAATATAATTCATACTTAATTAATAAAAACGTTTTAAAGCAGTGTATATGTTTATTTAAATAGTTTAACTAATGAGCTTTAAATAAAAAATACTAAATACGAGTTATTGGTTAAAGTTTATAAAATACAGATGATCTTATACCAAATTCGGGAGTCTGCTCGCTAAATGGAGCTTATGAGAATGGGTTTTAACAATTTTTAAAATATATAAATAGGGATCAAATTCATTTAAGGCCTGTTATATCAAATAGAAGAGACCTAGTATTAGCGATAAAAAATAAGAAATGGCCAAAATATCCATACGTTTCATAAATATTTGCTTGTACGATAGAAATTCACCTCTCCTGAGAATGACCGTTATCTCTAAAAAGTAATGAAATGTAGACGACAAACTCGTGCCAAGTCTAAGGTTCCTGACTGCAATTTCTTTATTATTATAGTTAATGTCGTGTGACTTGGCCGTTGAACATTCTTTACTAGGTACCTACCTATATTTGTTAAGCGGGAAAATAGCCCATAAGAATGAATCTGAAAACAATGGAACTAATAGTTGACACACTTATACCCTAATAGTTGACACTGTCTACTGTTGGATAGCATTATTCAAATCGCACGAAAGTTAAACATAAACTTTATTTACAGGACACAGATATTAAATTTGCAAAAAGAACAGCTGAAAGATTTAATTTGTTGTGACCCCATAAGAAGACACACATGTCGTCTTTTAGGTTTATATCATTTTTTGGTACTAATTGTAGACACCCCTTTAAAATATTATAAAAACTAGCCGGAATAAAACATCAACCTTCTTAGTTTATCAATAACTTCATATACTTACGATATTTAAACAAAAAGAAGCAATAATCTTTAATATAGAAAACAAAATCATACCTGAGAAAAACTGGTTCCCTTAAGAAAAGACATAAGAATTACCGCGCATTTGACAACCTGCTTACAAGTTTATATAAAACTGACGCAATTTTGAAAATTTGCTAAAGAAAGTGTACGAAAGTTTTTGGCCACGTATCATAGATAACACTAGGCATCTTGTAAACCCATAGTGATATAATCTAACTAAGTATTATTCTTATTTCGAATGGTTTTTTTCGAAAGTGTCATCCTTTAGTTCAATGTCGAGCATTAGTGCTTTTACCTTAATATGCATTCCATAAGTATTAACTTGATTTAACATTACGTACAAATTACGCCGGTACAAATTTCACTTACATAATTATACTATTTATAAAAAAATTTGAAAACGTTCAGGGAATTATTTTTTATTTTCGCAAGTAACTTAAAGTAACTAGGTAGTTACATTATTTCTATAATAACAACTCAGAGTCACATTTCCCGCGAAGCGTATCTCAGACTTCTGTGTTTCGTTTAGATTTCCTTATCAATAACATAATTCTTTCTCACGGATTGTTTATTTTGATATCAGAAGTTTCGTAAATACTTATTGTGTTGGATTATATTTGATTTCGAATGTATGAATTCGGTTCGTATTGGATTGATGTTATATATTAGATAAGATTTGGTGGAAAAATTGACGATAGCATTCATTTTGTGAGATCTCTATCTGTTCAGCAGATAGGCGCACTATTATGGATGAATCTGCCTCATATTATTCGATAGAATGGTTACCTAGTAGTTTTATGTTTTGTGGATAAGTAATATCATTATTTTATCATTCTTCTCAGTTACCAAACGTATTCTTTTCAATTTTTAACCTTGCAGCATTTTGACCACTTATGGTTATTCTTTAACCAAAATAGACGAACATTTCATGTTGTTCTATGCGGTGACCGTATTTCAATATAATTTCCAACAATTCGTTCAGGACGTGGTATTTGGTTTGCTAACAAGACCGGCGTAAACTCGTCTCGTCCCAGCCACAAGGGCTGTTGTTTGTTTTGTGTGGGCACAAGAACCGGCAGAAGATTCAAGATTAAATTGTTCTATGAAAATGTTTAGTTTGCTGTCGCATGTTTTGTGTCTGCAAGATTCTCTTTGTTACTCTGATGTCTTTGGAGAAATTCAGAAAAGCGATAGGTAGCGATAGGTTCTTTTTATGATTTCCAATGTTATTAATCAGAATTTACCATGGTCTAAATCGGGTTGAGTCACATATATCATCTCATAAAACTTTCCTATCGTCTCCAAAGACATAAAAATGATGCTTGATATGCAAGAATTGGATAAACGGGCCCCCTCGTTTTATAGCGTCAGAATTTTCCGATACATCTACAACAACGTCGTTAGAGTGTCGGTCGCATGCCTTTGTGTGTTGCCTTTGTAAACTTTTCGCGCCGTAAATAGGTCGGTGCGTCTTCTGTTATATATGTGACAGACAGACGGCGCTTATTTTTGGAATTGCAACTGTCGACTGCTAGGGCTGATACTTGGTTAAAAAGACAAAGTTCAAGGAATTAAATCATACGAATATTTAAGGAGATTTTGTGGTTATTAAGTATTAATTGAATTTGATAGACGGTATACTTTGAAGATTTTGATATACTGTGGTGAAAATAAGAGTTGCAAATAAAATTAAGAGTTTCTTGTAGTCTTAAAAAACCAGGCTATACTTTCGAGAGGCCATTTCTCGGCTGCAATTCAGTTTCCCCCTTCCAAACTCATATTTTATTTTAAAAGGTATTCGGCTGAATGAGTACTACGTGTCTAGACATTCAGCCGAACTGTTAACTTTATTACTTTATTGATTACCTCTAACAAGTGAAAACACATTTCTAATTGACTGTTTTTCTCAAGCGTATAAATATCTTATTTCCTTGATTTCATTTGTGTTGATTACTTATCTTTATGCTGTCTGACAGATTTAGGTCACTATATAGTCTAGTAAATTAATTGTCCTTACGTACCACTTCTTTCTAGTCAAGACTGTCTATTATTAATATTTCAGATGTTATGACTAGGTGAACGCCCCATAATTATAGAGATTTATTTCCGTTCGCTACAAGGTTAATTTTATTCGCCACGTTTTTCTACAAAATGTTGGGTTACGTAAAACGTGTGAAGTACACTCCGTGACGTATACAGCGAAGAGTCGCGTCTCGTTCAAAGCCACTAACTTTCACGTATTTAGCGCTCATTAAATTAACGATTTTCCGGAAAATATGTAGCGCATACGGACTAGGTCGCCGAGTGTGTGGATCATTTTTGAGCGCACTAAATTTGCTACGTCGCTCTGTGTATTTGAAACCTTTAAATCGTATAACATTTCATATTCATAAATTCTTAATATTAATATTCTGATTGCAAAAAATGATTTCGACATTGGATGGCGTGACAACCACAGGAACTTCCTTCTGTGATGTGGAACGTAGGCCTAATGTTCCATTGTATTGCTCTTTATTGTATAAACAACTTAAGTAAATGTGCAATACGCGCCTGTCGCATGTACGTTTCAGAGTCTAGCGTTCCAGACAATCTTGTATATTGTGTACGGGATCGTTGTCGTCCATGGTATGATTATGACAGGCGCCACCCTTATCGGTAGCTATTGTAAATGTCATATAACGCCTGTCAATAAGGCTCCAGACGCAAGTGTTGCGTTCCCTCTCTTTCTGCCATACGGGGTCAGTGATCCCAGACACCATTATGTCCTGACGCCACATGCTGATGTTTATTAAATCTTACGTAAGAAACTCGGAAAAATCAATTGCAACCTCCATCCTTAGCCAGGAAATTTGCCGCCCCTGGACTACATTCACTTTACTAATCACGCTATCGGAAGTTGCGATTGTTATCATGTATCATTATTAAGGGTTCATTCACCTATATCCTGTTTGGTTGCTTAAAGGGAAAACAAACGTAAAATGTTGGTATTCGATTGTGTCGCATACCTCTTGATCTGGAGCGTAAGCTTTGTAACCAATGTTTTAATTTAACTCATCAGTATATAGAACTACTTTTCCTTTAACAAAACGGTTGTCACCTCCAAACGAATAAAACGTATCCCTAGAGACATAAAGTGCAGTTTGCTTTGCTCGACGTCCGGTTGGCAACAAGCCATCAATCTTGGTTCGGTAGCACCGGTCGAGTTTTCTTTGGACTTTTTTGGAGGACATTGCAAGTTTGGTTGGTCCTTGTATGTTTTATTGTGTTAAAAAAGCCGATTGACGACTTCATATCACTTGTTTCGACACGGTCGGCACCTTTCATAAATTGTTGCTAAGGAGTAAACTTAGAAAGAATACCATACTATCTTTTTTATCAGACATGCTCTTTTTGTTTTTTTAACCTCGTTTATTATATTTGTAGATCAAGATTAAGTAAATGTATACTAAAGTTAATACATGTCGTATTTTATAGACTTAGATTCATGGCCCTATCTGATGCTACCTGTTTACGATTATTTCGTCCAGTCTGCATTTTTTTTGCTTATGAGTCCTACATACTTGTAATTTTTTCGTGGGAAGTTGGTTAAAATCATTGATTTTCTGATAATCTAGTCTACTCTACATCTGGGATGGCATAGATGACGGGTGTGTTTGTTGTTGATTGCTTATCATCGATTAGATTGTGGATGGAGTAAGTCACCATAGACATTCGTGCAAAATTGTCTTCGATTTTTAATTTATGCGTTGGAATGTTTGTGCATGATTCTGGTATGTCCCGTCGCTTCGTTGAGGAATTCCGTACAACATAAATTAATTTAAATAATTAATCTAACCTGTTCGTGTTCTGTATATAAAATCTATTTTTGACCTCGTTTCCTGGGAAACGTCGACGTCCTACGCTTGTTTTCGGTCCTTTTCGCATTTACTGTTAGGAGGTTGTCGCTTTGATAAAAGGATTACGTGCGAATGTTCCCGGGTATTTTGCTCGGAATAGAAACCCTCGGCACTGTCGTATTTCACTAAAACTCTACATTTTATGTTCAAATCAAAAGGTTATTGTTGAGTTTTGGGATCTATTACCAAGAATGCCCGTAGTATTGGAATTATTTGACAATGTTCAAGTATTCTGTGAGATTAGATAAGTCCCACACTCTATTCTAGTTGCCACGTTATTTTCAACAGTTGTATTAGTATATTTATTACTGATACATTTCATCGACCTCTTCTAGCGTTAACGGGTGATTGCAACGATATCGTGAAAACGGTCATCGCTTACAATTACAAATACAACGGTCAGTTAAACGATGTAGATCGTCATGATTTTATATCACGGCCTTCGCAAGTGATAGATTCGTGAAGTATGAACCGCATGGACCTTGAGATAGTGCGACGGTCTCTAAACTTATCACCGGGGGCCCCAATTATGCTTCAACGGAATTTTGTACTAACCGAGGACCTTGGACAGGACATCAGCCCAGCCCGACGAGCTAGACGACGTGACTCAGCATGACGTCACGCTTTTGATCATACTTTTATTTGTGTAGTAGCCTTTTTTATGGTCTGCCTTCCTCCATTCATACGTCAGCGGTTTTCGCCAATGAGCTTCGATGTTGTATGTAAATAGCCGGGTGTATTAGTGTGTGTGTGTAGGCACTGTTGAACATGTACGTCGATAATTAATTATGAGTATAATATGCGTGTCTTCCTTCATAATTAGGTATTCCCTTGCTGACATATTGAGGAATATAAATAAAATAGATGCGGTTGGTAACAGTGGGTTTTCAAAATGTTTCCCCGTCTTACCGTTGTCAGATAACGTTTATAGGCTAGTCGATTTGTACATCTCGCTCGCGCTTGTTTTCGTCTTTACGACTTGTTTACTATTAGTTGTTCTCTTAATCTGCCCTTAACTTTGCCTGGGAATATGCGGCTATTTCTTCTGTTAAACACGTTTTACTTATTTGGCGACAGCGCATTGCATTCCTACATTGTCCGGTTAGTAATATCGATGACTAAAGAAAGTGTATGTATGTATTTTTTAGAACTGGCATATTTGGCAGTGGCACTGTAAATTGTCATAAGATCGTTTTTATATTCTTTCGGAGCAGTTGAATCATTTTTCTTTCATATTGAATTTTCGGGATAATGTTTAATAGTTTCCTTGATTTATGAGTACAGTACGAATCCGGAAGCTCTGAATTATTGGCGAACCAGTTTGCTATAAACTGTATACTGTATATATGTATGTGTTATCTTTAGAAGGCGTGGACGCAGTGGAACATTTCAATAGAAGGCAATCTGGGTCGCTCTTTGTTATTACTACCTCTTTTCATTCCATTTTTGATCCTGAGCAAAAGGCACTACCGCGTTCCAATGGATTTTACCTAGAAAATGGTGATACTGTACGCTGTCTTACTTTATGTATATATAAACTACTACGATCCATATTTCTTAATAAACATAATTAATGCCAAGACAATAGTAGCAGCGAATAAACGGCAAGAAACCACAGTTTTGTTTATTATCTTTGATAATAAAATTGGCAGCTCCGATATCACGTCGCCTATCAGAGTTGTACTTTGTTGTAGTAACAATTTTATTTATAGCAATCATTTGTTGTCAGCTATTCTTAGCTGCAATGTTGGCAGTGCCACCGTTGCAAGTCTATTCGCCCAGGAATGCTTCCAACGAATAATTATTTAGCTCTTTATTCACGAGTCTTCACAAATTGCGTTCTCATATTTTACTGACGCTGCCCTTTGGTGTCATTGAACTGGCTATTTACCGTTCTTCTCTATTACCGCGTGGTAAAGTTTAGAATCGCGTGTTTTTGTGTTAGGAAGCTAGTTCACGTGTTTTTGAAGTCTCTAATGACGCTTGGTTGTCTCAGAGTGGGCTCGAGGGTGCCAGGAGAGGGCGAAATTGCGAATTTTCACCCAGAGTGGAGAGTGCGGCGTAACTAAGTGTAGAGCTTGTCTGTTGTAAACTTGTGACAGTTTCTAACTTGGTGCTGTTTTTGTCAATAGTTTGCCACCGAACAATGCCTCCCAATGTTTCAGGAAGTACCACTTAGACTGTAATTTATAATAGCGTCCTAACTTTATCCTAAATATGTATATAAACCTGCCCAGCGAAAATCAAGGTTCCTAATTTCCTATTCAGTGCATTACTTAATTGAGTGGCGAGTGGAAGATGTTTAGACACCGTCTATTGGGGAACGCGTAGAACGTGTCTGAGATTAGGGTAAGATTCAGAAGCCGTAAATAAAATAGGGTAGGGAATTCGGATACCTAATGTGTTTCCGAAAGATAACGTACTTTATAACTAATAGTATTTATTATTATGATGAACGTAAAGATAGTAATAATTAGAAATGCCACAGGTCGAAATACATAGACTATAGTGAGCTTTGTGCAGTGTTTTCTTGCAATAAAAATTAGATAGCAATCTTTATTCGTTTTCAATCCCCAAGTCGTTTATTTGTCCATTAAAATTTGATGCGGGATTCGCTATTAGATAATGTCAAAACCACTCTGTCTCGACTCGTCTCTTACATCATAAATGAAAATAGGGATTTTTTATAATGAAAAACACACCGTCATGTCGTTTTCAGAATAATGTACGTCATCGGCTTTACGTCATTACCACGTAAATAGAATCGAGGTGTGGGCGATAATTATTACATGGAATTAATTATGAAGCAGAATAGACATGTTTATTATTTATAATACCGGTTGACAAATGTAAATTAACCGCATAAGTAATCATCGCTTTGATAATTCGTTGGAATCGATCTTTATTTAAATAAATAAGCAGAATATGCAAAAGTAGGTCTAAATACACCTACTTCAGTAGGTAATTTGTCTACTTATAAATTTGCAAGCGCTTTAATTATATCTTGAGAAAATTTTATAAAACGTAGTTATGATATTATGTTGGTGCAATAATTCTGTTTTCGAAGAATTGCCGAGCTAACGCCTAATGAAGCATCTTCATGCTTTAAATTTCATAAAACACTTGAGTGATTTCATTAATACGCTCCCTTTGTCGCCGACCCTTACAAAGTTCGCGGTAATTTTATAAAAGGCCCATAAATTGAATAAAGGCATGCAAAATACTCATTGAATTTCAGCACATAGTTGAGGCACGGAAAGACTTATTGCTTAGGATCTTATCAAGTTGCTACGAGCCGTTGACCTAGAAATCCTAATTCTTTCGATCCGAGGCATTAATTCTATTACTGCTAATAATCCTTAAGTAAAACAAGGCAGGTCTCATGTAACTTTATTTATGTTTATGGGTGTATGTTTTGCAGCTGCGAAGGCAGAAGCGCTGAATCGACAAAATACTGAATTCGAAATTCACATCTCTTCTCTACTCCAATCCTGCCCTGCTGCTATTGGACAATTTTGCTCCTCTGTCTTTTCTAAGCTTCCACGGGATCAAAGTCGTATTTACCTATTCGTATATTTACAATTAGGTTTATACAAGTAAGAATAACGAATTGAAAACATGTCGAAAGATTCGTCAGGTCTGTGTCTTCACATGTTGCACTGTCTACTTTGCGTGGTCCATATACTGAGTTCTTATTTGGTCCATGGTATAACTTATCTATGACTTATGAAGAGTTGCTATTATTATACACACACCTTTAGGCTTCGTCATAGGACCTGAATGACACCTGTTATCTGTTATTAAATTAATGTACTTATTTGTAATTGGATGCATTTTTGTTGTTAATAGTCGTCGTCCTTGTCTGTGAATGTAATATGTGGCTCAGACCGACAGGACAATGCGGTTTTTATTATTAAAAGTCTGGTTTAAACTGCCCATGGTTTTTAAACATTATAACTATTTATTGGTGTTGTTTATTAGCTATTCATTCGGGTTTTTTGAAAGATGTATTTTTCTCTACAGAACTTTGCACTTAGGTGTAAAAGCTGCCGCATGTAGGAACTTTAAATAATAATTGTAAGAGAATTTAACGAGGTGTTATTCCAGTAGACTAGAATATATTACAAAATTATTTACCAATTTTGTAATATATTCTAGTCTACTGATATCCCAAACCCTGTTCGACCTATTTTAGGATCTTCAAATGTATGATCTACATAGAGCCCAAACCGGTACCAAAATTTATCCTATATTGTCGTCATTGTAACTAGTAAATCCATTTACAATGTCCTTCGTTAGGGACGATAGGGTGTCATTCATCACGAGCCGAGAATTTTGAATATTATGAATAAAGCTCACTTGAAATGTAATTTCGTTTGAAGGTAAGTCTTTCAAGTATGGTTAAAATTTCGTTGTTTCTTTGAAGTGTGGGATATTGTCGCTTTTCGGTTATTCGAAAAACGCTATGACTATTCTAATTGTTCTATTGTACTTTCACATTGTAATTCTTTTCGTATTTTATTACATTTATAAAATCCTTTGTCCTGAATTAGTAACTGACGGATACGCGCACAGCCTAATCCGCTGATCCTAGAGTCCTGAAATTTGGAGGGTGTGTTCTTTGTATGACGTAAGTATCCGAAAAGAAGGGATTTTGCGTAATTGTTCCCCTAACGGTATGAAAACAAGAGTGCAATGTTTGTATGGGATAACGTGATTCCTTAGTACAATCTATTTTAGAATCGATGGAAGATGTATATCTTTAAAGTACGCTGACGAATTCGCGGGCAAAAGCTAGTCTTACATAAAAATAGACATGCATTCATATGATTGTACTATTGTTACCTTTTATTGATATAACGAAATTTCATGTTTAACCTCAATCAGCTATTTTGAACGTAGTAATGACGATGAATCCATATCAGTTAGATGGGTGTAATTGCAACTGATATTACAGTACGATCAACGAGGAGTAACGATTAAATTGTTATTTGATAAAATACTAAATACAATAATTGTTTTGCTAATAATATACTTGATGGTCGATATTAAAAAAATCACCAGTTCTATGCAGGGAAAGTTAAGGTTAAAGTATATAACATACAAATGTTAGAATCTCCTTGTTTTAACCTTCTAGCTAAATAATTATTCGACACCTTGTTCACCAACATACGTTCCCTCTCAAACTCCACGCCAAAAAGCCCTACTACAGATAACCCATACACCAAACGCTCACACTGCTACCACAGACAATAACATCAATCCATTGATCATGAAACTCCTTTAACACATAGAATCTTATATAAACCTCGTTCACACTGTTGAATCGCTAACACAAATAGTAACCACAATACTTAATGGAAATTATGTATCAGACTATAAGATTCATAATGTAAGGAAATACTGAATAATATGGCATCTTATCCTATCTATTAAAATACTGTTTTCGAATTGTATCAAATTGAAACTAGGTATTTTTACGCGCGTACATTAGTTGTTTTATTTATATAAACTACTAGCGGTTCACCCCGGCTTCGCACGGATCCCTATCCTTATTCTTTTTCAAAATATTCTATAGCCTATGTTACTCAGGGTGAACGTAGCTTCCCAGCAGTGAAAGAATTAATTAAAATTCAGTAGTTTTTGAGCCTATTCATTACAAACATACGAAAATATGTACAAATCTTTCCTATTTATTATATTATATAAATATAAATATATAAATTATATTTACTCATATATAATAAAGGGAAAATAAACAATGCCCTCATTGATTGGATTATAAAGCAAGGTAGGGGTGAAGGTCGAAGAAACGTTTTATTTGTATACCTGAAATACATTGAGGAAAATGGATGCTTTTCCTAATGCGAAACAATACCTTCGTTTCTTTAACGTCAAATTGGGGTTAACTATAATGCCCAATGTCTTTGTTAGATTTTGTGAAAGCTTTTAGGCAAATGACAAATCGTAAATCGCTTTTGTTGTATCTGTTATTTCGCCTTTGAACTGAAAAATTGAGCTAGTTTCAGATTTTTCTAATCAGCATATCAAACGAGATTCTACACATCCATGTTCAACTTTTACCTAATGAAGTAAGTACTTTTAAATTGTGTATATTTTCATTAAGTGTTTTTTATTCAAAGTCCTTGTTAATAGGTCTATCAATTTGGTTTCTATATTCAAACCTATAAAAATGTTTAAACGTTGTTTAACTTGATTCACCGAAAGCAGAAATTTATGAATTTGTAAAGGGCCAAAGAGTGTTTATATTGCTACTAGATTTATTAATAGCTATAAATATAAGTCAAAGTCAAAGCGATAAAGCTAGTTCTGTGCAATATTAAGATTAGTCATAGTTTTGGAACGAGACTGGTTGGGACATCATGTAAATTACAAAGTAACGGAAGGTCAGATCCTGTGGGCCTATGCGAGTTTGGGACGACTAGATTGTTTCCATCTTGAATTTGCTGTCACAACTATATTGCCTACACTATAAAGTTCATGACAGCTAAAGTCCGATATTTGCAAACTGGTGTCAATTAACTCGCATACAGCATATAGGTTACGCCTATCTTGTTTTCTCAGTTGAAATGTTTCATATTGATTAGGTATGTTGTGTTGTTTGATATCTAACGTCTATTTGCGATATATCGTTTATGAAGTTTGTAAGTTGTAGTGTTTGTTTTAGATCTCTAACAAAACGCTTTCTAAGTACTTAATACCTACAAAATTCTATGTAGGTTTTTAATGCAGTTTTAGGAAATAAAGTTGACTCTATATTCCATTTTTTTTCTACTACATGAATTTTGAAATTGTCTAATTAACTGTTTTTTCAGTAGGTATGTAAATAAAACGTGCAAACGCTGGTCTCACTCCGTTGTTTACATTGTTGCAACTTTCCCATTGCCTTCAAAAACTATCAACAAAATGCTTTTTAAGCTAACTGAATTTTATTCAAAACATAAAGTTCTACACAAATTTATTCAATCCAAGCATGTTTTCGTTTTACAACTGTCGACCAACAAAACATTTGCCATAGAATATTCTAAAACACTCTGAAACCGCTGCGCACATTTTACCCCGGACCGGCGACCTTCGGGGTGCGTCGACCGGCTCTGACGTCATCCCCCCGGCTTCCTGTTGCCGACCCCAAGCCGGCACCCTTGTGGCGAAAACATGCTATCCAGTTTGCATGTTGATGTTGTTGTGTGATTTAACTATGTGTTTTTGTTTGGGGGTTGTAAACTAGTCCGTATTCCAGACGAATCCAGAGTAGCCGGGTGATTCTCGGAATTTAGTAACTGTTTTGAAGCTTTGAAAAGGTCCTATAGGGTGAATCTTCGAGCGTTTGAGACGCCGCGGCGCGCCGTCATTGTCCTCTACATCTATATTATTCTATATCTATAATGTTTGCAAATAATATTATTATGTATCGATTGAAATAGTATTTGTAACAGTACCGGGGGATAATATCACTCAATTTTTCTTTACTTATTGACTCTGTTCTTAAATATAGATGTAGAGGATAATGACGGCGTCTCAAACGCTCGAAGATCCACCCTATAACCAATATTAAAATTTGTTGACTGCTGTTTTCGTTATTTTAAAATCTAAATATAAACTTAACTGTCTACGAGTTCATCGATTTCTCGTAGTTTTCTTCTCGTCTTGGAATATTTCTTACCTTCTGAAATATAAAATCTCTTTCATATTTAAGTTAAAAATGTAACCTGTCTGAGCTGGAGGAGCGCAGAGCAAAAAATGCTGGATGGATTTCATATCGATTCAGTACGCCATTAATATTTTCTTCGTACACCGAGCACGTGCTACCTATCCCCGGATATTAAATGTTGTCAAATGATATTGCTTTGAACTGCTCATTTTCCTTCATCGTGTTTATATAAGCGTTTCTACTATATATATTTTCTTCAAGAAGATATCTTTTCTAAAAGCATGTTTAGTTAAACAAGAAGAACTCCACACAGTTGGTACATCCGAGGCAACCTATAGATATATTATATATTGTAAGAAACGGATATGAACCTCTCGAGACAACCCCTCATGTCTTGAGTTGGCAAGGTCACAATTTAGATTGTCACAATGATATTCTTTATTATCCTTCGTAAATATAGCCGAAGGACTGAAATAGAGTAGTCTTATATTGTTGACATTGTCTATTCGTTTATCTGAGCATTGAAGGGGATTATAGCCTGTATTAGTAGAAGAATCTCGACTCTTATTCTATTCTTATTAAATGGCACCTTATTGGGAATCTCGACTCTGTATCTGTATTGTATCACGATCTGAAAAATTACAGCTTTCTGTGATTTGAATGACTACATGAGTTGGGTCAAAAATTAACAATTCCTCTAGTCCATAGCACCTGGTGTAATTTATAATATAAATACTTAAAAAAATACTAAGAATTTAAAAACAATTTTGTTAATTAATCATTAAACCGGATATGAACTGAATGTCTTTCGGGAGATTGAGATTTCTTAAAAGATTAGGTAATTAAATGATAAAGTTTGTGTCCTAATGTCTTTATTAAAGGCGCTGACACGTACGGTTTCCGCCATTTGCAAAAATATGACAGTGAGTGATGAGTTCCCGCGACATAAATAAGAGGCTCTTTTCCGTCAAAATCGTAGAAAGCTTAGAATATCATATTGGATTGGCTTTTACCCGCGACTTCGTCTGCGTATTTTTTAACCCCGAGGTAAGTTTCCATCAATTCTGTTTGAGAATGTTTATGCTAAATTATAAGTAAATAGATTGGACCAACGAATCACATTGTCCCATACAAATCAACTTTTGCCCCCCTTTTTCACCACCACCGACTTTCAGGTGTCTACGATCAGCTTTAAGGCTGTGCGCGTATCCGTCAGTCATTCAATACAAAGGATTATATATATATAAGTTAAGATTTACGTAAACTTGTGCGAGTTAGTAGGTATGTACTTGTTTTTTCCCTCTTGGATAAATTCTCTTTAATCCCCAACGGGCTAAGTTTGTGTTAATTAAATGTTTTTTTTGTAGCGACACCGTTTTCTTGGTTTAACGAATGTAACAACTGCAGACGAAAGAGTGTTTTAAATGATCAAAGTTTGCCAAGTTTCTTGTCGATTTTAATTGCACTTCTTAAATAAGCTTCTCTGAACGTGCTTAATGTTGTCTAAGTGGTTTTTCAAGATTATTGCTTGTTAACGTTCTTTTAAATTCGAACGGTAATTTCTCGATGTCTTTACACTTTGTGCTTAGGTAATGTGTTATAACCTACGAGTCACAGGTATTACAGCCTTCATAAGTCTGCAGATATTTTGGTCCTGTCTCATCCCACCCACATCAGATAGTCATACCACCTTTGACCTATTTGCTGTTCCCCCGTTGGCGTTCTATTGTTAGAAGGGTGATAGTGCTATGTTGATTGAAATTGTTCACATTTTGTGATATCTGTTTATAATAGTGATTAGTAATAATTAGATTGCTGTGAGTTACACCTGAAAAAGCAATTTAGGATAGTATTAATAAAATACATCCGTAATCGTAACCATGCATCTACAGAATGTATGTACTTATAGTAGTATACATGATGTTGACGGATTCCCCCATTTTCAGATATATACCAGCACACAGAGTTTCGCGTTGCCTCTGAATTACGGCCGTAATTTGTACCGTTCACGACAACGTCGCTCTGCTTGCAAACGCCGTTGTGTGTCGCTTGATTGACGGGACGATTAAATTATAAATTTTAACGTATTTCCCGAAATATTCGTAGAGTTGAATTTCGGTTGAAGAAATATGGTTTGTAAAAATAATCCCACTATAATTTTTCTACTCTTGTCTTTGTACAAAAATATCATTATAAAAAATAACCTTTTACGAAAAGAGCTCTCAACTTGTTGATGTACTCAGTTTTTTCCTTTAAAAACAAATCAATAAGTTGTGTTTGTGAGTATCTCTGAAATTTCGTTACGTAACTCGTCCTCCATTAATATAGACAGCCGATTCAACCGAAAGCGATAACTTACTCTTATTTGACAGATGGAATCGACCTGTCAAAACTGTCGATACGGGAATTTTCGGCAATACATATCTATTCGATCTATTCCTAAAGGGCACGAGGTGAAGGACGCGGCGCTTTGCCGGGATATCGACGGATCGATACGCCAGCCCGCACCACTGCCACGCCAAATTCGACTCTCAAAACGGGGAATAGATTGCAATGTTGACTGAAAGGTCCGCTGACCTGTTGGCAGCGTTTACCGTCAGACACAACATGCCTTATGCTGTTATGTAAAATCTACAAGCGACAAAACAAACGCATGCTGTAGGTATATATATTTCTTCTGCCGCTTATATAGGTTTCGTTCTAATTTATTCGCTCGCGTACTCGGGAAGGAATTATTTGCATATGTCTACTCCTACGAAGGACGAGGCCGGCTTTTGTTTACTTTTTGTGTAGAATTCTGAGTTATAACGATAAGTCTTTCCGTGTTTTGTCACTATGCGGTACCGTTATGTTATTACTGAAGAAACTTCAGAACGGAATAAAATTTATTCCGTTTTTTGAACGACGTCCAGAATAACAAATAATTGTTTTCGGTAGAAAACTCAATATGTTGTTGACGTAGTCGCGCCCCCTTCTCCAATATGTTTTGTTTGGAACTGTATTACGACATCTTGTTTTGTTAGATGTTTTGAAAAAAGTTCGAATAATTTATAACCGTCGATGACAAATACGTGTCAATTTCCAGGTATTAGACACAGTCATTAGTTGTTGGTTGCTATCTTAATTTAGATCTTAATTCGATTGGAATAGAATGAAAATTTCTTTGTTATATTGTGTGCAAACAAGAGCATTAAGCACTTATTTATACACGTAATAGGTACTATGACCCCCTAAGAGGGAGGACGTCGGGGTTGAATATAAGGGGTGACATTTTACAAGATTATTATTTGCCTTTATGACTCATATAGAAAGAAAACCCTCAAAGGGGCTTATTGGGTGTTTAGGTAATCAAAAAAGTTTTAAATGTATTTTTTATATTGCCAATTAAACAAAAAGTGATAAAAGTACCAGTCTGTTAAAGATTCGCGTGACTTACCCTGCCACGCTTTTCAGAACGAAGTGACGTCACTAGTTCCCACTTCTGAAATTTTATTCATTCTGTTTTATTGACAAAAGAAAAATTACGTAAGTTTCCAACTTTTTAAATCGACGCGACGGACAAATAATATTTTTCTGCCGAGGCAGCCCTATTATAAAATCGAAACGCCGTAACACAAACGACACAAGACGAGTACGATGCCTTTGAAATAACTACGTTTTCTACTTTTAGACATACTTTTATTAACTCGTGGCCCTGACATTATTGATTAGCTGGAATACAGGTCTGTTCGACAAGTACACAAATTATCCCCGTCGTAACAAAGGGTGATGGACGCTGGCGTATAATTTACGACGACTATCGTGCGTTTATGTAATTTCGTGTTTTGCTTGTTACTTGATAAATGTAAGTGAATAGTGACGTCCTAGTTTCGTTTAAATGAAATATTTACCGCGTTTTGTTGTTGTTACTCGTGTAAAACTCGTTTAGGTTAATTTTAGTAGGTACGTCTAATTTTGGGCAATTGATTCTAGGACACGTTCTTGAAATTTTTTGTGTTAGTGTCGGTATGGTATGACGTACCTCTGTTTGGAAAAATGTGTTTGTCAAGAAAATGCCTTTAAAAATTTCGAACAAATTTTATATTAACTTCTCAATATTATAGTACCTATGTCTTATGGTATACTATAAAGAAAAGAGTCAACATTTCAATCCACTACGTTACAGACAAAACAAGCACACAAATTGCCAATTCAAGATATTGTTAGGTTTCTTTCATTGAGAATACGGCAAAATACTTGAAATTTACAATCCGCCAATTTATACTTTAATTCTAAACTAGTAAAGACGAAATCCCAGGCTGGGTAACAAAATACAATTTTTATGACGTTTTCCTCTGCTATACTTTTGGAGATATTACATGAATTGAAAAGTTGCGACTTTGTAAGATTTTGTTTTGAGAAATAAATACCTACGTATTTTCGGTTTATTGTTTTGATTTTGTAACCGGAAAAGGAGTTTCGGCAAGTTTACTGAAACCAAATAGTTTTTTTGTAATCCAAGTATAATAGGTAACAAAGTTTCAAAATAATTTAACTTGTCAAGCAATAAAATTGTTTCGATGAAAATTTCAATTACTTTTTGTTTTGTATCCTAAAATATATCCTTGAAACATGACATATTCTACTTCCTCCCTTTTATGAGAAGGAAATTTATCGCTTTTCCTGAATAACCGCCATCAGCATTTCAATTCAACCCCCAAGTATGTTCCTGCAGTTCATTCCAGGCCAGTTGTGGGCGGCGACCCAATACTTCAAGTTGATGTCTGAGCTCGGTATGTAGGATGCATTCAGCACGTCGACTGGCGTAGATTAATCCCGAGCCCTCTGTGGGTAGAAATACTTACGTTTCATTGAAATCATTCAGAGATCTATTTATTACAGCTAATGGAAAGAAATGCGACAGTGAAGGTGTATTTTTTAAATTCTACCTATTTGTAATTATCTTATGTTTTGTATTCATTTCATTAACGAATAATATATCGCCCTCTTACTTCGAAAGTGTGACAGTGATGTAAGAGTTTTGTAGAGCAATAAAAAAATTACGTGCTACCCGGACAGGCATTTCCTACTTATTATTTATTAGGTATTCAAAACTAATCTAATTATTTATGTCGAAGTCACTTTCAGCCAATTACACTTTTTATTCCTCAAACAAACTCCGGAAGCTTTTAAGATGTACCCCGATAAGGAGAAGGCTGATTTTAGTTTAGATTCGTCTTCTGCAACTGTAGCTTACGTAGCTATAATTAATAAGGGGTCTATAGAACTTACTGCACTGCGGACATTAAATGCTATTTCATAGAACCGTTTTGTAGGTCGTGCGATGGTAAAACTCGGTTTGATCGATAAACTAGGCCTTTGGATCATGACACGGCGTGTTGGTACCACGTTGGGCGCCACTTTAACTATTCAGTTAAAGTGGCGCCCAACGTGGTACTATTGGCATTCTTTTCAGTAAATTACTTTTTCATTTACTTTGAACGTTTGATTTATTAGATAGATGTGGAGGTGTTTATCAGATTTATGGCCGAATGAAACTTGTTACTTACGGGTTTTTATTAGGCTATGAAGGTTTATTACCTTATACTTTATTCGTGTAATATTTACTCAGTTCCGACTAAACAAAAATATTTAAAATGTGCTTGTATAACAGATGTTTTTTTTAATAATTTCTGAATTATAAAGTTTTCGTAACGTCAGCCAATAATTTATACTTGTTTCATTCCAAGATGTTTTTTATTTTCTTCTAACCAGATTCATTTCTCTATTTTCAGATGCACTCTCCGTTTTCCATCTACGAGCATTCGGTTGGAGTTCCAGTCGCTTGTCGAAGACGGAGGCGCCGGCAGCTCGGGGCCTCCGCTGCCGCCCCTGAGGATCACGATACCCGTTGAGAACGATGGCAGAAGCCCTGCGCCCTCACCCACTGGTCAGTGTTGGGACTTATTTATATAATATATACATTAAACAAAGTTGGGTAGGCACTATAACTTAAGAATGGTCAAATCGATTTCATGATCTGTTTTCTCTGCTATCGATAATGATTGCATGGCGATCATAATCGATCTTAGTCTTAGAAGACTGTCGTAGCGATTAACGTCCTTCAGAAAACGATTTACAGATTTAAAAATATTAAGATTGTATATTATGATGCGTCAATTTCAATGTTGTATTTAGAGTTTGAAATATTTATTAATTGACGGTTTTTAAGTAAGGACGCTGACGCGCGCGACATGACTTAGCTTCTGTCCTCGTCATGCTTATGCAAAAAACACTGACACATGCTTGAGTGGACGTTCTACTTACGTGCAAGGCAGTCTGGATGAATCTGCATATTTTAAAGACACTTTTACAGATTTTCTCATAGGAGTAAATTAATTTAAAGATTGCAAGCTTTATTTGGTGACTCGTACAGAACATCGATTCGACACCAATCTACGACAAATCAACATGACTTATTAATATATGCGAGCGATAGCCTATTGAACTAGCACCCTATCGATATTCCTATAACACCTAATAACATATTGTTTGTAACTATTTTGGAATGCATCCAGACAACACTTACCGTAACTCTATGGTTGGCTTGCGTTCATGAATTAACGAATGCAACACCGGTTTGCTGAAATAAAACCACTGTACCCGAAAACTTTTTTGAATAAATTGCAGCACCCGCTAAAAGCGTTTGGCTTACATTAGTCTCGCTCTGTTGCGTTGTATTTACACCCTATAGCAGCCCCTACCGTAAAATATAGCCGTTTATCACGCTGGATGTTTTATTTCAATTACCCTAGCTCTCTAGTGTTTACCCACTGTCTACCCTTTAAAAATATATGTAGTGTAAGAACAAGAAAATTACAGAAACCTTAGAGTTGAACGTGAAGTGGAGGGAGTTTTAGGAAAACTATCATCGGCGTGTGTCAATTGATCAGCTCTATAAGCAGTTATTTTTAATCTGTATCAAGTGCAGTGCTGCCAATTTTTTTTGCAGGTTTATCTCTAAGTAACTCTATGCAATTATGCTACAATTAAATTAGCTCTTGTTATGATGGCAATAATTAAAAGAAAACAAAAATAAAACGTTATTTAATAACAACAAGTTCGCTAGTTCACCTTCTATTTGTGATCATTTTATAGGTTTCGGTATTTTTTCTGTGTGCAAAATTACACATTTTTTGTAAATGTTGAAGCACGTAAGACATGAAGGGGAAGTAAATACCGTTTTACGTTTGTTTTTGTTTCAATCGTTACCCGCATGTATGTGTTATGAGGAAATGAACGATAACTGATACTAATCTTTTTGGTCACCCTTTTCTAAAACTCCAGCTGCGTTCAGTTGTTTTAATTTTTTCTTTTGATTGATGGATGGGGTTACGTTGTGATAAGAGTTAATCAAGATGCAAATACAATTCTTTTGATAAATTTAGAGGAAGTTAAATGCTACGTTTAGGTTCTGCGAAACATATAAGACATTTTGACTTGATTGGCATTCTACAATATTACTATAAGGTTCAATATTCATAAATTTATTTGTCAAATGGACTTTTACAGATATTTTATATCTACTATCGCCAATCATATTTAAGTACCCTGTGATAGCTTCACCATAAATTAATTGCTAACAATTATGACTATGACATTAATTAATTGTGAATAATAGATATTGCATTGATCGATAAAAGATAACAATCGAAGTTGCGTTCGGAATTTAAACCGATCCGATTATTACTACCAACATTAAACTATGAATTTAAAATGTTTCAGGGACTATAAGTGCTGCCAACAGTTGTCCCACGTCGCCGCGTGGCGCTGGGTCCTCGGGGAGGCGGCACGCTGACTTGGGGCTCGTGGCTCAGTATGCAGCCCTGGCTGACCACAGACCATCGTCCAATGGAACAGCTGTGAGTGAAAAAAAAAATTGTTCGTTTTTCAAACATACTTAGAGGTTGTTCAAGTACTACGTTTTATTTTACTCCTGCTTTATCAATTATTATTGTGCACCAGTTAAGCTTTGTGATAGATTGATTGTTACCTAACGCTTAATATTAGTTAAATACTTGCTAGAAGAGTTATTAACAACTTGCCTGGGAATTACAACTAATTTCACAGATTCGTAGCTGACTGAGCTGAAGATAGTTTAACACAAAGTGAATGTTGTGTAAATTATTTATTACATATAGTAATAATAATAAAGGGTTATTAAATCTCAGTACAGTTCATTACGTAGTTGTGAGCAAATTAAATCACCTTTAATAAATACGCATCAAAATAAATAAATTATAAGCGTCATCAACATTAATAGACGCTTACATTGTATTGATAATAAATTATATTCTTTAATGTTATAAATTATTTGCTTGGATAATAATGATTTTCAATTAATTGGTTATATTTATATTGATACATTTATTAGCGGTCCCGGAGGACTCGTTCTGACCGGTTTTGTCAAAATCTTGTTTCACATACCGTCAATCACTTTTTGTATTAGATACCTATTACATATAATTATTTTTTACTAGCGGTCCGCCCCGGCTTCGCCCGGATTCCTTTTTTTTTTGGCCTGTCACTCGAGAATAGCGTAGCTTTCCAACAGTGAAAGAATTTTTCAAATCGGTTCAGTCGTTTTGGAGCCTATTCAATCCAAACAACAAACCTTTTCTCTTTATAGTATTAGTATAGATTAATGTTCTGACTTATTTACAAAACTTGTCTTGATAAAAAAGAACACAAATCATTAAATTTGCTGCAGTCGTGCTTACATACTCTTCGTTGTTTCATTTTGTGTACTAACCTATAATTATGGAATGAAACAACTTTTAACGGATTTAACTCGCGTATTTTTATTTTATTTGCTGACGTTTCGGATTCTTTACAGTTTCCATAATCGTAGCACGACTGAGCTGACAATAGTCTAACGCTAAAGCGCGTAAACTTTAGCGTTAGACTATTGTCAGTTCAGTTAATAGTTGTTTCATTCCAATGTATAATAACCGCGAAGGCATTAGAAATTCTTAACCTATAATTTTCCTATCCAGGCGTCATCGACGTCAGACTCCGGGTACAGCAGCCGCGACGTGCGCGACTCGCGCGAGCATCGCGAACACCGCGACGACGCCAAGCCCCCGTACAGCTACGCGCAGCTGATCGTGCAAGCTGTCGCCTCCGCGCCCGACAAACAGCTCACCCTCAGCGGCATCTACAGCTATATCACCAAGCACTACCCATACTACAGAACCGCAGATAAGGGCTGGCAGAACTCCATACGTCACAACTTATCGCTCAATAGGTTGGTGAAATGTTTTTGTAAACTTTGATGACCCTGTTTGTATTCACTGTCGCTTTTAGACAAAAGTGCGGTCATGCTATATTTACAATTTAAAATTTGTTCTATGTGCTAGTGTAGAATGAGGTTGTCATTTTCCACCAATTAGAGAGCATTAGCTTGTCTCTCATGGGTGGAATATGATAGCATGAATTAATCTTACACAAGCGGGTTTTTGCCACGCGTAATGAAGTATGTAACTATGTATGTACAGTATGATCGTATTTAAAATATTAATGGATTAAGTAATCAAATTTCTATTTGTAATTATTTTAATACTAGCGACCCGCCCCGGCTTCGCTTGAATCACTATCTATTTAAAAAAATTCAAAATTCATTGTGTAGTTTTAAAGATTTAAGCGTACTTAGGGACGGGCAGATATATATACTATGTAGTGATTTAGCGACTAGATCTAGGCGGTTTTAATCCTAAATATAGCAAAGTCGATTTTAGGTTACCTAAAGGCGTGAGAAGAATAATCCTAACTAATATTATAAATGCGAAAGTAACTCTGTCTGTCTATCTGTCTGTCTGTCTGTTACGCTTTCACGCTAAAACTACTGGACCGATTTAAATGAAATTTGGTACACAGATAGTCTAGAGCCTGAGAAAGAACATAGGCTACTTTATAACCGACTGCAAAAAAGAAGGAGTTCTACGCGGACGAAGTCGCGGGCAGAAGCTAGTGTACAATATTTCGTGTTTTTAGTCTTATTATATGTAAGCTGATGTAAGTTTATGGTGACTTCTCACTGCCACAACAATCAAACAAGCAAAACTTTCAGCTTGATAATTTTCAAAAACATTAACCTCTAGCTTTTAATCCATTATTAATCACATCTTATTTCACTTCCAGATACTTCATAAAGGTCCCCCGTAGCCAGGAGGAGCCGGGCAAGGGCAGTTTCTGGCGCATCGACCCTCAAAGCGAGGGCAAGCTGATCGAGCTCGCCTTCCGTCCGCGACGGCCGCGCGGCGTGCAGTTCCGAGCGCCTTTTGGACTCTCATCCAGGTATTTATCTTGTACATTATTATTTGTATTGTTATTGGTCTAATACAATGGTTAACCTTATAAGGTCCGATACCCTTATGACTGGGTGACTGAATAGGGATCCTCCTAACGACGAACTTGTTCGCTAGTCGGCGCTACGCTGTGGTTCAGACTTGTCACTTTGAAATTCGGCGGTCGAGACAACTGATGGTTACCTCTGCAAAATACAAGTACTTATTATTTTTAAGAAATTTTGTGTGCATATTGGGATGGTTTTCAAACCGCTAGGTGATTAGGATACGGTAATTTGTCCCCTGAGGGGATGAAGCAAGGGTTAGAGTTGGAATACATTTTGTTCATGGAGATTTAATCTTTAGAAATGAATATATATACGCGCATAAAATCGAAAGCACGCGTCGGAAGCTAGTAGGTATTTAAATTTTGTTTAGGTATAATTTTTGTTTCGGTTTACTATTTTGCTTTGACTTTTTCTATCGACCCGTATGATATGCATGTGCTTGAAACACACAATTTACAGTTTTTACTGGAAAGGAATGATATAATATTAGTTTAAAATTTTTAGAGCGTGGTGTACATCTCGAATACGAGAATTCTGAAGCCAGGGTCGTTGGTAAGATGTTGAGAATTTGTATGGTCGAAGATCAGAGTAGATAGGTGTAATATTAGTAAATGTACCTAGTTAAGAGTAGTATAAATAATATACCATTATTGAAAAAAAAATAATTTGCAGGCATTTTTTATAAATTTGATAGAAATTAAATTAGTGTATTGTATCATAGGTAATTAGTAGGTAAACTTGTAGAAGGTTTCAGGATCAGGTCGTAATTGTGTAAAATGCCACTTTTGCGTGGTTTACAAGGAGTCGGACCGGGAAGAAAGATTTTGTTAAATGGTATACATTTTTGACAATGTTATGTTACATTGGAAGAAAGCAATTGTAACGATTTTAACTCGCGTATTTAATTTTATTTGCTGATGTTTCAAAAACTATGAAAACTATAAATTATGATATTTTATTTGCTGATTATCGAAAACGTAAAATTTTCGAAAAATAAAACACTCGAGCTCGTGATAGTCTAACGCTAAAGCTTTATCTTTAGCTCAGCAAATAAAATACGCGAGTTCAATCAGTTACAGTTGTTTCATTCCAATGTGTAATAACCGCGAAGTCGTCAGAATTTTTTGTATAATTGTTTGTGTGTTACTGTTATTCCAGGAGTGCGCCGACCTCACCATCCCAAGTCGGCGTATCGGGGCTGGTGACGCCGGAGGAGCTGTCCCGGGAGCCGACGCCGGACCTCTTCCCGCACGAGGAGCATGACCAGGTAAACAGCAACCTGATGATATGACGTGCTGACGAGTCATACATGCATCGTCGCTTAGCTAACAATAAACCTAATTGTGGCGGTTCTGTCAGCACATTTTTCCACAGTCACGTACCAGATAGAGGTTAGATCAAGTAGTGATTAGCGCTGTCTCGTCCCTACTCATATTATAAATGCGAAAGTAACTCTGTCTGTCTGTCTGTCTGGCTGATACGCTTTCACGCCAAAACTACTGGACCGATTTAAATTAAATTTGGTACAAAGAAAGTCTGAAGCCTGAGAAAGGACATAGGCTACTTTTTAACCGACTGCAAAAAAGGAGGAGTTCCACGCGGACGAAGTCGCGAGCAGAAGCTAGTATTGTATATAAGTGTTGTGTATTATCAGATAAATCATTAATGAGCCGTACAGTACTCATAATGTCAACATACTTACTATTTGGTATCATGTCCCCGGAATCATATTATGGGGGACATACATACTATCCTACCCGGCAAACTAATAATAACCTATATCTTGATATATTTAATCTAATATACACAACAATTCTCATTTCGCTGTGTTTTTTATGATTTTTTATTGAAAAGTACATACAATTCTCATCTTTACAATAACCTCTTATACGATCAAACCCTGTATTGAATCAGAAAAGATTTTTATGTACCCTATGTAACAAAATAATTAGAGAAATTACCTATAAGTAAATGAATAATTAAACTTCGCTTTTATTAAACTCCTATAGTTTTGCGAAGTCTCGTAATGGTTCAATGTATATTCTAATATCCAAGGATTAAAAACACTTGGAAATCTTTGTACTTCCATATCTGTATTATGAAAACGTGACGTTTGATTCTGTCATCCACAGAGCGGTCAGCAGCGGTTGAACAACAGCGGCAACTCGCTGATGCCGCAGTATTTGTACCCGCAGCGCAGCGGCGTCAGCCAGAGCGCCCCCGGGTCGCCAGGTAAATACTAGCATTATGTACTTTATACTACTACCAAAACGGAAAATATAATCTAAAACCCAATATAAAGGCTGGAAACCCTTTCAGGAGGCTCGCTAACCGTTCGGTTTCGCAATAAAGGTCCATAAGCTGGCTAACTGCGCTTCAGAATTCATATCGAAAAAAAAAGAGTGTTTTTCCTAGCGTTTCAGACGGCGTCGTTGTCCTACCTATATGTGTATTGTATGCAAATAATATTAGTAGATATCAATTGTGCAGGAGATTATTTTACTTATTTATCCTGTACTTAAATATAGTCTGAGACGACAATGAGGGCCACCGCGTGTCAGAAATCCGCTAGATGCGCTAGTGTAGAATGAGGTCCAGCTGTCATGTACCACCAATCACAGGCCAGTAGCTTGCCTCTTATTGGTGGAACATGACAGCTAGACCTCATTCTACACTAGCGCATCTAGCGGATTTCTGACACGCGGTGGCCCTCATTACGGCGTCTCAAACACTCTAAGATCCGCTCAATCACTGTAAATAGCCTCACCGTATATCGCTCCATTGAAAACCCATTGACAAGAACATGTTCTAAGGTCCCGATACGTGTGTAATGGAGCTAATAATGATTGTTACTAAATTAATAAAAGAAACCGAAGCGATTCTATAATTGACAGCTAAAATTAGATTACTAAGATAAATCTATCAACTTCTTGACTACAGTAAAACTTCAATAAAAATATGGCTTCTCTTTATCCTTGCTAGCAGTGAATTTTTACGTTTGTCTGTCTGTTCATCAGGTCACGGCATGTCGTACAACCCCGGTGTGAGTGGGCTGGTGATGGCGGGACATCACATCACCGTCGTCACCAACGGCGCCGGCGGAGAGCGGGAAGGTATCTACTTTGAAACAATATCAATATTTTAATTAAATTCTAAAGATAGATAATAGACTTTAGCGTTAGACTATTGTCAGCTCAGTCGTGCTACGATTATGGAAACTGTAAAGAATCCGAAACGTCAGCAAATAAAATAAAATAAAAATACGCGAGTTAAATCCGTTAATAGTTGTTTCATTCCAATAAATTCTATTTATTTGGTACAAAGAGGCAGTAGGTAGACACTGTTACATATTATGCTATAATTTAGCATGCAAAATAATATTATCTTAATTCTTAACTTAATTTAGTATTTGTAATAGTAAGTGGATCCTGGCAGTTTAGTTTGAAATTCGTTTATCTACTCGTTTTTAAGTGGGGTACTTGAACATATTAATTATTTGTGGAAAAAATACCTTTTGTTTTTCAAGCATAGACAATGTGTAGATTGCCATTTGTTTAAAAAAGGAAGTAAAGCAAAGATCCCTATAGTGCTTACTTAAAACATGAACGGCCTCTCTTCATACCTACGTGTGTTAGTGTTTTTTTTTCTCTAAGTCTCTAACGTTGATTGTAAAAGTTGTACCTACTATGTATGCTATAACTAAATATTACTACAAAATGTTACTTATTCTTTTTTACAGAAAAATACGTGGTCGGTCCAGGATCGGGCGCGCTGGTCTCTATTCAGGAGGAGGGCGAGCCGCATCACGACGCTTACCTAGCGTGAGTACAAGTCTTAATATAACTATAATGATATTTTTGTACATAGACAAGAGTAGAAGTCAGTCAGTCAGCCTGTCAGTGGTCCTTATGGTGTAAAGGTTCAGCACGTTGCCGCTAGTAAAGGCAGAGGCGTGGGTTCGAATCCCACTGAGGGTCTAAAATTTTTCTACTCTTGTCTATGTACAAAAATATCATTATAATTAAAAACTAATGGTATTGAACCAAAAATATCAATCGAATTATCGATTGATAGATCGTAGTTAATCTTAATATAACTACCATAAAAATCTCATCTCGCCGACGAACCCGAAGTTATTGATATGACATTCTCTTATACTTTGACTATTACAATATTACAGTGGGTATTTACATTTTCATACACTGTGTCACCAAAATAGTTAATAAATATTCCAATATCTTATATATATAATAATGTAATACGACAGTTACGATCCGGCTGCCACATATCTATTGCGTCACACTATTACTTTTATATTCTTTACTAGCGGTCCCGGCAGACGTCATCCTGCCCGTTCGAAATTCAAATTAGGTAACTTTAGTTAGACAACGTTTGTATGGGAAAAGAAAAGGGCGGTTTTTAAGGTTTTCCCGGCAATTATTCGATTTTTTCAAAAAAAAATTGGCCAAATTGGTCCTGGCGAAGTCGAGTTATGCGCTTACCAACATATTTTGCGATTCATTTTTATATATAAGAAAGAATATTTTATATATAAGATTAAGTGAATTACGTGTCACACGTACTGTATGCTTGTGTGTATGTACGTAATTGTATAATGGTATCGTGTTAGGGGCCGCTACAGTGAGGAGTGCGACTCGCTCGGCGGCGAGCTGGTCATCGAGGCGGCGCCCGACGAGCCGCCGCACAAGCGGCACCGGCATCGCGACGTGAGTAACACACTTAGTTATATCATGATTGTTGGGTAAAATATTGTAATGATTTCGACGCTTACATTGTCAAAAAATGTAGGGAATGTTTTCACCTTAGGTAATAGAAGCTCGTAAGCGAGTACTGTAAGTGAGAAAACTTTTAACGAGCTTTTATTTAATGAAAACATCATCTTGTCAACGAAAAAATGCATGTCTATATTTTTGTATCGAACTGACAGAGCTTTTTTTAGTACACAAGGAGTGTGAGACTTTTTTTTAGTAGTAAAATATTATGACTAAACTATTTATTATAAATAGGTAAGTACATGTTTAATTGAATAGAATGGTAAGTAAGTGCAGCAACTGTAAGAACTTCTAGCGTTAAATAAAGCGATGTGCTTTTGTACGCCATCTACTCCATATTCGATTAAAACGGGCAGCGACGATATGCAGAAAACAAACTAAGTAAATTGTGTAGACAAAGGTAATTTTATAAATACTGACAAAGTTGTATTACTGATACTGGACCTTCTTTTTTACAGAATATGTCCGACGCGGAAGACCGCCGCGCATATTGACGGTCCGCTCCCGGCAGTGGCCGCCCGCCGCGGCACGCGCGCGCGGCGCCCCGGCCGGCCGCCGCGACCCCGCGCCCCCCTCGGCACGCCACCGCGACCCCCCGGTCGACCCCCGCGACCCCCGCGACCCCCGCCAACCGCCACGGACTCAGTGTTTAGTGCGCGACCCCATCGGTACAGTGGCAATAACATGGTGATAGGGTAAAGTAAATTTACGATACGCGCCTTGCTAAGGACGAGTGTTTATGTTCACGCGCAATAATGCAGTAGTATGATCTACGAAATAGCGTTCTGTTTTATTTTCTTCTTTGTCTCCTCCGGTGTAACGTTGTTTTGACGAGTGACTATGAGTTGCCAGCTTCAAAAATATGTTCGTAGGTTTTGAAACGTTTTCGCGGTTTATCCCTTTTGCTGTTATATATTTTTCCGCGTATTTCTGAAGCTGGCTCAACCATTTTGAATATAAAATACTAAGTGCAATGATTAATTATAATTTATTGATAAGTTTAGTTAGAAATAAATGTGTAACCGATCATTGTTACTTATTTCAATAGATACTACTTAATAGAAACTCATTTGTAGGTGGAATAACATTTTTATTTAAATAATTGAATATTTTAACAGGTAATTTAATTTTATATGTGTATGCTGGGGTGTGTGGTATACATGTTTTGTTGACAGCATGGTTATGTATATTCTGGTATATCTGGAAATATGAATTTGGGAGTTAATCTCTGAACTTTAAAATTATCAAATGGATTTGAAAGTCACTTTCAAATATAGGAGCGCGATTTAAATTTGTATAAACGTAATTGTAAATGAATTTTGCACACGGGAGTACAACATATTGAAATGAAACTTTTCGACGTTTTCCCTTTATAGGTAAATTTACAAAAGCTTAATATAAATATTGCTCCGTTGTTGTTTATAATGAAATTTGTCTTTAAAAGAATTATGAAGTCGAAAATGCCTATGTGGCGATATTTTTATTCCATAGAAGCTTTTAAATTGATATTGGTAGAGTTTTTGAATTGAGATTTGTAAGGGATCTTTGTGAGTATATCTACTAATGAAAGAAATCTGATATAAATAATCTTCATTAAAATAACATGTCCATAGTACATTCAGTATTTGATCATCAATGCAGTTTAAAAAAAATATAGTTAAGATATAGTCCAATCCAAGAGGTTAATCCATGCACTATTTGTTTTTTGTTTTACAATAATAATTATGCATAATGCAAAGTTGATTTAATACCTATTAGATTTTAGTATTTCTTTTTTCAAAATAAAAAGTGAAGTGTCAAAAACCTGCTAGATGCGTTAGTATAAAAAATCCCGCTGACTTGTTCCACCAATCAGAGACAAGCTGGTCTGTGATTGGTGGAATATGACAGCTAGACCTCATTCTACAGCATTTAGAAGATTATTGACATGTGATCCTTATTATGATACATCTCGATTTTTGGACAATCTGTCACTTTAGTTTCAATTAGTTTCAATGAATAATTGTGAAGGTACATATGAAATATAAATAGTTAGGACTCACACATTTCAAGTGATAGCAATAATTCAACTAGTGTTAATGAAAATAGTTCCTTTAATTTGCCACAACGCATTAAATAGGTTAGTTTATATAAATGGATATTTACGATTTTCCCCAGACACCAGTAGAAGGATAGATCCCAGTTTTATCGATAATAGTGTTAGGCTCAAAATTTTTTTATTGATCGAAATATCGATAATCAGGTCGATCTGGTGTTTTAAACGTTGAAACACTGGGTACATATTATATTCCGAAAATAGGTAATGAAAATTATGTAAATCATGAAATATCTGATTTGTTCGTAATTTTCTTTCCAATTGAGTTGTTATTTTATTAAATGTAGTTTCAAATACAATATTGATTTTTGTTATGGACAGCTCCATGATTTCAAGTTCTTTTTAGTATATGCACTTTATAAAAAAATGATTACCGTCGATTTTGTCTTATGTAAAAAACTGTTTAAAGGCGTAACTGATATACCTTATCTAGATTAAACGGAGTCTGACAATAAAGTTTATTTTTAGTTCAATGCCTATAAAAATCTGTACATATTTTGAAAGTTCATAATTTAAAAAATGCTTTCGATCATTGCACGCTTTATTTACGCTTCACAATTTTTTGATTCTATTCTCTATGACTAAATTACCTTATAAAAAATTGGAATAAAACATAACGGATTTATCTCGCGTATAAAAAAAATATCATAACAGTTCTTATATTAAATTAGATTTCAGAAGAGTGAACTATCCTTTCAACCACGTTACAATAAGTATGTCGCCACTTAACTTGTCGAAATATTTCCCCTGAATTCAGCACGGTTTTAATGTGTGTGAGAGTATGATTTAAGTTCGTAGAATGATTTTAAGATTTATTTATGAATGATATTGGTATCGATCAAATTAGTTACGATTGTCGCCGACTTGCTGTGTTTATAAATTATTTTTATTTAAAATTAAAATGTGAGACAGTCCCGCATTTTACTAACTCGTATATAAAATATTTAACTTCATTCAAAATTAATAATTGTAATCTATAATACAATAGCAAGTTGGCAAAAAGAACCTTGTGATTTAGTTCATATTGTACTATACAAGTTTCTTTTCTAGTTTAGCTGTGTAAATCTATAAAATACGATAATTATATAAAAATATAAACTAATGTTACTTTTAGCGTTATATTTTAGCATAGTTTTTAACAGACGGGGTGGCTCGTTGAATTTTATTTTAGCATTTAAAATGTGAATTTCTGAGACGCCCATGATTTTAATTCAGTTTTTTAAACATGTTTTTAACTAGATCCATATATTATATAGAATATTAAAGTTTTAAATCTCATTCCCTTATTCATGAAGGTTACAAATTGTATGTCTTTATTTAAAACACAATATTATTTGAATAAGGCAAAGTAATAGAATTTCATTTCATTGCCACGCGATTGCTCATTTTCAGTTAAAAATAAATCAAATGACAACTACTTTTTCTTGGTAGCTTCCTTTTTGATTTTGTAATTAGATGAAGTTTGATGTCAAAGAAATACAGTACTTACACATTTTAATGTAAAAATACAGGTTTCAATTTATATGAAAATATTTTGTTGTAAACGACACGTTTTCGCTCCACGTATATTTGTTTGAAATTATAGGTTAAGAATAAGGGAATTAGATAAAAAAATAATTATTAGTGATATAATTTTAAAAATCTGTATTAATGATGTGGGCTAGTGAGAGGCTTTCTTTATGAATGTTTGTGCCGATTTTTTTTTATAAAAACACGCTATACGGAAATAGCCCGTGTCACGTAGCAATAAAGTCCAAAATGTCCGAACAACTTTGCAATATAAGTCAGTAGATTATCATTGTAGCTTGGCTTTTTTAAAAAGTAACCCGTTTTAACAAACAACAACGATAAACTGAATTTAGACACGATGTGATTTATAAATGTATTTATTATTTATGTGAGAACAATTTATAATGTCCATGTAAGGCTTTAGCTTGCAACTTATCTATCAGATACGAAACATTATTTAGGCACTAATTACTTAACCAGAAACACAGTAGAGCTGCATACAGTGACCCGACGCTCTTGAAGCTTGCAATAATTATGAAGTTACGTCACAACGATAAATAACAAGGGTTGTCCCGAACTGCATACATCATTGTATATTGTTCGGTCTGTTACTTCCCCCGTCAATATTAACCTGTCAAGACGACGTCAGGTGACTGTATAGTGACTCGGCTGTTTTAGTTTCATATATCTGGTAGAAGTTTTAATTACTAAACTATTTCAAGTTGAAATTATGTTTCTATCTGTAGGAAAAGTTACAAATAGCTTTATAATTGGTCATTGTGAAACAAGCTCTAAATATTATCATTATTAGTTTGGGAATTTTAAAAATTACAGCAATATATATTCGTGGAACATTATGCATATGGTTGATGATAAATACTGTATTATTTATACATTAATATATATTTTAAAAACGTACCTATAATCACCATAATATTATTCAGTCCCCTAATTGTGTTGGTTTGAAAACCGTCCCAATTGGTATGATTCAAAACGGCAAGGTGATATTTACAGTTCATAACGTCTGTATTGTCTTGAAACCAATTCAATTGATTTGATTTGAAGACTATCGAAGCATTACTGCTAATGCTTAAGCGGTTTGAAGAAATACAATTGGGGTCGCTTTTAAACCAATTGTGTTATAAAGTCAGGGGACTGTTGGAGATTTTTTATAGTAGCGTCTCTATTTTATTATAACAGCACGTTTGCTTAAATTCAATAGGTATTAATGTTTTATTTTCAGCTAATACATTATAATATCATAATGCCTTTTTAGATGAAAGGCCATCTTTCGTAGACGTCACACTTGTAAAGTGATAAAATATAGGACAAGTTATATTTTCATACAAAAAGTGTATTTTGTGTGATGGATTCTCCAATCTATTTAAGGAAATGGAATGTAAAGAATGACAAGGAAAAATGGACTCAAATTAAAGTATGATTTAAGGTCCGTTTTCTAAAATCAAGTTACGAGAAGGCATAAGATTAAAATGACTGAAAATTGTGAAATGAAGAATTGGAACCGACTTTTCTACTCATTGGCTCTTAAATTGGAGTACAAAGTATTATATACGTGACATGATAATTTGTCATTTTTAGGAAATCTAGCTGCGACTTTAATCGCCTGCCGAATGCAAAAGGCGTACACTAAACATTTTTTAAATAATAATATGGGGTGTATTAAATTTGTATGCATTCGACAGGCGTACCAACGTGGAATTTAAAATTCATAATTTATACATAACCACACAAACATGGAGCATGTATATTATGTATAAACATATATAAGCTGAATGTAGTGTAAGTTTGGGAGACGTATTCTATAATGCTAGTTTATGGTATATAAGCATTTAAAATGCTGATAGGTACTTTGTGTCTAAAATGTATTTAGAGTAATGCGATATATTTAATTCTGTTGTGTATATTGCATGGGATATAAGGAAGATACCTTACGAGTTGGTTGTACCGGATACACTTGTCTGATTATTGACAAATTTTAAGAAATAAACGTATTTTAATCCTTTGTTGGGTTTTATTTCATCAGCATGAAGACGGACGTGAATTCCCTCCAACCGAGAATGTATATAGTATATAGGAGTAGTATAATGTATCTTGTATATAGGAGTATATGAGAGTAACAGAATTGCGTATGTAATTATCAATCCACACGAGTTTCACACGAAGATTTTAACCAAATTTTAACCAAAAAAATGTTTTACCCAACTTCTATTATGTTCTTCAGGATACTCTAATGCTGCTAAGTTTATGAAAAATGTTAAGAAAGTTTTTTTTTCGCTAGCACGTGCGTACAAACTGCCGGTGTTATCTACGAGTATAAGTAGTATAACTATATATATTCAATTCATAATAACAATATCATATTAAGCATTTCGGTATTCAAGTATGACTTACGGTGAATTTTAATTTTTAATTATTCTGAATGTCATAAAACTTAAAAGTTTTAAAACAAAAGCAACTCTGACAGAGGTTAAATGTTGATAAAGATACCTACAAAAAAAGGAGAGTTTGTTTGAAATAAAGCACCTACCTACTTACCTATTTAATTATTGGAATATTAAATTATACTTTTAATGTTATTATACCTACGGAAAATACAAATCTTATATTGTGTGATAAGAACAAGCTTAATAAAACCCCTTTACAAACAAGTCTGTTGAAAAAACCGACACAGAATTTCCACATACTTAGGTAAATATTATTTTACTTACCCACCTAGAGAATTGGAGCTAGCTACATAATAACTCCCTGCCGATACATATACCTACTTACTTAATGTAGAATATCGCTTCGCCGAACTTAACTGTATTACTGCCAAGATTCTATTACAGAAAATTATTCTATCTAATTAATATGTTGCTCGTATCGTGCCGCGTCCGAACTTTGTTAGTAGGAGCCTTTAAGTAAGTACCTATACCATAATTATATTATTAAAGGTCAATATGGTATAGTTTATATTATACAGATTCCATGTAGGTACATGTCTCTCTAACCTAATTAACAACTACCTATTAGGCTTGGGTGGCGCGCAGATTTTAAAGTGTTAGTGGACAGAACTAGTAAACCAGTCGGCTATTGTCATTTCTAATGTCTTTCCAGTTAATAGTACCTACAGCCCTACACATTGGAATGAAACAACTATGAATAAGTAACAGATTTAACTCAGGTACTTTATCACAAAACAAACTTTGGCGTTAGACCATTGTCAGCTCAGTGCTACGAATATAGGGACTATGTAGGTAAGTATAAAGTGTTCGAAACGTCGGCAAAAAAAATAAAATCGCGAGTTGAATGCTTTAAGTACCTATAGTTGTTTTATTCCAATACTTTATGTAATTACTTGGCTCATTAAATAATTGCCCAGGTACCTATAAACCTTTAATTATGGTAAGGATAAGTCATCCTTTTTTGTAGGTAGGTACTAAATCAAAGATTTTAAAAGAAGTGGACTCAACTGAAATGCCCAAATAAGCTCTTAGTAGGAACCAACCCATTATAATACGTATTTATATATAGTATAACAATAAGTAAGTAGGTACCTATACCAAAACACGTCCACTTAATTAGCGACATCGATATCCGTGTGGTTTTATTTTCGTATGGTTTGCGTGAGGCAAAACATGCACTGCATAATGGAAAATGTTGCTACAGACCTAAATTTTAATTACCTAGTTGCCATGTTAAAATATTCCATAATTATTTCAGGTTGAGGTTTTCATAACATGTCATTAACATTATAATAACATTGTAACCTTTTGTCGGGTGGATGTAGGATAAATTAGGTACCTTTTTGTAGGTAGATAAGTATAGGTGATTCTACTAGCGTTTCAACCGCCGTCAGTCCCTTGCCCTGGATTTCAGGGAATAAGCTATATAAGATTTCAGCTCGATTAATTCTGACAACATGTAGGTACCTAATGCGCAGTATATCGTTGCATCAAAGCGTATACTTGATGGCGCTCATTTCTTTAATATTCAGAACTATGGGCGGTTGAAACGCCCGTGGAATCACATGTATCTATAGGTAGGTAGGTACCTATAGTAGGTACGAGTTTAAGAACTAAATTAGTCAAATATTACACACACTCTTACATACGCTTTGGACAAAAGAGACATGCAGGTAAATATGTCCATTGATAAAAAATGCATCATCTTTTTATAATGAACCGTGGTTTCGCACGGATCATCTTTTTTATAGCCTACTAGCTTCTGCCCGCGACTTCATCCGCGTGGAATTCCTCCTTTTTTGCAGTCGGTTAAAAAGTAGCCTATGTCCTTTCTCAGGCTCCAGACTTTCTTTGTACCAAATTTCATTTAAATCGGTCCAGTAGTTTTAGCGTGAAAGCGTAACAGACAGACAGACAGACAGAGTTACTTTCGCATTTATAATATTAGTATGGATGTCCCTCGGAAAAGTGTATCTTCCCAATAGTGAAACAATTTTTGAAATCAGTCCAGCCGTTCTGAAGCCTATTCAATCCAAAAAAACAAACCTTTCCTCTTTATAATATTAGTATAGAAGTATAGACAAAAAGCATTATCCATATTGTAATATAGGTAGGTATAGCTATGACAGTGTTTGGTAGCTCAGTAAAATTCCCGTGACGAAATATATTAAAATTTGGAACATTCAATTTAATTCTGATGTATTGACGTCATTTCCGATAACCCTACACGTGCGTAATACTCGTGTTCCTCAATATTTCAACTCGGGTCAGAAGGGTTAAGATATTTTCATTACTTAATTAAGAAGACATCACTGTTTTCGTTCAACTTTATGATGAATCTATTTTAGAAGGTTGGTTTAATTTTTAGATAGGTAGGTACATTTTGAATAGAGGTTTCACGTAAATGGTTTTCGGTTTATCCGCGCATCTGGGATAAAAAGTACCTACCTACCTACATGTATGTTCTATCCAAGAGTTCATTTACCTATATGACTAGGTAAGTATTTATGAGTTTATCTAGGTATATATAGGTACCAAAATTTGTCAAAATAAGCTACCGGTTTACGTGTGGATGCTAACTAATTAATAGGTGTACATACCTACCAACCTAACTACATAATTATATAGGTAGGTACCTACTTTTACTTATAGAGGTTTTCTTGCTTAAGTAGGTACACTCTTCTACATTAATCGCATAATTTTCTTATGAATGATTATTTTCTTGTAAAAAGACTAACCATATATTTTTACTGTTGTCTTAGTATTGTTGATTATTGTCAACTAGGTACATGTACTGTAAAGTTCTCAAAATTGTCACAATAAAATCGATATATACGAGTTTAATCCGTTATATATGTTTTATTTTAATTTAGGAGTTAAGGAAGGTACCTGCCTACTTCACCTTTAAGGAAAATTTCATTAAAAGGAGTTACTGATTTCATTATAATAATATAGTACAAAAGGCATGTTTTTTTTGCGATTCTGCTAAATGAAAGATTACAAATAATAATATTACAAGTCACAACAACACCGGTCGTTGACCTATTAATCATTATTTGGGTAATTAGAGAAAGGCGTTACGCAATATTACAATAGTATGATTTTCCTCAAAGCCTTAATGGAATATGGTTGTTATAATTGTACCTACATGTAGAATTGTATAATTACATAATATTCTATAAGTACCTAATAATATTATGTAATGTAAGGAAATACTTAACGTAAACAGTAAACACGGGTTATTGGCCAAGGGAAATACTATTGCTTGTTTATCTAGATATTTAATGCCTATTAAAGTCTGGAAACTATATACTTACTCGTGTATTAAAATGTAAACAAATGTAACACCTAGGGTTGCTGGATGTCAATTTCAGTAGGTACCTAACGTTTTTCGTATATAATTTAGGTGATGGTTTTTTTACCCTATAAGTACGATAAAATTAGCAACTCATCCAAACGTAGGTGTATTAATTATCTATTTACCATTCATATATTATTCGATATCATCAGATCGCGTGTTTGTTTTTGCTCGCCAATACTAAATAATAATTATCAGCCAAAATGTGTAAGAAAATATCTACCACATTAATTATGAACCGGACTTCATTATTATCGTATTACAATCCAAAATAGGACAGAGTATCGTCAACAATTGTTTAATAAAGATAAAACACGTACGGAATTTCTGGGTAAAAAAACAATGGTAGACACAACGTAGGTATTATCTTGTTACGTCTTGTCTAGGGTCAGCTCCGGGTCACAAGGAATTCGATATTACAGCAAGCGAATTGGCCCTGGCCTCAGTGCGCGCTAAATACTCATAGCCATGCGGACCTACCTCATATTAATCGCTCTGTTCACCGCGAGTGCCGTCGCCATGTCCGACAACCAAAACTGGACCGACCCTCTACAAAACTTATTCACACAGACAGCCAAAATGAAACAATTCTTCGAAGAACAAATGGGTCGTGTCGAAAAAGCTTTCAACTCAAGTTACGAAGGTGCCGTCAAGATGAAAGACTCCGTCAACAACAATATCAACAATTACGTCGAAAGTGTTAAGGAGAGCGGTCAGAAAGTTGCGGATTCCTGGTCATACCTACCGGTCGAGGAAGTTAACGCTCGAATGGAGAATCCCGATACTGTGCTGACTGTACCAGCAATTGTTTCCCGCCACGGCTATACTTGTGAAACTCATACTGTCGTCTCTCAAGGGTACATGTTGAACATGCATAGGATACCTCGCTCAAAAAATGGTGGAGCAACGTCAGCAAAAACAGTTATTTTGCACCATGGGTTATTTGCTAGTTCTGCAGATTGGATACTAAATGGTCCGGAAAAGGCATTAGCGTATGCTCTAGCTGAAGCCGGCTATGACGTCTGGATGCCCAACATAAGAGGGAACAAGTACTCTCGAGAGCACGCCTGGTTGAAAACCAATTCAAAATCATATTGGAATTTCTCTTGGCATGATGTGGCTTTGTACGATGTTCCTGCGCTCATCGATTACATAATAAACATCAAGGGTGAGGGCACCAAAATAACTTATATAGGACATTCTATGGGAACCACAATTCTTTTTGCAATGCTGACGCTTCGCCCTGAGTATAATGACATTTTAAAAGCTGGTTTTGCCTTAGCACCTGTAGTTTTCATGGCTGATGTGAAGTCTTCCTTGAAATCACTGGCGCCTTTGGCCAGTAACGTGGCTTATATGGAAATGTTGTATGGTTCTCATGAGTTTTTACCAAAGAATTCAGCATTAGGGAAAATGTCGACTGCGTGTCGAGCGGATACCTTGGATTCCCTCTACTGTAGAAACATAATCTTCTCCATGTGTGGATATGATGAACAGCAGTTCGATAAAGAAATTCTCCCTGTGTTTCTGGCCCATTTAGGAACGGGGACGTCTTGGAAAACTATAGTACATTTTGCTCAACAACTTCAATCCAATGGCAGGTTCCAACAGTTTGATTACGGTTCGGCTAATAACCAGAGAGTGTATGGAGATACATTGCCCCCTGAGTATGATCTTAGTAAAGTCACATTGCCTATAACTTTAATTTGGGCTAAGAATGATTTACTGTCAAGCGAGACGGCTGTAAAGATGTTAAAAGACAAGTTACCTTCTACAACGGAAACGTATTTAGTTCCGCATCCTGAGTTTAATCATTTAGATTATTTGTGGGCAATCGATGCTCCTAAACTGCTGAATGATAAAATAGTAGAATCGTTGAATAAGGCATACGACTATGATTTTTTCTTCTCATTTTAAGGAAGTAATTTGACGTAGGTTTAATTTTGTTGTTATTACGGGCTGAAGTATTATAGTGATAATGAAGTAGAATTTACAGTCCAAACTTTATTTTGAGATACCTAGGTTAATTGTTTAATTTTACTTAAGGTATATTTTAATATAAGATTTGTGTAGGTACGTACTTAGGTAATAATATTGTGTTCTGAATGTAGATGTCAAGACAAGATGATATATTAGAAAAAACATCACAATAAAATGAGTTTTCTTTTATACAATGTTTCGAAGGTGATTGATGTATTATTAATTTGTTGAAGTATTTTTATAAGAGTAGGTATATATTTTTTACCTAAGATCTGCATATGTATGTTAATTATGTGGATAAATCATTGAGAACAAGTGTATATTAAATAAGATTAATCTTTAATAAACGAATTATATAAAAACAAAATTGAAGTTTAAACTTAAACTACCAAGACAAACTAAAATATTTCTTTGTTATTTATTAAACCTGTCATTAGACAGGGAGCTGTCATTAGTGGAATTTTCAGTACATAACTAGGTAATTTCATAATTATAAGTTATTAATGACGGCCTGTCCTGGCCGTAAAATTCCACTAAGCATACAAATACTATAACAGCAAATACATACAGCGTTTTTACAGCTGGTAAAGAACCTGAGTGCGATATGGGTGGTATAATATACTTAATATTTGTGTGACGCATTATAAAAATGCTTACGTATATTTTTATGCTCAGACAGATAAAACATGAACTATATTAACCTTGACTTGTTGTTGTTTTGTAACTATACACTTAGATTATATTTGTAACTAAACTAATTGGCTTCAGTAATAGATAATGTATATGTTACAAGTTCATTACCTCGACACATGTTACATTATCCCTTGTACGATATAGTGGTTCCAATATTCTGCGAAATATCGTATAGACTGACTTGGTATTTTTGTACGGATATTTTCTCCTGTTACGATAAAAGTTCTAGAACTTTCGTCTGTTAGCTAATTAATATCGGAAAATATTTCTCTCCCAATGACTAATTTCCTGTTGGTTCATTTTACGTAGAAAAGTACCAATAAAAGTACTTTTTTAACATCTATGTACTAACACATGATTTGAATCTAAAGCTGAATTGGTAATTAATTAAAATATGTTGTTTTTTTAAAAGAACTTTTTCCGTATATCACTTAATTTGGAAATCAATTACTTACGTAAGGTTTGCGTTGCGAGAAAAAGTATCATACTTTTGTAATGAGTGAAAAATTGACTGAAAGATGGTTTACGCGCGACATAAACTTCAGGTGATGTGTCAGCCCGGCAGGACGGACTCTTGATAACAGAGTTTCTACTTCCTAACCTTAAGTACAACATTCTCAAATTTACCTTTGTTTTGTTAAATAATTTTCATAGCCTCGACATGTCAGTTCGATACTATTTATTTTATTCCGTTGCATAAGTAAGTAAATGTAAAATAGGTCATTTGTTTGGGCCCTTATCTTTTTTCTTAGGTATATTTTAAAACATCTACCTTGTTTAAAAGGTAACTTATTCGCCGAAGGTAAAATAAACCTTCATGTTTATCATTTCCAGTAAAACTGTTTTTCCTGTACCTATGCTAAATTCAGCCGGTCTTTCAGTAAATATTCCATTTTATCTGTACAAATTTTGAATTTTAGATTGCAGATATTCCCTAGCGAATAAAATCGTGTTACACATTTCAGGTCGAACGTCAAAATGTCTAAATTAGCCGCTGTCAAGTGTACGAGTTGACCACAGAATTAGAATTTAATAATATTATAGAGGCTTTAGTCAGCCACCGAGCAAGAAAATATTATCTTAAATTCTGTGACACTCTGTATGTCGCTGTTGGTCTGTCTGTTAACTCTTTATAATACTTACTGACTTTTCGAAAACTTGAAATTCTTGAGATTGAGAATTAATTGAAAAGATTGAGCTGACGATTTGTTCAAAAAATTTGTGCCTCGGTAAGAGAGTTTCTATCTCTTTTTTTCCATATTAACGTTTACACAGGATTACTCCTGCTATCCTGCTCACCGTTGCATTAATGTGAGTATGATCATATCTATAAGATTCTGAATCTGCAATTAACTAACGAAATGGCTGGAAATTCTGAATTTCACTGCTCAATCATCAATAATGTATAGGTAAGGCCTGTTTTCGACTTTGTTAAATGATCACGGCTTCGAAGCTATTTCGATAATTTTGCAATCATAATTTCTGATGCTTCTGCCACTATTACACATCGCAAATTGGGATAATGCAAGCTATGAACTAACATGATGCTGCAAATCAGCGTAACGAATGGCAAATGCCACAAAATGTACCAGTAGGTAAAATGAACACAACGATAATTCTATTTTAACGCTCTTCTGTAAAGTTCTCTTACTAATTCAGTAACTTAATATTTTTTTAGTTATGTGGTATTCCAGAATCATCGACGATAATAATTAATATATTATGTTAAACCTAGCTTCTGCCCGCGACTTTGTCTGAGCACGATGAGCACCCCGTTTCATCTTAGGATGAGTTACGAGCATCTAACTATTGTATTTACCCATGTTTTAGGTATATCTTCGTCATTGGTGAAGTCATCATTGGCAAGTTACTCCGGGAAATTACATATTCTTTGATAAGTTATCAGCGTTAATGTCGTATTGTTAGGTATATGATTTATTTATTTATATGGCGTATTGTACTTAAGTATATTGTGAAGTTGAATTCTCACTTTTCATAAATAATATTTCAAATGACTACTAGGTACAGTATAGTTAATAATAAAATGTATATTGGACATTGTACCCCATTTTCCTAGTCGCAAACTAAGTAAAGCTTGTGCTCTAGGTACCTACTAGATAGTAAATAAACAATACATAAAGATATAAAAGAGATCCGTAATGCGTGCTCCCCATAGCGACGTCTGCTCTAGCAGGATTCGAACCCACAACCTCTGCTTTCGTAGTCAGAGGTTAAGACCACTAGACCAACGAACCGTCATAAATATACTTAATAAAATATACTTACCATAATATTTTGATCTAAATATGATGAATCGCTCATTTTAATAATTTGAAGCTCCCTTAAATCTTATAAATAAAACGTACGTGCCTAACAAATTATTCTCTAACAAGAGTTTTTAATTTTCCAAGCGTGAAACGTAAACAGGAGTTGTATCGTTCTTGTTTCCTGTAAAGAGATTATGTTTATAATTACGGAACCCTTGTCAATCTGAATTAAAGGGTCCGTGGGGAGTGGAATGGAACAGCTAATTATTAATAAAGACCCTGTAACCTCCGGGCGATGACAGTTAAATGATAACAGTAAAGTGACTATGACTGTAAAGTCTAATAGCTGACTGTGTCCTTAAACATACACCCACTTACACAACACACACACACACACAACATACACACACACATACACACACACAAACACACACACACACACACAGAGAAGCACACAGATACATTACCTATCCTATAAATGTGTGATGCCACGCCAGTACGTCTTGTTCTGTTTTAATATGAAATTATTTTTCTGTTTTGTAAGTATGTCAGATACTTATAACGTACGCATTCTCGTTTTTTGAGGGTCCACTGAAAATCAGTGTTGTGTCACTCTCTTGTGCACAACAAATGCTGAGGGGATACCCTTTTTCGTTGCAACATAATTTTGTATTTGTCACGTAAGATTCCATTTAATTAATTATCTACTATTTGTTTGTTTCTTTATTTTTGTCTGGAAAGTTGTACCTATGTCAATTGTTTTGTGTTGTAATGAAATAAACGTTTTATCTATCTATCTATCTAAAAGAGTAGATCTTGGAATAAAAGAACTATATCAAAACATGGGATTTGAACCCACGCCTATGCCTTTACGCGCAGCACCGTGCTGACCTATTACACTATAGGGACCACTGATGAGTCGTCGAAAGTTCACAACTTCTTCCATTCGGCCTTTGTACTTTCTTGTTTATAAGCGACTTTTTCGCTTCTACGCCATCTGTATGAAATGCTTTGCAGCGCAGTTTCAGAGTAAGATCTGCGTTTCTCACTTTCCTGGTCACATCAGTTATTTCCCTGTATAGTGTGAAAATCATTTTCAATTATTTAGTCTAGATACTAATTAATATAAAAATAAAAAAATATTATTGCCTACTTAGCTACAGGCAAATGCTTAATAATCGAGACAAGTAGCTTGTATTATTTTATCAAGATTCCGTTTATCTTTAAACCAAAATCAATTTAAAAAGGCTCTTCATTTAACAATTATTAACTCATTATCGCATATAAAAAGTATTAGTAAGGATAAATTATACCTACTTCCTGTTGCTTCTTGCATAAATAACTGCCATTTATAAAATTCTGGCTCTGGAATGAAACAACTAATGGATTTAACTCGCGTATTTTTATTTTACTTTAATTGCTGACGTTTCGGAATCACAACAGTTTCCATAATCGTAGCACGACTGAGCTGACAAAGTCTAACGCTAAAGCTAAACGTCAGCAAATAAAATAAAATAAAAATCGTGCTACGATTATGGAAACTACCAAGAATCCGAAACATCAGCAAAAAAATAGGTAATTATTAGTTATTAGTTGTTTCATTCCAATGTGTAATAACTGCGAAGGCATCAGAAATTATTATTCTTGCTCTGCTTACTGTTTCATCTTTATTGTGTTTAGGTGTTTAATTCTTCGAAATTATGGGCTCGTTCTGACGTGGCACCTGTCTGATTTGACACTTGCTAAGATAAATTATATTTATTAAGTCCCATAGTCTCAGAAATCTATTGAAAACGATTGCGATTGATTCTCATTTACCTCCTATCTCTCTAAAAATTATACATTTTTATATAATACTAGCTTCTGCCGCTATTTCGTCTGAGCACCCTGGGGGATGATTTTTTAAAAAATCCTTTCTTCTTGCTCTCCTACTCGTAAGTTATAATAATATAATAAAGAGGAAAGATTTGTACATATTTTTGTATGTTTGTAATGAATAGGCTCAAAAACTACTGGTACGATTTTAATAATTCTTTCACTGTTGGGAAGCTACGTTCACCCTGAGTAACATAGGCTATAGAATTTTTTGAAAAAAAATAGGGATCCGTGCGATGCCGGCGAACCGCTAGTAAGTTATAAAAGGAACACCTGTGCAAAATTTCAAGTTTCTAACTGAGTTGATATGTTAGTCAGCTTCTTCCTTTAAACATAGGTACAGATAGATAATATTTTTTTCTGTTCTTCGGCAAGAAAGCTCCAACTTTCTGGCCGCTGTGTGTTAGAAACTATACTACAGATATAAAGCTATTTATTTAACCGAATCGAATTACATAAAAGCGGTACCTACATATTATGTACAGAGCGTGTTTACAATTACATTGAGAGAGGTTTGAGTTAAATGTGTCCTGGTAATTGAATAAATCATGGGAACAAGAAGTGACGATATATACATACCTCCCTACATATTATTATGTAATCCTTCTGTATGCCATCATATTATTATTAATACATAACATAATATAGTAAGTACCTATTTAATTTTGGAATGGAACAACTATGAATGAGGGCTACCGCGTGTCAGAAATCCGCTAGATGCGCTAGTCTAGCTGTCATGTTCCACCAATGAGAGGCAAGCTACTGGCCTGTGATTGGTGGAACATGACAGCTAGACCTTATTCTACACTAGCGCATCTAGCGGATTTCTGACACGCGGTAGCCCTCATTGATTTAGCTCGCGTATTTTATTTCATATTATTATTATTAAATAAAATACGCATCGAAAACTCCCATATTCATATTTGAGCTGATGATAGTCTAACAATTAAGGATTTTTATAGTAGGTATTTTTAGGTACCTACCTATCTTATTTCTTCGAAAAAGACATCTTTTGTCTTCTCTCTCCAATTATACATTGTTAATGGAAGATTAAGATAGATAATAGTGACGATGGTAAAGTAGGTATATTTGTTTCTATGTGCCTCGGTAAAGGGATACTTTAAAAAAGTGCATTTATTTGAGGGTGTCCCATAATCCGTTCAAATAATTAGGTATTTCATTGAAAAACTATAATAGACTTTTAACTCGCGTAATTATTCCATATTTTCTGTAGGTACGCAGTTTAGCTAAGGAACCTACTTACGTATTTGCCCTTGTGTCGAAAATCTTAATACTAAAATAACAGATGAGGGTACTTATATATTTCTTATGTACAGGATCTTAGACCAACAATGTTAATGTCTTTTTGACATAAGCGTAAAAAATACCTTCACAGTTTTTACGTGTCGCCGCGTAAGTAACGAAGTTTTTTGTTTTTTCTCTACTTCCTGTTTTTCCGTCGGGAAGTTAGGAAACTTCTTCCGATAGTTCTTGTTGAAATCAAATTTTCAAAGTATTCACCTTGTTCAGTGCAGCGGAATGCGACGTTATAGAGTTTGTGAGACTGTAACATGAAGGAATATTTCATTACTGAATACAGACAGTGCCTTTTACACCATGGGTATAGTACATTACGCACCTAGGCCAGTAAAATAAAAAATGTCTCAGACCACATGTCGTCCGAGGCGAAGCCGAGGTTGACAAAAATGTGACCTTAGACTTTTTTATTTTACTGGCCGAGGTCGGTATACTATTTTTCTGTTCGACGAAGCCAGAAAGCGGCAATTTCAATTAGCGCAGCGGCCAGGAAGCTGGCGCTTTCCGGCCGGAGGACAGAAAATTATGTTACTTACCAAATTTTAAAGAAACTTGCGAATATGACTTAGTATACTTATAAATAACATACTTAATATTATAATTTAACATATTGCATAACATAGTGGCAAAATGTTTAAAAAACAATAAACGAGATTGAAAACTGTGATTTTAAGATAAAGGTAGGTAGGAGTCGTAAAACTGATAACGAAAAATGGTGAACCCATTGATATGAAAACATTTTGAAGTATTAAAAATACAGGCCCACAGGTACGGCATTTGACAGATACCTTTTAATTGGTGTTCTGTATTCTAACAGGCATGATTTTTTATTGAAACGGCATGGAAATAACGATTTCTCTTGTTCATATGTCAGTGGACAAAAGTCTACTACAAAAACAAAGCCAGCAATATATTCCATATATTTAACGAGAAACGCATTTAACGAGAAATCTGAGTGCTCAAGGAAGCCCCTTGTCTATTGACAGTGTAACATTACTTACGCTAATGACTTTCCATTTTGTCAAAGATATTATGTTACTTGTAATTTGTGTGCCTCAGCAATCTCACCCTCTTTGAGAAGATGCAATTGTTGGTTTTAGAAATACGTCCAAATTTGATAAATAAGACAATTACGATGTCGTCGACATATAATATATACATACGACACGTGTACCAAATTTCAACTTATTATAATTACCAGTTACAGAGGAAATTATTTGTGATGGTCGAGCTGCGAGCCTATTATGAAATGTCGACAACATGTTGTCGACAAGCAAAAGGTTCGTCGTTACGATATTATTTTGTTATCGACATGTAGAAATAAGAGACGACATCGACATGACAAGATTTCTCGTTGTCGACAACGTTTATTTTTGACAGATCATCGCGAGAATAAGACGATATCGACATGACGAGATGTCGACTCGACAATTCATCATAGCCTCGCAGAGCGACAGTCAAACGAGTATTTAGTGTTCTCATTTTTTTTAGAGAGACTGAACTCTAAAAATTAAGACAGGGCAACGTAAGTGAATACATATTTATAAATATAACGTAGGTATGTACCTGAGAATCAAATATGAAGCAGGAACTTATCATTCAAAATTATAAAGGTGAAAGTTTTGAGTTTGTATGTTTGTTACTTTTTCACGCAAAAAATACTGAAATAGAAAAACATATATGTACTTATCTATGTTTTATAAGCTATATTATTGTAAAGTTACCTATAGACTAAATTTTTCAACGATATTTTGTAAAGTCGGTACATACTCGTCGTGCGTAGACGAAGTCGCGGGAAAAGCTAGTAAGGTATAAAATAGGATCGGAATTCAGGTATCCTATGTTATAAATGTCAATATTTTATTCTTTACATATTGCTGCTCGTCCTGTTGTGAAAAGGGTACACTGAAGTACAAAAACGTCAATTTCAATTTGTAGGAAGTCAATTTCTCACGAATGTGCCTCTCGAGACTTGAAGCACGAAATAAACTTTGACCTATTGAGTGTTTAAACTCACTGTGCTGTTGGAAAATATTTTCCATTCCTTTTAATTTAAAATTTATCGCAACACTTCAGGCAGGACGAAAACGATTTATTTCTGCACTGGTGAAGTTTTATGTTGTTAAGCTTATTTGTAGAAACCTTGGCCCCTAGAACCTTGGCGAGTAGTAATAACTAAACGAAACAAATGCAAAATTGCATGGAATCGACTCACGCTCACGTAACGATACGTGGCCAGTTTTCGTTCACATATATATAATAATATAATATATTATATCAATTCTACATAATATACAACTTTGCATTCAAACTCAAACTCAAACTCAAATAATCATTTATTCAGTCTAGGCTCTTACAGGCACTTGTGAATGTCAACGTTAAAATTAATATTCTTTTTCGATTCAGCAAAAAAAAAAACCTCTTGAGAAGAATCGAGAATAAACTCAATGAGGTATAATTTTTTCAATATAATAATATTACAATTTCACTTAAGTATAAATTATGTACAAATTACAATATGTATGTACTTAATCTAATTACATTTAAAAAAAAATATAGGAGAAAAAAAAATAACAATAGGTACTGGAGATGTATAAGGTCTCCAGGTGTCAAAAGACTAAATTAAATTTACTGGAAATGTAAAGGTTTCCAGGAGTCAAATATAAAATAAAATTACAGGAGAAAAAAAGAAAAAATACACAAAGTAAAAAAGACACTATGATGTCTCTAGTCAGATTCGTTCAAAGCAAAAGTATGTGAATATCACTAAAGTCCATTCGATTGGTTCGGCGTGTCTAATTTTAGTCGTTTCAGAATTCCTATCTAAACTCAAGAAGACTGTAAAACCATTAGAGTATATCATTAGGTAATCATGTTTTGGTGACCATACAATATAATAATATGTATTAAATACCTATTCAAAATAATGTTGTTACATCAAAAAATCAGAATACAAGTTTTAAATAAGTAATTACAACGTAACGAAAATCGGTTTGTATGAGAAACAAACAAACAATTTATGCTTAGTAACATTTTCCAAAATGTTGAAGAGACATCAAAAATCCATCCGCTTTTCCAATAAGTACAGGTTTTAAGTTTAGGCTTTTACGATAAATTATTAAAATTTGCAAAAAAAAAAACCACAAAATTGCACACATATGGCCTTAATACCTGTCCATAAGTTGTTATGTTAACAATTATACTAAAAAAACAAAACCAAATTTAAATCCGCTTTGTTAGGGTTCTTTTTTATTTTCGTACAATTTCCAGCTAGTCCAATAAAAGTATTTCGCAAAAGTATTACCCACAATGCAGCAATGAACCCAAAGCTGTGCGACTGTAAAACTACACCGGTGAGGAAAAGTGTTGAAATGTTTGCCTTTCTTATTAGTCTGGTGTAACACGCGTTCAGTAACCAATAAGAAAACTTAATCAAACCGAACTGAAACCCAGCGAATTAAGGACTTTAGGAAAAGTAAATAAAACAGTGCAAAGTTGCAATTCCCTTCAGAATGTACCTTAAGGTCATAGTGTCTTTCTTTTGTCGAAGTTTTTATTTGAAGATTTTTTTGCTCACTTTGGTTAGTTTTGTGTTTCGGTTTTACTGCCAAAACGACAAATTTCATACTCGAGATTGAATTTCTAAAATTCCTTTCTTAATAGTGCTTACTTACATTATTATTAAAAAATATAAACTAAGAATTTTTAGTTTTTATAATTTCGACACTGTATGATCTACTATTAATTTCGCATAACTTTTTATGTAAGTAATTCACAGTTATTCTGTAGTAATAACGGTAGCTGTGTACGTATAACATTAAAATTTAATACAATACAAAATAGTTACATTTTAACTTGATATTCTAACGTGGCGCTAGTAGCGCGCATAATCGGTTACTAACTAATAAATCTTATAAACTTATAAAGCATAGGTACCTAATACACATTCAGTGAACTATTATAACATGAATTTGTAATAATATTCTCACTAAAATTTATAAAGTAAACTTCATAAACCTTATTTTTAAAATAAACATATTTTATTAACCTTGATATAGTAGCAAGAGATTTTCCTTATCCAAGATACTTTATATTAGCTAAATTTTAACAAAAATGGCGTGCTGTCTACCTACTTATTGGAAAGCTAAGTACGAAGTTCGGAGATTGTAAAAAGTTTGGTTACTTACACCTTTTTTATATTAATGAAGTGAACTCTTCTTTTAAGGAAATGAACCGTAAATATGAAGAGGCGCTAATAATTTTTTTTAATATGCAAATCCGTTTTAAAGTAAAATTAGGTACTTATCTAAGAAAATATTGTGAAACAGAAAATTAATAACTATAACTTAACAGATTTAACTGAGTTTAGTCTAACTATAAAGTCTTTAGTGTTAAATTATCGTCAGCTCAGTCGGTTTTAATATGGGAATAGTAAAGTTTTCAAACATCAGCGTAAAATTATGTAATACGCGAGTTAAATCTGCTATAGCTGTTTTATTCCAATATGTGCCGCGAAAGCATCAGACATTGTTAAATAAACTTTTATTAAGAATTTTCTATATTTATTATAATGTTCTATCGTGATGCTGTCACCGAAGGAAATAGTGATTTTTTGTTTAGATTTTTTTTTATAAAATATAGGGGTTGATGGAAGAACAGTGAAAATTTATGGTTACCTATATGACATATAAAATACGGCATTGAAAATACATTGTATTTTCAATGCCGAATCATAAAAAAAAACTTTGGTGTGAACCTTAACATTTAGGGGTATGAAAAATAGGTGTTGACCGATTTCAGACTTACCCGCATTGCGCACACAACATTTCATAAAAATTGGTCTAGCCGTTTTGGAGGATTTTGGCAACAATCACTACGGCACGAGAATTTAATAGGTACCTAGGTATACATATAAGATACCTAGATGTAGGTAAGTACCTAAGCAAAGTATACAGTTAGGCTTAAGCTATTAATAGGGACGAAGTATTCGTAGTACTTACTTATATTATTATTTAGGGTAGGACTTAATTATTTCGCCGAGATATTCCAATAATATTATAGGCCCAGCGACGGAGGGTATCCTGGGAATTTGAATTCTCCGAATACAAATATTCCAGGGAAAGCAAATACTAAATAATTACATTAATTTGTTCACAAAACTGACCAAATGTTATTAATTAATTCTATTACGTAGGTACAGTAACGTCGGAGTACTTAAACCCTAAGGTAACTTTGGAAACCCAAAATGTTCAATGTCTAAATAGGTATGACGAGTGGGTAAAGGCAATGAAATTCTATTTAGTCCGTCAATTAAATTATAATCGTATTTTTACTTTATTGAAACTAACCAACAGTGGCAAAGATGCCTGCTTAATAAGAAATAATTTCACTTAAGTCTTTACTATTGGTCATGTTTTTTAATATAGTTTGATATGACAATGGCTGCGTCTCAAACGCTCCAAGATCCCCCACATTAATAGTATATTAACTTATGGAACTATTGTGTTAACAAAATACCTATCTACCTAACATTAGGTACTGATATTGCTATTTTTCATTTAATTGCATGCCGAAAAATGTATTAATTAAGTTCAAGATATAATTAATTTTACGATAAAAACTTAGCTTGTTTTTTAAGTTAAAAATAGTGTATTGTTTTCATGTTAAAATTCGCAGTTTAAAGATTAAAATAAATTTTAATTCGTAGGTTTCGTATTTTAAATATTATAATGACTGAGAACATCAAACGAAATGGCAGTCTTAAAAACGAAAGCAATTCGCTTTGTCACCCGATATTTGCGTACTGGGACTTTCAGAAATGCTTAGAAAGCAGCGGCAAACAGCCAAAGTAATTTCAAAAAAGGTTTTTAGATTTTTCAAAACATTTTGCAATTCAATTACAAACAAGTAATATCCGATTTCTCGAAAGTTGAGCTTGTAAATATAAATGAATTAGTTTGACACACACTTCACCTTGGTCTCTCCCCAATGTTTGCAAAGCTTTTACAAGGTATTAGGTACATGATAATGTTTGATTAAGTTTATATCCTAAAATATTTATAATGCGTTTAAACAGCAATTCGTTATAAGCGTAGATAAGGTCGGTAACCAAATATAGGTATTATTTTTATTATTAGGTATTATTATTAAAAGACCTTCAATAAAAATCGCTTCGAGCTAATGTAGTTATCAACTTTAATTGAACGCCGCACAATTATTATAATTCCGCTTTGGAATGAAACAACTTTTTATTTTATTTTATAAGCTTATGTTTCGGAGCCTTTACATTTATTCGGAGCTTTTGGCATAAGACTATTGTCAGCTCAGTCGTGCTACGATTATGGAATCTGTAAAGGCTCCGACGGTCTAACACGCTAATAAAATAAAATGCGCGAGTTAAATCCGTCTAAAGTTGTTTCATTCCCCCCTTGTAGGTTTCAACTGTCTCGAAATTTAATATCAATAAAAGGAGGTGATATTAATTACGCATCATCTTTTCATTAAAACTTTAGCGAAAATCTGTTGTAAATTATTTTCAGGTTGAGGCATTTCATTATTTAAATATTAAACTCGTGTATGATAGCGAATGCGTGATAAATCTTTGTTCGAAATAATTAAAAGTTTTAATTTTAACGTTTGGTGTTTCAGTCGGGAGTTTGGTTCAAAGGATATCACAAAAACCCACTCACTCTATATTAAAAATATCGATGTAAAGTAATATAAAACTAAAAATACATTCGTCAGGGCCACTAGCTATGTCTGCTAAAGTATATAATAACCTACCTTCAAATTTAAAAAATGGAAACAACAATAAAAAAAATATTAAATTATTAAGAGAGTTACTAATTAAGAAATGCTACTACACATTAAATGAATATATGATAGATAAGTTTAAGTGAAATACATTATATAATTGCTTTTAATTATATTATTATAGAGAAATGAAGTGCAATATTATTATATTATTATCTGCTCCTAAATAAAAATGTATAAATATAGATTTTAATAAAATTATATAAAACAATATTGTATGCCTCCCTCTTATATTGCTGTACCTAAACTAGGTCCTTATTGTAACTGTCACTAACTGTAACTACTGTAATATCATAAGGAATGCAATAAATAATTTGAATTTGAATTTAAAATATTTATATATATAGATCCCTTCAGCATCATTTATTAATTAATTATTCTTTTGAGCATAATTAATTTTATCCGAACCTTTGGTTTCGGTTTCTATTTCGGCAAAAAACATGTTTCGGTTGGGCATTATAAAAAAACCTTTGGATTTATATAGTTCTGTCGCCCTCGTATCGCAGTCATCTCACTATTAACCTGTCAAAATGCCATCATCAGGTGACTATGTAACCTGGCTATGGCCTTATGGTTCCTGATACCCTTTTAGAAAAAGTTACGACATTTTTCTCTAAAAACACAATATATTAACTAAACATTCAGTTAAACTTATACTTAAGTACCACTTCAAACGATGTGTTGAAAACGCAAACACCCAGCCACTTTACTCACACCGGATACAAAATTAGAACATTTTGCATGAACTGCAAAAGCGTATGCATAAACTAATTTAAGTCTTAATCAACGTTTTCCTTAATTCCTGGAAACACTGAAGAAATTTATGAAAAGTATTATGTCACTACACGGGCGTTTCAACTGTCGTCATTCTTTGGCTTGCACGTTGAAAGAATAAGCTACAATAAGTTGGAATTCTGACAACTTGTAAGAGAGTTTATTATTGCAACAAAACGTCATTCTTTCTGTAGCATGCTCATTTCTTCCATATTTAGAACTAGGGATTGATGGCGGTTGAAACGCCCGTGGATTCTTCGGTTTATGTGTTAGGAATGTAGCTGTACTAATTGCGAACTTTCCACATTTACTCTCTTATTCGTAATATATATTTGCTTACGTATTTAGGTTCGTAAATTTTTCTTATAGCCTCGAACACCTGGGTGGATCTTCAAGCGTTTGAAACGCTGTCATTGTCATCTCAGACTACCTATATTTAAGAACAGATCCGATCGCCCGTATTCGTTCTTGATCTGATGATAAGACGGCATTATGCACCATAAGCATTGATTTTATCAAAACATAGTTGTCAAAATCGTGAAAATGATCGATTGGCAAAATGGAATGCATTATTGAAAATCGTTAGGGTGCGTTCACAGCGAGCTAAGAATATAATGCATTTTATTTTATGATCCTGCGCGAGTAAATACTGTAGAGAATTTGTTTATGTTAAGTCCTTTAAATTATCCACATGTTTGTACTAAAAAACGGCAGTATTTTTTTTTGTTTACAGCTGTTTTATTCTAAACTTATTCTAATCCTGATAACACTATATATATAATGAGCACATACTTTAATTGAATTTTCGTTTTTATTATAATATTTATCTTTTGTATGTATGATAATTTTCGATTCCTTTTCGGTTACAATAACCTTGACAATTGAAATGAAACAATTGTAACAGATTTATTCGAGTATTTTACTTTATTTGTGTTAGACCGTCAAATCAGTCTGCTACGAATACGAAAACTGGGAAATTTTGAAACGTCCGTAAAAAAAATACGATAGATACTTAAATCAGTTATAATTTATTAATTCCAATGTATGTTTTAGTTATCTAATATGCTTACACACACACGCCCTATAATATTAGTATTATTATGCGTACTGCACGAAACTTATAACACATGCTTTGCTTAAGATTTATTTGATTTGTGTGTATTAATACTTACACTATTTCAACATTATCAATATGTAGTAGTGTGTGTAAGTACCACACTGCCCTCCCTCCCATGAAACACTTATACTTATCAGAACCTAAGTGGAAGCCAAACAAAACACTTGAAAGATTATCTCATAATCGACACCTGAAACATACCGAACTAACTGTAATTTTTAAATTTTGGTATATTTTTTGTTCTCGTGTATCATTGCGTTAATGCATCAATTATACAGGGACTGCAAATATTTGAACGAAAATAAGAATAATGAACGGATCATTTCAATCTGTGAATATACTTCAACTTTTATTTCTTACAATTCTCTTGAGTACAAAAAAATATTTTCTTGAGTTAAGTCAGTATACATAGGTAGTATCAGATGATAAACATCTTTCTCATATAAGATAGTAAGTATAAAAGACCTCATACGTCTTTTATATCAATATCATTATCATCAACCATGGTCGAGGTTAGAATAATTTTATTAACCTGTATTTTAGGTTTAGCGTATGCTATAAATGTTCGCCAGACTAATAATGATATAACAGAAGTAGAAGCTTATATTGAAGGTAAGAAGCCAGAGATCAATCCAAGATACAGGCTGCAGTACCACGTGGCGGCGCCTGTCGGGTGGATCAACGACCCCAATGGATTTACATTTTACAAAGGAGAATATCATCTGTTTTACCAGTACTACCCCTATGACAGTGTTTGGGGGCCCATGCATTGGGGGCATGTAAGCAGCTACGATTTGGTTCACTGGAAACAACTGCCGACAGCTCTGGTACCTGAGACAGAACAATGTTTCTCTGGCAGCGCGGTCGTTGACGGAGACACCTTGGTCTTGATGTACACCGGTCACGTGAACTTAGACGTCGAGCCCTGGTCCAATGAAACACAATACTTAGCTTTCAGCGACGATGGTGTAACATTCCACAAGTATGAGGGCAACCCTGTCTTGCCCGCTGCTCCCAATAATTCCCCAGATTTTAGAGATCCCAAAGCTTGGAGGCATGGTGACCATTGGTATGTTATAATCGGAAGTAAAACGACAGATCAAAGAGGAAGAGTATTGCTTTACAGATCGACTGATATGATAAATTGGGAGTTTTTGCGGGTTCTTGCAGAAGCTAACGAAGAAATGGGATATATGTGGGAGTGTCCAGACTTTTTTGAGCTCAATGGAAGGTACGTTTTACTGATGTCCCCTCAGGGTTTGCAGCCTCAAGGTGACCGATACAAGAATACTTACCAAACAGGATATATTATTGGTCGTTTTGACTACGAAAGCTTTGAATTTGTACCCGAAACAGATTTTCAAGAAATCGATTATGGCCATGATTTTTACGCTGCCCAAACTATGGAAGCGCATGGCAGAAGGGTTCTTGTTTCTTGGTTTGGTATGTGGGACACGCCGAACCCAGAAGAAGTCGATGGTTGGGCTGGAGCTATGACAATTGTGAGAGAGTTGGAATTAGTTGGTGATCGCATCTTAATGAAACCTCTCCACGAAATGTTTGACCTTAGAGAAGACTTGGCAATAATGGGTCATTTGGGTAAAAATCAAGAAATAAACTTTGAAAAGACAGCGGAAATCATCGTAAATGGCGATTTGAGAGAAAAAATTGAGTTGCTGATTGAAGGTAGTGACGGTGGTGGCAAAGCTTGGATACGATGGGATCCAGAAGTTAGTAAAGTGGTAGTTGATCGTGGTTCTGATGATGTACGTCAAGTGGAATGGTATCCAATCCACTCTCACTCCTGGAGAATTTTCCTCGATGCTAGTTCCTTGGAGCTGTTCTGCGGTGAAGGCGAGGTGGTTTTCAGCACCAGGGTATATCCTGAAGGTGGTTGGAGAGTAAAGAATCTAAGTCCTCAAATACTGAAGGTTGAGGCGTACTCCTTAAGAAGAAGTGTGCCCGTCTGATTCCATGTTATCATCAAAATTTAATTGAATTTTATTGGTCCAAGTTTCAGTTAGGAGTTTGAAATTCTCATTGTTTGTTTGTTTATTGTTTTGTAAATGTTGGAGAAATAAAATGACTTATTTGAACTCTGGTTTTGTTAGCTTTGTATTTGATCCGTAATAATTGACTGTCAAGTTCTCGTCATCAGCTGTTTAAAAACTTTGCGGAAAATTTGAGTGGAAACGTCCAAAATTCCAAGTTGCTAGCTTATTTCTATAGACAGTCACCAAAATTGAATGACGTCATAGCAATACCGGAACAACTTTCACTTCCTCGTAATTTAAGAAAATTAAAGGACTTTAACTTAGTAATGGCAAAGTTTATTTACAGTAAATACAGCTGTTGAATAGCATTATTTCTTAGACAAGGAAACATGGTATCTGTTATTTTAAACATACATTTAAAATATGCCTAATTAAAAGTAAGTATCTTACATACTTAAGTACTTTACTATTTGTTGTATTTTTTAATTAAGTAAGTTAACAATATTGTGTAATTGCAGCGTAGGTACCTACATAGCTTAGGTAATAAAAATTGTATTAAAAAATATTTTTAACGGTCTGTTTTAAATAAATATTTGGTAAATGCTGTTGGAAATTAGGTTTCTAGTAGTAGAGTGAGAACTTTATACCGAAAATAAACAAAAAAAATTAGACCTGCAGTAAATAAAGTGTTGAACCAAACTTTGCAAATATCGTATTAAAAACTAAAACACGAAATAAAAAAAAAAAATAGATTAAAAAACTTTTGCCTATATTTACGGTAATACAAAGGATAATAAATAGTGTCTTTATTGGTAGAAGCATAAAAAACCTTTCTCATAGGTATTTACTTTCAAGCCATCGATAACTGGACGCCTTTTTGCGAACTTAGTGTAATAACGATAAAAATAACCCCTTTTTAACAAGCACTTTATGGGGTCGACCAAAGATCGTCAAGGGCGAATTTGATGTTTAACTAAATATTCCGTCGAAGAATTCGTTCTTGGAGCTTTTTTATACCTCCTTCTGTTGTCATAACGTTTCTGAAAATTATTCAAACAATTATAACGAATTTAACTCGCGTATTTTATTTGCTTTAAGTTATAGTTACCTTTAGCGTAAGACTATCGTTAGGTCAGTCGTGATACTAATTTAATATGGAAACTAAAGTTTTCGAAACAAATAGTTGTTTCATTACAGTAATAACCGCGGAGGCATCAGAAATTATTCCGCTATAGTTGTATGATTCCACCGTCAATTGTCAGTTTTTAAGTATATTCTTTTTCTGTCGTCCGGCCGGAAAGTGCCAACATTCTGGTCGCTGCGCTAAATGAAATTGCCGCTTTCTGGCTTCGTCGAACAGAAAAATAGTATACTGACCTCGGCCAGTAAAATAAAAAAGCCTCAGATCACATTTTTGTCAACCTCGGCTTCGCCTCGGACGACAATTACATGTGATCTGAGACATTTTTTATTTTACTGGCCTCGGTGCGTGATGTACTATTATCAAGATCATTTGTTGTGTACCTACGTAACCAGCAAAGATGCTGCTATAGCGGCTGACAAACAGAGCATGAAGTTGTGCAAGAATTGACAACGTAAAGGATGTAAAGACTGGAAATAAGACCTTTGTGTATCAATGTCAACCAGACATTATTGTGAATTTTCTAGAATAGGCAAGTCTGAAAAAGGGGACAATAATATATTTTTCCGTCCCTCCGGCCAGAAATATACTAGCCTATGTGCGTATATATTATATTATTAAAGTCATAAAACGATAAAAATATGAAGTCCCTACTCTCTGTTTGCGAAAACTATAAACGCCTATACTTGGCCGATTTAAATACAACATAATAGGTACAGGTACTAACTGAATAGGTAGTAATTATTTTATCAAGGATAATCCCTATCTGATGCTTCAAACCCTTTCACATTATCAGTAAGTCTATTATAATTGTAACAAAAGCTACATTCTGAATCCCGACCGTTTTCAACCATTTTATCTGTGTAGGAAATAGTCCCCAATTTTCTTATCAGCACCGGACTCATGGTACAACGACAGTCAAATACAATTTAAATTGTGCTAATTTCAATCTTCCCTATTTTGAGTAGATAGTACTGCTTTCGACACCTGGGAATCGACTTGGGTGAATGTTTAAATATGGCAAATTTTACTTGTCATAAATTTCACCCAGGAGTTCTATTGAAATTCCATCTAAATTGCTAGGTTTCTAATATAGGTATCTAGGGTAGTAAGACATGAGACACACGTAAGGTTTTATTTAAAACTTTCTTCCAAGTAATATGCAATAGATGCAAGATAGGTGTTATAGTGCTGAGCGCATTGTTTTTCCCCTACAGAGAACTGAGACGAGTATTTCTAAAATACGAGGTATGCTATGAATTATAAGTTGCTTTTACATTTAACAATTTCACGGGTTAGAAGGTACACGAGCCCCAAAAAGCAAAAATGTTTTTATTAGCGTCGGAGCCAGGTAATATTTTTCGGTCCCGACAGTTTACGAGACACCGATCAAATTTTATAGCCTTTAGCCGATATGGGGGATCATAATTAAGTGTGATCTTTCATAAAAAAAGACAATAGGATATACTAATTTAGGTATAGGTTATACGAATATAGGTATATAGAGTATATACTACGTTAAAAAACTAGATGAATTAAATCTGTTAAATATAGGTTCTTAGTTGTTCAATATGTCATTGTAATAAACGCGAAAGTACCACAAATCATTAAACCAGGTGAAATCAGCTGTTATGCTTTGTCACATACTCATAAGAACAAAATATAGTCGCGGATTTTTCGTTGGTGTGTACATATCATAAAAAAAACGATTTGTTAATTTTCCTAGCAAAGGCTTCCATAAGATTTCAAATCTGCTTGCTACGATTGGTAAGTACAAATAAAATATTTTTGAAGTAAAAATTGTCCTTTTTTTTCTATATGAAACTACCACTTTCATGAAAAACACCGTGATTTAACCTACACACCATGGGGCCTAGACAAGATGATAAGTTTAACCTTAACGTTGAACGTTGGCACCAAAATGTAATTTTAATAATTATATGTGTAAAGTATATTTCATACATGAAGAATATTTGTCACTTTTCTGAATTCAGTTTAATTTGTGAACCTAATTATGAACTCAATTCTGTAATTCCTGAAGTAACTACAGTAATATTACACACATTTTGGTTGTTTTGTTTAACGTTAACGTTGAACGTTGGCACCTTGTCTAGGCCCCCATGACTTCCAATACCCCATTAATTTTATAAAAGCACTCCCTAGAAAGTGACAGGAAGGCATTGTAGTGGAAAATGACCTGTCAATTGATTTGACATCTGTGGCCCAATGAGGTCGCCGTGCATTTTACAAGAGGTTTCTATTCAAGGAAGATCTATTTTTACTAAGACAATACAAATTGTGCACCTACATATACCTGCCTGGTGATAAAGAATTGCCTTTTCTACTATAAGACGTGGGAGGAAAGTCAATACTAAGAGTATTTTTGCTGAACAACGCAGCAAGTCTACCTACGTAATCATGTAAACGCATACAGTATCTAAATGTATACTTAGGTTCTATTTAGAGTAAGTAATCCCTACTAATATTATAAATGCGAAAGTAACTCTGTTTGTCAGTCTGTTACGCTTTCACGCTATAACTACAGGACCGATTTATATAAAATTTGGTACAAAGAAAGTCCGAGTCTGAGAAAGGACATAGGCTACTTTTTAACCGACTGCAAAAAAGGAGTAGTTCCACGCGGACGAAGTCGCGGGCAGAAGCTAGTAGCCTATAACTTTAGCAGGCGCGTGCGGTGGGGGCAGCGTAAGTATGGCGCCAGGGTAGGCACTACATACATTAGTGGCACTGTGCCTGTATGGATTGCACGCCCTTGGTAATAGGTAGGTACATATTTTATAAACTCACGGCTTATGTCACTCAATTAATAATTTCATTAAATTACCCACGACGTTTGGAATACGATCATGATTATTTAAGTTTTTAAATAAATACTCATCTTATAGGTTTCGCAACATTTATCCTGTGAAAAATTTACCTTAATATTCAACTGACCTTTAAGTATTTCGAATAATTAAAGCTAAAATAATAGTTTACCGATAAACAACTTATAAATCAAATAACAATTATTTATCCCACGTCTGAATAATGTAATAAATATTCCAAGCTTTTAGCCTCCCGAAATGTGAGGTATCAGTTTGCTTACTTAACCTGAGCCACAGACTGGTGTCACGACAAAGGCGGAGTTTAGTCATCTTATAAATAACCCACCATCCCTACTCATATTATAAATGCGAAAGTAACTCTGTCTGTCTGTCTGTTACGCTTTCACGCTAAAACTACTGGACCGATTTAAGTAAAATTTGGTAAAGAAAGTCTGCAGCCTGAGAAAGGACATAGGCTACTTTTTAACAGACTGCAAGAAAGGAGGAGTTCCACGCGGACGAAGTCGCGGGCAGAAGGTAGTACTAAATACATATTAACGGCTAGGAGTCACCGCGTGTCCAAAATCTGCTAGATTCACTAGTATAGAATTAGGTCTACAGGCAGGCGTGCAGTGAAAAGGTAGGCACCCCATACATTATTGTCTTGTTTTTGTGATATGTTTTGTTTTACCACAGAGACAGCTGTAGGTATGTCGGAAAAATGTGCTTACATCATTTACATTGTATGCGTCGAAATCTAGTAACAAGTTCCCATCATGACTTACGCTAGCGTAGTGTTCGCACACGTCAGCCAATACAAACTGCAACGTCTGCAAGTTATTCAAAACAAATTTCTGCGTATGGCCGTAGGCGCGCGTCGCTACGAAAGGAATAGGGATCTCCATAGGGACCTCGATCTCCCCACTCTGGGGACTTTTATGCAAACCGCGTCGCGCGGTTATTTCGATAAAGCTCCGCATCATCCAAATCCGTTAGTCGTTCAAGCCTCCGAATACACGGTTCGCGCTGACGAAACTGTTCGTAAACGTCGCCCTCGTAACGTCCTCCTGGACCCGCCCGATTCGATCACGGCTGCCATAGCGGCCGCCGCGCCCCCTCCCACGGACACAAACCGTACACCGACACACAGGCAGCTGCCGCGCGGCATGCGGCCTCACCCACACCTAGCATACTCGATAGTGTTACAGCGGCCCCGCCGGCGGGGTCGAAGACGTCCACATACACCCGGCGCGCGTCGGACTTATCCGCAGGGACCTTCTGTCCCCTTGCAACATAATAGTCGTGTCAACACACCTCCTGACGGCCCGAGCCGAGGTGCGACCCCCACCTTGGGGGGCCCTCGGGTCGGTCAGGGCTAAAAACCCTAAACCAAACCCAAAAGGCTTAAGAGTCTCCTTTCAGGAGTCTCGCCACCCGTCCGGTTTTGCAGTGAAGGCCCATTAGCTGGCCAACTGCGCTTCAGTATTCAGTTCGAAAAAAAAAAAAAAAAAAAAAAAAAAAGTAACAAGTTTAAGGCATCAGATTTGAATTCGGTGATAAATGGCATCGCTAAAATAACCCACACGTTATATATAAGCTGCACAAAAGTTGTATAAAGGTTTTAGCTCTTATTGCTCTGATTGCTGCTGTGAATAATAAAGTAATTCAGCTGCAGATATTAAACTTTGTTTCAGTATAAGATAATAGATTGTACAAATGCTTGATATGCGATAACGTGTTTATTGAGAGATAGAAAAATGCCGAATATGAGTAAATACTTGTATAAATGTTTTCTTAGATATCAGAATACTGAACGTGGGATAACATTTACTACGTAGGAAGTATCTATACTAATATAATATTATAAAGCTGAAGAGTTTGTTTGTTTGTTTGTTTGTTTGTTTGAACGCTCTAAACTCAGTAACTCAGGAACTACTGGTTCGAATTCAAAAATTCTTTTTTTGTTGGATAGACCATTTATCGAGGAAGGCTTTAGGCTATATAACATCACGCTGCGACCAATAGGAGCGAAGAAACAAAATATGAAGGCTTATGAAGAAGTGACAGAAGACTTTGACAGATCTTTGACGAAACAATCGGACGGGCAGGACGACGACTGCCGCTAGTATACAATAATATAATAATGTTTAATTGATACTTGCTTAATGATATTATTTGCAATGGCTACAATAGATATAGCTACAGGCGACAATGACGGCGTTTCCAACGCTCAAAGGTCCGCCCTGTTATGTAAGTTGCACGACCGTAGTGGAGAGTGTACGTACACACACACACACACAAACACACATATAGAGTTAGGGTAGACACTCAAAAGTTGCCTATACGAAATGCACGCCCATGGTTACACGTAAGGAATAAAATAGTTAATGCTAAACGAATATTCGAAATATCAACATGAAATGAATTTAGCAATAATCACCAAGCCAAGGTCGTTGACAGCAACGTAGTCTCTCTTAAATAAGTAAGCCAAAATCAATATCGCCCTGAAATAACTTTGATTGTTTACTTTATTTAAAATTATAATTTTAAAAAGCTATAAATCATAGGTTTTTTTCGTTGGATTTGTTTAATTAACGATGTTATTTTCTTGCTTCGTTTTGTTTCTAATTTTTAGGTAGAATCATTTAGCATTTGTATATATGCAATCTGAGAAATTGAAATGAAATAATTAACTATTTTATTTGCTTATACGTTTCGTTTTAATTTCGTCATGGTTGTTTTATTCCAAAGTGTAATAATCACAAGAGAACCAGAAATTAAAACCTGAAAAAAGTTCGTGCATTAAAATTGCATATTTACTTTTATAAAGCAAATGGAGCTTAAATTTCCTTCTATTGCACAGACGTTCCCGTGCACATTTTCCACATAATTTCACTTAAATGCATATAATTTCCACATTTTCCATATTATTTCTCACAATTTAGTGTAACACAAAATTTGCAATAAATAACATTCAGTGCAGTTGAAAGTAGGCAACCTATAAGTTTTTAATTATATTAGAAAAGTTATTTTAACTAGTAACTATTCTACGTATTCTATTCTAACGTACTCATTTATTTAAGAAAACAATGAGGGAAGTATTTTTTTTTTATGATTTGCATTCTATTAATGTGTATTTTATCTATGGTTTATTTCTTGTCAGGGTTAGCACGCCGCCGCTGGTAAAGGCATAGGCGTGGGTTTGAATCCCACTGGGGGTCTAAAAATTTTCTACTCTCGTCTTGGTACAAAAATACCATTGTAATTAGAAACTAAAGGTTTGAATTTAACCAAAAATATTGATCGAATTTCGATTGATTGATCGTAGTTAATTTTAAAAATAAATTGAAGGTATATATTTCTCACTAGCGGCCCCGGCAGACGTCGTCCTGCCCGTCCGATTGTTTCATCAAAGATCTGTCAAAGTCTTCTGTCACTTCTTCATAAGGCTTCATATTTTCCCCGTTTTTTACACATTTTCCACTGTTTCTTCGCTCCTATTGGTCGCAGCGTGATGTTATAAAGCCTAAAGCCTTCCGCGATAAATGGTCTAACCAACAAAAAAATAATTTTTGAATTCGAACCAGTACTTCCTGAGATTAGCGCGTTCAAACAAACAAACAAACAAACAAACTCTTCAGCTTTATAATATTAGTATAGATTAGTATAGATACCGGATCTTGCAGTATTACATAGGTTACGAAGTTTAGTATTAGTCAAGCCAACTCTCGTCGTGATGGATAGACAAAAGACAAGCGATTCGAATTGTTCGAATAAATTGAGCGACGTATATCCGCACTGTTCGGCATCCCGTTTATTTTTGAAGCAAATTGGGCGTTGCTTTCGAAATAGTGAGGTGAGTAAATGAAGTTGGGTTTATATTGAAAATAGCTTCTGCTCGCGACTTCGTCCGCGTGGAACTCAGTCGGTTAAAAAGTAGTAGGTATGTCCTTTTTCAGGCTCCAGACTTTCTTTGTACCAAATTTCATTTAAATCGGTCCTGTAGTTTTAGCGGGGAAGTGTAACAGACAGACAGACAGACAGAGTTACTTTCGCATTTATAATATTAGTTAGGATTAGGATGTCATTCTATCAGATATAACTAAACATTATTTCGCACCTTTTCTAGAAAACTGTGACTTTGAAATGATTTATAAATGGAGTAACAAAATATTTTGAGAGGTTACACTTTTCTACTAAAGAATAGATTTATTTATTTCTCATTATTACATAAATTATTCGTAATTAAATATTTTTATGTCATAATATAAGTACCTACCCATACTGAGATCGTCAAAATTGTATATTATAAGAAAAACAATCATAAAACAAATAAAATTAAAACTATTTTAGAATTTTACAAATCGCACACCTAGATCTAAAGAGAGCTAACTCAAAAAAGGTAATTTTTCAGGAGAGGCGAGAGACTGATTAATATGTTCATATGCACGCATGAGTTTTCTGTATAAATTTATACTTTTTATAATAAAACTTGCAGGGTTATATTAGCTGAAATCTGTTTTAGTGTAGGTGGGTTTTGCTGGTATCCGATGGTGTGCAAAACTCAAATCTTCCGGTTTTTGAGTTAGATCCCTTTAGATCTAGGTGTGCGAAATGTCATTACGATATTTTTTCTGTTTAGTCGTTAATTAAGCAAATTAAAATATTTAAGCGATGGTGTATAAAATTTATTTTTTTTTTCAAAATATTATATTATTGCTTCCTAACAGTAAAATAATTTTCAAATCCAGTTGTTTTGGAGTCTATTCAATACAAACAAACGAATCTTTCCTCTTTATTAGGTATATTAGTGTAGATAATATTATCTAGCAGCCAACCGTGGATACTGATAAATTGCAACCTCCACAATATCCCTTAGGTATATAATGTATTAATATACGTAATATCACAAAACACAATAGAAAAACCTACACAATCTAACTTTTCATAATTCACTGTACAGCTGAAGAATTCAGTATCTTGAGTAAGAATACACTACACTAGCTGCTCGCCCCGGCTTCGCATCGATCCCTTTTTATAGAGCCCATGTCACTCGGCAATAATATAGCTTCCCAACAGTGAAAGAATTTTAGAAATCGGTCCAGCCGTTCTGCAGCCTAGTCAATCTAAACAAACAAACCTTTACTCTTTATAATATTACTAGCGGTCCACCCCGGCTTCGCACGGATCCTTTTTTTATAGCCTATGTCACTCGGGAATAGTGTAGCTTCACAACAGTGAAAGAAATTTTCAAATCGGCCCAGTTTTGGAGCCTATTCAATCCAAACAAACAAACCTTTCCTCTTTATAATACTAGTCGCTGCTTTTCTAGAATAGTGTAACAACTCGAAATAATTTGTTACTCCATTTAAGACTGTAAACCGTCACATATAAATTTCAATTCAAAATGGTGAAACGTTTCCAGTTGTGACACTATTCTAGAAAAGCAGCGTAGTATAGATTAAACAAAAACTATCGTAACCTTTCTCAACACTAAACTGTCAAGCACGAAACGCAAATCTAAATTGTACTTACGTAGCATGCGGACGCGCGTGCTTGCAATATCTTACCGGTGAGTCTGCGCGTACGCATGGCGTCCAAGCATCCCATAGTCTTATTGTTACAAATTGTGAATGTATTTATTTATAATCATAATAGATTGAAGTCTGAAACAGACTCAATGTAACAGCGTTAAGATCGATTTTTGAATGTATGCGTATATGTTGTGTTATGTTTGATTGATGAACATGTGTTTTGTTTTTGTATATTTAGATTGTATATAACAAATCCAATGGGATAAAATATAAATATCATCTGGTTGACACAATAGTGAGAAACGACCTTACTTCGGATACCTAGTCTACTAATTTTCCTTGTTCATTTTCCGCATACCTATATAATTAATAATATAAATTATATTAATCTCTAATTGTCCTGTCATTTTCTAAGAAACGTTACCTCAATACAACAAAATTCAAATAAAGATCAAATATCTAAGTATCTATATTATATCTTTACCCTTATAATATAGTACATATATCTTGACTTACCCTACAGTTAGCAACATAATAAAATATTTTTTTAAACCTAATCATTTATACTACATAGCTTCTGCCCGCGACTTCGTCCGCGTGGAACTCCTCCTTTTTTGCAGTCGGTTAAAAAGTAGCCTATGTCCTTTCTCAGGCTCCAGACTGTCTTTGTACCAAATTTAATTTAAATCGGTCCAGTAGTTTTAGCGTGAAAGCGTAACAGACAGACAGAGTTACTTTCGCATTTATAATATTAGTAGGGAAGTAGGGATAATTATATACACAGTTATAATAGAGATTAACATAATACACACATAAGCAGAATCAAAAATTACGTGGGTTGCATCCATTTCTGGCAGGACGCGATAAGCCATGTGTATATAAATACGACGTAATATAAAATTTAATTTAAAAAAATTTTTGATTCCAATTCGGTCACAGTTACTAACCTGGTCTGTTAGAAAATGAGGGCTTCATTACTATTAGTGCTTTTATACTATTTCACCGTTGGCGGTAAGAGATTTTATTTAAATGTTTTTAAAGAAAATGTTATTAATCTATCAACACACGATTCTTAAACTAATTGCGCATTAAGCATCTTTTGATTTAATTATTAACATGCTGTGTACAATTGTGTTTACAGATGGAAAGCAAACGTTCCGGTATGATTATACTTTTCACCAAGAAGCCGACGGATGGATGAAGCTGCACAACATACCGGCCACCTGGAGAGATGCTCGGCGACTCTGCTTCCGTGAAGGTATCGTATTTCCTGCTTCTTCAGTTCTGTCGATATTGACCAGCAAGAAACATTCAGCGTAAAATAGGGTGTTTTCCTAAATCCAAAATTGTCTGGAAGAGATTCACCATTGGAGTATAGTATATGTATAATTCCTTTTACTGATAAATTGGTATAGTTGACGGAATTTCATGGATGCATAAAATTGCCAAAAATAAAATGGGGAACACTTTTTACGTTATCAATTGCGTAGATATGAATTGTAGTAGGTATAGTGAATTTTACCAGTCTTTTATGTATAAACGTTTAAATTATGAAGGTGAAATGAAGCATCATAGTTAGTAATTGTAATTATACTATAATTTCTGATTGCAGGAGGTGTTCTAGCATCACCAGAAAACGATGGATTATGGATTGCAATGCAAAATGTAACAGTTGCATCACAGCTGTCGTGTGGAGTCTTCACTGGAATCTCTTCCGTTTATTCAAAGGGAAATTATTACACAATCGGAGGTAATTGTAGTCTGAAATGATAGGTCTTAAGTTAAATATTATTTTAAATCAATACCTTCTAGTCATATTTCCACGTAGTTCTGCCGAAGTATGGTACCAATAACTTCTGCTCACTCAGTTATAAGTACTCCCCTTTAGGGAGTGAATTTTTATAAAAAGGAGTTCCTTTGTAAAATTTTAGGCTTCTGACCCTTATAGTTTGCTGCGTTGATATGTTATTCAATAAGTCAGGTGCAATAGAAAATATTAAGACATAATAATCTATTTATTTAAATTTTGCCTTAGGGACTTCGCTGGAAAGAATTAACGTTCGCTGGGCACCAGATGAGCCTGATAATTACGAAAATAGTGAGGAATGCCTGCTCATGCTGTCCAACGGAACCCTTGCTGATGTGAAATGCTCTGACGTATATCCGTTTATATGTTTTAAGAAGAACGCTAAAAATTCCTTTGCCAATGTATGTGGCACTGATGATCAAGGTAATGCTGATAATTTATATGTGGAACCCAACAGATTCCTCTAATCCGTAAATTTAGATTAAGATCTTAAAATTAAGCCAGCTTTTACTGTGAGTTGGTGTTATCCAATTTTGAATCATAATCAGGAATTATTCTATCCTTTGCAATGTTTTCAGGATATAAAATAGACGGCCGGACTGGAAGTTGTTACAAGTTCCATACGCAACCACAAACATGGCCACGAGCTTTCGCAGCTTGTTCTGGTGAGGGTGGCCACTTAGCTGTCATCAACAGCGATGTTGAAGCCCAGGTCCTAAAAGACTTGTATGCTAAGTACCCTGACAAAACGATACTTGGGAAATTCGACAAGAATGTGATGTTCCTTGGGTTCAGTGATTGGGGAGAACATGGTATCTGGATGACAGTTCATGGTGAGTATGTCAAGGAATTGGTTTGACAAGCGGATTATTTTAAGTTTAGCTACACCTGCTAAATGTCTTTTTGATGTAGTGAGTGTGTAGGGTAAAAACGTCTTCTGAATTTCTTGCTGAATAATAATTAATATATTATGTAGGTTGCTGGATAGCACAAACCTACATATTAATGGTTGATTCCACAGACGTTTCAACCGCTTTCAGTCCAATTATGAGGCAATGAGCTGCACCGAGATAACAACATACTGCGCTCGCACATATTTTCAGAATCAATCGAGTTTAAATCTTATTGCAGCTTATTCCTGAATTATTCAGGTTAGGGGACTAATGGCGGTTGAAACGTCCGTGGAATCACCCTTACCCATTTTTAGCTATTCAGAAATTTTAATAATTGTAATATTAATGATGTGTGGTTAAAAATAGAATGTATCTTCAACTCGTCATGGTTTACAAAGTTTTAAGTAAGAGAGTAATAAGTATAATAAGTATTCACGCCATTTACTATTTTTATTTACGTTTTTATCACGACGAATGAATATAAAGAACAGAATCTGTCTCAAATAACCAGATATTGTTCTTCTATTTCAGGCCAGTCTTTAAAAGTTGCCGGTTACAACAAGTGGGCAGATGGTCAACCAGACAGCACGACAAGTCATTTCTGTGGTGGAATGTTCAGGAACGGCTTGTTAGATGACATATTTTGCGATAGACCCAGCTTGTTTGTATGCGAGAAGAAACCAGAAAGCTTGTACAACATTAACCAATAATTATATACGTTAAAACTACCCTTCATTGCAGAAGACTGTATCTTCTTCCTTTTCTTTTTTATATTTTGCATTTAATTCGTACTCAAGCTCCAGTAAGCCTAAATTAGTAATGACAATATTATATTAGACATTAGGTAGTAGATTTTCTACCTAATAGTTGGATGTATCAATTGAGCTTCCGCTAGTGGCAGGTTTCCTTAAGGTGTGGCAGACCTGCTTAGCCTGCGAATAACTGACGAGTAGATAAATAAATAACATGGTCCGAGATCAAATATTCTGTCACTATATACGCTTCTATATAATATTATAACCTTTACTGCACAGTCTAGTTGATTTTATTGAACCTACCTACCTTTAGATATAAGATAGTTACTTCAACTTTATACAAAGGGAAACATTTTAAATGTGGTAGATACAAAAAAAAACACTATCACATAATATTTGATATTCTAAAAAAATTGAAATTACGATATTGACCTACTAACACTAATATTGAAATTACTATAAACAAATTATTTTATAACGTATGAGTACTTATTGCACTTTGTTATACATATAATATCTAGTACTTGCCTATCTCAATGTAAAACATAATAAGCAAGGAATAATTAAATCGACTCAAAACAGGCCATAAAACATTTCCCATAAAATAATTTCTGATGTCTTCGCGGTTGTTAAACATTGGAATGGAACAATTATAACACATGATAATGTTAGAGTATCATCAGCTCTGTCGGCAGCGAATGTGGGAATTGTAAAGTTTCTAAAAGGTTATTAAATAAAATAAAGTACGCGAGTTTGTATCGTAATAATAATTCTTTAATTCCTAGGTTACTTAGGTACATAAGATGTTGATAACGTCAAAAATATGCTGACCCGGAATAATTTTCGGAAAAAAGGTTTCACCACGATGCCATCTTGTATCGTATCAAACGATAATTTCAAAAATAATATTTTGTAATATTCATATCGATAGGTATCTACCTTCGATTTCATTATTTAATTTGGTTACATAAGCTGCGTTGTTCTTGAGATTGAATCCTCCGACATACAGATAAAACATATAAATTTATAAATATACGTAATTGCCTTCTGCCTTTAAATTGTTTGCTGCCAAATCAAAATAATATGTTGAGAAACTTATTTCATTCAATAAAATATTACTTTCATTTAAGTAGTTGACATAACATTGTAGGTCAACCTTACTTCGGATCTTCTAGGTAGGTTGTACTAATTTTTCTTGATAATTATATAATGATATTCATTATATTAATTCCCATATTAACACTTAAACTATATTGTCATTTCCTAAGTCAAAACGTTCCTCAATACATAAATCTGAACATGAAGAACTAAATTCAAATACCTTTATATACATAAAATAACATATCCTTACTTATTTCACAGGAAACAACATTATAAAATATATATTTTTAACCCTAATCGTTTACCTGCATAAATACAAAGTTATTTACTTTAAACTAATAACTAATACATGCATAAACATAATCACAAATTACGTTACGTGGGTTGCATCCTTTTCAAGGAAGGTTGCGATAAGCCACGCCATGCCATTTATAAACACATATAAATTTAATTATTAAATATAAATTGTTCATTCCAATTCGGTCACAGTTACTAACTTGGTCTGTTAGAAAATGAGGGCTTCAATACTATTAGTGCTTTTGTACTATTTCACCGTTGGCGGTAAGAGATTTTATTCAAATATTTTTAGTAAAGAAAATGTTATTAATCTATCAACATACGATTTTTGAATTAATTGCGAAGGTACTTTTATTTGAAGAAACTATTAATATTAAAAATATTAATAATCGTTTAGTAAAAATATGGAGAATTAAAGATTTTTTTCTATAACCTACTTGCTTCTCATAATTTTTCGCATCCGTAAAGTATATCTGAAATTTACGCCAACCGTAACAAATTAGTAGGAATCGATGAAGTACCTACCTATCTGTTTTCATATAAAAAAACTTTTTCTATATATGTGTACTAGGTAATGCAAATTTGCTGTATACAATTGTGTTTACAGATGGAAAGCAATCGTTCCGGTATGATTATACTTTTCACCAAGAAGCCGATGGATGGCTGAAGCTGCACAACATACCGGCCACCTGGAGAGATGCTCGGCGGCTCTGCTTGCGTGAAGGTATTGTCTAACCTGCTTCTTTAGTTCTGTCGGCTGTCGGCTAGCCAGCAATCAGCAAACACTTCTCGGATATAGGGCGAACTCAATTATCGAAAGTACTCTGTGTTTCCTAAATCCAAACCTGTCTGGAAGAGTAGAATCTTGACCATTGGAAGTATACGATGTATAATTTCTGTTTCTGGTTAACTGTATTTTTTTATTGCAGGAGGTGTTCTAGCATCACCAGAAAACGATGGATTACAGAATGCAATGGAAAACGTGACAGTTGCATCACAGCTGCCGTGTGGAGTCTTCACTGGAATATCTTCCGTTTATTCAAAGGGAAATTATTACACAATCGGAGGTACCTAATTGTAGTCTGAAATGATAGATAATATTTAACTTATCTTAAATTGAGACCACAATCTTGTGTGAATTATTCTTGTCAGTATGCCTGTATGCCATGTATTTTTGCTGAAGTGATACCATTTTTTATTACCAGCTGATTCTATAACTATTATATTATATAGCTTCTGAATCTGCTCACCACGTCCTATACATACGCATGACAAGCATTCCAGTTAGACCCCGTTAGAGAGTGTTTTTTTAAAAGGAACTCCATTGCAAAATTTGAAATTTCTAACCTTTATAGTTTGCTGCGTTGATATGTTATTGATTAAGTCAGGTTCAATAGAAAACGTAAAAAACATTTAGACTTTAAATTATTTTATTAATTTAAATTTTGCCTAAGGGACTCCGCTGGAAAGAATTAACGTGCGCTGGGCACCAGATGAGCCTGATAATTACGAAAATAGCGAGGAATGCCTGCTCATGTTGTCCAACGGAACCCTCGCTGACGTCAATTGCTCTGACGTATATCCGTTTATATGTTATAAGAAGAGGGCAGAAAATTCCTTTGCCAATGTTTGTGGCACTGATGATCCAGGTAATGCTGATAACATGTGGAACCCAACAGATTCCTCTAATCTGTGCACTTAGATTAAAATCTTAAAATTAAATTAGTGTTTGCTGTGCACTGCTGTCAAAATGATGTTCTTTATGATATGGTGTCATCCAATTTGGAACCACAATCAGGAAAATAATTATTCTATCCCTTGCAATGTTTTCAGGATATAAAATAGACGGCCGAACTGGAAGCTGTTACAAGTTCCATACGCTACCCCAAACATGGCCACGAGCTTTCGCAGCTTGTGCTGGTGAGGGTGGCCACTTAGCTGTCATCAACAGTGACCTTGAAGCCCAGGTCATAAAAGAGCTGTATGCTAAGTACCCTGACAACACAATGCCTGGGAATTTCATCAAGAACGTGGTATACCTTGGGTTCAGTGATTGGGGAGAACATGGCCTCTGGTTGACAGTTCATGGTCAGTATGTCAAATAATTAGTTTGACAAGCGGATTGTTTTAATAAATACTAAATACCTATATGTTAGTGTAGTGAGTGTGTAGGTAGGAACGTCTTCTGAATTCCACGGGCGTCTCAACCGCCATCAGTCTCTCAATCTAAATATTGAAAAAATGAACTGCACCGAGAAAGTTTCGATGTAACGACATACTGCGCTCGGATATGTTCTCAGGATCAATCGAGTTTAAATCCTATTGTAATGTAACCAACTTTTTCCTTCAATATTCAGGGCAAGGGACAGATGGCGGTTGAAACGCCCCTGGAATAATTCCAATCAGTTTTTAGCTGTTGAGAAATTGTAATATTTTTAATTTTAACGATGAGTGGTTTACAAAATGAGATGTTCCTGCAATTTGTCATGGTTTACTCATTTTGAGGTATAAGAAAGTAATGGGTACTGCAAGTATTCACACTAGTTTTCTATAATTCACGTTTTTATGACGAACAAGAATAAGCACAGGAGCTGTCCCAAATTACCAGATTCTATTCCTCTATTTCAGGCCAGCTGTTAAAAGATGCCGGTTTCAACAAGTGGGCAGATGGTCAGCCAGATGACTTGAAAAATCAATTCTGTGGTGCAATGTACAGAAATGGCTTGTTAGATGACGTATGGTGCGAAACACCCTGTCCGTTTATATGCGAGAAGACACCAGAAAGCTTGTACAACATTAACTAATATATTATAAGTTAAAACTACTACACATTACAAATATTTGTATCTTGTTAATACAGTACTTACTTAAATTTCTTTTTGTTTTTTTTTTATAATTTTTTATAGACTTTGTTCTTACAATTATTATGGATTTTATTCGCGTAAGCGTTATAATAGTACTTACTTAACTTCCCTTTTGTTCTCTTTTATAATTTTGCATATACTTTGTTATTACGGATTTAACCCGCTTTTTAAGTACCTACTTACTTATAAACTAAGTTGGTATTTTAGTAAAGTTACGTAACAATTCATTCAGTAGTTTTTGCATGAATCGGAAACATAGTCACATACAAGGTAGGTACTTAATTATAAGCTAAGTGTATTAGTAAAGTTACGTAACAATTCATTGAATAGTTTGTGAATGAGTAGCAAACGTAAGTACATCTATACATCCATACATTCTTACAAGCTTTCGCGTTTATAATAGTAGGACTTCTGTTTAATATAAGGATCTTTAATAAAAACGAGTCGTCGGCACGTTGACATAGCATCCATAATGAAATTATTACTCACCAATATTTTAATTCAATTAATTATAATTAGAACTGTACGAATGACTAATGCTCACCTACACAGGTTACAAAGGAAATACTAGGCATTTCTAAGTGACATGATCTGATTGATTGGGAAGTAAAAGTGGTCAACAGATTTGGCACGGAGTAGTAGTGGGCGGGTCACATGCTGACGAATGTCTTGTCAGTCGAGTGCAGGTGCCAGTCGAAATGTCTTATGACTAGCTTTCCGCCCCGGCTTCGCAGGGATCATCTCTTTTTTTATAGCCTATGTCACTCGGGAATAGTGTAGCTTCCCAACAGTGAAAGAATTTTTGAAATCGGTCCAGCCGTTCTGGAGCATATTCAATCTAAACAAACAAACAAACCTTTCCTATTATAATAATAGTAATTTAGTATAGATAAAACAGCATGCTTTGTGAGGTATATCTTACAAAATTGTTAATCATCTAATGTAGGTAATCGTTGAAACTGTATGGGTAAAACACGTCTCAATTAAATTACATTGGATTCAATATTGGATATTATTTAACTTGCAATGTAAGCACGTAAAAATTTTACGGATTGAGCTGAAATTTCTAATTACATGCATTTATACAGAGATCGTTAATTTGAACATTATAATGTAAAACTTGTTTATGGCATGCGAGGTCCTTACTCTATATTTAAAAAAATAATGAAGTTAGTCTATTAAGTGTAGCAGTTATTTAATAGGTACTCTACAGTAGATATGCCATACAAATTGAATCGTAAAAAAATATCGTAACATTTAACATAGCTACTTCGGTTAGATAGGTAAGTACTATTAAAAACAGGTGACTTGCGTTCATTTAGTTGTTTTATCATATCTACTGAAGTAGATAAAAAATATTTATAATATTTAGGTATAACTGTCTGTTGAAACAGACAGTTATAAATATTCCTAGCAGTCCTTAGCTCAAAGTTCAAATTCGGTTAAGTAAGTATTGTTAAACTATTCCCGTATGATATACCTTATAATCGTAGATAGGTACATGTACTTACATTCGATCACATTAGTTCCATATAAGCTGTACAAAAGCTGAATAAGAGCGAACACTCGTATACAGCCTTTGTTCAGCGTAAATCTCGAGCGTGTATTCCATGCAGACGCGATGTCTCCACTCCAAACGCTTCGCTATTACAGAGCTTTGGGGCTCGACAAATGCCAATCGATAATAGCAATCGAACGAAACGAATGCAAAATTGCATGTAATTTTTTTCATAAAAGGCTTTATTAATTTGTATCTGCGTTCAATATTAAGAAAGTAGGTACCTACAATGCCATTAGCCTCCGGACGTTACGTTCAAACTAAGTACTTACCGATTTGACCTACTTTTTAATTTCAAAAGAAATCTACCTTTACAGCGCCAACAACTAACTTTTGCAGTTGACGGCGGCGCCACTGTCAATTTATAATAGACATTTTAACACTTAAAATTTTAGTTCCACATTTCACCGCCGCCTCTGCAAAATGGTAGCACTTAGCGAAAAGTCACTCTTAAAAGGTTATAAGCCATTAGTCGATGTTCATGCTTAATTGTACCTAAAGTTGTGAACAGGAGGGTGTGAAATGAAATGAGGAATAATTTAGGGTAACTTACACCAGTGCTAACGTGTAGTCATTATGCTTGCTCCAGTACCTATTTTGTCCAATGTCGTGAGGTGTATACTGCATTGTAGTCTAACGGAAGTTTCCAGACCTAAATTAAATACAGAGAGGTGCCTTAATTACTTTCAATACTAGCTTCTGCCTGCGACTTCGTTTCTGTATTATTACTTCTTGTAGCTTACGTAAAAAAACTTATTTCCATCGTAAATCCTATTAGGCAGAGGATTTCCACTCCTTCAATTATAATTTTCTTAATAAAATAGCTTTTATCGTTACTATCTATCTCGGTATCAAATTTTATCAAAATGATTTTATTTATTAACAGACAAAGTTATCTTCTTGTATATTTATAATTATAATTAGGTAGGTAACGTTAAGTAGGAATTTTATTGTTGACAGGTCGTTAGGTATATTATAGTAGGTGTAGTTTTAATATGATAACGACCAAATAATAATATCATTAATTTTGTTTTCCTTTTCAATCGGTACCTGAATGGTTTCTGTGCTAGTAGCATTTTCAATATTATTTAAATAACGATCAAAAATACGAATGCAGTATTTTTAAATCCGGCTATAGCGCAAACATAATACAGCTTAAGTGTGCTTCTGAGTAAAAATGATTTATCATTTAAAAGAGGATTCAGAGAATAAAAATAATGAGTATGAAATAAAATTGATAGTTCGTGTTGCTTTTTAATTACCTATTAAATATTGGAGTGACGCAACGGATTTAACACGCGTATTTTATCTCATATGCCTATACCTATTTCTAGCCGTCTGGGCTGACGATAGTCCAAAAATAAAGCTATCGCTATAACCAGCTCAATGGTCTACGAATACGGGAACTGTAAAGTTTTCGAAACATATTAAATAAAATACGCGGTTTAAATCCGTTACAGTTGTTAAATTAAAATCTTATTTAAAAATAGCTTCTGCCCGCGACCTTTTCTTCTCATACTGAACACGACACAATATCATTATAAAATATCAATCAATACATAGTATAAAACAAAGTCGCTTTCGCTGTATGTCCGTATGTATGCTTAGATCTTTAAAACTACGCAACGGATTTTGATGCGGTTTTTTTTAATAGATAGAGTGATTCTTAAGGAAGGTTTATAGCACCCGTGCGAAGCCGGGGCGGGTCACTAGTACATAGTATAAAACAAAGTCGCTTTCGCTGTATGTCCGTATGTATGCTTAGATCTTTAAAACTACGCAACGGATTTTGATGCGGTTTTTTTAATAGATAGAGTGATTCTTAAGGAAGGTTTATAGCCCCCGTGTGAAGCCGGGGCGGGCAGCTAGTAGTTTTATATAATAATATGTTACTGTAGTGTATAAGCTTCATCAAAATCCCTTTAGTAGTTTTTGCGTGAAAGAGAAACAAACATACACACTCACAAACTTTCGCCTTTATAATATTACTGTGTTTACATGGCATTCTATCATCCTGTAAAAGACATTATTATGAAGCACAGATACGAGTTTTCATGTCACAGACAAGATTACGGCACAATCAAACCTAATAAGTGACCAAATCTCATTTATTTTCCAATAAACGTGTAATTTTCCGCTCCAAATATCAGAGCCAAGTTAAGGTGTAATCCCGTCAAATGGAAAATTAAAAGGGCGTCAAAAAGGAAAACGACATATCAAAGGAAATAAGTGGGTGACACTTATTGTCGCCTTTACCCGACGGGCGTGGCTTTTAATATCAGGTAAGTATAAAGATAGGTATTCATTGGCGATTCAGCAAGTTATTTTTTTTGTACAGATAATTAGATTATAATAATTTCTGATGCCTTTGCGGTTATTATACATTGGAATGACACAACTTTAAATGGATTTAACTCGCGTGTTTTATCTTGTTGGCTGACGTTTCGGAGCCTTTCGGATTCCATAATCATAGCACGACTGAGCTGACAATAGTTTTATGCTAAAGTTAAATTCGTCTAAAGTTGTTTAATTCCACTGTACAATTAGATTATTTTATTTGTCAATGGATAGGTACGCTTCTGTAATAGAATAGTGATAATTCGAAATGTTTTATCACGTGAATTCAAATTAAAGTGTTTTTGGTTTTTCGGAAAAAAATATGGGGTACGGAGTTCGCCTTAGTTATTTACTTAGAAAGCTTACTTATTGCTTTATAACCCTAAAATACCTATACATTATAATATTTTTTTTATATTTTTTCTGAGTGACTGTTTGCAGTTGGCCCTGGGGCCGTTACTGCTCCACCGGACGAATGGGGAGCGCTCCGAGGTATACGACATAAACATAGATATAGGTAAGACACCTAAGCTTCAGGTAAAAATCGTGCTTATCATACTAACTTCTGCTCTTAGCAAGATTCAAACCCAAATTCCTTTTGCTTTCCTTTTGGGAAACCTTTGGTTTCACATTAATTATATTAAACTAGCTGTCCGCCCCGGCTTTGCACGGATTATCTTTTTTAAAGCCAATGTCACTCGGGTACAGATAGTGTAGCTTCCCAACAGTGAAAGTTTTTTGAAATCGGTCCAGCCGTTCTATTCAGTCCAAACACACAAACCTTTCTTCTTTATAATATTAGTAAAGATAACATGTAGTCAAAAGTACATAATATTATTATTATGTAAGTATCAATATTACTACCTCTCATTATTTAATCAACGCTATAGGTAAGCCGCAAATCAACTGCATATTATAGGTTCGGGAAACGTGGTACACACCCCTTTGTAGGTTGTGGCAAAGTGTGAACATTGTTTGACAGTATTGACAGATTGTGTTATGTTTGTCGCATATAATATATCAACTCGACACCGGATTAGCATCGGCTCTTCGCTTCACGAACTTTGGACGAGCAAAATAGTGACTTACAATATTCCTACTTGTATTATAAATGCGGATGTATGGCGGTTACCTCTTCAATCTTCATGCTTACACAGCAGTAAATTTTGATAATAATTGAAATGGAGGTAGGAATCATTCAATCATTAGCGTGATTAGGTAATTTTTAATCTATATTGCTACATATCATATCATAGTAACAATTAAATAAAACTTTAAGGGCGTCTGGGAGAGGGTTGCAACCGTACGAAGGGTCTGGGTTTCGGCAAGGTGACCACGTAATGTTTCGTTAACGTAGGTATGTCAAATTTGTGCGTTTCAACCGCTTTTATTTTATAGGTCACATTATTTTACAGTTATTTATTACCTGATACCTGCCAAAGCCACCGCGACCCAAGTTTCATAGACGGGGTTCGTTCTTACTTGTGTTGGGGGCATACATTGACAAACTTACAGCTTTTATACTTTACCGAAAGTCTGGGGGCCGCTGGCTCTTGCTCTAATACTTTAGAAGCGAAAAAAAAAGCTATACGCCCGATGTACTAGTTCTACGCAGGCAAAGTCGTAGGCAGAAGCAAGTTTTATATAAAAAGCATACAACAATGACTCAAACATATGGTTTGACACACCCATATCAATATGTACACTCGCTTAAATTTTAACACTTATAATATTATTATATTCATATCTTATTCGTGGGGTTCTATCGCATGCACTTCGACCCATTGGGATCTTTTGTGCCTTAACACTTATATTACTAACTAGCTGTCCGTCCCGGCTTCGCACGGATCCCTTTTTTATAGCTTATGTCACTCGGGAATAGTACAGCTTCCCAACAGTGAAAGAATTATTGAAATCGGTCCAGTCGTTTTAGAGCCTAGATAAACCAAACAAACAAACCTTTCTTTATAATAATATATTAGTATTTATTATTTATTTATTTATTTATTTGGCTCACAAAACAAGTTACAATCGTTTTCTTATAATTATAATAGTAGCTAATACAGAATTGAGCTGGATTGTGACTCTTAACTATGTGTGCACATTATGAACTATGATTTATGGAATGAACGAGGGTTAGTATGAATGTTAAAAATAATAAATATTAAATTATTAATGAATTAATAATTTATTTTTAAAGTATTAATGAATATATAAGTAAAGGGCATCATTGCATGCCAGCTTTAGTAGGTACGCGCCAAAGAGCCACTCGTTTCGTATGTGGCCTTGGGCTTCAGTTATCGCCTCCATTCATGAAAGCGTTCAGTGGTACAATTGACGAACGGTTAACTTATGTAACCGTTTGGATTGTTAATTAATGATTGACCAATCGAATTCATAAGTACTGTACGCTACTCGATACTGGCTAATGATATTTCGGTATTCTAAGTTTAATTGAAGTGGGTTTAGTGTTTCGGGATGCATTATTTAATATAATGCATTACAATTAACGTTATGATGGTACGAAATTTACTTAAAGGTAGGTTTACGTTTTTTTATCTATAAAATGTAATCGAAAACAAATCATATGTTATATATTAATTTTATCGTGAAAGAATTTTATTAATTTTAACTTTACACACTAATTTATAAGGAAAGTGTAATAAACATCACAGATAAGCCTGCGACTTCGACAGCGTGGTCTTCCACTCCGTGGATTCTCTTGAGCGAATTTTCAATAATCCTTTCTGGGAACTTACCTACGTTATAAAAGGAACCCCTGTTCAAAATTTCAGGTTTCTAACCTCTATAGTTTAGGCGTTGCGTTGACATATCAAAAGTCATTATGTAAGCTTCTCTTGTGGTATATATAGGTACGTAAGTTACACTGCGTCCTCTCTTCACTCTCTCTTTAGGTTAAATCTATACTAATATTATAAAGAGGAAAGGTTTGTTTGGATTAAATAGGCTCCAGAACGGCTGGACCGATTTCAAAAATTCTTTCACTGTTGGGAAGCTACACTATTCCCGAGTGACATCTATATATATAAAAGAAAGTCGTGTTAGTTACACCGCTTATAACTCGAGAACGGCTGAACCGATTTGGCTGAAAATTGCTGGGGATGTAGCTCAGAGCCAGGAGATGGACATAGGATACTTTTTATCACGTTCCAGTGAAAAAAAAAGAAAAAATATTAAGCTGATTTGTTAAAAATAGTATAACAAAACGCAACAATGACAACTGTCAAATCGACATTGCCGGGCGGGACGAAGTCTGCCGGGACCACTAGTAGGCTATAAAAAAAGATGATCCGTGCGAAGCCGGGGCGAACAGCTATTAATGAAGTGACACAAAAAACTAAGAATCACTATTTCACCATCAGAAATAGTGAAGTTAAAAGATACCTAATGTTAAATTATCAGCATACATTTATTTGAATAGTATGCGTAATGCAATCAGCAGTGTCATTACAGTTAAATTAAGGTTCTTTGTAAATTAAACCACTTCTGACCTCGGTCGTGTCGCAAAGGACTACTTTCGTGGCATCTCTCAAATTAGTCCGGCAATTAACTATTGTCGTAATTGAAGAGGACTGACCACAAGGGAGGTTCTCTAGTTACTCGAGATTACTTAACGTTGCGGAATAAATACAGTAAACTTCTTGTTCTGTATCTGATAATTATAAATTTTACTAGCTGACCGCCCCGGCTTCGCACGGATTTTTTTTATAGCCTATGTCACTCGGGAATAGTGTAACTTCCCAACAGTTATAGAATTTTTTTAATCGGTCCTATTCAATCCAAACAAACAAAGAAACCTTCCTCTTTATAATATGAGTATAGGGTATAGATTATAAAAGATACTGGATTTGTGTTCTAATAATAGCTGTAGCATTAATACTTTTTTAACGTTGTGAAGTTTTGTAATATGTGGCTCACGGCCTTTGATTTTGCAAAAATATCGAAACGTGACTACAAAAGGTTTTTCCGAACTGCAAACAAAGCTTTATATATAGAGAGTTCAGCTGTTCACTCACCTGAAGATAGCGACACATTAAATGCAACAAATTTTATTGAAATATGGGAACTGTAACGTTATTGAAACGTCAACAAAAAAAAGGGGCGAGCGAGCGTAGCGAGTTAAATCCGTTATAGTTACCTACGAAACTTTTTTAGTCTAATCTATACTAATACTAATACTTTTGTTTGTTTGTTTGGATTGAATGGGCTCCAGAACGGCCGGACCGATTTCAAAAATTCTTTCACTGTTGGGAAGCTACTATTCTCGAGTGACATAGGCTAGAAAAAAAGGAATCCGTGCGAAGCTAGTATGTAATAACCGCGAAGGCATCAGAAATGATTACTTAAACAACCGTTAATCATAGTATTCAACTGAACTACGTTGCCAAATCATCAGTCAATAAGAATTGGCATTGTATACGCCTCCGTCGACCTGAATCAATGATAATTAGATCAGTCGAACAGCGTACACCATTTTGAGCGATCAGTGCTTCAGGACTTGGGACAATTTTGAAGGTTAGTTTGTGGAGGGGATTAGTAGGTCAGTTAATTCTTTGTTGACTTTCTTTAAGCGGATCGGTCATTTTGACTTCGATTACCTGTGTGAATGTTTGGAATTATTATACTGTTTGATATAAAAATGTTCTTATACAATTGCGAATGGATGCAAAATTTACCTAAAGTATTTTTTTTCTACATTAGAAAGCAACATTTGCAGGGGTTCCAAATTCAGATACTTAATTCCCGGTTGGTTGCGAAAAGTCTTTTTTGCAGCAAGAAAAATATTTCGGAAAATTCGTAATAAAATATTTACGATATGAGTTTTTAAACGCAAGCTTTTCAACAATGAAAATATAATGCTATTATAAATCTATGAATTAAATAGAAAAATATGTTTTTCTACGACCTTTTACAATTCTCAATTATTAAACTGTACCTATATTATACTAACAGATTACAAAGTTCAGGCATGGTTTAACAAAAGTAAATAAATTTACTTGCAACGTAAATGTACCTAACTCGATTTTATAAAAACTGGGTTCATTTATTTTTGGTAAGATTTTTATAAAATTGAAAATAATGTTGAAAACCAGTTTGAAACTCAAATTATGCGAATCTTATGCATTTTAAAACGTTTTCGTAAGCTTAGACGCGCTATTCGGCGCTACTTAGCATAAAATGTTTCATTTTGACAAAGAATTTACATGAAGTGCGCTCATTTCTGTACGAGATGTAAATTAACACTTACTTTGGTTGCTTTTCGGTTTTATTACAATATGGGTATCTACGTTATATTTTAATACCTCCTAAAAAAAAATATTGTGATAAAAAATAAAGCAACAGTTTGTTTAAAAATAATTCAACAATTTTAGCTAATATACCTACCTGCCTATGTAATGTTAGCAACTGAACTTGTAAAGATGTTAATTTCTTATGCCTTCGCGGTTATTACACATTGGAATGAAACAAGTATTAAATTAACTACGATTATGAAAAATGTAAATAATCCGAAACGTCAGCAAATCTAATAAAATAAAAGTACGCGAGTGTAATCCGTTAATAATTGGTTCATTCTAATTTGTAAAGGTATTTTGATGCTAAAGCAATCACTTTCGCAATACGTAACGCTTCTACTATTTTCAAACTCTCACTCCAGCTTTCATAGATAAGTGCCGATAATAGCGAATGCTTACAAAACGAATAAAAATATACAGAATCGACATAAACTAACTAAAACTTAGATAGCGTTAATCCATACATTCTGATTCGTTTCGTATATCGTTAAACCTGGTCTAGATTCCCTGAACTGAGTCGGAAACCTAATGAAATTGCCAGCCGTAAACATTCATAATATTTATATGAAAACTGGTTGAAAGAACAAAATATTAGAAATTGATTAGAAATAAATAAAATGAATTGTCTCCATTAAAAATATATATTATACTAGCTTCTGCCCGCGACTTCGTCCGCGTGGAACTCCTTTTTTGTAGTCGATTAAAAAGTAGCCTATGTTCTTTCTCGGGCTCCAGACTTTCTTTGTACCAAATTTCATTTAAATCGGTCCAGTAGTTAAAAATAAAGCGTGAAAAGCGTAACAGACAGACAGACAGAGTTACTTTCGCATTTATAATATTAGTTAGGAAGTTAGGATTATATAATAGGATAATATGCCGTGAATCTTTACTAATTATCATATCAACCATAATAATATAAAGAAAGTTTAATTTCTGAGTAGATACCTTTGCTCTTATATAACCTACAATGAGGGCCACCGCGTGTCAAAAATCCGCTAGATGCGCTAGTGTAGAATAAGGTCTAGCTGTCATGTTCCACCAATGAGAGGCAAGCTACTGACCTGTGATTGGTGGAACATGACAGCTAGACCTCATTCTACACTAGCGCTCTAGCGGATTTCTGACACGCGGTGGCCCTCATTGATATGGGTTTGATATTGTTCCTTCATGTACACACTGCGCAAAGACAAATGATTTTATATAATAAATATATTTTGCGATAATTACGAATAATGTTACTACGAAGATTAACGAACCACTCTCTAATTACTTTTTCCGAACTTTAGGGGTCTGCAATCGACTAAAACTTTTTCCATAACCAAATACTTACTCCGGTGTTTATTGGTCCGATCAAAAAATTAATAGTAGGTACCTACCTATATAGTAGGTACCTTGGTATACCTACTTACTTGAGTTTATAATAATATGTAAATAAATGGAATGGCTGATATTAACTTTAACAATTATTCAATAGGTATATAATAGAAAACTCTTAGGAAAATAGAACCTACTTAGTTTAGTCACTAAATTTTTTCCCTAAGGAATAAAAACAGGGGTAGAAGATTGAAAACATTTTTTTTTTGTTGGTATCTAGTAGGTATTTAACGGACACACTGCCAGGTGCACATTTTCAAAACAATTAAATTGTTATCTTTATTATTTGAAAAGACTCAGTAATGAAAAGGTTTTTACGACTTCTGTTTACTCAGATCTTTTTGTGTGTATCTTGACCCATATTGTGAGTAAATAATTGAGGCCGCCATTTTGTCAAGTCGTGGACTTACAAAATGGCGGCACTCGACATGATGTTTTCTAAAGAATAAGGCGAATGTAGGACAACGATGTTTGAAGTATTTGACGTACCTATTTATTTTTTGCCGTTTCAACGTTGAGATTGAGTTCAATTTATAAAGGACACATTATTTATTCGAATTGAGTTAATAGTAGAATAATGAGACCACTTTAAATCAAATTACAATGTTTATTTGTAAAATAAGGAAAGGAGCAAGTAGGTACCTACTTGATCGTTATTATTTGGTCTTCCTGCTTTCAAGACTCTTAATACTACAATATAAAAATGTGCCGGTATGTTTAGATTGGAAATTATTACAAAACAAGCTGATTGTACCAGCAAATACGGTTATAAATTTAATTACCTATTATTTATAAATATGGTACTGCTACGAGTCTACATTTTATATATAACAGATTATATAACATTGCCGATTTATGATTTGACTTTTTTTTTACTTTTGCGGAAATGGCTTTGTTTCAGTAAAATCACGTTCGTTACGTCATTTACAAAATCAACACGATTATGTTTTTCGGATCGGAAAAAAAGAACCTTTCTTTAGTATTCTCATGGAATGAGTAAATTCAATGGTTTTACCTACTTTCAAATATGTTCATCATTTCCGCACCGATATTTATTTGTTTGGAGTAGAAAATAATAATAAGAGAAGAGAAAATAATAAAAGAAGAATAATAATAAATACAATAACGATAGATGTAAAAGGTCGTAAATCCAAACAGCATAATTATATATATGATTGTAGTCACCAAATCGCAGATATTGTTTAAAGATAACAGACAAAATTTAAATTAATGAATGCAAAAGATAAAATATTTTTTTTTTTGCTGAAGTTTCGAAATCTTTACAGTTCTACGAATATGAATATTCGTAGCACGACTAAGCTGATGATAGTCTAACGCTAAGTTACGTACCTACCTATCTACTACCTATTAGGTGTTTCCTTGACTTTCATAAGATAATGAGCCCAGTTAAAACAGAACCAAATCAATTTGAATATATATATCTTTTTATATTGGAATTAATGAACTATTGACGGATTTAACTCGAGTATTTTTATATTATTTTATTTGGATGACGTTTCGGATTCTTTACAGTTTCCATGATCGTAGCACGACTGAGCTGACAATAGTCTAAAGCTAAGACTTCTACATAGCAACTTTAGAGTTAGACTGTTGTCAGCTCAGTCGTGCTACGATTATAGATATGGTCAATAGTTGTTTCATTCCAATGTGTAATAACCGCGAAGGCATCAGAAATTATAATATATCCTTATATTTATAGGGTGATGCCACCAGACATGGCGATCTCCATGCGTCACTCCAAACTGAAGGCTTCGGAGGCAGCTCTCCTCATGGGCGAGCTAAAGAAGCCTTCATGGGAGTCCAGGAACGAGGGCATCCACGAGCGGGTCAGCTTTGAAGACGCGATCTGGGGCTTTGATCTAGCTGGTGGATCGTTTTACAAAACCCCTCTCAGGGTTGTTGGTGTGAGTATTTTTAAGTCTCATACCCAAAGGAGAAAAGGCTCTGTCTTTCACCAGGAACTCATGAACTGTGATAGTTAGCCAGGTGAAGGTTACATAGATATGTTTGATTTTGTCGCTTTGATGTTCATTACCAAAAGGGTATCTTGTACCATATTACTGAGACTCATCTATCCTTCTTTACCAGGCTGTATCTCATGAACTGTGACAGTTAGCTAGGGGAAATTTTCACACATGATGATTTCATTTAGCCTCTAAAGCAACAAATAGTAAAGAACAGAATATAGTAAATAAATTAAGTGCCTATCTATAATTAATTAAATCGCGAGTTTAATCCGTTTAAGGACAACAGACATGTTTTTTTGTGATATAATTCGATACCGTTCGCTCGGGATTTTTCAGGATCAATACAGTGTATTGATTCTCATGACAGACACAAAATCATTGAACAATCTGTTGATCACCTTAATAAAATATATAAATACAATTATTTGTAGGTGAAAGCAGACAGTCGCGCAGAAAAAGCTGGTATCAGGAAAGGTGACATGTTACTCCGCATCAATGATATCGACACGTCAACGCTTAGTATTCAAGAAGCGCACAAAATCATTATCGAATCTGGTATTCACCTCAAAATAGCTGTCACTGCGTAAGTATACATTATAGATGAACACACATATGCACTAAGATTCCAGTCACCCTAGACTGACGTGATTTTAGGAATGATGTTTTTTTAGATAGGTATGTTAGTATAAAATAAAGGTAGAAAGGAATCGATACTAACTAAGTTGAAAGCGGGGCCGCTTTGCAGGTGGCAAGTAACAATAAGCTGGAAAATTAATGCATTTTTCTCATGGATTAGCTTAGATACCAATTATGTAAATCTGAATTGACTGGGATCTCATTCCAATCGCTAAGAACACTCCCTACTTATTCACATTACAAACAAAAGTTTCGGAAGTTAAAATATAATTTTAACTAAAAATTGTTTGTTGGGTAATTGTATTTTACAGCGTTTTCCCCACTTTCAATTTTTTTACGTTTTAAACCATATTTCGGTAGGTTTTGTTATATTATTAATCAGAAATTCTTCCATTCTACAATGATAAACCTAACCTACATAGAATTGATTTGCAATAATTTACAAACTTTAGTAAATTGCATCACAAATGGGTTCGTAGAGAAAAATTGCTGCACCTTAATAATTATTTTCTAATGTATTTCAGTCCTGAAGATGAAGAGGATGCATACTTCTGCTATCAAGATGAAATAGTAAGTAAGCTAACAAATATCACAACATAACGGCATAGAGATATATGTATAAATATATATTACTAGCTTCTGCCCGCGACTTCGTCCGCGCGGAACTCCTCCTTTTTTGCAGTCGGTTAAAAAGTAGCCTATTTTCTTTCTCAGGCTCCAGACTTTCTTTGTACCAAATTTCATTTAAATCGGTCCAGTAGTTTTAGCGTGAAAGCGTAACAGACAGACAGACAGACAGACAGACAGACAGACAGACAGAGTTACTTTCGCATTTATAATATTAGTTAGGATAGAATGAAGCAACTCTTTACAGTTCCTATATACGTAGTCGACAGAGCAGACGACAGTCTATCACGAATATATTTTAATATTGGGGGCATTCCACGCGAAGCGGACAGGCAAAAAAAGTCGATGTTTCCGATTTTGATAATATTTGAGTATGTTGTACCTATAGGTGTTCCTCATACGTATACCTAATATTTTTTTAATATAATGGGTAGTTATAGAATTAAGGGACTTTGAAATTTTAACCAACGGGTGGGTATGAAGTAGTTCAAAGCCGGTTACCGAGTCATAAAATGTTAGATTAAAATAAGAAATCCACTGCATCTATTACTACATTTAATGAGCTTTTTAACTGCATTTTTGCATTAGATTTTTTTTTAATTTTTTTATAAAAAAAATGAGATTTAATTTTTTTATCTTGATTTTGACAAACTTGGACCACTTCGATTTTTTTTATTTTTTGTTTATAAATAGCTCATATTGTAAAGAATATCCTTGCCAAGTTTTATAGTGGGCATGGAAATGGTTTAGGAGCTAGAGCAGAAACACTGCCGTAGCGCGGAGTCTTCCACTATGGAACTGACGTCGGCTCTCCATAAACTTAAACATTTTTTTTCGAAAAGTATTTTTTTTTTATATAAATCAGTTCCAATAGTCATTTTTATGTTACTATTAAAATTTAAGAAAATTTGGTTGAAAGACGGTTGAAAAAAAATGATTTTTTGAAAATTTTGTATGGAAAGGACACGAAAAATTATTTTTTCACAGAAATTTCTTAATTAATATGAATATTCTTGTAAGCCAAAAAATTACAAACAATTTTTTTTATAATCCCTGCGAGGATATTTGTGATAGTTAAGTATATTTTTTGAGATATATCGATTTTTCATGTTCACTTCATACTAAATTTTCTAAAAATCATTTTTTTTTCAACCGTTTTTCAACCAAATTTTTTTAAATTTTAATAGTAACATAAAAATGACTATTGGAACTGATTTATATAAAAAAAAAATACTTTTCGAAAAAAAATGTTTAAGTTTATGGAGAGCCGACGTCAGTTCCATAGTGGAAGACTCCGCGCTACGGCAATGTTTCTGCTCTAGCTCCTAAACCATTTCCATGCCCACTATAAAACTTGGCAAGGATATTCTTTACAATATGAGCTATTTATAAACAAAAAATAAAAAAAATCGAAGTGGTCCAAGTTTGTCAAAATCAAGATAAAAAAATTAAATCTCATTTTTTTTATAAAAAAATTAAAAAAAAATCTAATGCAAAAATGCAGTTAAAAAGCTCATTAAATGTAGTAATAGATGCAGTGGATTTCTTATTTTAATCTAACATTTTATGACTCGGTAACCGGCTTTGAACTACTTCATACCCACCCGTTGGTTAAAATTTCAAAGTCCCTTAATTCTATAACTACCCATTATATTAAAAAAATATTAGGTATACGTATGAGGAACACCTATAGGTACAACATACTCAAATATTATCAAAATCGGAAACATCGACTTTTTTTGCCTGTCCGCTTCGCGTGGAATGCCCCATTGTGCAAAAAAAAATATATATAACTACACAATTCAAGTACTATAAATCTATGCCAAATATAAAGTTTTCCAAACATCTGCAGATAAAATAAAATACAGAGTTAAATCCGTTAAATTGCTTCATTCCAATGTTGATACTACGAAAGCATTGGACATCTTAAATATAATGACATTATTACGTTTTAGGACGCCGGATACGATAGTGAGGAAGAAAGAAGATTAGAAGAAGAAAAGGTGAAAAAGAGACAAGTTCATGCTAAAGTGGTACGTATTTTAATAAAAAGCCTATTACCTATATTATATAACTGTCACTTACCATCATTGATCTGGATCTTAATGTATCTGGTTATTAAATACTTAGCTTTTAATGTTATTATTTTTTTATAAAACAATATAATTTAAATTCTTATTACAGAGTAGCTACTGGAGCCTTCAATGGCCTTGGGTTAGCAAAAGAAGAATCATTTACAGGGAATCAAATTGTTTCATGGTGCCAAGCAAATACGAAGGTAAACACAGGTAAACTATTATAATTGACAAAAAAATCATATTATTATAAACAATCTTTGTATATGTACCTCATTATTAATTTGAAATATGTTTCAGTGATAAGTTTACAGAGCGACCCATGATTCGAACTGAGGACGATATTGTATTGCATAGCAAAAAATCTGAAAAAGATGATTTAACTAATAAAAGTATGGTGACACAAGGTGTGATTGACACAGAGGCCCCTGTTATTAATGCTCCAGAACCTATGGTAAATGGTATTCCTAACACAGAAAATATTATTACCAATGGTGATATAGCTCCTGAAGTAATTCAAAATGGCGTCAGCGAGGAAACGGATAAAATTTCTGAACAAGAAGAAAATAGTATGAAACTTTCTGAAATGGAAGTTAGTGAATCTGATTCTAACAATAATTCTGAAATGGAGTCTGTTCAAAATAATTCTGAAGTCGGAGAAGAAAAGGATGATGAAGTCATCAATCAAGTTTTAGATAATCATGTAGATATGTCGGTATCAGAAGAAGATACAATTCTTAATGGTATTCTTAGTGATAGTGAAGCACATTCTTTAGATAATTCCGAAGCTATGGATGAAAGATAAGCTGACACATCGCTAACAAATTGTGATAAATTATATCATATTGAATCAATAAGTGATATCTACTTCATTCCTCATTATATTATAGGTTCAGATTTATTAGATAGTTTTATTGCCTCTTTAAATTCACCTCTCTTGTTTATTTTGTAGTCATCTTTTAATTAGGTAAGTATAGAAAGATCGGAATATTATATAAAAATAGATACAATTTTGGAATCATGCTCAATTTACTGTATTTTATGTTAAAATAACACTATATTTTTATGTCAAATTGTCTTAGATGACAACTGATCACCTATTAAAAGTGACCATACTACAATTATATACATTGTCATCATAATTAATTTATCGAAATTGTTAAATGTATATTTATAAGTCATAAAATGAAATCTCTCTTAACTGTTCTTTTATTTAAAATTACTTTATTAACACGCGAACGAAGTAAAGATAAATAAAATTAATGATTGAAAAATTCAGTGAATGCACGATGGAAATGAACAATCTTTATGAAGAGCGTTGAAATAAATATTTGATAAACCTTTTGTACGTTTTAATGGAATGACATTCATTAACAGCTCCATTCACGATGTTGTTTTAGAGTAAATTCTCTCACGTATTAACTCTACAGGTATTGAAGTTAATTTCATCTATTCAATCATTCAATATTTACCTTCGTACAAATTAGTTCCATGATTGGCTGAGAATAGCATTAAAGGTGCTAGTATAATTATTATGAACAAGATATGTCCATACGCCGTTTAACTTGAATGTTTCATAAATCGGAAGCCGCCTCGTATCAGAAATCCGCTAGATGTTCTAGTGTAGACCTAGGTCTAGATGTCACGTTTTACCAATGAGATATAAGCTACTAACCCAATTAAGCGCTTTTTCTAGAAAATAGAATAGAATAGAAGATACAAACTACAACGGCCTGTGATGAGACCTGCCTCGCATGCTACCTCTTAAAAAATATCTGTCAAATGTTGAACTGCAAAAATCGTACTATATTGTAGATCTAGTAGGTACTTTATATAATACATTTTGGGGAGATCAGGATACAAAAAATATAAAATTTAAATTAAAAAAAAAAATCTTTTTTCGAGACGACTCTACCGCTTAGCGAAATATAAAAATAAATTAATTTTAATAGGTAAGTATGCTTCATAGCAAGGCACAAAATTCTTTAAACATAATATTGGTATTATTGAATGGTTGGTGTATATATGACATTAGTTTCAAACACCGCAACGATCTACCATTAAGCTCGTACGTGACCGATACGGGGCGTCTGTAAGCATATTATAGGTAGGTAGTAAAATATAGTTAATCTTTATTACACAATAGATATTAAGTCTAAGGGGTTCATTTTAATACAGCACATTATTCAACTTAGAATAGTTGCTGCGAAAGTGCCTATTTGATTCTTAGAACAAAAGCAGGCGGCAAATTTAAATACCAGTCCGATTTAAGAGAGGTCACAATGTAAACACCTGAACAGTATGTATTGTAAATGCCTGAACAGAAGGAAGCTGAAATTATTATTATTATGTTCACCAGTGCATAACATACATTCTTACATAAAACCAAACAGAACCAAAATGTTCGAAGGAAAAATGGTTAAGTATCTTAGAATTTTCATGCGACACAAAATCGTGTCAAAGCACTGGTTTTCAGTGAAACCTCATGTAGCTTGCTTTGTAAAATATCTGCGCTGTAAATGTCGCTAATAGCACTTTGATAGCATGCTAATGAGTCACTTTAATGGTGATACAGCAATATGCTACTGGTTTCAAAGACCTGAAATTTAGACTAATGGGTCATATCATCAGTGAATAGTTTAGGAAAGGAAGCGACAGTGAACCATTTATCTCAGATGTTTTATCGCTTGCATTCTTGTCCTTTCGTGGATTTTTCCGTTACAATTTACTTACCTTGTTAATGATTTCCAATTCTTCATTAAGTAAATTGTTGATAAGCGTGATGCTTTCTGGCTATCGTCACTATCCTTAGCCATAGTATAGTTTTCGAAATTTTTAGCATAAAATTTAATATAATATTATATGCGGGAACGAAATCGATTATAGGTACCTAATTGTTTTAGTACAATGTGTATACGTATTAATTTAATGCAAGTGAGAATTGGGATAGGTACAAAATCTATAATAAAATATCTAGCTTAGAATTAATCAAGGCAGTCACGTATAACAAATTGTATTCTTAGTACGTGCCGCAATTTGATTAAAAGTATAAGACTTTTACCGTAAATATTTATTGGGATTAGGATCAAAATAAATTTCTTCAGTTTTGTTATCAAGAAAATATTAAACGTTATGACGAGATTTCAAAAAAACAGGTGAAAAGGATTCATACGACCCAAACAGCACATAAGTTCAATAAAGGCTGTACAAAGGATGTATAATAGCCTAGGCTGTTCGTATATTAACATTTCTTCAGCGCTATCAGTATACAATTAATAAACGTGAATTAAACACGTTATAATTTTCTTCTTCTACTCTTGTCTCTGTGCAAAGAAGTCAAGAAATAGACAAAGTTTATTTACGCCCTAAGTCACGTGTCAAGATAAAAGGTAGACAATTTCTGGACAATAGACACGGCACGTTTGTCTATAAAGGTTTCTTGAAACAATATTAGTTCGTCCACAGTTTAATCAATTTTGACGTCATCGCCATGCCAAATATTGAGACGGCCGAAATGTATTTGCTCCAGTTATTTTGTGTGCACAATCTAATTAAATAGCCTTCACGTACGTCACTGGTCATGTTCAGCTTGAAATTGCTAGGTCTAATGAATAAATGTAATATAAATAATCAGAGACTATTCACAGCAATATAGTCTCAAACAATATAAAATGATAATTTCTGATGCCTTCGCGTAATAAAACAACTTTAACGAATTTAACTCGCGTATTTTATTTTTATTGGCTGACAAATATAATACAATGACAAAAGAATATTATCACTTGAAAATACAAGATTTTTATAGGCTTATAATTTTAAGTACATGTCGAATTGGGAACAATAAGAGTTAGCGTAAGACTAAGACCTACTCTAGATCTCGTACTTCACTCAAAAATTAACAGGATTATTTGGTGGCGTTTCTTATCGTATTTATGCTAACAATCTCAAGTGGAGTCCTGCAAGTTTTTGTTTTAAAAATATTTTAACTATACTTATTCACTGTAAATATTATGCACTTACCTATATACCTACGTGTATCTAGTGGTTGATTCTGCCGTTCAAGCCGTGAACGCAGTAAGTACGTATGAAGCTTATAGGTACTTACTGCATTCATCGTTTAGCAGAGATGGGTTGTTAATCAAATGCCAAATTCAAGGCAGGGCCAGGGTACCTAGAGAGAGAGCTAAAGTGACAGTAGGTACTGGCACAGTAATAATTATAAGCAGTAGCATAGCTAATAATAATAATTATAAAAGGTGTTAGGAACATCAGCCAATAAAATAAAATACGCGAGTTAAATTCGTTTATGATTGTTTCATTCCAATGTGTAATAACCGCAAAGGCTTCAGAAATTATCATTTTTATAGAGGTAACAGGCTCTAAGAACCATTTTCTTACAGTAAGGAAGTTATTTTTTTTAAAAACGTATTTCGTTTTAAATAATAACCTTTTAAACTTGGGTACCTCTAAAATTGCATTGTAAGCAAATGCTTAGGTTAAAAAAAAATAGATGGTCTTTATCGCTTGTAACTGTAATCCACACAAATCGCAAAGCTTAACCGTAAGTACCTATCAAAAACGATATTTTATTTTTGGGTAATTTGCTACTAAAAGTCTAATCGGTTAAAAGCTTCTTTTATAATGCCCGTAAGGCTGAAATAAACTTTTTGCACTTTTTTGTGAACTTCAGAATTCGCACATTTTAAAAATTAATGATTTGACTGACTTAGATAATTGACTTTGATTATAGAAAATGTACGCATTTCGATAAAACTATTACTTAAATTACTTTCAAAATAGCATGAATTTTACTTATCACTGTCACTTTTTATATATTTTTTTATTGGATGAAGCTGACTTATTTTCTATATTTTATAAATACCTCAAATATTTTTTTACAACTTACGAACGTTGAAAATGCTTATGAACTAGTCACTAGTTTACCGTAATGTGTTTTGTAAAGTTACACAATTTTACAGATTTAAAATGGCAACACTGTCAAAATCTCCTATGTAATAGCAGTGTTGCCAGTTATTGTATTTTTTTACATGAATCTTTTTAGCTATACGCAGTTTAAATACTGAATATTGCGGTATTGTAGAATCCGTTCACCACGGCACTTGTGTTGTAGGCTTTTGTTCGAATAACCACGGAGTACGGGCAATGTTTGATCGAGTAGGCAGTAGGGATGTTGACACACACATAAATGGCAAAAAAGTGGTCAAATATTGTTTCGGGGACTGACAGTATATGGAACAAGGCGTTCGTTGTTTCACCTAAAATAGAATTATATTTATTGAAGAGTTTTTGGATCTTTTGGTGAAAATATGACTGTCTGAATACACATCTGTCAATGATTTACTTACGAATATAATATTTTTTTCTTTTATTTCAAGCTAAGATTATTTGCGATTTCAAACTTTTATGTGTGTTCAACCTTTTTTTTAATTAAATCGGGTTGATTTTTTAAAAAATGTGTCAAAATAAAATGTTTACAATTTTATTTTGACTCAGAATAAGAAGCAGAAAAAGTGCCTAACAACATGACTTTCGGAGCAGATTACTCACAAAATCACTCATAACCCTTTTTAACCCGTCAGGGCATGAATTTGAAACACATGTTCCATTTTGACCATCCCCCATTTTCCCACCCCCTCAGAGGTAGAATTTAAAAAATCCTTTCCCATCGCATGCCTGTATGTGATACACTAAACACACGGTTAAAGTTCAGGTTTTTACGATCAGCGGTTTAAGCGTTTACCCATCAACCAGTCAGTCAGGATAAAGCATTATATTTGTATAAGTAAGTAGATTAAAGAATAATCTGTGTTAGCATCCCTAATGGTGCAGAGCTTGTTATCAGCAATATCAAGCTGTATTCCTGTCCTATGGTTTGACGTCATCGTCATCAATACAATAAGGGCAGCGATTCGTAAGCATTGCATATAATGATTGGAGTTTATAGGCTAGTTGTAGACGTAGGTGTTTGCAGGTGCGTGCATTAGTGCTTATGTAAAGTGCTGGTGGACACTAAATATTGATCAGATTGTGCCTGTAGACAATGCACGCCCTTGGTTGCTAGAAATATAAAGACTAATTTGATACATAACATTCTACAAGGCGTGCAGTAAAAGTAGGTCTGTACCTGAGTCTCGATTGAATGTCTTACCTATATGTATTTATGTTTGTTTATCCGTTGTTACTATACAACCCATAGTACCAACCTACAAGCTTTGGCAAATTAAATTTTCAAAGATTAAATAGTGTGAATTGTCCAAAGATAAATTATTTATTTATGTATTGTAATAAATATGAAACTTTAGGATTTTTATTTATATCCATAATTAGATGCTATACAAAGCTCTCACGAAATCAAATTAGCTAAGTACTTTTGAGTTAGTTTTCTTGACAATAATGCCAACATTTCGAAACATGATTAAGAAAATAACTTTTCCGATAAAGTTAATCAAACAACTAGTAACTGTGAGGACCATGGCAAATGATTTAGAGCCTCGGTTTGCCGGATATGAAGGGTCCAGACCGGGGTCACTTCCGCCCGCCATTTTGGATCTCACCATAGAGTTTACCAATAATAGATACGAATGTTTAAATTGAGAATACGTTGCGAAAAAATCAATTAATTTCAAAATTACTAAAATACGGTTTACAGAATCTATATCTTATTTAACTTTTACTGAACACAACGAAAAAAAAACTTATTTTTAAAGCCTTCTTCAGTTCCTATTTATCTTTATAGCGACCATTAATCAAAACCGTTCAATTATATTATTATATCTAGCCAATTTAAGTCTATGGGAGTTGAGTAATCACGAATTGTGGATACAAACTTAATAACGTCTGATTCTTATAATTTGGCACGTGTAAGGAAACACGAGCTGGTAATGAAATGGTTTATTTCGATAATTGGCCTTATTAGGGCACATTCACAATTCAGGGTTTGTTTATCGAGGAGTTTCTTGGGAATCTCCCAAATTTCCACGTATTCACGCAAAATGCTACGTTATAATAATATATATCAGGTAGTTTATGTATTATTATTGCGTGTAAGCTATTAGGATTTTTTCTAAGAAATAAAAAATATTGTTTAAGCTCTGCCGTTCTACGATATGTTCTACATACGATAAACACAGTAGGTAAGTAAGTATGAAGCTCATGTGTAAATACCTACTTACAGCATTTATCGTTGACACGGCAGAGCTTAAATATTTAGGTAACCTATGTTATTGCTTTTTTAATAAGTTAATTATGTACCTACTTATTTAGAACTCTAACAATGTTATTACCTGCAAGAATGAGGTAAGTAGGTTGGCCAAGTTCAAACTTAGCAAAGTTTCTAGACAACGGATAAACGATGTATAAATCTATTTCACCAACGCGATATATATTTACATTACAATCTCGACAAGATTCTACGCCGTTAATCTTCCTATTGACTACGCATTGCAATACGAATTGTCACTTATCACTGACAGTTGTGTTTATAAAATAGGTGTCCAGTGAAAAACGGTATAAATCCCATACATACAGTATTACATTTTTAACCTTTTGTTACTAGGACCATATGACACTTATACCGTTGTCAGGGACCCCAGAAACGCCGTCAAAACTCTGGTAACAATTGCATGTGCTTACCTATTACATTGACAACTGCACCTAGTAAGAATCGTACCCGTAATCTTCAATTTCGTAGTCTGCGTTTGTATCCACTAGACTAACAGGGTGTCCAATAATATTTAGTAGGTACGTATATAATATTGAGTAAACCCTTGCGTGCCAAGACTAGCAAATCGTTTGTCTGAAAGAGTCCATTTATAATGATGGCGGGTTTTACCATTCTTGCAATGAGATCGGGCTGATATCAACCGATGTGTAATGACTTGGTGTGGAGCCATACTTACAACAAGTACAATTTTTTTTTTAAATAATACAAGTTTAATATTAGTAAATCCTATAATGAACGGCCCTAACTGTGTAATGCAATTGGTTTGAGAGCGCACCCAGTTGGTATGTTGGTGACGCCTCGTTTATCTTTAAACCAATTGAAAGGACTTCATTTGAAGTATGAGCGATTTAGTTGAAATATCAATTGGGATCGCATTCAAACCAATTGCGTTACAGAATCTATATTACATATTTATAAGCAGGTTCATTAGTAAGTTTATTATTAGATGCTGACTCAATTGGTACCAATTGGGTTGCTTGCAAACCATTATTGAAAATGAACCATCTACTTCTTTTGCGTCTTCCAGTTCGCGGTCAACAAAGAGTCTTTTTTTTATTTATTTCTAAAAAGTTATCGCTATAAGAGTGGCCACACAACAGTACTCGTTAGTAATTCGTGCTGAGCTTAATTTGGATCCATTTGGATTCAAATCGACATACCACCGTAAGCGAGCATTTGCTAATATTGTATTTATGCATACAGTTTGACGTTATGTATATTTTTTCAAGCTGAAGACAATACAGGACTTTATTTTTCTTTTATTTGATAATGAACTAAGCACCACGTGAGTTTTATATAAGCTCTACAAAGGTCGTATAAGAGCGAACACCGTTATAAAATCACTGTAGCGCTTATTTACAGCTGCTATGCTGCCTGAAGAAAAAAGAATTCGTATGCATGTGTTGAAATTGTTGATAGCGATAATGTCAAAACATTTTCAGTTTTTCATGTTTACATTAGAAGTAGGTACATGAAAAGAAATATAATAAAAAGTATTAATTTAGCACATAAGGAAAATGCAGTATTTTTTATCGATTATCTTCAAACCAACTTCTTTCTCATTTAAACACTATCTAAGCAGAGATAAGTCTCGTTTGTTATCTTTCTCACAATTTATCTTAGTAATACTTTACTGCACTTCCTTAAGAAACTTAACATGATGGCAATTTTACGTTTCAACAAAACGTAACTGCATAACTCGATGTCAAAGTCGACACTTGTTGGAACATGATTGGAAATTGGAAATAGTTACAAAACTCAATTAGGTTCAAACGCTAAATAGCAAGTCAGTGTAATCTAACTTGGTTATCTGTTAGAGGTCACAGTACATTAATAACAATAGCGAAATTGTGGAGATATCGTACATCAGATCTCAAGGAAAGCTCACTGTAAAATCTGAATATTTGAGAATTCTACGTGCATATATATGACTAGCGGTTCGCCCCGGCTTCGTACGGATCTGTAATTTTTGACAAAATATTCTATAGCCTATGTTACTTAGGGTGAACGTAGCTTCCCAACAGTGAAAGAATTATTAATATCAGTCCAGTAGTTTTTGAGCCTATTCATTATACAAACATACAAAAATAGGTAGAAATCTTTCCTCTTTATAATATTAGTATAGATATGATGGACATTGTCATGTCAATCAGTTTTTCGCTTCTCCTGGAAAAATAACTTTTTTGTGTTAACTACCTTTAGATATATACCTATGTATGCGATATTGTATATTCGTTCTTATTTGTGCAAAATAGTGAACAAAAGGGTAAATATTCTATTTTCTCGCAAGCAAATCTATTTTATTTATAAACATGGCGATGTGAAAGGTGTAATAGTGACTTAAGTTATTTTATTTGCGAGAATAAAGCTTTTGACAAAAAAATACTATTGAGGTTGGAATCTTGTTTACTACTTTGGAAAAAAAAGAATGAGGTTATTGTATCACATGAATGAGGACTGGTATAAAGTGTGATGTAGTAAAAGGGTAGTTTAAAATATGTATCATAATTTTATATCTGGGTTTATTTTAGTTAGACGATCATCAGAAGTAGTTTGTTTAAATAACTAAAGGAGCTGTGCTTATTTTAAACACGATCTAGACAGGATACAGATACCAATTGGTTTATTTCTGTTTTGAAATGAACCAATTGGTATCTTTTACAAACCAAGTATACCTAGGTACTTATTAGGTACATGCTTAATTAAGGGTTAGCAATTTAATAATTGTCACCGCTACATTTAAATAACGCTTGAATTGATAATGCGTTTACTGTTTTATTATTACTATGCCACCTGTACCGATTGGAAAAGTTACGAAATATCTGATATCTTAACAAAGATCTTAGTAGCTTTATCTTTTCTTGAGATATAATGGAATTTATACTTTCTAAGTATCTTTATCTTTTCAGCATTTCATATCGGGATTTTTCATAAACGTAGGCGTTACGAGTCTGATATAATAATGGTTTTAGAATGGTGAGACTGTACTGTTACTGTAGTACTTCGGGTATGTTTGCCGAAGCTCGAGTCCATAGTTTTCAGACTATTATGTGAAAATGAATAGCTTCGGTAGTGAAATGTACGCGGGATAGTATCTACTAACCCGTAGTCCTAACCGTCTCCTAAATACTGTACCGGGGCGAATGGACTGTCCCATTGTGAGGCACTGGGACTCGCTCCATGCAAGGACTAGTACTGTTATTTTTAATGAGGGTAGATTGTGTATTGTGTCATATTGTTAAATAGTGTACGTAAAGTGTCACTGGCTTTCTTTTAAATATATAAAAGAAAGTCGTATTAGTCACATTATTTATAGCTCAAAACATCCTTCCTAAAATCTGGAAGTCTGGGGTGACTAGGGTCTTACTTTAGGTACCTATACCTTTTTTACTGAAGAAGAAAATATATAATAATTTCTGATGCCTTTGCGGTTATTATTCCAAGAGATAATTAAGGGAATCTCAAAAGTAATGGAATCAGTAATTTATTTGCTCAAACATGGTACATACAGATGGTCTTATATCTACTTACAGAGCTACATGTTTCGTCATAGGGACATGCAAATATATTGGATGTGTGTGTTACATGCAGTGATCTACTTATTATTTATAACATATTCATAAATCTACTTATCGATATTATTATTTCATAACTTTATATAATAATATTAATAAACATATCGTAAGTTGACAAAGACGTATCTTTAATATGTTACCCAGCTGCGACTACACAAACATCCGTCATATTTTGAATACAAATGAAGCATAATTCCGAACGTAAGTTTTCCATAACAAACTTATAAATACAGACGACCAAACTTAGATCGAGCAATGTTTCAAACTAAGTTGCTACCGACAATAGAATATGGTGGAGACACTTCCAACCGCACAGATATCTTTGCATCTGTATAACCAAAAGCGTCCTTTAAGTTTAGATTCCCTTGCGGCATACGGCATTAATACTAAGTACGTCAATAGAAAACATTCGTTACATCAAGCGATATTGGACTTTATCGTTAGTTGAAAGGATGAAAAACAATTTGGAACTTACGGGGATTATAATAAAGTTGAATTTGATTATGTTGTAGTTTGTAGAGTGTTCCTTTGTTTAACTTTAGGGTTTCGCGGCAAATGAGGCGTCGGGGTTTGGTAATGGGATCACTTTGGTATTCTATTGAAAGGGTGCTTGTGGTGACACAGCATGATAAGGTGCGGTATGAGTTACAGTGGCGGATTTACCTTATAACAGGGTGAGTCTAAGGCGGCAGATTTTAGAGGGCGATATATTTGTCCCAAATCTAAGAACTTTCCCCCACGGTGACTTTTTGCAGCGATGCAACTGCGATAAAGTCGCGCGTTATCATAGATACAGTCACAAAACAGTCGCGGGCCCTTAAACATAGATCGTCTTATAAAGTAGTTTGCATAAAGTAAATCAGATTACCTATTGTAAATTTTTCCGAACGATAATTATTTTATTTCATTTCAATGTGTAAATCACTATCATATTATTATTGTAACGGGGAACGACGTTTGCAGTAAAGATAACAGAACACAAAATCAGGAAACTGCAATTAATAAAAGGATGCAAAAGTATACTTATTGTGTAAATATCGAATTGCAAACGTCATTATCAAAACTTGAACTTACTGGCAATGAATAAGTGGATCCACCGCTGGTAAGTTATTTATGTTAGGTATAGGTATAGGTTTTCAGGCCTTTCAATGATCAAGGCTTGATATTGCCGACGGCTTCTGGTAGTGACCTCGGGGTCCCGAGGTGTTGTGCCCGGTATGTGGCCACCCCTGGGCATTCGAGAATGACGTGGCCAGCTGTCTCGTCCGCCTCCATGCAGGCTCTGCACAGGGGGCTGTCTGTGACACCTAGAGTGAATAAGTGTTTGTTTAGTTAGGCATGTCCAGTGATTTCTCCGGTGAGAAGCTGGAGATTTGGCTTACTCTGCAGCCGTAGCTTGCGTGACAATCCGGTTGATTGTCGGTAGCGCTTCTCTGGTTTGCCTGCAGGTACCTAGGTTAGTCCAGTATTGCTGCTGTTCTACCTTGGTGTTGTTTCGCAGTGTGTTGCGTACCCAGGTGAATGGTAGAGGTATTATTGGCTCTGGTCATGTTGCTATCATTTCCGAGCCTCCTCTTGCCAGTTCATCGGCCGCATCGTTTCCACGCGAGTTGCTGTGTCCTTTGATCCACTGTAGAGTAATATCGTTATTGTTACATACCTCTGACAGGGCTTGATGACATTCGTATATGAGGCCTGAAGTTACCGTGTAGCTCTGCAAGGCCTGTAGTACTGATCGGCTGTCGGAGAGTATGCGGATGGGGTAGTCCGTTACCTTCCTTGAGACGATTGAGTGTGCTGCCATTGTGATTCCCAAACATTCTGCCTGGAAGACTGTGTTGTGGGCTCCCAATGACGATGAGATGTGTATGTTTAGGTCCTTTGAGAATACTCCAGAGCCAATGCCTGCCCTTGTTTTGGACCCGTCCGTGAAGATTCTCAGCTCCCTAGGGTTGAGCCCTTCATTAGGTTCCTCGTACAATTGTATTTTGTACTTCTTGTCAAAGACGAACTGCTTGGTTATCCTATCGGTCGCCGCTTCGATGAGTGGCTCCTTACCTATGGCCTCATAGAGGATTTCGGTGTGTGGTACCCTCACGTGTCTCCAGAGGTTTAGTTTTTTAAGACGTACCGCCGTAGCTGAGGCCTCTTGCTTTACGAAGAGATGTAGCGGCGGCAGACCTAGTATGGCTTTCAGGGCTGCAGTCGGTGTTGTCCTCATGCATCCCGTGGCTGCCATGCAGACCAACCTCTGTAGTCGTTGTAGTTTAGCTTCGACGGTGGTCAATTTGGTCCGTGGCCACTAGACCACCGCGCCGTAGCTTATCATGGGTCGTATAACTGCCTGGTAAAGCCATAGAGTGATTTTTGGGGTTAGTCCCCAGGTTATGGTGGTGAATTTGGTCTTGTCGAAGGCTCCCTCAATGTCTATGAAGGTCCCAACAAGCAAAATCAGTACTTATATAGTGCTCTTGAAGCCTATTTTTATTAGACTTATAAGATACTCGAAGAATGCTACAAACAAGGATTTGGGCGCAGTTATAGGAGCATTCTTATTTATAACGATCTTATAATGAACTAGCGGAACGTCAATAGGCCCTATAATACGCTTACAATAGTTTTACCGTAGTACAATTGATCCTATAAAGTCCTGAGACTACCCATTTATAAGTACTATAACTCTTATAACTATCTGTGATGAGTATCATACTAGAGCAATTTTACTTACAAAGTATTTTTTTTTTTCGAACTGAATACTGAAGCGCAGTTGGCCAGCTAATGGGCCTTCACTGCAAAACCGGACGGGTGGCGAGACTCCTGAAAGGAGACTCTTAAGCCTTTACTTACAAAGTACCTACTAGTAGGCTACTACGAATATACTTAGTTATTTGTTGTGGCCGTTTTCTTTTTAATCTATCTAATACAATTAGTAAGTAGTGAAGAGTATATCTAAGTATTGAAAATTACTAAATGTTTAGTGTGTGAAATTACCGGGGAAGTAATTTTTATTGTGAATGTCCACCATAATTTGTTTAATTTTACAATGCCCATGGAAAAAGCTCACATAATCACATATGTTATTGAAATAATATTCGTACATTAATTGAGAACATTCGCCATTTTCTAAAAGTACTCTGCATTGAGTATATTATAGGATAATTATAGGTAAAATTGCACCTATAGCAGTTTTGATCCAGAGCAATCGTCGCCATATTAAACCGTATTAGCGTTTCGTAACACAAATTCAAACCAAACAATGATTGAATGACATTTACTAGTAAGGTGTTTGGTCAAGTAATTTATAGGATTGTTTCATCTTATAAGGCTCTAACCAAGTACAATTTGGGTTATAAGAGCATTGGACAAGACCAATAGCGATGTACACTTGAAATAATCTCAGCTTAGTATAATATAATGTCTTGTACTCTTACAAAATGCTACTATAAGATCAATTATTATTCAGGACTATTTGCTCTTTTTGCAAACTGTTATAGGAGACTAAATCCTATAACTATCTTATAAGACGCTCTTGTAGCTTACTACAAGTATGTAAAATAATGCCAAATGATCTTAAGACTATCTACGCTTGTATAATGTTACTATAAGTAAAAGTATCCTGTAACTGTTCTGTGCTACAATCTTGTAGCATACTATAAGGATGAATTATAAACACTAATGCTCTTGAGTATGTTACCGCTTATCCAAAGCTATTTTAAGTAAATGACTCTACGTCAATGCCTTTATAGGAACGTTATTAGCAAATTAGTACTTATAGTCTTTACTTATAGGAGTACTTTGCTTGTTCGGGTGCCTAGGCACATGGACTTGTTCTTGATGGCCTCCTCTATCTTGCAGACGACTGCGTGGAGTGCCGATTCTGTAGACTTACCCAAACTGTAGGCGTGTTGGTGTGGGGCCCCTACACCCACACAGCCTGGTCAGGTCGTGTGGTGGTGGGTCGTCCGCCTCTGACATGTACACCGAAGCTAGGACCACCTCTTGCAGGCTGGAGTCTTGTTCTTGCACACAGGTCTCTAGAACAGAAGCTTGTTAAGGGTTGTATGTTTCTGGTGATGTAGATGCAAGACCGGGGACTATCCGGTCCATTGCATACTGTTAGCTTACCTCCTATGTTGCGGAGTCCGCAGACAGTGCCTTTCCTGACTCACGGCTCCTGGATCAGTACTATGGCTGTACAGTTGGCCTCCAACCATTTCCGTACCTGAGCCGTCGCGGTCTTGCTGTGGTGGAGGTTGGCCTGCAGGATACTACAGCTGAGAGAAGGGAACGCCGCCATCGGAATCGTTCTCCTCCCCCTGCAGTCTGTCTTCCTCCTCCGCTTCGTCTATGGCCAGCTTGCCGAGCTCCTGTGCGCATGCCTCCCCGCCCTCCAAGAGGTCTCCGAGGAGTAGCTCCTCTTTGTCCTTCTCGGAGGCCCGGTCGGCCTGCTCCTGAGCTTGGGTCTGTGATACCTCGGTGGCTGCGGGCTCCACAGTACCCGTGGCAGCGTCCATAGGCTCGACGTTGGTCTCGCCTGAGCTGTCTTGTGAGACGGTGGCAGCAGCAGATGGTGGGTACTCTACGTACTTCCCTCGTGGTCCCTGGAACTTTACGTACACCGCACCCAGCAATAGACCAAGCCGGCGTTCCCGTTCCACGAGGGGCTTCACCAACGTCTCTGGTATACTGATCACAGCAAACGTCTCCGTCTCCTGTCGGTCTATCTTGTGGAGTAACCAGCGGTCGATCCCGGCCCAACCGTTCTGGTAGTGGAGCAGCCGCGCTACCGTGCGGAAGTCCTCACAGTGTTCGGGGATCAGGATGCCACAGCGTACTCTGCGTGGTATCTCGCTCTGCCGCTTCACGACGACCTTCTCCCCTGTAGACAGGGTGATGGCCACCACGCTGCGTCTGAGCCATGTCAAGGTGGCCTGGTCCTCGCACCACAGTCTAAGGACCCCATTCGCCGTGATGGGCTTCCCTCGGAACAGTGGGCCAGAGGTTTGGCTGCTATGGGGCTGGAAGGCTTCCTTAATCATGATAGCATGCAGCTGCCTTTGGACCTCTTCGGAAAGCTGCGGAGTGAGGTTGCACGTGGTTTCTGTTGTGACGGCTACCAGCAAGTCCGCCTTCACTGCATCCGCATACGCTACCTGCGGAGCAGCTCCCGAGGTCTCGATCCTCAGCCTTTTGGGTGCACCTCTCGGAGATATGGTCTCCTCGAGGCGTCCCCGCTTGGCCGTGGGTCGAGTCCCCTGGTCGCCACTTCTCTCGGTCCTGTCATCCGCTCCTGTCCCAGATGACGGGGCACGACCTGCTACTGGGGGTCCAGCGGCTGTCTGCACCACCGTCTCCGTGGGAGCACCTGGCTTTTGGCTAGGCACCGGAGCTGTCTCAAGTTCCTTATCAGCTCGCCTTTCACGGGAATTGCTACGCTGCTTTTGGTTTTTCTTTTTCTTCACCACGGGTTCTAGGTTGGGTTCAGGCTCTTCCCGTTTACCGGGTTTCACCGAAACGACCTCCTCGGCTTCACCCTGTAGGTGTGGTCTGGGATCAGTACGGCATTGCGCCTGCGCCGAGCCTGTCTCGGGTGTCGACGCGGTCGGTTTCCCAGCAGCCTTTCTACCGATCGCGGACAGCACTGCATGGACAGCACCCCCGCGGTGTGTAGTCGTGCCTCCGCGGGTTGCTCTGGCTACCCCGGAGCCACGTGAGGTGGAATGTGGCACTATGGGAACAGCACCGTCCCTTCGGTGTGTGTGTTCGGAGGTCCCAGGCACGGCTTTCGCAGCACCGTTTCCTCCGTGTGTGTGCTTGCCTTTGGGTTTCCCCTCCGGCTGTTCGGTAGTGTATGGGGATCTTTGGTCTTCCATAACTGTGTATTAAGAACTTCATCTCCCGAGCTTCCCACCCTCCGTGGAGCCCGCACCTTTGGGGATGTCATGTTGACACCAGGAATACCCGGGACATATAGATGTAGGCGGTTGGGTTTCATGCGCGACATCGGGTGCTGCAGACGTATGGCTGGAGGAGTCGATCCGGAATCCTCCAGTTGTTCCACACGCCCTCGCTCCGTCAGCATGGCCGAAACCCAGCATCCTCCCAGAGGACGCCCCACCCACATCTCGCCAGCGGACCGTACCCACCTCGACCGTACGGGACGCGTGTCCGTTACCCTGCAGTGGCTAGCTACAGGGCTACCGTTTGGCAGGAAATCCAGACCAAAGAGGGCGTGTTGTCTCGCGGCAGTAACTAATCCCCGACCGCCGCTCGCCTCAACCCCCCAGGACTCCTTCATCCCCGCGTACAGCGTTCGACTGCGCAGGACATACGCAGGTAGGCAATTGGTAGTCTGACGAGTCACCCACACCCTCGTCAGAACCGAGGGCTTCGCCCTAGAAAGGGGAGCAAGGGGGGAACGCTGATGAGAGGAATGGGAGAAGGTGTGTGATGGGGATTCAAGGGATGTTGGTAGGATCATGGTTGGATCACGGGAAGCGGGTACGGGTTGCCAGGAGGGTGGGATTGCCACTCCGGGCATGGCCCCTCATACTTAGCTGTCTAGGTCCGGGGTAGATGGTAAATAGTTCGGCGCCCGTACGACCTTAGACATTACCAGGGTATGCGACCCTCCTGTTGCCAGGGGGTCCGTCACAGGCTCGCATGGCGGCGTGCACTGTGACGACGTGGACGCGTATGAGACACTTGGAGCGGTGAGCCAATAGCCCAGCGCCGCACACCTGAGCATACTCACCTCCCCCCTTACACCCCTAGTTATTTATGTTAAATGTACATAAATAAAACAATTAATATATCTATCTTTCAATCTCAAATAATCAGTTTCTATTGCACACAATTTCCCTTCTAAAATTCCCTAAAATTGACATACAACAGATTAAGTCTTCTACAATTGAAACAGCATAAGCTTATCAAAATCGCCACATAGTCTGTGCAAGACATTTAATTTTGGACATATATAAATAAACAACTATAAACTCCAAATTCGTATTTATTTTAATTCATTTCAGTTGTTTTGTTCCAATGTGCAATAACCGTGAAAGTATCATATATTATAAAATACATAATCATAAAAAAATGCTTTTGTCATCGTAAGTAAACATCGTTTGTGGAGTAATTTCTATGACGATGAAATAATCAAACTCTGTACGCAAATTAAATCAAGTCATTCTTATTTTTTTGCTGTCGCACTGTCAACATGTCCGGGGATGTCTTGTGTATGAAACACGTGTTGTTTTCTTCAAAATATTACCTTGAAAATTTTTGCTCCAAAGATTTCAGTGTAAATCGGACTCGTTTAGCAACCAAAATTGGACATGTATGTTTTCTTTTGTCATCATCATCAGCCTATCGCAGTCCACTGCTGGACTTAGGCCTCTCCAATTGCACGCCACTGTGCTCAATCTTCGGCTGCTCCCGTCCCACCGTTACCATGGTCGCCACCATGACCAGGAATAGCGGGACCGCCGGGAACTAGGGGCCGTGGCCTTTGGTGTGCCTGCATGGAGGTAAAAGCCCATAATCGCCACGCTGGGCAGGCGGGTTGGCGATCGCAGGGCGTAGCTTCTTGTGTCGATGACGCTGCTTCCCGTCATCGACCGGAATTTAGCTACGCTAATGTAGGATGGATATACCGCCATCAGTCGGTCGCCAGAGCCTCGTTCGTCGGACAGCAGGGTGCACCGCGGGCAGGTGAGGTTGGCTTGAGGCGACTGATAATGGTTTCGCCCCCTTTCACCCCAATTATTTTATCAATCAAACTAAAATAACAAAGTTAAAGTTCGATTCTTGGTAAAAAATGTAGAACGGTTATGTCACGTTATACCATTTCAATTTAAGTTTGATATAAAAAAATACCCAAGTCACAATAAGTAGTCATATTATTTAAGAAGGTACCTAAATATTCTAGATTAAAAAAGAAATAAGCCTACTGTGACAAAAAATACAAGATATTGGATGGATATTGTCAACAAAAGATTTTCCTATCTTGGTTCTTTTACCAGTTTTGGAATTCCAGCTAGTTAATACAAATACAGTTTTATAAACCTAAGGTAATATAAACGGATCATACAAGGATTGCTTTTGTTTGATCGCCGGCGGCTCTTTCCGGTGATTTGACTAACTTTATGAATTCATGAAACTTAAGTAATATTATAACTCAGCGCCAATTTCTTCAGTTCCATTGAGTGAAATCTTTATAGTATGATTGAATAGAAGAAGCCTAAATTTTTGGAATTTTAATCTTATCTGTCTCACGCGTGACGTTTCTAGTCCATGGTCAACGTAGATACATGTAACGTAAGTACGCCCAAAAACTTGATTTAATATATTCATAATATCTGTGGGCGGCCTTTGCCAACTTCATATTTACTATGTTTACCTATACACCACGGTTTGACTTAAACAGTGTTATTTGTGAACTACGTTTGAAAATTTCCAATATGCTAAGAGAGTTTGTTATTACAGTAAAATTTAATATTGATGCCAGATTAACATGTTCCTAAATACAAATAGCTCCGGGACTTTGTTGTAGAGGCGAACTAAGCCTTAGTTTTGAATACATAATTTAGGTAGGTACAGAGTCAGTCGAATTGTGATATATTTACACACGGCCAGCTCCCGAACCCAAGCGGACATGACTTTAAGTCTAAATATGCACGTCTGAATAATATTGGAGGAAGGGATGGTCCAACTATGTCTTGTAATAAAACTACAGATTTAACTCGACGGCGCGCGGAAGAAAAGTGGAAGACTTAATTTCAAAAAGGGATTAAATTATCGCTTATCATCTTCTGGAATCAAACTGTCAGGACTTTTTTCGCAGATGAACGGGTAACTCTTATCACACCAGATGTCATCTAGCGTGCCATCTCTGAATACACCTCCGCAGAATTCACCATTAGTAGCGTTGTCAGGTTGACCTGCTGCCCATTTGCTGTATCCGGCTTCAGCGAGAGTTTGATCTGAAAACAAAATGGAATTATAAGGAGGTGGCAGGCAAACCTCAAAAACGTTTCGGTGTCTGACGATAGTTTAACACTAGTTACGTATTTACATAATAATTTAGTTGGGGTTGATCAAATCGGAGATTAAAAGATGAGCCTTGGTTGTAACTTAATTATTAGGTAATTAGTATTTTAGTTTTAGTATCTTCGGAGATCATTACAAAAGTGATCAAAAAAGATATGGAAAATTTAATTCTATTACGACGATGCCATCGCCGAGAAAAAGTTACAAGGTTGCAACATACGCTGAAATAAATCTTCCAAACTGCTATGTCGGTAAATAACTTGTGTAAGGGTGGACAAATATTGACTTAGGCACAATTTTTGATAATTTGGAGAGCAAATATTTACTTGGTTTTGGAGTATTATATTAACAAATACAGACTAAGTCTTACAAACTTTTTTTAAGGAAGCAATTTGTATTTAAATGTTACGAGGGTACAAAATGTATATCGAATACCTATTGATAGCTATTAGCCAGGGATTAAGTTAAGTACACTGTCGAAAAATCCTTACAGTTTTCCAGTTTACTTTAATACATAAAAGTAAAGGAAAAGTCATTGGAACAAATGGAAAAGCTCCCGTGGCAAATTTGCATTAGGTAAGTACTGAACTTTAACAAAAAATATTTTTGGTCCCAGCTGTCGCCGCGTCAATGACTTTTTTGCCAAACTCTACAGAGACCTTTAAAAACTTAAGCAAGTTCCTTAATAATGATAAAAGTGATCTTACCGTGAATAGTCAGCCACAATCCTCTCTCCCCCCAGTCATTGAAGCCCATGTGGGCAATATCCTTGTTATAAACTCCAGGAATGGTATTATCTGGACTTCTAGCAAAAATTTCCGCGATTACCTAGATCAAAAAGAAATAAGCGTCATTTTCCTAAAATATAATATAAAACTTTTTCGTTAAAAAAACATGTCTGCTGGAATTGGTACATGTTTGTTAATAAGTTATTGATTAGATGTTCCATAAATTGCAAATTCTCCAAAATTTTGTATTTTTCCATATACCTGAGCTTCTATATCACTGTTGATGATAGCCAGGTGTCCACCCTCACCAGAGCAGGCTGCAAAGGCTCGTGACCAGGATTGAGGCAAGCGATGGAACTTGTAACAACTGCCAGTTCTTGGCTCTAGTACATACTCTGAAACAAAACAGACGGTTAGGATTCAAGCCAGTATTGGGGACAGCAAACCTTCGAATCAAATTCAGAATCTTTTTCGAGCTTGTTACAAGCTATTATAAAGTTACCCCGTTTAACAGTGGGGAAAATCTCTTCTGTCGACAAAACTAAGGTCTGTACCTAACCCGATGATAATGATATATGATATACCATGACGAGAGTTCAACTGATTTTTTCTTCTCTTGTTTCGGTACAAATAACATTATCATTTAAAATTGTATTAAACGTACGTTACGTTTAATACAATTTTACAGTAGTAAATATTTAGTAACCCAATGAAATATTACCAGCATCGTGGGTGCCGCATCCAGACAATACATTTTTCGTCTTCTTCTTGTAGCATACGAATGGGTGAACATCGTTACACTTCGTATCAGCCATTGTCCCGTTGTATAGCATTAGTAAGCAGTTCTCGCCGTTTTCAAAATTATCAGGCTCACCAGGAGCCCAGCTGATTGGAATTTTGGAAATCGGTGTTCCTGATAAATGTATCCGTTTTTAAATAAAGTGAGTCTCATCGTTCATTATTTTAATATATCACAAAGTTAAGATGTTAGAAGAGAGAGAGTTAGATAGATAGGACGATAAACCGTAATATGGTAAAAAAGTTGTAGAATTATCATTAAACTAACCTCCAAGAGAAAAGTAGTCTCCCTTTGAAAAAGTGGCGTGGATCCCAGTAAAGATACCGCATGACTGGATCTTATTGGATGACAGCATTTTTGTCATTCCAGACAAAATATTTTGATTTTCCGGTGAAGCTAGAGTCGCTCCTGCCATAACATGCGATAATAAAAAATGTTTATGAAGTTGTTCATTAATCCATCTTAATGAGATGATAAAAGACTAGTAGAATATAATTAGAAAGATATAATCATCTTAAAATTAACCCTTTGTAACTAAGTAGGTACTATACATATTTATAATTAGACAATTTTTTTACAACAATTGACCAGATTATGAACTACAATTTCGAGTAGGTATTAAGTTTTCTATACGATAGTTTGTATAGAAAACTGAATCGAAGTTGATTTTCATTGTTTTATCTCTAGGATATAATAATAGTTAACACTCTTAATGAAACTCTTTAAGTTTATGAGCTTCGCTATAACAAAAATAAAGTTCCCGAAACTAGTATCAGCGTAATCTCCAATCTATAAAAACAATGAAAAGAGGTAAAAAAATATTTTGTAACCTCTTTTAATTATTTCTTACCTTCTCGGAAACATTTTAGACGAGCATCTTTCCAGGTGGCTGGGATTTCGTGCAGCTTGAACCAGCCTTCAGCATTTTTGACATACTCGTAATCAAATCTAAATTGTTTGCCATCTGCAAAATATATTTTGAGACTGAATCTTAAATTGAACAAAGTTTGTATTATGGATACTGTTTAATTTTGTTGCTATTTAAAACTTGTAATATTTCCGTACGCGGCATAATAGGTACACATTCCATTGCACCACACACATTTTATTTTTTATATATATAACCTCTTTTAATTTCGAACGGGGAATGGGTATTCTGCCAACATTACGCGCGTGAGCGCGGCATCAGATGAAGACGAAAAGCACGAACAATAGCGGGCGGCCGCCATATTTTTTCTTCCGTTATTTTTAAAACAAGAAAAGTGATAACATGCAGATTTTGGGTGAGTGTAGGGCTTTTTGAATATTTATTTATACCAATCGAAGGATATACTTAACAGATACAATACTGGATCTAAAGGAAGCAAACACAAAACCTGGAGGCATGAGTTATGCATAGGTACCATCGAATTCCTAACAGCAAAATCTACCTACTAATAAAACAGATTTAAGTTTACTCTTCTAGATTCATTATAACAAGCTTAAATCTATACTGAAGTCTCCTATATGGACATAATTATTAAGCAGCACTTTCCTTGCCTTTCCTGAAAGAATAACTTTTTTCAGTTAGCTCACTTTAGGTCTGGGTGTGCGGTATGACAGTTAGACACCCCGAAAGATTTGAGCCCAGATTTTTAGCTTCGTTACCAAGAAAACCCGAGTCACAAAACTAATGAAATACGTTTAAATTATATGAAAATACTTACATGAACTGTCGAAAAGGGTGACTATAAGAATTAAACAAATAAATTTTATTAATTCTAACATTTTGAATGTTTAAATTAATCACAACACTTCACAGTTAATAATGAGGCACAGAATTAGCTTCTTCATTTTTATATGAAAATATTTGGAATTTAACATCATTTTCTTTAAGGTCACTATTTTAATCGGTTGACTCTTTAGTCAATGTAGTAGATGCTAATTTGGTGTACTAATAACGCAAATTGGCTGTTACTGAGTAAATTAAGGCAAAATAATTATAATATTAACTGTCGTATTTCTTAATGTTTTATTTTCCTGTCTTTGTTTTGTATCAATAATAAGGATATTTATTGTCATGAGCTATTATGGGATTTCATTAGGTATTATAATATTACCAGCGTGATAAGTAGTTAAAAATAACAGAATACCGAAACTTTACTTTTCAATAGTGATCACAATAATAAACACTTATCCTGCATTAATTAACAATTACGTAAATTATCTTCTCGTCGCCAATGTAAGTAATGAAATTAATGAATAATTTCATAATTTAAACACACGATATGACTCATTCGTTTATTATCTAACAGCAAACTAAATAAAAGACTAACAAAATTATAAAACTAACTTTGAGGTTTTATATCAAAACCCCACATAACAGATTATTTTCCTATAAAATATGATGAAAGCAAGCAGCAGTACAGACTGCGCTAGCAATTCTGACAGCTCCAGTCAAACCAACAATAAGTAAACAAACAAAAAAATCAAACATAAAAACGAAAACACGAGTAAAAATCAAGTTAAACTACTTCTAAAAGACTTGTAGGTTTCTTTTCGCATATATACGGGCAGGGCCGGTCGCACCACACGTCATCCAAAAGACCATTTCTGTGGAAGGCACCGCAGTATTCCCCGTACGTTGCGTTCGCTGGCTGACCGTTGGACCATTTGTCAAAACCAGCGTCTTTAAGAGTTTGACCTGACAAAAAAAACTTCTTATAATAGGTACACTATAACAATAGTACTATAGTAAATGTGTAGAGGTATATCCGTTATAGTGTTTGATTCCAACGTCTAATAACCAAAAAGGAAGGAGGATGAGAAAGCATCAGAAATTATTAGGTAGTATAGTATTTGGAAATCAACGATGCTCCTAGGCGCTGGCCTATTGTTCTATTTGAATGTTCTACCTTCCATTTAAGCGAAGTTTCTCTATACATATTACTATGTATGAGAGAATAAAATTAAGTAATTTTCTTACCATGAATAGACATAAGTTGTCCATCTTGCCAGGTGCTGTACCCGATATGCATGACGTGCTTAATAAAGTTTCCTGGCAACACGTCGTTGGGGTATCGACTAAAGATCTCTGCAAGTACTTTAGCTTCAGTCTCGCTGTTGACCACAGCCAGGTAGCCGCCTTCCCCAGAACAAGCCGAGAAAGCGCGTGGCCAGGTCAGAGGTAAGGAATGGAACTTGTAGCAAGAACCAGTGCGGGCGTCCAGCTTATACTCTGGAATTACAACAACCATGCATATTTATAACAATACTAGCTTCTGCCCGCGACTTCGTCCACGTGGAACTCCTTCCTTTGCAGTCGGTTAAAAAGTAGCCTATCTTCTTTCTCAGGCTCCAGACTTACTTTGTACTAAATTTCATTTAAATCTTTCCAGTAGTTTTAGCGTGAAAGTGTAACAGACAGACAGATAGAGTTACTTTCGCATTTATAATATTATTAATAGGAATTAGTAGGGATTAACACTACACAAAAAAAATATCGACTCAACTTCAAAACCTCATCCTTAACATTCTGTGTCTTTTGCGTTCCGAAAAGAGGTGGCTAGGTGTCAAAATTTCGCTAGATATGCTAGTGTCATTCTACACTAGCATATCTAGCGAAATTGTCTGGCAACAGCTCGAATATAACAATGTTAATAATTAAAGACAAGACAAGCTACTGTCATTGGTAGAATATGACATGTAGACCTCATTTTACACTAGCGTATCTAAAGCATCTTTGACACGCGGCAACCCCTAATTTCGTTGTGGAGGATTCCACAGATAATGTGTTCTGGTTTTGGTGTGTATTGTCTGGTGGTATATCCACGGGTTCGTATTTAAACTTGTTCTATTCTATTACGAGTATTATAGATACTTAAGTCAGAATGAAATCAAAGCAAAACATGACGTTTCTGTTACCTTTATCAAGTGTCCCACATTCATTCATAGCAGGGTATTCATTTTCTTTCTTAAAACAGACATAAGGGTAAACTTCTGAGCATTTGACATCGCCTACAGTTCCATTGGAAAGCATGAGTAAACATCCTTCGTTATCCTCGTAATTATCAGGTTCTCCTGGTGCCCACTGAACTCTTATCCTTGATAAAGGCGTTCCTGTAAGACAATACCGTGAAGCACTAACAATGTATAAACAAGATGGGTACCCTCCATATATTATATCGTCTGCATTTCATTTTATAATTCAGTCCATAGCATCGACAGTGGTCAATTATACGGTTTCAGTCAAATATAAAGATTTCATCTGATAATTTAGTTTATTTGGAAGCGGGGCATTTGTGCTTTCCTCAAAAAAAAACAAATACAATAATAAAACAATGCGCCCAATAAATTGAAAAATCTTATTTTGTTCTCTGTGTCACGGACATAAAGTAGCTTAGTCAAACAAAGTGTGAATCAGAACATGTGTTTTACCTTCCACTGTGAAATAGTCCCCTTGAGAGTATATAGAAGATATTCCGGTATAGATACCACAAGAAGCATCCAATGAAGCCATCATTTGTACCATGGCTGTTGTTATCATATTGTTTTCTGGAGAGGCCAAAACTCCTCCTGTTGTGAAATTATTACATGACTATAATTACCAATATACCCAGCTAGTACAGTAGAGGAGTTCGATAGCGACAAGCAGTCTTCTCCGATACTTTAGCCCAGCTATGTTCAGCAATAGCACTTAATAATAATATAGTTTGTCAACTGTCTTGTGTTATCTAAAATAAATGCAACTGACTACATTGGCGTTTCAATACTACCCTACAACACTATTGTACTTATTTTATCAATCTAATACTGCAGTAACCTTACCCAAATGAGCGAAAATGAAAAAGAACGAGGGAATCACATGCCAGTTCCGAAAAGAGTCTTGACAAAATGTTTTTAGATACCTACTTGTTTATAAAACGTTAATAATTGTCTTATACAAATGCGAGTAATTTTATAAACAATAATGTTATCAACAAATTCTGTATGAAAACATAACGCTACTTCAATACAATAATGACTTAACTCAAATATATTATCACTAAGTGAATCTTAATTTAAAGAAGAAGACATAAAATCTTAGATAGGATAACAACATAGTTTGGTCTGGGTGTCTATTCTTTTAAAGCAGCAATTAAGTAATTTTAATAAATTTCTTATTTGAATTATCAAATAAGTTGATATACCTAAATGAAGGTCAACTTAAAAGAAGTGATTTATTTAAATCAAATACAAACTAGAGATTTCGACTGTATCTAAGCAGAAATTCCTAATGGTTGTTGATGAGAGTTGAATGGTTTCTCATTTTTTTATCACGTAGGGGAATATTAGGGTTTCACCTCGGAATGAGGGATAGCCGCTATAAATTTCTATAAACCTTTATTATGGTACTCTAAAACTTCTTTCAAAACCTACCCTAAACCCTTTATAGGTAGTAGGATAAACTTTCGAGTCGAAATTTTGTCGACTCAATAAAATATAGAGAACGTTGTCGACATGAAGACATTTTGACAGAAAGAAATAAGAAACGACATTGACATGACAAGGGGCCCTAGACAAGTGCCCAACGTTCAACGTTAACGTTAAACGTTAGCTCCAAAATGTATGGGATTTGACATCCGCGAACGTTTGTGACGTACGTGACAGTCGTTCGCGGATGTTAAATCCCATACATTTTGGTCCTAACGTTTAACGTTGAACGTTGGGCACTTGTCTAGCCCCCAAGAAGATTTCTTGTTGTCGACAACAGGTTTTTGACATATCACCGCGAGAATAAAATGACATCGACATCAGATTTTCGACAATTCGCACTTTGAAAAGTGTGACAACTCGAAATGTGTGACCTCGAATTCGAATTTAAATGTGCAGACTCAAAGTCTTTAATAGAGTAACAAAATATTTCGAGATGTCACATTTTTCTAGGTAAAGGTGCGAATTTATCATAGGCTCGCTGGCCGCGTTCTAGCTTGTACCTTCATTAAAGCATCTTAAACGGGCATCCTTCCATTTGGCTGGAACCCTGTGTAATTTTAGCCAACCTCCAACCTCCTTGTGATATTCGTAGTCAAAACGATATTGCCCATCTAAGAAAACCATAAGTAGAAAGTTATAAATTTTACGTCCCATTACATTAATAATTAACTCGATTAAAAATAAACTTACCGGTGAAGTAAATAAGAAACGTGATCAAGAATAGAGTTCTCATTCTGAATGACTATTTTAAGCACGCGATATGCACTGACTTTCAAACGTACGCGATTGCTTATATAAAGACATCTTATCGGTAGCTAACTTTTTGCTGCGGCTTTATTGGATTAGCATGGAAATGGCTGGGAAAGTGTTATTTTTTCTCGATAAAAATTACTGAACATGACAACAAATTCATAATCATTTTGCGATCTGCACAAAATGATAAATATGTATAATATCAAATAAATTAATATGCATTTTAACATACTCCTAGAATATAGGATGCTTTAATAAAACTAAGATAAGAGAAAAATAAATTAAGTAAGTACTCAGTCTATTACTACTTTTTCTATAGTCAAGATTATTAAGAATGTTTTACTATGAATTGAAATGAAACAAATATAATGGATTAAACTTGCTCATTTTATTTGCTTACGTTTTGAAAACTTTACAGTTCCTATATATACGTAGCACGACTGAGCTGATGACAATTCCCAGACCCATTACTCACTTATTCACTTTAGGGTTAAAGTGAATAAGTGAGAAATCGTTCTGGAAACTAAAGTTTTTAAACGTCAGCAAAAAAAATAAAATATGCGAGTTAAATCAGTTATAGTTGTGTGATTCCAATATATAATATTAGTGAAGACAGAAATTATTGTTTCATTATTTTCAAATACCTAGGCATTAAATATGTTATTATATTGGTGAGTTAAATAATCATACAGACACAAACCAGTTCAATTATTATTATATTACAGTAAATCAAGGACATGACACAAACAAAAACATTATAATTGCCTTATTCATAGCTTATCAATTCAAAATATTACTCATTTTATTTAGTTCTGAATGTTTATATATTTTGTAATGATAACACAATATATTATGGATTGCTGTTTTTACCCATTTGCAATGTAGAGTACGAAAATAAGGAAACTACCTACCTTTATTATGTTTAAAATATAATACCTACTCCTGTCTTAAGTAACAAGGTAGGTGTTCAAATTCTTCTGTTATAATAATATATCTTTTAAGTTTGGGGTTCGATCTTTCTTATTTTCTCACAGATAATATGTAGGTATGGCATAAAGAAGTACCTATTTACTTCTAGTGTACATACCTTACTTAGATAGACGGCTAGTTCATAGGTTTTGCAGGTGGGTACACTTTTAGTAAACACTACTACCACTTTATCCTATCGTCAGTACTTTTTACGATGCTTGAACTTGGTTTTCAAGAGCAAGGTCTATAGTTATTTTTTAATTTATCAATTGCATAATTAAGAAGATAAGCATTGTTGACGATGAGCGTATTGAAATCCAAGGATCGGGTAGCAATATTCATTTTCTGTCCTCCGGCCAGAAAGCGCCAACTTTCTGGCCGCTGCGCTATTAGCTGAAAAACATCGAATTAAAAATTCAATATTTAAATAGTGTGCCAAAACGCTACTTTGACAATATGGCGCCGCAATGAGGTAGGTGACGTCACATGCCTGTTTGACAACTAGGCGCAACACAACTAGGTAAACAAAGTTTACGGGCATGTGACGTCACGAAAAACTCGGCTAATCAGGAGCGTTTTGTGTCACGTGCCAAACGTTTAAAAAATGTAATTTTTATTTAAGGATTTTTAAATAAATCAATCATTATTTTCAACTTACGTTAATGAATAATCATTTTTTAACTCTTAATTTATACTGTTAACAGTAATTTACACTTTATTTTTCGCATTGTCAAAAAGCCTATTTAAGGATTGGTTAGAAATATTCACTTACAGTTCGAACACCTTCATATTCATTACCAACATTAGTTCTTTCGAAAATGATTAAGTTATCTATACTAATATAATAAAGAGGAAAGGGTGTTTGTTTGGATTGAATAGGCTCCGAAACAACTGGTCCGATTTGAAAATTTCTTTCACCGTTGGGAAGCTACACTATTCCCGAGTGACATAGGCTTAGGCTATATTATCTATAATTTAAAAAAAAAAAAACAGGGATCCGTGCGAAGCCAGGTCGAACAGCTAGTTACCGATAAAAGGAATCAACCTTTGTTTCTTTTATGTAGAATTTTAATGTTTATGTTTACATTAAACGATTAAAATACTCCTATAAGACTAGTAGGCTTTTTCTCGCATACGTATGGGCAAGGTCGGTCGCACCATACATCGTCCAATAGACCGTTTCTATTGAAAGCACCGCAGAACTCCCCGTAACTCGAGTTGGCTGGCTGACCGCCGGACCACTTTTCAAAACCAGCGTCTTTAAGCGTTTGACCTGTGAAAAAGACTTTCTGCACAATCACACAAAACAAAATATGACGCTACTAGCTTCTGCCCGCGACTCGTCCGCGTGGAACTCCTCCTTTTTTACAGTCGGTTAAAAAGTAGCCTCTGTCCTTTCTCAGGCTCCAGACTTTCTTCTTACCAAATTTCATTTAAATCGGTCCAGTAGTTTTAGCGTGAAAGCGTAACAGACAGACAGACAGACAGACAGAGTTACTTTCGCATTTATAATATTAGTATGGATTAAATATTGTAGTAGTCGATTAAAATTCGTTTTTTTTTGAAATTTGACTAAAGCATAATTTGTATATAACTAGTTTAACCTTACTAATCCCGACTTCTCGATTCGGTATATATATATATTCGAATTATTTTATACCATTGTATACCGAACCGCCAATCTCAAATTAAGTAAGACCGAAATCCAATCTCAAAGTTAAGTAAGGCCTTATACAAGCCTTACTTAATTTTAGATTGGATTTTGGCTTAGGCATTACATATATTATGATCCAAAACGTTTCTTAGCCTCTTAAGCCTTGTTGCTTTTCTTACCATGAATTGACATATACTGTCCGCCATCTTGCCAATCGATGTATCCAACGTGCATGACGTGTTTGATAAAGTTTCCTGGCAACAGTTCTTGAGGGAATTCATCAAATATTTCAGTGAGAACCTTCGCTTCAAGGTCACTGTTGAGCACAGCCAGGTGGCCGCCCTCTCCAGAACACGCTGAAAAGGCTCGAGGCCATGTCAAGGGTAAGGGATGGAACTTGTAGCAGGATCCAGTGCGTGCGTCCAATTTATACCCTGGAATTAAAAGTACACGTCAGACATAATGTCCAGCAGTTTAAGATATGCTGAGTATCGTAGTTAGTGAAAGTTGTCTTTAACAACGCGATAGGCATAGAGGATTCAGAAGGTCTACTAAATTTCGAATACATTGAGCAAGTAATGGTCAAAAAGAACGAGGTACTTGTTGTATAGGGATGACAAAAGGAAAACGGAGACGAAGAGTAAGATGAAAATTGTTGTACCAAAAAGTTAAATATGATAATATAAAACGTCATTTTTAGACTGTTCAATATTTACCATTGTCTAATGTTCCACATTCATTCAAAGTTAGACTTTCTCGTTCTTTCCTGTAGCAGATGTATGGGAAGACATCTGAGCATTTGACATCAGCTAGAGTTCCGTTAGCCATCATGAGAATACAAGCCTCGCTATTTTCGTAATTATCAGGTTCGCCTGGTGCCCATTCAAATCTTATCCTGGACAATGGTTTGCCTAGAATAATAAAATTTAAACAAAAGAAAATCACACTCAACAAACCCAACTTTAGTGAACACTGTATGCGGTAATAATTTAAGTTATTTATTATAAGCTTTTGCAAAATAGATACCAAAGGTAAGTACCTATAGGAATGTAAAAGATTTCTTTTATTTTGATTTGGACGATAGATTCTTGCATAAGAACAATCCTTCTTCCAATTATTTAATGAATGGCGAATACCCACATGGAAAATAACTTGGTAACTTTATCTCATTGAGTAATTTAACATGAAATTTCTTACAGAAATTGAATTATACACTTTCAGTTATTTAAAGAAGGAGAGACTGTTTTACCTTCTATAGAGAAGTAATCGCCTTCTGAGTAAATAGCAGAAATCCCAGTGAAGATACCGCGTGGTGGCTGTGATTTTGGCATAATCTGTCTCATGGCCCTTGACATAGCGTTGTTTACTGGCGAGGCTAACGCTCCACCTATGATTATGGTAATTAGTACAAAGAGAAATCATATTGACATAGTATAATATAAATCATAAAATTAAAAATTATGACAATGCTATCTCTGAAAATATTTGAAGATTCAAATCATTGCTAAATTGAAATTTAATCTTTTTAATAGGTTCCAAAGAGTACGTGGCCGACACAACATAAATCCAGTGCAGTCGAAGACTGCCTTACTCTCAAAAAGGTATTCTTGGAATGACTCCAGAAATGAAATTGACAAAATTCATAAATTTAAAAAAGCACCTTGCTCGTAGGAATGGCAATCAATGAATTTTTGACAGATAAATAAATAAATGTAAGGATACTAATAACTAATTAACATGCTGCATGCACATGTAAGACAAAAGGTACAACATAGTGCAACTATCCTTGAACTTTATATTACCTATGTTGGTCAAATAAAAGATTTGATTTGATTTGACAGTTTGCTAGTGGATTTTACATACCTTCATTATAGCATCTCATTCGAGCATTTTTCCAATTCGCTGGTATCCTGTGCAGCTTCAACCAGCCATCAGCATCCCCGTTATATTTATAGTCATATCTATATTGTCCATCTAAAAATGAAATAAGCAACGTTTATTGCCTCACTATAAATGAAAAGCATTGATTTTATAATTTCATATTACAGTCAAGATTTGATTCCCGAACACAAAAGTGATATTTTATTATTATCGTTACTTATATTTTTCGTTACTTACTTTTTTTTGCTATGGCAATATCCGAAAATAATAATCTTGACTTGAAATAAATTATCTTTTAAGGAAAACAGATATAATTAAAATTGTTTAAGCTGATTGGAAGTCGTGTTGTTAGAAACTGGTTTAAGACTCAGCCGAAGACTATACAAAAACCAAATTTTAGTTAATATTATTGATAATATGATGCATTTCTATTCATGGCTGTAAATCAAGCATCCAATTATAGTGCACAGTTAAATGATTCATCTATAAATCACGAGATTCATTTCAGTGCATTTATTAACTATTAGCGGTCCCGGCTAACGTCGTCCTTCCCGTTCGATTGTTTCATCAAAAATCCCTAATAATATTATAAATGCGAAAGTAATTCTGTCTGTTTGTCTGTTACGCTTTCACGCTAAAACCGATTTAAATGAAATTTGGTACAAAGAAATTCTGGAACCTGACAAAGGACATCGGCTATTTTTAACCGGCTGCAAAAAAGGAGGAGAGGACGAAGTCGCGGGCAGAAGCTAGTATTATTATATGTCAAAGTTTTCTATCACATACCTGTAATATAAATTAAACGTAAAATAGTATTGTTTTTAGACTATTTCAGGCATTTTTTCATTCTCGTACAATTATGCTAACCAAAACAATAACATAGCATACAATTTTACCAAAAAATAAACTCACCTGCGAAATAAATTAAAATTACGAACAAAAAGCAAGTTAACATAATATCAAACACGTCTTTTATAAGCACAGTGCGATATAAACTGGCTTTAAAAACGAGAAACGGGTTGTCTTTATAAAAATCACTTATTGGTTACCTATATTATTTTCATCAAAATGCACGAAATTCAACCTAATGAACATTTAAATTAAACTAAATGTGATTAAAGTCAAAGGGGTTTCCTAGACAAGTGCCAGTCGATAATGAAGAACGAAAAAAACGAATTTAAAATTGTATGGATTTGATGTAAAGTAACGAAATGTCATTTTTAGTTAAAGAAGTACGTCGAAGTTATTAAAACGGATTTATAAACGTCAGCAAATAAAGTATGATAAGTAAGCAAGTTAAATCTGTTATAATTGTTACATTCCAATGTGCAATAACCGCGAAGGCATCAGAAATGATTAAATTCCCTACTGTAAAGTTACAAAGTTTAAAAAGTAATTTCACCACCAACCAATCAGAATATAAAATTATTTATTCAACAAACTATCTAAAATACAATGTATAGTATGTAATTCGTTAATTAAACATATGCAGATATTACAAGATAACTTTCCGCTGCATTATACTGTGACTCAGGGCAGGTGGATGACCTGGAGGGGACATTGACCTGTAAAATATAAACATAATATATTTACTTTAACACTAGTTATAAAAAAAATATTCGGCTACAAATACTACTAAAATTCGAAATATGCGCATAGAATTCTTAAAATGAAGGTTATTAAGATTATCGATTTACCTATTATACACAAGGGGGCCTAGACAAGTGCCCGAACGTCAAACGCTTTCTGCCGGCGACAATTGCAAACGCCGGAACGTTTACGCCAAACTTTGGTTAGACAGGATCCAAAAATCGCCATAAACGCTCAGTCGATCGCGATAAACGCCAAAAAGTTGAATATTGTCTATGGTTACGATTTTTGAAATGTCAAAATGGAAAGGTGACGTCACTTTTAAAAGAGATTTTTACGACGCGGTAAATAACAAGTTATTTACGTAATTATTTTAAATTTAAACGCTCCATCTAATACTTTTATGTACCTAAAATTATTACTATTAATATTTTCACAGTTCTATCAGTTTGATTAGCGCAATTAGTCGTATATAAGTATTTTACAACGGATGTTTCTTTTGAAAAACACTTACTAAAGTATCCTTCAAATAAGTACATGATATATGCTTTACATATATATAATTATATTAAATGAAGCTAATAATATTTTAGAATGAATATAAAAGTATTGCGTTTTGATAATTTTTTTGAATGATTTGGTACTTTGATTGATTTCTGAACGTTTTTATGTTGACTGTCAGAACGAATTATTATATTGATTGATGATTATTTTTCTGCTAATGCTGTGTTTATAATAAATATGATAAGTTTATTAATGGCAAATGAAGAGTTTTATAAGATAAGTGCTTGTGCAGTGAGAGTTTCTCTAGGCAGTGACTGACGATGTAATTAGTCAGACGCAACGGTCCAGTTGAAAGCTATGCCCGAGTGTGATTTTAGTATAATGTATAATAACCCTTGTTATACATTACACCTACTTAAGAAGATAATTATGTTAACTTCGACTTCTATTTTAATAGAGTGACGTCGGTTTGTAGCATGATAAAGGTATCACAATCTTATTATTATTCTCTTTATTGCAACCATAGTACCTACCTACTTATTCGCGACACCAAATCTATTAGTTATAAGTTGAATTATGTATAGAAATAAGTCAATAAAACAGTAGAATTAATTAGCCAAATAAGAAATAAATAAATTAAAAGTTATATAAAAAAGTAGGTAAAAAGTAGATAAAATCTGATTAGCTATCACCAAGTAAATAATGAATACATAGTACTAAATATAATTGTGAACCCAGATGGCCCTTTATTATTTTTTAACATACATAATAGGTACCTAATAACCTGTAGGTACTTGTACAGGTTATTTAGGTACAATAATTAGGTAGCCCTTTGTCGGTTGGCAATAAATCTGATCTGTGCTGTTTTCTTCTGCAGGAATATCACTGACTGAGAAAAAGTGTATAAGAATTGAGTGTCATGTTGACCATGTTGTGCAAGATATATTGGGCTGGCCACCTCGGGATGACAATGATGTGTCCTGGTTTCAATCACACACCTCCACTAAATATTAAGCACAATGCAAAGTCTGTCTTACATATAATGTTTTGTGTATTGCTCCTCATGAAATCTTGATTCTGTATTAAAGATCTGCATCAGCCGTGGTCTTATTAGAAAACTGCATTCACCTTATAAATACATTCATATTTTACTAAGTACCAATTGTTTTATTTTAGGCATTAAGTAATTAATTATTTATATAAATCTTGATGGTATTTAAGAGATAAGGAAATATAAGTAAGTATGGGATTGATTATTTAAAGAATATTTTGTAACTTAATATTTTTTGTCTTTGTATGAATAATTGTTTATTTCTAAAAGATATTTGCCAATAGGCTGTAGTTAACTAAATAAGTCACATGGTAAATAATATTTGTGTGTACAAATTGCCCAATAGCCTAACTTGTTAATTAACTATTTATTTCCTATTGTAAGTATATTATTATAAGTTTGTATTTTGTAGCTCCACTTGACTTGATGACAAAATAGTAATATGTGTATCATGTGTGGCGTGGGATATAAAATATTATAATTTTAATTTGGCATTCACATCAATTATTGAAAATAATAAAACTAATTGCTATCACAAATCTGTTAGTTTATAAATCAAAAGGAACTTAGGTGAAGAGAAATAGTATAGATCTGCCTATCCTTATTAGAAAAATAAGTTTTTTTTCATTCATTTATGTAAGTATCGCAATGTGCTACCACCCACTAAACCAGGCAAGTTGATTTTTTTCTGTTATCTCTAACTAAATCATTAGAACTAGGTAAGTACTAAGGAGGTAGGTATTTGTGATAGTATATATATAAATAAAAATAATAATCTAGTAAGGTAGGTACCTACAGCTATTTGTTACCTAGGACTCTAACGCCAAAATAAATAAGAGAAGGTACGAAGAATCTGCAAAGACCAATCAATAGCATAATTAAACCTATGGACACAATTTACATTATGTTGATACCTATAGGTATTTAGCTTTATTGCAGTCAGTAAGTAAGTATGTTTTTATGTGAAATTATAAGCAGCTTTTATATTATATACCTACTATATGAAAAGTAAAGGTACCTACCTACCTATTTCATTGTGTGTAGGTATAAATTACTATTAATAAATCTATACTAATATTATAAAGCTAAAGAGTTTGTTTGAACGCGCTAATCTCAGGAACTACTGGTTCGAATTGAAAAAATCTTTTTTTGTTGGTTAGACCATTTATCGAGGTAGGCTTTAGGCTATATAACATCACGCTGCGACCAATAAGAGCGAAGAAACAGTGGAAAATGTGTAAAAATAATTTATATAGGTCTACTAACTAACACTAGGTGCAATTCTTAATAGGTAGGTGCCTTACTATTTAGACGTCACTTTATTTTAATTGATAATAATATATAAAGAGTATAATAAATAAATACTAAATAAATAAATCATTTGAACCTAGGAATGTGTAATTATTTACATTTTTTTTTACATCAAAGCAAATTATCTACTCCGTATTATCAACAGCTGATCGAAGACCCGCCATTTTGAATCGTTTACGTCCAGGGTCGAGTGGACGCCAGCTCGGCGTTCACGGTGATCGTTCGTGGGCGTTTACGATTGTCAAAAGTGGTTGTTGGCTAACCTCATGTATGGGAATTTGCAATCGCCATAAACGCTTTCTTGCGTTCAGCGTCTGAACGAATTCAAAAGTGGGACTTTGTCTAACCCCTCTCTACTCGTTTGGACGAGATGACGTCACGAACGTTCGCGGCTGTCAAATCCCATACATTTTGAATCGTTTCGTTTAACGTTTACGTTGAACGTTGGGCACTTGTCTAGGCCCCAAGATCTGTCCTATGAATGTATCTCTTTTGCCATTGATGCTAATGACAATGGTAAAAAAATATCAATATCGATATAAAGTAATGATACCGCTCTATTCGAGGGAAGTATACTAATAATATAATGTCGGCATAATACATAGAGTAAAACCCTACGTTACTAGTATGTGTGACGTAACAATGTTAACATATATTGTAGACCTACGTTGCTTTGCGATTACAACTGTGAAACACCTAAATATACTATGTTTGTAAATGAAGTGTTAATCTTTAAATGTGCCCAAAGTGTTTCTAGCAATATACATTGGTACCTAAGTACTGCGTATAATATCGAACACCTAGATCTAAAGGGAAAATTGAAACTCTGAAGTTTTGATTTATGCATACCTTCCTTACAGCAAAATCTACCAATAAAACAAATTTAAGCTAACTCTTCTAGCATCATTTAAGCATAAATCACAAAACTCCTGCATGCACAGGGACATATTAATCAGTGTCTCGACTCTCCTGAAATAAGAACTTTTTGAGTTAGCTCCCTTTAGATCTAGGTGTGCGATATGATTGTCTTGTCAATGAGGGCCACCGCGTGTCAGAAATCCGCTAGATGCGCTAGTGTAGAATGAGGTCTAGCTATCATGTACCACAGGCCAGTAGCTTGCCTCACATTGGTGGAACATGACAGCTAGACCTCATTCTACACTAGCGCGTCTAGCGGATTTCTGACACGCGGTGGCCCTTATTGAAATAGGTAAAATACTTAGGATGTTCCTCGTCCCAGTCCTGCAAAGTCTTGCAAAGGTTTTGCAATTCCACGGATGACTCCTTAAATTCCCCGGGAGCATCTCGGTGCATCTTGCAAAACTTACACGATTTGCATTTACAGACTAGTTAACAGAAAAGAAACGGGTAAATGTACGAACTTCATAATTACCATTGGATTATAAGTAGGTAAGACCTATTTAATAATCGGTTGATGCAAGTTCATTATTCTTAAGACAAGCCTCAACCATACTTTTCTCCTTACTCAAGGATAAAAGTCTATAAGTATTCAGGGATCTCAAGGTAAACTTTTAAATATCTCTCCGGTTTTCAAAACAAGGCTCTTCAAACCAACAACCACACGTTTTCTATACTAATATAATAAAGAGGAAAAGTTTGTTTGTTTGATTGGATTGAATAGGCTCCTAAATGACTGGATCGATTCGAAAAATTCTTTCACTGTTGGAAAGCTACACTATTTCCGAGTGACATAAGCTACAAAAAAAGCGATCTGGGCTAAGCCGGGGCGGGCCGCTAGTCTGTTATAAGGATAAGGTAACGGCAACCATTTTGGACTTTGTGTCTTATTGCGACTCATTAGGGGAATATGTGTTGGCATTTTGTCTACCAGATTTGTATGGATTATAAATTGATGATTTTACCTTAGGACCCAAAATAATATATGATAATATTATTAGAGCGATGGGCATCTTTTCCTTTGAATTCGGACCGGAGCTGTAATTGATTGACTGACCTTTCCTTTCTTCGTCCTTTTTTCTTTCCAGTTTGGTAAAAGGATTAGCTTCTACATACTCCCGGGATCCTAATGTGCACTGTGACTGAAAAACCTTTGGTACAAACGTAGGTTGTATTATACCTGAAAAATAGAATTATATAAAGTATACAATTTGCATTAAATAAACAGCAATTTTAAATGCACACAATTTTAGGGAAATATAAATGTTCAATGATGCTTAAATTGATACACCTTTTATCTTCTACTTCAGCAATCATTATGAACTGAAGTTTGTAATGCCAAGGATATAGTTGGTATGGCTAAATTTAAAAATTTAAAGCTAATATAATAAAGAGGAAAATTTTGTTTGTTTGTTTGGTTGAATAGGCTCCAAAACGACAGGACCGATTTGAAAAATTCTTTCACTGTCGGAAAGCTACACTATTCCCAAATGCTATAAAAAAAGATGATTCGTGCGAAGCCTGGGCAGCTAGTATGATATAAAGGGAGAAGCTGACTTAATTACTAAAAAAATGCAGGGCCTAAATTATAAGGGCGAGAAACTAAAAATTTTGCACAGGGGTTCTTTTTATACCGTAAGGGGGGGACCAGTAAGAAAGAATTGTGAAAATTTGCATCCTAAGGGGATAAATCGTGCGCAGACGAAGTTGCAGACAGAAGCTAGTATTTCAAAAGATTTAATGACGGTACTTACACGGAAATACTAATAAACGTGAGAAGCAACAATATATTACAATCTAATTTAAAGTAAATAAAGAAACCAAAGGTCAACTCCAACAAATGGTCCTTGAGGGTAAAGAAAGCTGCAACTAAAACTTCGTTCACGTACAAGCCATTTATTCCATACAAACTTGGAAACTTCGTTTTACACACATACAAGTAGTGGTGTAAGACTTTGGATTAAAAAAACAGACTAACTTCCAAGAACTTCTCAGTACATACTAAATTAAGTAGGTACCTACGTATTAGAAGTTTTATGTTTGTGTACGCAGAACACTTTATCTTTTAGAATCAGTGTAAGTACATTCGAATGTTAGTCTTTTATGAGATACTGCTTGTATTTATAAAAATGAGGAGTAGATTGTTTCCGTTTATGTACCTATTATTTGTATAGTAATTGAAAATACTAATAGGCGATACAATTGTAATAATTAGGTCAAGTGTAATCAGAAAAGTCGAAAATTCATCACCATACCTTTAATTTCAATATCTTCCAGAACTGAAAGTGCTGTATCTTCTTTTTCCGCCGGTGTTACTTCGGAAGTAATCGTTTCAGAAATATTACTTTGAGATACATTAGTAAAAAGATCTGCCTCCTGCATAACAATAATAACAAAGTGGTTTTATGTGTAAAAATTGAATTAATTATCTATGTAAATTTGATATCCATTTTACGTCGTCAATTCAAGAATACAGTAATTTGATTCTGTAACGTGCTCAATATATTATTATTATTGATTGATTTTTTTCTGCTAGATTATCCCACAATTTCATCAATTAGTCTTAGTCTTGTTAGCGAACCGTATAGGTAATCAATACTTACAGGTTTCACCATTAAATGACGTATTGCTTCATTACTATTAATAAAATTCCAGAAATCACAGCATTTCTTTTGTACAATACTATTATCAATAGACTCTTCTGGTGTAAAGTCTATAACTAGATGTTGGGCTAATAAAGACTGCCCACAATCTTGATCACCAAACATACTACTTAATACAACTTTTTTTGTATCCGATTCATTATTTGTATCTTTACTTGGTAACGGGCTCATAAGAATCTCCTGAAATGAATTCCTCTGTGATGTATTTATGTCGGTTTTAATACGATCGTCCATCATAAAATACCAATTATGAGAGTGCTTTAAATACTCGTGTAAATATGATTTAAATAACAACGTCATTGAAGACTTATGAGCTATTTAAAAAAAATGTGACGGCCAGTTCTGTAATAGGTAGAAGGTACTTTAAGGTTGGAATGAAATAACTATAATAGATTCACAATTCAACTGTAAGATATATTAGAAGAAATAAAATAAATGGATATCTTCGGACAATTCACACTAATTGATCTAGTCCCAAACAAAGCAAAGTTTGTATATAATATGGATACTTTTTTCCTCATATTTCCTCAAATTTTAAATAATAAAGATCGATGGAATTAAAAAAAAATTTCAAATGTTATTTTCGCCAAAGTGTCATTTACGCCCCTTTGTGCATAGATATGGCTAGTACAGTCACCATCAGATATATTGTAAGGTACAAAAACATCAAATACAATTTACTTATACATATTCAGTACGAATCTTTATAATCACTACGCTATATGCAGATTTGATGTCACAGGCGTCCTCGACGAAGGTTCGGAAACAGGTCTGTTTCCGTCGACTATTCAGACCCTTGGGACAAAAGGACACTTCACAGGTTAATGATGCCTTTTCTGTCTACCAACTACTAAAAGATTAAAGAACTTTGTGGTAACCGAAATAGATCCGTATTGTGCAGGGCGTAGTGATGATATTTATATAAAGTTTCTTTAACTATACTTGGTTGTGCAAAGGTCTCACTGGGTAACTTTTAATGGATTATTCTTAACTCTTATCTCGCTAACAGTGTTAATTGAGTGATAAACTAGATTGAACCTGACTAAGCTCGAACTATTTTTCTACTATGCCTAAACAATTCTACCACTTCAGTAGGTTCAGTAGTCAGTACCTATCAATAACGTGAGTTTATCCTTACTAATATTATAAAAGCAAAAGTTTGCGAGAATGGATAATATTATATTATGTCAGTTTATCTTTCACGCAAAAACTACGCACCGATTTTTATTAGATACTTAGCTTACACATGGCTTACAAGTGTTTAAAAGTCGGACTTTACTGAACTTTTAAATCATTAAGGCAACATGAATATTATAAATACCGTCGAAACCCCTAACTTCACCTAGACTACCATACTTCGCCTAATTTTACATAATTTCAAATTTACAAGTTATTTCTATGGCAGGCTTTATATAATAACTTTAAGTATAAAGTATTTTTTATGACTGGCAGTATTCTGTGGACAATCTGTGGCTAATTTCATATGGTTGGCGTCTAGTGCAGTTTATTCGTGACGCCGACAGCACGTTTTTTTCAAGACGTGAATGAACTTTGATTTTAAGGAGTGTTGCAGACCAGATAAATTTATTTTTATTATACAGGTATATGCTATAACTATCGCTTTATCAATTGACACTATTAATTAATAGATATATTACGTTTTTAAGTCATAATAAAAGTAATTGTTCATTAGGGCATTTGGACATCATGTTCGTGCCAAACTTCGCCTGCCCTTAGGGATGGCAAATGTACTGTACAAAATTTATGTAAAAATTATAAGATTTCAATTAAATGAATAATAAGACTTGTTTCTACTTGTAAAGTGTAGTGGAGTATTTAAAATTATCAGATACTTAGAACCCAGTGGAAAGCGTTCAATTTTAGCTGATAAATTACCCGGCAGAAAGTGGGCATACCGTTTTTTGAAGAGATACTTACAAACCATAAAAAGCAACCGTGCAAAAAAAAAACTCCTTTTAAAATAAATGAAATGAAATTATTTTAAAAAAATAAAGTTGAATAAAACACTATACCCTCTTTTTTCTTGGCATGCTAGATAAATGCGTGATTTTTAGCAGCCCTAGCTTCGTCACTGTCAATGTATGTAACTAACGTCATATTGCACTCATACTTCGCCTACCCCTCTTTTCTAGGAAATAACAGTAATCTGACGTTGTTTAAGTTCATACTATATTATCACACTTCAAACCGAAGAGACTTGTCGTGAGTAGATCCCATCAATGTTTATTATAAGCGGTCAGGCATACATAGGCGAAGTTAGGGAAAAATACCCATTCTTCGCCTAGCACCATTTTGTCCATTTTTTGCCATATTAGCCATTGAAATTCAATGCTCTAATGGTCTCTAAAGATGGACAGGAGTCCTTTAATTAGTTTTTTTCTTTGAACGGTCTAGAATACTTTCAAATTAACAAGTTATGTTGCAAAATATGCCAAAATCCAGGCGAAGTTTGGGGTCTCGACGGTACCTAATTGTAAGGCTTACGTCTCAATATATTGAAGGTATACACCTAAAATGCACACACATTGTAAAAAATTGGGACAAAATTTAATATACTTACGCCAAACAAATTAATTATAGAAGTTTTATTTCAAACTTAAGCTTGACATAAATCTCTAATTGGACTAAATTGTTTTTTTCAAGTAGGTAGGTAAGTAATCACGACAGCTCTTGTACTTTCGTCCAGTCTAAGGATTTGCGTAGATTTACCCTTTTCATTATTTATTGACGCGTGATCAAATCCAATATTTGTACATAACAATCGTAGAACCCTTCTCTATTTGCCTGTCAATATATTTTATGTCAAAGGCAGATCTACTAGATATAGGTATATAACGAATGAATATTAGAGTACCTCTGTTGAGATGGTTCTGGTCTATACTAATATAATAAAGAGGAAAGGTTTGTTTGTTTGTTTGGATTGAATAGGCTCCAAAACGACTGGACCGATTTGAAAAATTCATTCATCATTTGGGAAGCTACACTATTCCCGAGTGACAAGGCTATAAAAAAAAGGATCCGTGCGAAGCCGGGGCGGACATATTATATATTTTGAAAGAGTCAGTTATATTTTGTCAATCACTAGCGACTAGCCCCGGCTTTTCGCGTAGTAGAGCATTATGCCCGTAACAGTTTGTGAGACACATGTCACTTTCTACGTCCGCATATAAATCAAAAATAGTTTTATGAAGATTTCAGGTTATTCAACCAATCAGATGGAGATATGAAACTTGTGTGTGTGTTTTAAAAGCTCTAAGGAGTATTGATATTATTTTTTAAGCAAATCACTCTCAAAATAACTGTCTACCCCTTTTTACCTTGTAAGGAGATGATCTTCAATAATATACCATACGCACCCTTCCATCAATTAAAGAGTATACCTACTCATGCAAAATTTGAAATACCAAGGAACCACGTTGTCGCTTACAAACTTTGCGTTTTCATCCCCTTTATCTTATGCCTACGTCATATAAAGAACACACCATCCATTATAGATTTCTATATTTTAGAACAATTCGCTCACAGCCTAGCTTTTTCTTCAGACATAACAGGTTTGAAGTCGAAACGACCGAAAGCGCCACCAAAACCGCTTTTCATTAAACACCCCTCTGTGAAATTGGCCACATGCGTACCCCCTTTCGTTTCCCCAGATTCAATAAAGCCTCTTTACGTAGGCCAAATTGAATTCCAAATCAAAAACATCCACATGCCTTCTTGACATACATTACATAACCTGCACGTCTAGCGATCGTATTTTTACAAAACATCTTAACAGTATTTTGGTTCAACCTAATATAAACTCTGAGTATTTGAGTTAAAGTTGAGTTTTGTGTGTAGGTACTGGTGGATGTGGTGTGACGTGTGGTGATATGCATTCAGCGACAAGGTTTAATGGCGTCTGAAATATGCACAGGCCATCTTTTAGCATGGTCGTTGCAAGTCGTTGCAGTTTACGGTGAACCTGTGAATAGTGAATGACAGGACAAAATGTTGCAGGTTGTAAGGTCGATTTGCAACAATGTCATTCTTAAAACTAGAAAAATGTAAGTAGACAAGCAAATAATCTGTTTTATATTTAAAGTCTTGCTGATGCAAAATGCCTAAGCATATAAAGTATCTACACTAATGTAATAAAGAGGAAAGATCAGTTTGATAGTATTGAATAGCCTTCAAAACGAATTGTCTGATATGAAAAATTCTTTGACTGTTGAGAAGCTACAGTATTCCTGAGTGACATAGGCTAGGTATAGAATATTTTGAAAAAACAAACTTATCCTTGCGAAACCGGGGCGGGTCACTAGTATGTAATTATATACCTAGTCAGCTATTTTTACGAGTTAATTGGGTAAGTTACTTACAGTACGAATACGTAATTTAAAGGTGTGTTACATTTAGAATTAGTTTACTTACAAAGTAATCTCGTAAATGTACATCAGTAGTTTTAATTAACTAGCGAAGCCTATATTCGTTAGTTAATTAGAATTTTATTTGCTCAATGCATTCTACAATTTTTATAATAAATTAGCTTCTGCCCGCGACTTCGTCCGCGTGGAACACCTCCTTTTTTGCAGTCGGTTAAAAAGAAGCCTATGTTCTTTCTCAGACTTTCTTTGTACCAAATTTCATTTAAATCCGTAGTTTTATAGTGAAAGCGTAACAGTCAGACAGACAGACAGATATAGTTACTTTCGCATTTATAATATTAGTAGGGATAGCAAATTCAATAATAAAAATAATAGCTAATTTAATTTAATAGTATTTTCAATATTCAAGAACGTTTATTAGGTACAAATTATGTTCTGAAATATTATTATGTTATACGACTTGAATTTCTCGTACTTAGTCTAGGTAGGGTGAAATTTTACCTGAATTTACTTTTGTAATTAGCTAACGAAGATCCTAACTAACGTGTTCATAATTCTCTCCTCAAACTTGAAGTAAGTACTTAGTAGTAGAAACTTTAATATCTTGCCTACTGTAACTTTCAAGAGCTAATGATTTCAGAACTAAATGTTGCGATCTTTTAAAACTGCAAAAACATTTTTTCCGATAATCAATACGTACTTGAGTAATCGATTTCACTCTATAATAATTTTAATTATGTAAGTATATCATTATTAAACTTCTAGGTAGTACCTAGGTATATTATGTAAAAAGGAATTGATATTCGGTAGTCTTGCTAAATCTCGAGAATAGCTGGACAAATTTGGCTAATTTTGACTTCCAAATATTCGTGGAAGTCAACAAAAGGTTTAAACGGCGAAAAATACGAGAAAAAGATATGATGAAAAATAAATTTTCTCATAAAACGTGGTAGGTTAACAGGGAACTGTACATAAATAGACCGTAAAAAAGAAGTGAGTATAAAATCAATATTCGCGAGTCAAATCCATACCGTAGCTATATAATAATGAAGTATAAGTACCAACCTACCTACTGAAGTAAGAAAATTTAAGAGCATCAAAATGCATAAATAAATTATCGAGAATAAATATTTATACAAAACGGGTCCGGCGTGCTTGAAGTCGGGGCAAAAATGTTAAGCAAAGTTTTAAACTGCTCCATAAATATCACTTTATGAAGTATCGCGTAGGCGTTGAAACTTGAAATATTTATGAAGAAGAGGCATAGATTAACAATTGTGTAGACGCGGCCAACATCTTGATCCGCGTAGAGTGAGTTTGTCTTTCACTGTCGTTTAGTTGACGCTTCACGTCATTGTATGGCTAGGTAATTATGTTTATTTGTTTTTTACATTTGCCTAACGTAAATATTGACTTTCTGGTAATAAGCAAGATACCTAATATAAATAGCAAAAAAAAAACGCGGAAGTTTGTAAGATTGTACGGGGATTTATGGATGTTTGTTCCTCTTTCACGCAAAAACTACTCCATGGATTTTGATACAACTTTACAAAAACATAGTTTACACACTATATTTTTATAACGATATTGTGTTGTGTAAAATACTCATCCTGCGCAAAGGAAATCGCGGGCAGAAGCAAGTATTTAATACGTTGCATGAAATGCGTTTAACCTGAAAAAACTAATTTGGCGCTAGTAGCGCGCAATGATCACAGATAATAAACTAAAAAACCTCATAAAGTTATAGGGCACAGGTAATAGACGTTCAGCCAAGTGTTATAAAATAGAATTGCATCTACAATGCTTACACTGAATTTTATATACCTACTTAATGAACTTCTTGAATCCTCTTTTCAAAAACAAATTTTAATTTTATTCATTAAAAAATAGCATACATAATAGCAATAGAGGGGTTTATCGATTTTTTTGCAAATGTGGCGGCGTGAAAAAAAAACTTTTATATTCATTATCACGCAAATGCCGATTCTATATTATATTATAATTCTATGAATGCGGTTTTGCGCTTATCCCGGGGTAAACCGACATTTTTATTTTGTTTCAAAGTCGATTGACAGCGATTTATTTATATTTTGATCGGATTTTGATTAACATACATTTAGGAAGCTCCTGAAAATATTCATAGATTTCGTTTATATGTCAAATTTGTGCCACTTTAACGTTTTATTATTATGACACACGATTTTTTATTAAATTCTATAATACGTACCGACAAGGAAGGATCTTTGAACATTTGAAACACCGTCATTGTTATCTATACTTCTATACTAATATTATAAAGCTGAAGAGTTTGTTTGTTTGAACGCGCTAATCTCAGGAACTACTGGTTCGAATTGAAAAATTCTTTTTTTGTTGGATAGACCATTTATCGAGAAAGGCTTTAGGCTAAATAACATCACGCTGCGACCAATAGGAGCGAAGAAATAGTGGAAAATGTGTAAAAAACGGGGAAAATATGAAGCCTTATGAAGAAGTGACAGAAGACTTTGACAGATCTTTGACGAAACAAGCGGACGGGCAGGACGACGTCTAGTCGCTAGTTTTAGACTATAGGTACTTAAGTAAATATAAGCCAATAATACTCCTTAAACGTTCTACTAAGCGTTTTCTTTAACTTAAAAACTGAATTGTTATACGACTTTAAATAAAACATTATCGTCTGAAATATGCTCCAATCATCATAACATAAATGCAAACAAAGCATGACAAGCCTAAGATAAGGTTTCTCCCATTTTAGAAGTTCTAAGTTTTATTAAGCAATTTAGTTCTAAGTTCGTTGAAAGTTTTAACTTTCCTTTATGCTTCTACTGAAGAGCCTCTGAAAGTTTATAATGCACTAAAATTGTATAACATCTCTTATTATATTATTTCTAGCGTTCGTTGAATTTTATTTGTCTAACCGTAATAAATTCAGTATGTATGAATCATTCATGTTGAAGGCTTTTGCGCTAGTAAAGTAAACCTTTACAATAAAATCTTCAAACTACAACCAAACATTTTTTCCTAAAGATTGATGATTGGGAAACTACCTAAAGCAATAGGGGCATTTATAACGTCTGATATCTGCCTTGGCTTGATTCGAACCTGCAACCTTTGCTTTAGAGTCAGGGGCAAATATAAGCGGTCCGTTGGTTTAGTGGTGCTGATACCTTACCTTGTCATTCTCTCTAATTCCCGTCAAGATTGTCCAATAAAGAAGAACTCAAAAGTGTTTCCTTCTACACGAAGCTTCTGCGAGCCTATGATAAACTGTCGACTGTGATATTTTCCCGACATAATATTGAGAACATTGTAGACAAGGAGAGGGTTTGTTGTGTCGATATTGTTTCGTTGTCGATATAATGAAATAAGAGACGACATCGACAAGATAAGATTTCTCGTTGTCGTCAGCGTCACCGATTTTTTACAGATCACCACAAAAATAAGACAACATCGACATAACGAGATGTCGACTCTACGATCATAGGCAGTATGGTTTTGTCTTCCACATTGTCAACATCTCACAGATCTACTGTGTCTATGATGAAACATGTATATAAAACTTTTTAACCTTTCCTTTTGCTTCACGGTTTAGCAAAGTATTCATAACTGTACCATTCCCCAGCTTCATATAAAATTCAGAACGTTCGGATTTTACGCAAGCCAAGAAGGTCATAGGATTTATATATTAGGTATATTTCACCAAAGAGTTTCGATATAAGCTTCCTCAGTTTTATAGCTCACATAAAATCAGTTCTAGCTAAAATACCGCGTGTCGTGGCTCAGGTCGTATACGCACGCGAGGTCGTAAGATTATATTTCGTGTTAGGTTTAGAAGCTGATTTTGCACGGTAGGTACAAAATTTTCTTTTGTTTTACAATGGTATGTTTATAAGTGATACTATCCGGTAGATGATATGTTTTTGTTTCAAAATCAAATGTGCTCTATAAAACAAAGAATCATTTAATTGGGTGCAGTCGTTCGGAAGTTATGCGTTAGGTACATATTATATTTCGGTGATTTATTTTGATATAGGTATATTTACGTGACTTTACGTCAGTCTTGTGTAATAATTTTCTATTCTAATAATACTTTGAATATTGACGATAGGTATAAATATATATTAAATAATAATAAAGTTTTAGTCAACATCATTATTATCGTCGGCTATATTAAGAGCGTTTAGGTACTTTACATAATTCTTCACTTTAACTCCTAAGCACGCCCTTGCCATTGGCCGACCTGACCTTCCAGTGAAATTATAATGCAGAAATAAATAAAGGCGCATTTTATGTTTGTGGAAAAAAATGTCGAGTATAAGTGCCCTAAGTTACGCTGCAAAAAATACTGCAGGCATTATGTAAATGAGAAAAGCCGTCATTACAAACAGAAAGGTGAACTTTAAGTTTGCACGTAGATATACCGTAAGTCAAAATAAGCACAACAAAAGTGGGACAAGGGGAAAGTGGGGTTGAAGTCGGTGATCATGATAATTTTTACCGTTTCATGATATTACTAGCTTCTGCCCGCGACTTCGTCTGCGTATGATTAGTATTTTACACTATATCGTTATAAAATATAGCCTATATGTTATTCTGATGTATAAGCTATATTGTGGTAAAGTTTCATTCAAATCCATTCAGTAGTTTTTACGTGAAAGAGTAACAAACATCCATACATCCATACATCCATACATCCATACTTACAAACTTTCGCCTATAATATTTCATGATGATATTATTATGTTTTGTGATAAATTTATATCATTGCATTTCGAAACCCTGATTATTCTATGAAACTATTTTATTATGAAACATTAGGTTATTCTTAGATTAAATTACTTAATATATTTTACTTACTTTTAAGCATTATGCTGATATAATATTTTTTAGGCGCTCAAGGGGTTTATTATGCTTAGTGAGAGTTACATTATTTACCAAAAAACGTTACCATTTAGTTGCGTAAACGGTGTTTTTCTGACAAGATTATAATCATTTCAGCCGTTGGTAAGTAGTTACGTGTTGCAGGGCTCTTACACAAAAAAAATATACGTCGTTGCATCGTGCTACGCTGTGCAGTGGAAATAAAGACTATAAAAATACATGACATGACTTCTCATCGTGTCGTGGCCCGTCGTGTCTTTAGGGCGTCGTTGTCGTGGTACGTCGTGTCGTATCTCGTGACGTATGGCACAACATCTTGTCGTAGAAAATGACGGTGAAGTTCTATGGCGCATTCATAAGGAAGGATTCTTAAATGACAACCTAACGCCGCCCTTAAGACTAAAGAGAAGAGTAGCCCATCTATCAAAAATATATCGATAGCAGTATAGCGCGTATAAAACGTATTGGCTATGAATTCTGCACAAGTTATCCATCAAAGTAAGCTAGACTGGCTCTTGTCTAGTTTAACTCGACTAAAGCCCTACTGGCCAGAAGGCTTTATCCAGGCTCTATTACAGACTCCTAGACCCAACTGGGGCCAACTTTGTTCCAACTAAGTAACTTAGTTGAAGTAAGATAGATCACATTATTTCAAAACGTAGTTTTTTACAGCTTGAGCACTTTTTTTACAGATTTATTTATCTTATATATAAAAATGAATCGCAAAATGTGTTGGTAAGCGCATAACTCGACAACGCCTGGACCAATTTTTTTTTAAATGTTCGTTGAAGTCCAAGGATGGTTCTTACAGCGAGAAAAAATCGAATAATTGCCGGGAAAACTCTAAAAACAGCCCTTTTCTTTTCCCATACAAATGTTGTCTAACTAAAGTTACCTAATTTGAATTTCGAACGGGCAGGATGACGTCTGTCGGGACCGCTAGTTAATTAATAATTATTACACCTTACTGTTTAGGAAAATAAAAAAAATATTTATTGTTTATTTTAATAATATATCCATACCTAAGGGCTCAAAGGCATTTTGGTGAAAATGAGTTTTTAATGGAGTCTTACACAATCTTTCTTTTATCGAAAAAGGAGCGCGTAAGCGACTGTCAAAAAAACTATATGGCGTAAGTCCATAATGTTTTTGTTATGTAGGTAACAAAAATGGTGTAAACGCCTCTAATAATTCTTTGTGATTGTGCATGTGTCCATTTTCTGATTATTAGGCACTGACTGTTTTGACTATAATGGGTAGATTCATAATTATACGATTACTAGCGGGTTGGCCTGGCTTCGCATGGATCCCTGTTTTTTTTTTAATATTATATAGCCTACTAGCTTCTGCCCGCGATTACGTCCTCTTGGAACTCCTTTTTTGCAGTCGGTTAAAAAGTAGCCTATGTCCTTTCTCAGGCTCCTGACTTTCTTTGTACCAAATTTGATTTAAATCGGTCCAGTAGTTTTATCGTGAAAGCGTAACAGACAGACAGACAGACAGACAGAGTTACTTTCGCATTTATAATATTAGTAGGGATGTCACTCGGAAATAGTGTAGCTTCCCAACAATGAAATATTTTTTCAAATCAGTCCAGCCGTTTCGGAGCTTATTCAGTACAAACAAACAAACAAATCTATCCTCTTTATTATATTAGTATTCAAAATTAAATACAGCACTGAAAAATTAAATGCAACTTAAGGTCGAGTCGTAAAGTTAATTAATAACTCGTAGTGAGCATTCTTCTATATTCCTTCCCTATTTTTCTTCGTTCATGAAAAACTTTGTGACGGATATGATACATGATACCCATTAGATCAATCATGCTGTTTAAAGTTAAAGGGTACAGAGACGTGACGGAAACGCTATTGTTAAGTGTAACGTTTGCGTTTGCGTAACTGTAACGTTTATTACCAGTACAAAATTTAACGATAACGACAAATCGATGCTAACGTGTTTTGTGACATGCAACTCACAGCCTTTGCATCATAACTCTGGGTATGTTTTAAAAATACGGTTTTGTGTTATTATTATGTAAGCAAGAAAGAAATATAATAATATACCTAGTGAACTGAGTCCACCTAAAGCAGACATTTTAAATAAGTAACAGAATTTGTAACAGAGCTTAATTTTGTAATAAATTATATTAAATTGACATGTAGGTCTGTAAAAAATAGACTTTATTGACGCTAGATAGGCTAATGCGTTTGATATAGGTATAATATTTATTTACTATACTCACCTACTTAACCATATTTTTACTATAAGAACAAAACAAAATTAACATAATTTAATCAAACAAATTTTAATTTTATATTTCAATAGAGTAAATTATAATATTTAAATTCAAAGAATCCTTTAAAATGTAATTTGATATAAACTTTCTTAGTTTTTCTTTAATGTAATTAATTGGAAGCAAATTAATTATTTACGAATCAAATAATACCTACTTTGGAAATTACATTATTTTTAGGGGTTTCTCTTGTTTACTTTGTAGTTACCTATTACGGGATATTTAGAATAAATAATAATAATACTAGTAGTAATAATAATAGTAGTAATAAGTAATATTTTATTACTTATTAATCGGAATGAAATAATTACAGTGCTATCACTGTACCCACGACTGTACAAACGACCTATTATATTTTTGTTTGACGGCTAGTTGGTCTAGTGGTCAGAGGCCCCGACTACGAAACCGAAGGTTGCAGGTTCGATTGCTGATAGGGGCAGATGTCAATGTGATGAGAACTAGCATCTGTATCTTGGTTGTCTTATATGTATTTATGTATGTTTATCCGTTGTGTAGTACCCATAGTACGTGCTTTGCTTAGTTTGGGACTAGATATTTATTTATCATTTTCATTATTTTGCTCATTGTAATAGTATGACATGGACAGACCCTTTCTCGCGCTACAATTTACTGACATTTGATTTTTGTCAAAAGAAAAACCATCTTTCACTTGTTGCAGAAGTAAAGCAGTGACAAATTTTATCTCGAGCGATAAATCGTACATATTTGTAGGTATTAAAATACGGTACGGTATCTAAAGTGATAAAATACAATATATATATATATATATATTCACAAATAAAATAGCATAGTTACGATATGCAGAGTTCCCACTTCATAAAGGGTCACATATTCACATAGTTGGAAATACCTGCGTCCGAACTATTTGATTTGCTAGAATGTTCTACTGGAATTCCTTCGCGCAAGTTAGGCTGGCTACACTACAAATATTTGAGCAAATAAGGCTATTGAAAGGTTAGTTAGTGGTATTAATTGGTATTGCTTACCAACGGCGTAGCTAGGATTTTGTTAAGGTGGGGGAAGGCGTATACACACTAAGAATATATCAAAGGTACCTAATTATTGACATTCGCAAGGGAATCAAAACCGGGATCTTCTAGGGGAGGGAAGCTACCGCTACAGAAAAAAAATGGGAACCCTCATTCTAGATTTTATTGCCTATTGCAGCTAATTTACTTGAGTTGAAATTTAGTACACAATAGATCTAAGTAGGTAGGTATGTCGCTGTGATCCAAAACAGGACGTATTACAAAAATGAATTTAAAAAAAGCATGTAATAAAGGCTCACAATATACTAATCGCACATGTATATGTATTGCTTTATCGGTAACATAATATTCCTAATATATAGGGACTCACTGTACCTTCACATTTTACCAGCGTGGAATGCGAATTATGAAATTTCAATTATCCCCTCGGACCTTCGGTTTCTCGGGATTTATGATAAAAAAGCTTATGTTCATCGTATACTTACATAATAAGGTTTTAACTTGCTATAATATGCTCATTTGATGTATTTAATTTTGTATTTGCAAAATTCATGTAATTCTCTCTCATTTGATATATAGTTACGTATTTGGGTGTCCATCTTCTCTTTTACCCTTAATATGGCTTTAGAATGACGTAACATAGTTGATCATGCATTATCATCCAAACTGAACGTGTGTACAAAATTTCAGCTCAATCGGTTAATCTGCTTCAAAATTCAGTTGCAAGATACCACATATACCTACATACTTACATACATAGTATATACTTATATATACTAGATTTAACCCATACCTATATACCTACATAATAAGTATAATATATACTCACACATATGTATTTACATTGTAATTTAAATAAAAGCTTTTAATAACAAAACAGCCTCAGTGTTCGGTAAGCCTTAAGAATGAATAGCAGTCGATGAGAACCCGGCCATGCTACGGACGTCCATAAAACGTATTGTTTCATTAATTATTGACAGTCACGTATCTGAAACAATTAGTTATATCCTCTCACTGATTGTAAAACAAATGCTTGTCATTAGGCGTAAAAGTGCTCACATATTATGAGTTTACAGTTCAATATTCGAGAGATTATTAAGAGTGCTCCTTTGCTCGGCGCTTCCATACAAAACGTAATTCCTCATTCTTTCAAGAATTTTGAATTAAACATTATTATTTTTTTCTGCAATTATGATCGGATATGGCATAGCTAGGTCTAACTTTCGTTATTTTTATTAGATTATGTAAGATATTACAATCAGAGATGATATTAGATTCGTAATTTTACACGAAAAATAGACACATTTTCAGAGGACTTGTTCGCATACATTTAAAGATTTTCATAAAGATTTCAAAAGATAGAAACATCGGAAATATCCTCAAGATTGAAAATAAACCATAACTACAGTATTAATATCACAATTAATAATTTACAAGGGGAATTCGTACTTTCGAAATAATTTCTAATGAAATGGCGATATTAGAAAATACTAATTTCTCGCGACTTTGTTAAATACGTTTGTGTGCGTGCCCGAATTATTCCGACGGCCGCCGAACGTATTTGACAAGTTGACAAGAAAGACAAGACGAATTGCCAGTCAGTCATAGACTGTCATTGTGCAGATTTGTTGGCGTTACTTTTACTTAATAATTAATTCATAAATAATAGTAACTAAAACGACCACGGCTAGATTAACGGACTTCTGAATTATTACAAAGTGAATTGGTTTTATTGCGACGATCTTATATACTTATCTACCTACGACGACTGTGTGACAGCGGACTTGGAATTACCTACATTTCATTACGATTGTTCATTATGCGTAAGTACTAATATCAATTTATATTATTATTATTTATTAACAGTTGGAATAGGTACCTATCTAGATATACTTTATACTTAATCACTCGAAGCGATCATGTCTTTTCATTACTTTTCAACTTTAAGTGTGTTTCACTTGATACTCGAACGTCTATATGTACTTATATGTAATATCATATGATATATTCAGTAGAAAGTGAAAATTTAACGGCGTGGATTTTTTTTCACAGCAAATCCTAGAAAATATAGTAAAACGAGGCTTTGGCTATCAGCTCGTCGTAAAAAACTAAGCGCATGGATTTACAAGAAACGAAACTGTGAGCACTCATTTTATAATTCACATAATGTGCAATCAATCAATAAGTCATAGCGAAGTTTATAATTATGTTGTAAATTAAACTTACTATGGTGAATTAAAAAAAATTGATTATGTAGGTATCTCATAGTTACTGTTTTGTACAAATACTATTAAGCACAGTCTAGTAGCATTAGATAAATATAATTTGTTGGAATAAAACCACTATTAACGGATTTAACTCGCGTATTTGCGTATTTTTATTTTATATTTGTTGACGTTTCGGATTCTTTACAGTTTCCATAATCATTTGTTGTTTTTTTGTAGGATCGGGATAGCGGAACAAACTTTACAAGAAGTTAAAAGTCATGAAATTGATCATGCCGCAACAGAAAGGTGATTCTGTTCTGTTCGGGTGGACTGTGAATGTGATCTCTCTTATATAATTATAGGAATAGATCGTTATTCCTATTGTTTTTTTTTAATAAAAATATTTTTTTTTGACAAAGAAATTTTATGGGTATCTATATTCATACATGGTGCTATCTACGTTTCAAGGTTGATTATTGTTTGGTGTAGGCACTCCATTGAAATGCTACATTTTTGGGGTTAGCTTGCATTTGTCAGAGGCCTCAATTTTATTTTTTACTACCTAGCGATTCGCCCCAGCTTCTCTCGGATCCCTGTTTTTTTATTTTCTATAGCCTATTACTTGTGTCAATTAACTTTTAGTCTTAATAGATCCATAAATATAAAACTAATAAAAAAATAATAGGTAATCGAAAATCCATGAAAATTTGAGAAATAAATACAACTCCACGATATTATATCTAACTTTCTTTCAATCATTTTACAAACCCCCACAAAAGGTAACTTATCTATGGAGCAATCACTTTTTATATACGTATACTAAGCATCACCTATTGTAAATTATACCTAAGTGAGCTATCAGATTATTAAGTCAATACAATAATAATGTCTGTATTTTCTTTGGCGCAAGATTGATATAAATAATTATACCTATCCATTGCCAATTTATTTAATTACTAGCTTCTGCCCGCGACTTCGTCCGCGTGGAACTCCTCCTTTTTTGAAGTCGGTTAAAAAGTAGCCTATGTGTTATTCTGATGTATAAGCTATATTGTGGTAAAGTTTCATTCAAATCCATTCAGTAGTTTTTGCGTGAAAGAGTAACAAACATCCATACATCCATACATCCATACTTACAAACTTTCGCCTTTATAATAGTAGTAGGATTTCTTATCCCCAAATTTTTGCTGAACCCGATTATGATGATAATGTAGCTTTCGAATGGTGAAAGAATATTTAAAAACGGTCCAGTAGTTTTTGAGCCTATTCATTACAACCAAACAAACAAAGTTTTCCTCTTTATAATATATCATTATTAAGTATAGTATAGATTGGTATTATCAATATTTCCTTTTCATTTATGGCCAGCCAGGGGTGTTTCAAGATGTCTCGGTTGTATGTATATCTGTATACTAGCTTCTGCCCGCGACTTCGTCTACGCTCGATGAGTAGATACCAACTTTACACAGTATCGTTATAAAATATAGCTTAAGTATATTTTTTCTAATGTATAAGCTATATTATTGTAATGTTTCAACAAAATCCATACAGTAGGTACCTAGTTTTTACTTGAAAGATAAACAAACATACCCTAAGGTACCTAAAATTTTTACATACCTACATTCATCCATCTATTCATAAGATTGTTACTACGGTAGGTACTAGGTAGGTACCTACTATAATATTTTGCTTATAGGTATTCGACCTGATGCTCTAGTGGATAGTAGGTAGGTACTCCTGGTTTGAATTCATCACCTTCTGGTAAGTACCTAACGTAAATATTCCAAGTGAATACCTACCTGCCTATTTTCAATTTTTACCCGTTTTAGTTAAATCAGAGGACTCGTCGAACTTTGTGCAGTGTTCTAAGAAAGTAAATTGTCTTTATATTATTTTAAGTTAAACATTATAATAATGGTAACAAGCAGAATTCCTATATAGGTATGTATATATATTTATATGTAGGTATTATGTTTACTCTACGTAAATATTTTCTTAATCCAAAAACGTACCTATTTACTTGACTTCGACCCAACCAAAATAAGGTACGGAAGTAGGCATTTCATTTAAAGTCAAATAAATTTTGTAAAGACTCGCTGTCACACACACACTAGCATGAATATTGGTTACGACATTCCCTCTCGCTCGCGCGCCCGAAGGCGGCTGACCGATGCAAGCGAAATTGACCCTTCGTTTTCTAAACCTGAGAATCCATAGCCGACTTCGCGGTACAAAAAGGTGCACTCTTAACGTATGGGTGTTTATTAAAACAGTAAGTTTGTATTTATGGAATGGATTTTTTCAAACGAAATGATTGCTTTTGGGTGTCATATGTATTATAGCTGTTGTGTTTAAATACGGATGGACAATGGTGTATACGTATTACGTAAGTATTAATAATATAATATAATAATATCTTTGGACAATTCACACCAATTATCTAGTCCCATTTTAAAGCTTGTGTTATGGGTACTAGACAACGGATAAATATACATAAATACATATAAGACATCCAAGACTCAGGTACAGATGCCAGTGCTCATCACAATGACATCTGCCCCTAGTGGGATTCGAACCAGCAACCTCAGGTTTCGTAGTCAGGGCTTCTGACCACTAGACCAACAGGCCGACAAATAGGTATGACCACTGGGTAAATCAAACTCAAACTCAAATAATCATTTATTCAGGCTAGGCTCTTACAGGCACTTGTGAATGTCAACGTTAAAATTAATATTCTTTTTCGATTCAGCAAAAAAAAACCTCTTGAGAAGAATCGAGAATAAACTCAATGAGGTATAATTTTTTCAATATAATAATATTACAATTTCACTTAAGAATAAATTATGTACAAATTACAATATGTATGTACTTAATCTAATTACATTTAAAAAAAAATATAGGAGAAAAACAAAAAAAATAAAAAATAACAATAGGTACTGGAGATGTATAAGGTCTCCAGATGTCAAAAGACTAAATTAAAATTACTGGAAATGTAAAGGTTAAATAAAGTTAAATTCCATTTAGTCCGTCAGGTAGATTATTAAAAAATATTAAACACGTTTTTCTTTTCTCAAACAAACAAACGAACGATGACAAAGATACGTGCTTCTAAATTTCGGGAGTGGGGGCTCGCGACATTACGTTATGGTACAATTTATACCATACTGTGACGTCACGTGTCTTTGTCATTTATCGTTTGATCGTAAAAGGAAAAAATACGCGCCCAATTATTTTTAATAATAACAGTCGTCATGTCTATTGATGTTGACATTTGCGAGTTCTACATTTTTTTAGTAACTTATTTGTCTCTAGTTGTAATCAGTCATGATCCTAATTTATCCTATTTATACATTATGCGAATAGAACAAGACGTTAAGCATTGATTAACGTGTATTCAATTGAAGTATAAATAGTGACATTCTTAGGTCACAGTCTAATAAACATCAGTTGGAGTAATAGAAAATTGTTTCTCTCCGTGATTTTGTTTTTCGGGAAAAAGAAAATAAAGAAAACTATAAGTACATTTTTATAATTATGGGCATTCTGATTTTAACTGTTTTTAACAATTGTAATGAAACAACTATTAACGGATTTAACTCGCGTATTTTTATTTTATTTTATTTGCTGACGTTTCGGATTCTGAAACTGTAAACAGTTTCCATAATCGTAGCACGACTGAGCTGACAATAGTCTAACGCTAAAGTGATAATACGCATAAGTTATGCAAACTACCTTATATTTAAATTACAAATTTTGAAAAACTACCCTATTCTGAATTATGAAATACTAATGTTACATTTTACGCAAAATAAATACTTTTATACATTACAATTAAAACTTAATAGGGGGCGTTACTAGCGCTTCGGAAAGACCATCATTACTGAGAAGAAACGCCGCAAGAAACTCAGTAGAAAATCACTTTTAACAAGGCTAAAAATGTAGTTTAGGAATTAATGTAAGGTAACGAAAAGTCGCGTACATAGATTATGTCATTTCCATACAAATTATATTTGTATAGGGGGACGATTACCTACTTTATTGCACAAAACTCAACAGAGGTAAGTGTACAAAAGACGAACTTATTACCTTAGCCATACAGAAAAAAAACAGTTCGTAAGTGCAAACAAAAACGTACTTACTAAAAACGGAGGCTTGAAGGCCTCTCTTCTGGAGGCTCGCCAACTGTCCGGTTTTGTAGTAAAGGCTCATTAGCAGACTGCTGGCCAACTGCGTTACGGCATTCAGCTCGAAAAAAAAAACAAAAATAGCAAACTATCAAAAAACACTATTTAAGTCATTATAATACTTACTAACATTGATATAAAAAACATACATAAATAATAATTTCTGATGCCTTTACTTTACCTAATTTAGCTTAAGACTATTGTCAGCTCAGTCGTGCAACGATTATGGAATCTGTAAAGGTTCCGAATCGTTAGCCAATAAAATAAAATACGCGAGTGAAATCCGTCTTTCGGTACCTATTGGAATTAAACTACTGTAGACGGATTTAACACGCGAATTTTATTTTATGGGCATCTATCTATAGGTATATAGATACCTTTTTATAGATTATAGATACCAGGTTTTATTTAATTGATACTCGTATATCTACAGGTAGTTGTTATATTCCAATACACACATAAATAGTTACAATGATGAATTATTAAATGCATAAGTAGGTATATGCATGTTTAATTTGACTTTTTTTTCTGAAGGACTGTTTACAGTTGGACCTGGGGCTGTTACTGCTCCACCGGACAAAATGGGGAGCGCTCCGGGGTGCTCTAATTTGATTGTGTTAAGTGTCTTTTCTAGTTTGTGTGCCAATTTGTTGCGCACACGCATCCAAGCGTGATCTGACAGCTTGGCGGCGCGCCAGCCAATAGTTTAAATAGAATTAGCATGCCACGCCCACGCACCGAGTCGGCAACGATGATAAATAGATACTTAAGAATTCAATAAAGATAATATTTATTGAGTAATTCGTTTTAGATTAGAATTAAACAACTATAAATGGATTCAACTCGCGTATTTTATGTCATTGGCTGACGTTTCTGAGCATTTACGTAATCTTTTGCGTTAGACTATCGTTAGTTCAATCGTGCTACGATTATGGAAACTGTAAAGGTTCCCAAACGTCAGCCAATAAAATGAAATACGCGAGTTGAGTCCGTTTATAGTTGTTTAATTCTAATCTACTATCTACTTAGTTGTTTCCTTCCGATTTGTAGTTTCTAATAACCGCGAAGGCATCAGAAATTATTCGTTTTTTCGCTGTGGTTAATGGCTTTAAATCTCCTATAAAGATGAATTAACATGTTACATGGCTTCAAGGCCAAGGCTGAATTGATAAAACTATTCCTTTAAAGGGCTCATTGAATAGTTTTATCTTTCAATTGGTTCATTGAAGGAAAAGTTTTATCAATTCAGCTTGGGTTTGTATTGTTGTTAATTACAAAAAAGGGTTTGAAATTGATCCACTTCTTTGAAGCTTAAATAATAATACCTGTAAGAAAAGTTGCAAACACTCACAAGCACTTGTTACCTTTTTAATGAACTACTTACATTATCACACGATTGCAATTAAAACAAGCGTAATGTCATTTGGAAACAGTATCACGTTTGTTAAATAATGTCGTCATTTTAGGTCTCAAGCCATTAAGACACACTCCAGCAGTCGTCGTCGTTAAATAAACGTTAGTATCTCCACAACGACTGCGACGAGACCACGATAACGACTTAAATTAAGTTTACGATCGAAATTTATCACGCGCCGTATAAGAGATTCAAATAAAATTTATCACGTGTTATTTGTTTCTTTTACTCGTTGAGTTAAGAAAGAGTGAAAATTAAGCGCATATGAGTACCTACGTAATATTGTCTGTGCCCTGAGGTTTTGAAGTCTTTTTCAAGGTAGGGTAAAACCAGGATAGATGCCCCACTTTTTGAAATATCCTCCTAATTTTAAAAATATTAGTTTTACATTAGGTAATGTTTATGATTTAACTAGTTTAATCCTTTATGTTTAACTGTGATTTGTACTTTTGGGCCTATAAATTACAGATTTTGTATATTTTAGCTTTCTGTGAAAGTCCTTTTTTGAGGATAGATGCCTACCCCTATGGATAGTTGCCCCGCCATGAAAATACTAAGGAGGATAGATGCCTGCGGTATGGGATAGACGCCCTTCATACTGTGTAATCGAAAAACTCAACCAAATTTTTATGTAGTTTTAATGACAAATTGGTGTAATTGCAGCCTAATGAAATAATAAAAAGAAATTAGCCGTTTTCCAAACTTTTTATTGTTTTAATAAATTCTTTTATAAAATATTAATCACTTAAGTTTCAACATAGATAATCATAATTATTTTTAGCAGCATAACGTCTTCGCAATGTTCTCGATGGAATTCCAAACTGTCGGGATATTTCGTTTATCCCCATGATATTTTTATCTATTTCGTCGAAAGCTGACTGCAATTGTTCTGTAGTCCAAGAACATACTCGAGCTTGCACTCCTTCCTTTCTTTTGTATTTTCGTGGCATGGTTTTGCTACAATCAGTAGTAAACATATAAATAATATAACAATACCAAAAAATGCATATAATATTCACTGAAACCACATATGGGTATACATGGTCTATGGAGGGATACATGCCTTTAGGGGCACCTATACCTTAAAAAATCAGGGCAACTATCCTTTTTGATAGGGATAGATGCCCTATTTTTTTATAAATTAATAAAAAACAACAGAGCAATTATTTACATCTAGATACATACGTGGTGAGTCTATATATTGACTTAATAAACAATATAACGGAATTAATGACTACTTATAAAGTTATAAAACAGCAAATACTAACCTTTAAAACTTTGACGTGGTTTTAAAATTCGCCGCGGAGATGAAGGCACACACGAGCGAAACACGTCCTGACTGACTCTGGTGACCTGGCTGACTGTGGTGCGGGGTGAGTGCGGCTCTTAGTTATACTATTATTTCATAGTCGCGAGTTTGGGAAGTTAGGTTTTTTGAAAGTGAGGCATCTATCCCACTGGGGCATCTATCCTGGTTTTACCCTAGATCAGTATATAGTATAAAACAAAGTCGCTTTTTCTGTCCCTTTAAGCATAGGCATATAGGGACCAGTGTTGGCATCAATCGGTTACAAATGTAATCAAATTACTAATTTGATTGCTCAGTAACCGATTACTCAAGTAACCGATTAGTCAAGTAACCGGTTACTCCAGTAATCGGTTACTGACTAATCAAGTAGTTTGATTAGTGTAATCGTGTAATCACGATTATTTGATTACTTTTTCATTGATTCCCATACAAATATCTGAATTCCCGTGAAAGCTTAAGAGATGACGGCTCCTGCAGGACTGGTTGGTTGTCGTAGAGGGGTGAATATAATTTTCACTCGTCATGATGTCTCCTGGTGATGTTGATGTTGGACACTAAAGATGACTAGGTACTAGATCTCGAAGATGGATAAACATACACATATCGGGTTTGGGCTCATTCGACTCGGCATGACGAGCACTTTCTAAACACATGGTGTTGGTAGTGCTGATGATGAACCCTGAAGACTTCTACGGATCTCTAAGATGCATCAACATAGGCATATCGTGTTAGGGCTCATTGGACTCGGCATGACGAGCACTTTCTAAACACATGATGTTGTTAGTGCTGATGATGAACCCTGAAGACTTCTACGGATCTCTAAGATGCATCAACATAGGCATATCGTGTTAGGGCTCATTGGACTCGGCATGACGAGCACTTTCTAAACACATGATGTTGGTAGTGCTGATGATGAACCCTGAAGACTTCTACGGATCTCTAAGATGCATGAACATAGGCATATCGTGTTTGGGCTCATTGGACTCGGCATGACGAGCACTTTCTAAACACATGATGTTGGTAGTGCTGATGATGAACCCTGAAGACTTCTACGGATCTCTAAGATGCATGAACATAGGCATATCGTGTTTGGGCTCATTGGACTCGGCATGACGAGCACTTTCTAAACACATGATGTTGGTAGTGCTGATGATGTACCCTGAAGACTTCTACGGATCTCTAAGATGCATCAACATAGGCATATCGTGTTTGGGCTCATTCGACTCGGTATGACGAGCACTTTCTAAACACATGATGTTGGTAGTGCTGATGATGAACCCTGAAGACTTCTACGGATCTCTAAGATGCATGAACATAGGCTTATCGTGTTTAGGCTCATTGGACTCGGCATGACGAGCACTTTCTAAACACATGATGTTGGTAGTGCTGATGATGAACCCTGAAGACTTCTACGGATCTCAATGATGCATGAACATAGGCTTATCGTGTTTAGGCTCATTGGACTCGGCATGACGAGCACTTTCTAAACACATGATGTTGGTAGTGCTGATGATGTACCCTGAAGACTTCTACGGATCTCTAAGATGCATGAACATAGGCATATCGTGTTTGGGCTCATTGGACTCGGCATGACGAGCACTTTCTAGACACATGATGTTGGTAGTGCTGATGATGAACCCTGAAGACTACTATGGATCTCTAAGATGCATGAACATAGGCATATCGTGTTTGGGCTCATTGGACTCGGCATGACGAGCACTTTCTAAACACGTGATGTTGGTAGTGCTGATGATGAACCCTGAAGACTTCTACGGATCTCTAAGATGCATGAACATAGACATATCGTGTTTGGGCTCTATTGACTCGGTATGCGAGCACTTTCTAAACACATGATGTTGGTAGTGCTGATGATGAACCCTGAAGACTTCTACGGATCTCTAAGATGCATGAACATAGACATATCGTGTTTGGGCTCTATCGACTCGGTATGACGAGCACTTTCTAAACACATGATGTTGGTAGTGCTGATGATGAACCCTGAAGACTTCTACGGATCTCTAAGATGCATGAACATAGGCATATCGTGTTTGGGCTCATTCGACTCGGTATGACGAGCACTTTCTATTGATGCATCTTAGAGATCCGTAGAAGTCTTCAGGGTACATCATCAGCACTACCAACACCATGTGTTTAGAAAGTGCTCGTCATGCCGAGTCCAATGAGCCCAAACACGATATGCCTATGTTGATGCATCTTAGAGATCCGTAGAAGTCTTTAGGGTACATCATCAGCACTACCAACATCATGTGTTTAGAAAGTGCTCGTCATGCCGAGTCGAATGAGCCCAAGCACGATATGCTTATATTCATGCATTTTAGAGAACCGTAGAAGTCTTCAGGGTTCATCATCAGCACTACCAACATCATGTATTTAGAAAGTGCTCGTCATGCCGAGTCGAATGAGCCCAAACACGATATGCCTATGTTGATGCATCTTAGAAATCCGTAGAAGTCTTCAGGGTTCATCATCAGCACTACCAACATCATGTGTTTAGAAAGTGCTCGTCATGCCGAGTCGAATGAGCCCAAGCACGATATGCCTATGTTCATGCATTTTAGAGAACCGTAGAAGTCTTCAGGGTTCATCATCAGCACTACCAACATCATGTGTTTAGAAAGTGCTCGTCATACCGAGTCGATAGAGCCCAAACACGATATGTCTATGTTCATGCATCTTAGAGATCCGTAGAAGTCTTCAGGGTTCATCATCAGCACTACCAACATCATGTGTTTAGAAAGTGCTCGTCATGCCGAGTCCAATGAGCCCAAACACGATATGCCTATGTTCATGCATCTTAGAGATCCGTAGAAGTCTTCAGTGTTCATCATCAGCACTACCAACATCATGTGTTTAGAAAGTGCTCGTCATGCCGAGTCGATAGAGCCCAAACACGATATGCCTATGTTCATGCATCTTAGAGATCCGTAGAAGTCTTCAGGGTTCATCATCAGCACTACCAACATCATGTGTTTAGAAAGTGCTCGTCATACCGAGTCGATAGAGCCCAAACACGATATGTCTATGTTCATGCATCTTAGAGATCCGTAGAAGTCTTCAGGGTTCATCATCAGCACTACCAACATCATGTGTTTAGAAAGTGCTCGTCATGCCGAGTCCAATGAGCCCAAACACGATATGCCTATGTTCATGCATCTTAGAGATCCGTAGAAGTCTTCAGGGATCATCATCAGCACTACCAACATCATGTGTTTAGAAAGTGCTCGTCATGCCGAGTCCAATGAGCCCAAACACGATATGCCTATGTTCATGCATCTTAGAGATCCGTAGAAGTCTTCAGGGTTCATCATCAGCACTACCAACATCATGTGTTTAGAAAGTGCTCGTCATGCCGAGTCGAATGAGCCCAAACACGATATGCCTATGTTCATGCATTTTAGAGAACCGTAGAAGTCTTCAGGGTTCATCATCAGCACTACCAACATCATGTGTTTAGAAAGTGCTCGTCATACCGAGTCGATAGAGCCCAAACACGATATGTCTATGATGATGCATCTTAGAGATCCGTAGAAGTCTTCAGGGTACATCATCAGCACTACCAACATCATGTGTTTATAAAGTGCTCGTCATGCCGAGTCCAATGAGCCCAAACACGATATGCCTATGTTGATGCATCTTAGAGATCCGTAGAAGTCTTCAGGGTACATCATCAGCACTACCAACATCATGTATTTAGAAAGTGCTCGTCATGCCGAGTCGAATGAGCCCAAACACGATATATCTATCTTTATCCATCATTGAGATCCATGGAAGTGTCTTCAGGGTTCATCATCGGCACTACCAATATCATATGTTTAGTAACTGCTCGCTGATAAAGTCTTATTCCTTGAAAAAGTAGTTAGTAATTACGATTAGAAATTAACGATTGCGATTACAGTAGTTAGCAATCGTCAATCGGTTACTTTCAACTAATCGTCAATCGGCTAATCGTAACTACATGTAATCGCCTAATCGTCAATCGTTAATCGCGATTACATTTTTGCCAACACTGATAGGGACATAGGTACGCTTAAATCTTTAAAACTACGCAACGGATTTTGATGCGGTTTTTAATAGATAGAGTGATTCAAGAGGAAAGTTTAGAGCACCCGTGAAAAGCCGGGGCGGGTTACTAGCATAATATAAAGAAACCCTATTCTTAATAGTCTAATAAAAGAACAGAATTCTTAACTTTCGCGTAGCCAAGAAAAAGAACTAGTTTTGCAATTGAATTTGCTTTCATCCTCCAATTAACACTTTTTTATCAGAAAGGAAAAAGGTTTTATGTTCGTCTTCCACCATTCTTCGTTAACGACGCAAAAAGTTTAAATTAGAATACTTACGTCACAGTTGAAAATAACTTTACCTATGACATTTTGTCTAAAAATAACCGCACTGGCTTCACGAATTCTTCTTCATTTTGTTTAAAACTGTAATGAATTAATCCAAATGTAATTAAATTATCTAATCCAAATCTAACCTAGATTAGTTATAGTATTAAGTTTCTCGCGCTGCTATTATTTGATAACTTAACAGATATAAAATGATATTGTGTTGAAGATCATGTTTTCGTTCTTAGTCATGATGAAGCAAGGATGATATTGTGTTGAAGTGCTTTTTATTTTTCAAGTTTTCTTTTTGTGATTTGTTTTTGCTCTTTCTAACTATGCCCTTTAATATAACTAGCAAGAAACCGTCTACTGAAACTTTTCAAGTAAGCTCGTGTTCTCGTAATCTCTACTAATATTATAAATGCGAAAGTAACTCTGTCTGTCTGTCTGTCTGTTACGCTTTCCCGCTTAAACCTCTCAACCGATTTTAATGAAATTTGGCGCAGACAATCTTTGGACCCTGAGAAAGGACATAGGCTACTTTTTAACCGACTGCAAAAAAAGGAGGAGTTCCACGCAGACGAAGTTGCGGGCAGAAGCTAGTAATTATATAATTTTACTTTAATAAGTATGCTTAAGAGCCATTGTAGCTGTATGTTACACGAGCAGGCATTGTGAGGACACTGGTTCAAATCTGATCGATGATCAGTAAGCAAATATTTGTGCACATATTTTCATTTATTTAGGTATTCTCCTTGGTGAAGAAAAACATGATTAAACAAAAAAAAGTATTTGTTTCATTTAATTGCTATTATAATTACAGTGTAATAACGTGAAGGATAAGGTTTAACTATTTAGATATTTTAAAAAAGACCTGTGTCTAGTATCTAATGGCATGAAGTGGAATTTATTTTTAATCTTACTATGCTAGCATGATAAATTGACTAATAGAATCTTAGGGATTAAAACCATCTTATAAGCTCTGAATACAAGAAGAATTTTTATTAAGGGATTTTTAAAGGAAGGAAATTCTTTAGCTATTCTGATTCTATAGGTAATGAATTTATTAATTTAACTATTATTAAGATTAATAATTTCTGATGCCTTCGCGGTTATTACACATTGGAATGAAATAACTATTAACGGATTAAACTCGCGTATTTTTATTTTATTAAATATTAAATAAAAATACGCGAGTTAAATCCGTTAATAGTTATTTCATTCCAATATTATTAAGATTGTTTCTTTTTTTTTTTAATCTAGATTTTATCCGAAGATGAGATTGACTTTGAACGTTGTTGTGGAGAGCCGTTGCGCCCACAGCATTTAATGATTGAGTTCGATGATCCAGAACCAAGCGGGCTCCAAAAAAAGTGCATCGAATTCTGGGACTTCATCACCCATCAACCTGAACTTGAAGGGATGATAATAAAACCAGTATGTGATATGTCTTTCAAACTTTAGAGACTTTTCTGCTTTTCTAAAAGTATGAAATCTTAAGCTATCACATTCTTTATTGCATACTAGCTTCTGCCCGCGACTTCGTCCGCATGGAATTCCTCCTTTTTTGCAGTCGGTTAAAAAGTAGCCTATGTCCTTTCTCAGGCTCCAGACTTTCTTTGTGCCAAATTTCATTTAAATCGGTCCAGTAGTTTTAGCGTGAAAGCGTAACAGACAGACAGAGAGACAGAGTTACTTTCGAATTTATAATATTAGTAGGGATTTTTTGAAATGCGCATTTCGACAACCTTTGGAATGAGTGATACGTGTTCTCAAGATCGTTATTACTAATATTACAATAACATGTAACTATATTTTTTGGTATATAATAGAAGCGTTTCAAAGGACTACTAGTTATCGTAATATTTTTTCAGGTCCAGAATGTCGTCCTAGATTCTGTAGTGATAGAGCCAGCGAATTCAAAGCTACAAGGAAAATTTAACAATAGTGGTTTTAAAAAAAATACAAAGCATACAATAAAATACCTTGACAATAAAGGTGAGTACGTATAAATAAATACCTACTTAATTAACTAGACATTTAGCGACGTAATTGTGTACTTTACCCAATAAATATTTCGGGATTTATTTGACAAGGTATATGATTTTTTCAGGTGCAATCAGGACGCCCGAGATACAGCCTTCTTCAGAATTGCATAATAACTTGATTGTATGATTTCTAAAGTGCTCTCGTACTATTACATTTTTCTATAAATCGTCAGTTCAATTATACTTTTAAAAGAATTTACACCTTAACTGTTTTCTAAAATTTCAAATAAAATGCAATATAAACATACAAAGTTTATTTTTAAAATATACATTAAAAGATATTGGATATATTTAATATGTACCTAATTGAAGACAAAAGAAATAAAGCTACATATTTAAGGCTATAACGTTAGAAAAATTGTACTGGCTTTTGCCATTTTAATGTGGTTTCAAATCCACATGAATTTAAAAATCAAACTCGCATATGTAAGGGCTGGGCAGATCACACCAAACGTCATTAAGACCACCATCTCTATATACCGCTCCGCAGTACTGGCCTTTGGTATCGTTACGGAAGACTGTTGACGTAGAGTTTAAAGGCTCCTTCTGATTCCATTTTAAATAACCAGCCTCTTGGAGGGTTTGACCTGCAAAAGGAATATAATTCAGAACACTTCATTCAGTACTTTTAAATAAGTTTATTATACCTCACTCGGGTGAGTTTATTATACCCGCTTAATTTGGTTTCAAAATGACTTCACATAGTTAACCCTTGTTTTGTTCAGAACAAACAAAATTTCAGCTTAATCGGTTAAAGTTATCTGCTTCAAAGTTGAGTAGGTGTCAAGTTTTTACCCGTACATACGTATACTTACATACTGACATTAAGTATAAGTTAAATAAAAGCTTTTAAATAAGTAATACTTATGTACCTATAATTATATTTTACTCATTTTCCTATTTACGTTATTAACTATTCCCCTATGGAGCTTGATAACCATATTCAGTTATTTGTTAAAAGTTCAGGCGTTTTATAATATACCTAATACGAAATTACAGGCAATAATTATAATAACCAGAAAAGCGAGAGCGGTTGAAACTCTAGTAAAACTATCCATATATAAATAAGTAAATACCATGAATGGTGACCCAAGATCCATGTTCATCCCAGTCACTAAATCCAATAAGAGCAGTGTTCTTATTGAAATATCCAGGCATAGTGGCTTCTGGACTCTTGGCGTACAGTTTTTTGATGATTTGAGCCTCGTCGTTACTGTTGATGATAGCGAGATGACCTCCCTTGCCGTCGCAAGCTGCGTAGGCACGAGGCCAGACCAAAGGTTCACGGTAGAATATATAGCATTTCTTACGTTCTATGATAACTAAGTTACCTAGAACAAAATTTCAGCAAGTTAAGTTGTTTGACCTAGATACGTGGAATTTGAAAGAAGTTTTCACTAGTTAGCTATGCCAGGAGACATTGCGCTGAATAACTTGTGACACGGCTTTTTTACGTACAATAAACCGACGTTTTCTGTTTTTTGGTTAATTTGAATATTGTGATTTTGGTATGATTTTAAAAAAATGTGTTATCTTTTAAAACGACGAATTAAAGCGCGTGAGTGGTCATTTTTAGCGGAGACCACATTTCAGTTTATCTCTCTGTCACGGTGTTATACTAAAAACAGAGGAATAAAAAAAATGCTGGTTCAAATAAGTAAAAGATTACATATATATATATATTATGTAGGTATCAATACTCTAATGAGTTGCTCTGATAAGTGTGACAAGCCGATAAGCTTATTATTCTCATTTTCCTGTTCGCATTATTAACTATTCTTCTATGGAGACTGATAACCATTTTCAGTTATTTGTTAAAACTCCAGGCATATTTTCATATATGGGTGATTCCACAGGCATTTCAACCGCCGTCAGTCCGTTGTCCTGAATATTGAAGAAATGAGCTACAACAAGAATTACGTTTTGATGCGACGACATACTGCGCTCGCACTTGTCGTCAAAATTAATAGAGTTTAAATCTTATTGTAGCTCAATTCTTCAATATTTATGGCAAAGGACTGACGGCGGTTGAAACGCCCGTGGAATCACCCATATTTATTTGCTGCATCTGGAGCTATAATTCGTAGAGAAGACATATAAAGGATACCCACGATCGATTTCCGTACAACCAGGACTTGGCATGGCTTGCCCTTTCTTGAAACATAGATAAGGGAAGACGTCAGAGCAGTTTACGTCGGCCATGGTTCCGTTGGTCAGCATGAGCAGACAGTCCTCGTTGTCTTCATAGTTGTCAGGCTCGCCGGGCGCCCAGCGTATCGGGATCTTAGATATCGGAGTGCCTGTTAAGAAAAAAATAACCTTGGACAATACGCACCAAAACGGACATCTGCTTCCAGCAGGTTTTGAATCCGGAACCTCTGGTTCTGAAGTCAGGATCCTCATGATCACTTGACTAACAATCCGTTAAAATCTATATTTGTGAAAAGAGAAGCTGACTTAATTACTGACATATCAACGCAGGGCCTAAACTAAAAGGGTTAGAAAATTTTAATTTTGAATAAGGTTCCTCGAAGTTCCTTTTTTTATCGTAGGGGAACACTAAGAAACGATTTTTAAAAATTTACCTCCTTAGGAGGTGTTTATTGTGCGCAGACGAAGTCGCGGGTGGCAGCTAGTAAAAACAAAGTAGGTAACTTCTGATGATTTAGGGTGTACCTAGTAATTTTTTTTTTCGTAAAATGCTGGTTGTCGATTTACTATTGTTGGAAAGGTTCTAGGATGGAAATAGGTACAATATCACTGGGCTTTATTACTGTATACCTATTATAAGCTTTTTTTATAAATTATTCAGGTACATACTTATGTTACGTAGGTTAATACGAGTATATACAATATTGGCACTAAAGGATAATTGAAAAAAAAATAAAGGATAAATTTCATGGTAAAAAATCTGTACAACAGTAATAAAAGCAAACAATTGTTCTATGTGGGTTTTGCTGTTATTACCTGTTGCACTGATTTTTTCCATAGAATAAAACCTATTTTTGAATTCCAAGAACTCACCTTCAACGGAAGAATAGTATCCTTTTGAAAAAGTAGAATGGATTCCAGTAAATACTCCACATGATTGATTTGCTATTAGTTTCGTCATGGCAGCTGTCAAACTTTCATTTTCCGGTGAAGCCAAAACACTACCTACGAAATCAGAAGCATCCTATATTATTTCTGAATTGACTAAAAAATTTATTTAAATTAGATTAATTTATTTCTCTTTTTTTTACAATATAAACACACAGTCATATGCGATACTTATTATATTCACTCATAGAGATATAGTTAAAAAATATAAAAACAAAGAACACATGAAATTAAAAAAAGGTCCCTAAGTATTGGAAATTTACAAAATACTATTATGAAATCGTCAAGTAATTTTTAACATTCCAGTAACAGGTAGGTAGGTATATAAAATTTCATATATTTATTATGTAGCTTTTTAGGGGAACATTCTATTAACTTTTTTTTCTCTTAATTGTACTTTTTTTGACATTCTTTGTTTTTCCCGTGTGGTCTTCATATTATAGGTAGGTATTTACCTTCATTAAAACACCTTAGCCGAGCTTCTTTCCATTTTGCTGGTATCAAATGTAGCTTGAACCATCCACCGGCATCCGAATCATAATGATAGTCATGACGAAATTGTTGTCCATCTGAGAAGTAGGTAAGTTAAAATCTGATGGTTTTTACACATTGGAATAAGACAACTATAACGAATTTAACTTATCGACTGCTAGAATTTAAACTACCCTTGTTTTAAAACTTGTTATTTTGACGTTCCATTCTACGCATAATTTAACTATTTTACAAAGAATTGAAAATCATGTAAGTATTAATAACGTCAGAACGATTTGTTTCGAAACGTCAACAAAACAATTAATATAGGTACGCGAGTTAAGTTCGTTATATAATAATATTATTATAATTATTGTTCTATATTAAAGTACTAAAATAATGATAATCTTAAATCGACATTGTTTAATAAAAGCGTTGTATAATAATATTTTAAACAGACTTACCGGAAACGGCGAAGTAGACCAACAAGCAAAAAATCAAATTAACGATTATAGTCATTATTTTATATAATATATTATTTTCGTACTTAATAATGAGTTTTTACATAAACACTAATTCCTCTCCTGGTATGAAGTCGATATTAACAATGGTGGTGTTTACTTTTTAATTCGCTTATAAAGTACCGCTTTATCTGCATTTGCAGGAAATAGTGGTAGATAATTATTGCATTTGTTTTTCATAACCAATTTTATTTTGCATGTTTCTCACGAGAAAATCATATTTATTATGAAATAAATACTTAATTTATTAATTAAGTATTCTTATATATCTTTGAGCGTTTGAGACGCCGTAATATTTTACGCTCAAAGATCCCCCCAGAAACACTCGACATTTTTTTTACTTCTGTTCTAAATCTACATCACGTAGTTTCCACTCAATTTCACAGATGTAAGGACAAGGTAGATCGCACCACACGTCATTAAGAGTCCCATCTCTAAGAACTGAACCGCAGTACTGGCCCGAAGTTCCTTTGTGAAAGCTGGCTGTGGTGGAATTCTCTGGCTGATTATGACCCCATTTGTTGTAGCCGGCATTTTTTAGGGTTTGACCTGCAATGATTATTACAGAATTTATACCGGCTTATAGACAAATTTGAATTCAACAATATTCCCCATGACCCAGCAAACTACAGCCTCATTGAGATATCAAAAAAAAGCTACAAAATGTACCTCTAAGAAAAGTTAGATTTTTCTAAACTAATCGGATGTTTTAATACTTTTTCTGATATTCTAAACGCAGATTCTTGATATATCCAATAAATCAAAGATCATAAAAATCGTGCCACTCGTTTAAAATGGTCTAACGTACCCGACTTATATATATAGAGAGAGTATATTTTTACCATGAATTGTGACCCAAGATCCATGTTCATCCCAATCACTATAACCAATATGAGCAGTGTGCTTGATAAAATTTCCAGGCATGGTGGCATCTGGGCTTTTGGCGTACAGTTCCTTGATGATTTGAGCTTCTTTATCATTATTGATGATGGCTAGATGACCACCTTTACCAGCGCAGGCTGCGAAGGCTCGATTCCAGGTCTGAGGCTCACGGTAAAAGATGTAACAGCTATCGCGGTGCATGACAACTAAGTCTCCTTGAAAACAAACGACAATGATTTGATTACCTTTATGATTTATATCATTTTTCATACCAGGATATTAAACGTCTATTATGTCGTTAATTCCAATATCTATCTTCTATACATACCCAATTATAAAAATGAATGAATAAATGTAGGAACTACTAAGTCAAATTGAATGATTATTTTTTATATGTGTTCCTTGTTGTCAGGACAAGATTTGTATAACAACATAAGAAAATAGGTTTGATCAAAATTATTTTTTACAATCTAATACAAAAAGTGATTGACGGTATATGGCGACGTCTGACGAGACCGAAAGTCTTTAAAATAAGTGAAGAAAATTTTACGGGAACATGAATCGGACTGTAATTTAATCATTGCAATCTAAATCCCTATAAGTAAATAGCTGTTTCTATGTCTATTACTCTTTCACGTCTAAACGATTAACGATTTTGATGATTTTTTTATGGACTCAAATCCCAAAAAAGGATTGTTTTCATCTCAAAAATCATCCTTCAGTGAAAGACAAATTTGTTAGCAAAAGTTAGTAAAATAATACACACGATCAATATCCCTGCACCCAGGGCTACGCATGTCTTTAGTCTCTTTCTTGAAACATAGATAAGGGAAGACGTCAGAGCAGTTCACGTCGGCCATGGTACCGTTGGTCAGCATGAGCAGGCAGTCCTCGTTGTCTTCATAGTTGTCAGGCTCGCCGGGAGCCCAGCGTATCGGAATCTTAGATATTGGAGTACCTGTCAGGAATCCCTACTAATATTATAAATGCGAAAGTAACTTTGTCCATTTGTCTGTCTGTTACGCTTTCACGCTAAAACTACAGGACCGATTTAAATGAAATTTGGTACAAAGAAAGTCTGGAACCTGAGAAAGGATATATGCTACTATTAATCCACCCATCTTTTGTAATATCGAATTCTATGCCCGTTCCGCACGCTGCAATTTTCGGACTTAATTTAATAAGTACCTAAAAGATGACCTTTTTAGGTACTTATTAAATTAAGTTCGAAAATTTCCATAAATACATTCTGTGTTAGGTAGATTTAACTAATATTTATATGTAATCTGAAAGTCAGCTGCTAATTTAACTATCTTGATGATCTGGCAAGAATCTTATATACCTAAGTAGCAAGTAAAAGACATAATATTTTTATACTCATTGGAATGAAACAACTTTTTTTAAACGGATTTAACTCGCGTGTTTTATTTTATTTTATCTTTAGTTTAAGACTATTGTCAGCTCAATCGTGCTACGATTATGGAATCTGTAAAGGCTCCGAAACGTCAGCCAATAAAATAAAATACGCGAGTTAAATCAGTTTAAAGTTGTTTCATTCCAATGTATAATAACCGCGAAGGCATCAGAAATGATTATAATATTCTCGTTTTGGTATGATACGTTGCACAATTGAATACAAGAACTTACCTTCAACAGAGAAATAGTACCCTTTGGAAAAAGTAGAATGGATTCCAGTGAATACACCACATGACTGATTTGCTATGAGTCTCGTCATGGCGTCCATTAGATTTCCATTTTCCGGTGAAGCTAAAACAGTGCCTACAAACAAATAAGTACATCATTAATAAAAGCTTAATAAAAAGATTCTTATGAAGTGTTATTTCTTGTTGATAATTGTCTACTTTTTGAGGGTGTCCAAAGATATAATTTATTTTTATGTATACGCTCATCAAAATTAATATTTTTGGACATTTCACACCAATAGCCTTAAAATAAGCAAATTTGTGCTATGGGTACTAGGCAATGGATAGATTAGAATAAATCCATTTGTTTCTCAATAAATCACAATACAATTACATTTTTATATCAGATGATGTACCTACTAACCATTATATAAAACCAGTTAAAATGTCAACGAAAAATCTAAAAAGGTTTCTTAGTCGTCAACAATATAAATAGATCACTAAATACATTACGATATCCAGGTGCAGATGCTCACCACACTAACATCTGCCCTACGCAATATTCGAACTTGCCATTACCGATTTAGTAGCCAGGGGCTCTGACGCTACCAACGGTCGCTTCAGGTCAAGAAGGCGTATAAAAGTGCATTAAAAACTTCTTACCTTCGTTAAAACACCTAAGTCTAGCTTCTTTCCACGTTGCTGGTATCAGATGATGTTTAAACCACCCTCCAGCTTCTTGATCATATTGGTAATCGTACCTATATTCTTTACCATCTAAAACATGTTAGATTCTCGTCATAACATATATAGTAGGTATTGGGTATCAAATACATATTTATAGCCTGAGAGTTGGCGTAGATTTTTGGGTAGAACAGGTATTTGAGGCAAGCTGAAAGCTTGAAATATAGCTCTACTAAATCAAAGTGGAGACCGCGTCTCGGCAAGCGTAGTGTAGGACGTCCTCAGGCAAGGTGGAGTGACGATTTGCGTAAGATGGCTGGCAGGAGCTGGATGCAAGCAGCCCAAAATAGAGCAAAGTGGCGTAAAATTGGAGAGGCCTATGTCCAGCAGTGGACTGCGACGGGCTGATGATGAAATCAAACGTAGCGAGCTAAATCAAACCCATTTTTTTTGCAAAAGTGTTAAGACCCGACTGGGTATATATTTATGGATACTTGACAACGGATAAACATACATAAATACATTTAAGACAGTTAGGGTTCGGGTACACAAGGTTGTCTTTACAAAACTGACATTTTTCCCTTGCTGGATTGGAAGGAAACTGCTTTGTCAAAGGCTGATCACTCAACCAAGAGGCCGTCAAGCAAGTATCACCACATTGAAGACGTATTTATTAAAAGTACTTAATAAGACGAATGTTTGTTTTTTATCATAAATGAGAAATATTAATTATTTTTAAGTATACAATAATATTTTTGACTTACATACCTGAAATAGCAAAGTAGGGCAGCAAGAAGATAAAGAACACAAGTTTCTTCATGTCTTTGTTTAATAAAGATATCTCTTTCGAACCCGGCTGTAGTTTTTAAAATAAAGCATTTTTCTGTGAACCGTACAAATAATGTATAGTTTATCTTCATTTTCAGGAAACTGTGGTCACAATGGCAACCCGATAACACATTATCTGTGGTTAATAGACGTGTGCATAATATATTGCACGAACAATTCCTCGATTACTAACTGCACCATATTTTAAACTCAGAGTATCTACATATTTTTTTTCGATTGGACTCTTATACAGTTGGCCCTGAGGCCGTTACTGCTCCACCAGATGAATGGGGAGCGCTCCGAGGTGCGCTCACCCTGCTATCTAAATGATGTTAAAGAAAAATAATTTAACAATAATTTACCTGTTTCTTCCTTTTTTTTTCTTCGTCAATGAAACATTAATAAGAACATAAAAATTCAATCTGAATGTAGCGATTTTTTTATTGCAAACAAACGAAAATCATAAACCTACTTGTACGTAATCAAAATAGGTTTAGTTTAATGGCTACGGTACAACATTCTATACATCGCACCCCTAGATCTAAACGCTAAAACTAAAAAAATCTGAATATTTGAGTAATGCGCACCATCGAATAACAGAACATATCTTATCTTACATATAATAAAATCTTCTTACATATAATAAAACAGTAGAAACCGCGTGTCTGTACAATTGAAATTTTTAACAAAAAATGGGTGTGGGCAATAATAAAAGAGTAACAGAACACAAAAATGATTTTTTAGATTTTCTTATCTGTCTGTCTGTCTGTCTGTCTGTCTGTCTGTATGTATTCGCTAATCTTGAAAACTACTGAACAGATTTTGACGCGGCTTTCACTAATAGATTAAGCTCTTCCCTGAGCAACATATAGGCTTTGTTTCATCGAAATCGGATGTCAAATAAAAAAGATATCGTCTTTTAAAGTTTAAAGGTAATTTTTCTATAGGAGATTTTATAGTTACATAATATAGTACTAGATGGCGCCTCAAGGCATTTAAAACGCGCTATAGCTTTTTCTCTGAAAAGTATAAATACAAACTGGTTGTTTCTCTACGTTTAAAACTATTTAATTTTGTTTGTCTTGCGATTCGGTTAGTTGATGATTTTGATGTTATACTTGGATATGAAAATACGGACTCTGAACTTGCTTTGTGAATTGGTTGAAAAATATCGGATATAATCTAAAAAAATATTGCCTACGTAGACGTAGATTTTTATTGAAATAAATATATGTATTATTGTATGTATTTGCTTTGATTTTAAAAATGCCCAGAAGAAAGTCGAATCTGTCTCAGAACAGTAGACAAGCGAAAAGACAGCCGATGAGTAGATCCCAAGAATCGAATGACGAAAGACAGGCACGACTTAGTGTTAATCGAGAAAAAAATTCATTTAATCGCCTCTCGGAAAGTTCCTCTCAAAGGGAGTCTCGACTAAATACTGATCGTGAACGTCATTCGCTATCTCGCGCCTTGGAGTCCTTTTCCAGATAGGGAGTCTGTGTGTTCCGGCTAATCTATGGAACAGCTGGACTGATTTGGACGGGACTTTCACTGGCAGATAGCTTATGTAATAAAGGGTAACTCATTTTAGAAAAAAATCTTTAATTATGCATACTTATGTCCCAGTACTTAAATTCCACGCGGACGAAGTCGCGGGCACAGCTAGTACTTAATATATTATATTCCGCTTGCCTTGTCAGCAAGTTTAGAGTTTTATTTACTTTATATACCTTAATCCTACTTGTGTAAATAAGAAATAGAAAACACAAAATTAAATTAGCTACTTGTGTTAGGGCGCTACAAAAAGTCGCCCTGCGAGCCTATGATGAATTATTGTCGAGTCGACATCTTGCCATGTCGATGTCGTCTTATTCTCGTTGTTATCTGTCAAAAATCGGTAAAGTTGTCGACAACGAGAAATCTCGACATGTCGATGTCGTCTCTTATGTCAACAACGGAATAATATCGACACGAAAAACCTTTTCTTGGCGAGAACGTTCTCAATATTATGTCGACAAGATGTCGACTCGACAGTTCATCATAGGCTCGCTGGGGACCCTTACGAAACAAAAACGAATATAGTTTTCACAATTTATTCAAAGGTCATACATGATCTGCATATCGGTGCAGTGTTTGACGCGAGAGTCGTATGCACGCATGTCGTCTCGACGCCGCATCGCGCGTTCAGCGTCCAGAGGACAGTACTGCCCGCCGCATATGCAACCCATGCAATTGCAGAATGCGCACGGAGATTGCACTTGTTGCCATGCACCTGAAACACAACCCCGTGCTTAGTTGTGGACATAGAAATGTTTTTTTGCATGTTTTTAGATCCATATTTATTTTCACTATGTTAATAAAAGCTTTTATAGGAAGGTACTTGCGTTTTAAGATAGGTAATTAAATTTTGTTAATGTTAGATTTTTTTATGTATTGCTAAACTTAATATACACCTATGTGTAATATAAATCTAATTGATATTTAACTATTACTTTACTGACAACTAAGTTGGTACATTGAGTATAAGTTTAAGCATTCAGTTCTGGCAACAATATAATGTAATAAAAAAAATCGGCTAAGTACAACTCAAACTCGCGTATAAAGGTTTCCGTACGATTATCTATAAAAACGGAAAAATGCAACGTTTATCGTATGAGCGCCTCCATAAATATTTATTTTAACCTGTTCTTTTAAGTATTTATTGTTCTAGGTATAACAACAGGCAACAGAAATACGCCATCTGTGAAAATTTCAACTGGCTTACTATTACGCTTCATGAGATACAGCCTGGTGACAGATGTATTTTACCCTTTGAATGCGGAACCCTAAAAAAGTGAGGTGGTTTGTCAAAATTACAAGGTGTTCTGCGCTTACCAATTGTTTTCGCCAGTTCAGCGTATTTTAAATATGGAGTATCAACTTCCACATCGAGTGGAGCTTGACAGATGCGAACCACGTTTACTTTCCGTTCAGCATTCTTTATCTTAACTGTCACTCGTTTCGATCGTGCAAACAAAGGGCATGGACCGTTTGGAAACACTTTCTGGAAATAAATAAAATAGTATGTTGGCCTGCTGGTCTACAAGCTATACCTATTTGTCGATACTTCCTTGGAATGAAACACTATAACAGATTTAACTCGCGTATTTTATTTTCTTTGCTGACGTTTTGAAACTTTACTGATTACTCTACTGCTCAATCGTGCTACAAATATGGGAACTGTGAAGTTTTTGAAACGTCAGCAAATAAAATCAAATACACGTGTTAAATCGATTATAGTGTTTCATTCCAATATGTAATAACCGAGAAAGCATCAGTTTGTTTTGTGTCCTCCTTGATGAGTCTAATTAATTCTCTATTTCATGACTGTGATTCAAACCAATAACTACAAATCTATCAGTTCCTAGGTAAAGCCATTTTCTGTCGTTTACCTTCGGGTACCGTCTAAAACATTCAGGCTTGGGCTTTCTATCCAGAAGCAGTTCTGCTGATGTGTTCTGCACCTCACCCTTCCACTCCCGACGGCGACTTTTGCAGATTGGTCGACATCTAACCACAAAAATCATTTATGGTGTTCATGGAGTTTATCTGTACCTACTTAAATTCAAATTTTACATTATTATCAGGAATTTCAATTAAATAATATTTAAATATTGCAATGTAACCTTAAAAAAGATGTAACACCGAAACATTAATTGGGAATGACATAAAATTTTATCTGAAGATTTGTTTTTATTACGGACCTGTGGGCAAGGCATGATTTTTTCCACCTTTAATACCTGCTATCTATAAAACAGCCCCACTACCAGCTCAGAAAATATCTATACCTTTGTAAGTTTATTTTATACTAACGATCCTAAAAAAGTCTGTCCTAAAGTCAAATAGATATTCTAAAGTGACTAGGATCTAAGTCCATTAGTTAACAGAGAAACGAAGTAGGTAATAAGTACCAAAGCCAACTAGTTACTTTATTCTGACCTTTATGATGAATCATGATCATCAAAAGTATTGTCTGACTTGATAGCCGAGACAAAATAGTACTTAATATATTTTGTTCCCAAAGGAGTATCTTTGGTAAGCTTCTCATAAGAGAAATGGTACGTACAAAATTTAATGTGTTCCGTTTCCAAGAACTAAACCAATCAAGTGTAAGAAAATAGGGAAAATATTCTCCCTAACTAGAATTAATTACTTGCATAAGCCTTCGGTTTCCTTTGGGTCTCGCTTTGTCTTCGGCAATTGAATCATTTTTCTATTCTATTTTATTCTCCAGAAATGTATTTTTTTTCCATTTAGGTACACGAAAGGTTTTGGGATTCCATGAAACAAATTGTTTAAATTGTCATTTTGACGTTGATTTGGGTTGCGTTTTGAAATCAGGAAAGTTTTTATGGCAATTTTTGGACAGGTTTTATGTTTTTGAAAAGATATTTTTAAACGTGCATTTTACTAATTTACTCTATGTTTCTAGAATCTGAACCAGTAAAATGGGATCCGCAAATCATAATATCTATTTGGTAACCTTTCTATGTATAAATTATGATTTAGGGCGAATTTCGCGTAGCACTAATTTATGACCATGACATTTTAAGTGACATCTGTGATTCACAGATACATTATTAAACTGTAGAAGGTACCAGAAACATTATATCTGTCGGGAAGCGGCAGTTTAATAGAAATGATGAAACCAAAATAGACAGCCAAAAGGATTTATTACAATATAATAAAAATATGTACACGGAAAATAAAAGTATTTACAAATAAAATAGGAATAATTTACAATGAGGATGTGAGTGTATATGTGTGCAGTAAGTAAATGAATGTGTGAAGGAATGAGAGGGATGAGCGCGGTTAGGAATTGAAGAGGTGATGAAGGAAGGTGGCTCGGCGTAGACAGCAGGAGGCAGGGCTCGGGTCGTCCGCGTTCCAGGCCCGCCGCCTCGGCAATTAGGGTAGCCGGGCGGACTGGAACGGCCCGGTTCGAGCTCCGCTACTACCCCTCAGGTAGTGAAGGTTGTGAAGGTTAGATGAAGATGTGCACGGTGACGTTGAGAACTTTAGTTTTAGGTTTTAGATTTATTTTTTTCAGAATCGTTTCTTCAGAGGCAGATCAAAGCGCGAGGTCTAAAGGTGGTCAAATGACTTTGGGCCTGTAGAGTCCGGGGCGAGCTGGCCGTCGAAATGAATGAAGTGAATAAATGAGGTGAACGGTGATGTGGAAGTATGGAAATGCAGTCGAGGTTAGCCCGCTACATATCTAAGGTTAGTCTAATATATAAAATTGTACAAAACGGCGGAATTACTATTTTTATGGAGTTAATTTTATAAAAACAATTTTTTAAACAATTTATTTTTATTTAAAAAAATTGTGACCAATTTGAAAGTATTTAATTAATAATAATAGCTCAATAAAGTCACGTGGTATTTGGAAGGTGCAGAAGTAAACAATAGTCTTTAAAACATCATACATCATTATAATTTGTAAATAGGCACGGGACTATCCGGATCTTTTTCACAAATAAATGCATATGCACCAAGACAGTCGTCATCATCCAATGCATCCTTTCTAAACACGCCACCGCAATTCTGATTGCCCCCTCTGTTGTCCGGCTGATAACGCCCCCAAGAAGCAAAACCAGCTTTTTGAAGCGTTTGTCCTGGAAAACAAAAGTGCGTTTTAATCTCTGATATTTTGAGGAATAGATGGCGCTGAAGCTACATTTCGCTTGTCAAAACATGATGATCTAAAATCCCAGTCACCCCAGACTAAGATGATTTTAAGAATAGTTTTTTAGGATTGGTAATTACACAAATATATATTTAATTGGCATAACAGTACAGTAAGTATACACCAATATTCCGAGAAACGTAACTAATTAGTCAACACGATAATGTTACAAGAATTACAAGAATAGGAGAAAACAAAATGTATTTATTTACTTATTGGTGACGTTGTTCCATAATATATTATTATATTGGCAACACTCGCATAAGATTTACATTACTATAACAAAATTACGCCACTTACCATGTATGGTCATCCATTTTCTTTTCCCATTTATACCAAAATCTCTAAATCCAACATGAGCGCCATCTCTCCAACTGGGGGTCAAAGTATTTGGTGGATGTTTCTCAAACAATTTATGTATAACTTCCAATTCGATTTTGCTATTTATCACAACGAGGTATCCACCCTCTTTAGCACAAGCCTCGAAAGAACCATGCCAGGATTTTGGCTCTGGGTGGAATTTGTAACAGCTACCTGTCTTTGTATCCAATTTATAGTCTGGAACAGGAGAAACACGTTTAATAAGCTTATTATTTATTTAAACACTAAAGATTGTGAGTATGTATGTAAAGATGTTTGTTACTCTTTCACGCAAAAACTATTTACTTTAAATTAGGTTTATGCAGTCAGTGCATTTTGGAAGTATATTAAACTTATTAAAGATTACAAACACAGTAAAAACTTAAAAAAATCAATGGGACCACACGGGTAGCACCAGATTTCAAATAAAAAGGAATCATCGATATTAGTTCACCCAGACAAATGTTCTGGGATGACAAGCGTAAAAAAATACAAATGAATTGAGTTCTTTTTTTTGTGAATTGATTAATAAGGAATATATTATGCTATTAGTACAAAAGGGGCATCCTGCCATAAGTAGGTATAGGCATATTATTATTTAAAAGTATGTCCTAATAATTATTATTGTTTTGTCCCTAAGTCTCATTTGACGAAATGAACACTTTTCCATTTTACTTTTTCAACTAACCTACATCTGATGTTCCACATGGATTCGTAACCGGATTTCTGGTATTCGCCTTGACAATGTATTGAATATCTGAACAGTTCACGTAGGCAGTAATTCCATTGGGTAAACTGAAAACGCATTCCTCGCTGCTTACCAAAGATTTCAGCATCCCTAAAACTGCTGCATCTAAAAACATAGGTATTCGATTATAAATTGATCTTAGGTATCTAGGTAAATTGTAAGCTTTAAATACATAAACCTTTGAAAAAACTAAGTTTAGTATAAGGGTTGGTTCTTTCTTAATAAAAAAAACTTGCACGACTTGGTGGGTATAACATTTTAAACTGTTTAAATCATATTTTTTATCTTTACGGTTACTGATTTTTTGATATATAAGTAGGTGCCTAATAATATGTTAGTGCGCTCTCTGATTTTCTTCCTTTGTTTTATTTTTGGTTGCTACTTCATTACCTTTTGCTATAACTTTGGTAGGTGTCTTTTCGCATATAAATGCAAATTCTCCATTATGTCCAAGTTATCATGTCTGTACAAAGCACCACAACGTTGATTGCCACCTTTATTATCAGGCTGTTGTCCAGCCCAACGAGAGAACCCTGTATTAGCCAAAGGTTGTCCTAAAAATTAAAGTTTAAAGAGTTATTATTTTAAAGTAAAAATCACAAAAAATGTTCCGGATTGAATGACCACGCTAATGACTTTTGTGATTCATATGAGAATAGTGTAACGTTAAGGTGATTTTGCATTATGCAGCGCACAATATTTTAAGAATTACAATATTGAAATACTACCGTGTTTCAAAATATTATTTATATATAATATTATTATGTTTCATTCTACTCATAAATGAACTATTTTACAATACAAAATTACATAAAAGAGACGGAGTAACTAGCGCTTCGGAAAGACCATCATTGCTGAGATAATACTTGTTTTATTCCAATTGCAATAACCGCTAATGCATCGGAAATAACTATTTAAAATACCTATTTTATTATTTCAGTTATTTGTGTGTTATTACCGTGGATCGTAAACCAACTAAAAACTCCACTGTCGCCATAATCTCTGAATCCTATATGAACGCCGTCGTTCCAACTAGTAGTCATTGTATGGCTTGGGTTTCTAGCAAACAACTCATGTACAACAGTTCCCTCGGTCTCACTATTAATTACAACCAGGTGACCGCCTTCGTCTGCACAAGTTTCAAATGCGTCAGGCCAACTCTTCGGTTCGCGGTGGAACTTGTAACAACTACCAGTTCTAGCATCTAATTGATAATCTGAAAGAAAATATTCAAAGTTATCAAATTACTATCAATTAATCAATGGCCACCATCGATCATGGGGGTCAAGTGATAAAGATAAATAAATAAATATCTTTGGACAATTCACTCCAATTGATCCAGTCCTAAACTAAGCAAAGCTTGTACTATGGGTACTAGACAACGGATAAACATACATACATACATACATATAAGACATCCAAGACTCAGGTACAGATGCCAGTGCTCATCACATTGACATCTGCCCCTAGCAGCATTCGAACCCACAACCACCGGTTTCGTAGTCAGGGCTTCTGACCACTAGACCAACAGGCCGTCTAAAGATGAGACGTAGGTATTTCAATATCCGGATCAAGTTTTCAAAAATAAAGAACCATACTAATACTATTAAGGCGAAAGTTTGTGAGTGTGTTTGTTACTCTTTCACACAAAACCTATTGAATGGATTTTGATGAAACTTTACAATAATGGATATATAGGCTATATTTTATAATGATATTGTGTAAAGTATTCATCAGCAGACGAATCGAGGGCAGGAGCTAGTGTTAGGAATAATATTCGAAGGTTACTCACCGGAATCTAATGTTGCACACAAATTTACTTCCATTTTTTTAGTTTCCTTAACATACTTCATAAGTATATTTGAACAATCAACTTCGACTACATTCCCCTTAGGTAGGCTTAATCGACACAATTCATCCTGTTGATTAATACTTGAAAGTGGTATGCCTGCAAATACAATAAATGATGTCTTATTTCCTTATATCACTTAAAAAGATACGCAATTTAGTTGAAAGTTACTAACGCAATTGTCTATAATGTAGTTTTAATCGTTGGCTTGACGACGTCAGCCAATAAAATAAAAGACGTGAGTTAAATCCGTTTAAGTTGTTTGATTTCAATGTGTAATAACCGCGAAGGCATCACTACTAATTATATAATTTACCTCCATCTTTTGTGACCAAGCTGTTAGGATTCTTTTCACAAACGTATGCAAATTTTGCAATACAGTTTTCGTCGTCTAATAGCCCTGTCCTTGTCATAGCACCACATAAATGGTGATCATCGGTATAGCCTGGATGGTACTGCGACCATTTCGAATAACCAGCCTCATCCAGTGTTTGACCTGAAAAATTAGAAGCAGTTTTTCAACGCTGGAACTAAATTAGTCGATAGTTTAAGTTCTTTTCAAAACATAGCCTTTATAGATTAAATGGCAACTTCGAAATATCTTGTTTTTGTGAAATAAATTCTATGTTTTGATCAAACCACTTGTTACCTTATTTACTGTTACTACTTAGGTACTACTATCTTAATAAAAATCATGATAATATAACTAAAATATATTTACCGAAGATCGTAAGCCATAAACTATTATCGTCGAAACCCCTGATCCCAACGTGTATAAGATTTTTGTTGAAATGGCCGGGGATTGTGTCGTCAGGGTTTCTGGAAAACAGTTCTTTAACAACTTGTGCCTCCTTTTCACTGTTTAACACAACCAGATATCCACCTTCATCAGCACATATCTCAGAAGCATGATGCCAGGTTTGTGCTTCTCGGTGAAATTTATAGCAACTGCCTGTTGTATAGTCCAACGTGTATTCTGTAAAAAATAGTTGTTCTTTGTACTTATACATTCACAGTTTTGATTTCGCCCGGCAAAGCGACGCTTTAAATAGCCACTCCTTAAGAAGTGTATCAATGTTTCATTTCTCTGATATTTGAATAGAAAGTTATTGGGGAAGGAGACAAACCGAAAAAAACAAAGATCAGAAAATCGATTTGGCCGTCCTTAGGTTATAAATGGTGTACTAACCCGTCAGTAATTCAGGGCAAAGGATTTCGTGGATATAAAGGAGAAGATATCGAGTTCCTTGTAAGGACGTTTGCAACTAAGAAGATTCTGACAGAAATGTTACCACTATCTGTTGTTCCACAGGCTTTGTTCATGATCATTCCACTGGTTTCCTTTTTGTAGCAGATGAAGGGATGTGTGCTTGAGCAGTTGATGTCAGCCACGTTTCCGTCTGCCAGCATGAGCAGGCAGTCCTCGTCGTTCTCGTAGTTGTCAGGTTCATCTGGAGCCCATTGTACCGGCATTTGGGATAATGGCGTACCTGCAATTATAATAAAATAGTAAATTTAATTACTTTACTGATAACGGGTTTGCAAATATATTAAACAATTTTGGCTTACCTGCTATTGCAATGAAACAACTATAAACAGATTTAACTAATCCTAACTATCCTAATTATATTAAACTAATATTATAGATGCGAAAGTATCTCTGTCTGTCTTTCTCACTTTCACGATAAAATTACTGAACCGATTTAAATGTAATTTGGTACAAAGATAGATTAGAGTTTAAAAAAGGATATAGGATAATTTTAATTGCGAAATTGGGTTGTAATTGATTATAGCCCAAGAGCCAGCGGCCCCCAGACTTTCGGTAAAGTATAAAAGCTGTAAGTTTGTCAATGTATGCCCCCAAGACAAGTAAGAACGAACCCCGTCTATGAAACTTGGGTCGCGGTGGCTTTGGCAGGTATCAGGTAATAAAGGTGTGTAAAATTGTGTGTTAAATTCGTTAAAGTATAAAACTCAGTTTTTACATATTTTACGTATAATAATCCTAGAAGTCACCTTGCCGAAACCCAGACCCTTCGTACGGTTGCAACCCTCTCCCAGACGCCCTTAAAGTTTTATTTAATTGTTACTATACTTACGGTATACGTACCACATAATACAATGACAGCTGATGCGCAGTAAAACGTCGCAATGGACCGAACGCTGTATTTCACACTCACCCACTGACACATACCGTCATTTGGGGTCTTTAGGGACAATTTTGAACTTTGACTAAGAATTTCATGTTGCCAATACATCAAAAGTCTAATGTAGGTGCGAGCGCGAGGGACATATTATGTGTCAGCGGGTGCGAGTGAAATACAGCGTTCGGTCCATTGCGACGTTTTACTGCGCATGATCTATCATTTATTGTATATAGCTTCTGCCCGCGACTTCTTCCGCGTGGAAGTCTTTTTTTGCAGTCGGTTAAACAGTAGCCTATGTTCTTTCTCAGGCTTCAGACTTTCTTTGTACCAAATTTCATTTAAATCGGTCCAGTAGTTTTAGCGTGAAAGCGTAACAGACAGACAGACAGAGTTGATTTCGCATTTATAATATTAGTAGGGATAATGAGAACTATTTTCTAGATTTATTATGAAAATTCGTTATGTACAATAACTAAAACAATACAATTAGGGCAATATTTACATTTAGCACTGCCAGATTTATTGTCAACATGAAAATATTGACGCCAATATTGAATACTTGTAGTTCTTTTAGTCGTAGACATTATAAAAAACGGGACTTTTAAAACACTAAAAACTTTTTCACACGAGAACCTTTCAAATTCGAATTGTTTGAAAAATGAAGTTTCAGCAACGAATAATGAATAACATATCAAACGAATGTCGGTAAAGTAGTACAGTTCATCGTCTAACTCCATCTAGTGAATGTTTTATTAAAAATGAATCAACTAAACTGTTCGGGGAGCATTTATTTCATGATTTAAAAAAATTGATTATTAATCGATTATTAATTAAAAAAAAATCACGTTTTAAAATCGATTTTTACTTTAAAATAATCGATTTTTAATCGATTATTTTTTCACATTCCTACTATTAAGAAAACATCATTTGATAGTTCTCCAAATAACATATATAAATTGAGCTTTTATACTATACCGTAAGTATAGTAACAATTAAATAAAACTTTAAGGGCGTCTGGGAGAGGGTTGCAACCGTACGAAGGGTCTGGGTTTCGGCAAGGTGACTTCTAGGATTATTATACGTAAAATATGTAAAAACTGAGTTTTATACTTTAACGAATTTAACACACAATTTTACACACCTTTATTACCTGATACCTGCCAAAGCCACCGCGACCCAAGTTTCATAGACGGGGTTCGTTCTTACTTGTGTTGGGGGCATACATTGACAAACTTACAGCTTTTATACTTTACCGAAAGTCTGGGGGCCGCTGGCTCTTGCTCTATTAAAAGGAGGGATGAAATGTTGTAAGAAATTCTACGCGGACGGAGTCGTGTTTAAAAGCTATTGATATTGTTTATAGTTCTTACCTCTAACAGAATTATAACGCCTTTTACTAATAGTAGCATGGATACCAGTGAAAACACAAGAGGAAAGCGGTGTTTCATCTTTGCCTATTATCTTTTTCATCGACGTTAACAGGTTCTGGTTCTCAGGCGATGCTAGTATAGCACCTGTAAAACAGTAAAGACACTATAAAAAAAATATAAAAAATACATTTTACAGACTTCACCCTAGTCTGCGCACCTCGGAGCGCTCCCCATTTGTCCGGTTGAGTAGTAACGGCCGCGCGGCCCCAAAGCCAACTGTATACAGTCATTTTTCGAAAAAAAAAAACATTTCACAGTTGAAACTGGTGACCTTTAAAAACTTCATTGACAAAGGGCTTATTATTTATTTATAGGTACTTATTATACTACATAAGTATTTATTTATATTACTCGTACATAAGTTTGAGACAGCATTACAGTTTAGGCTATTGCGCTATGAAACTACAATGCGCTATTATTTTAAGTACCTAGTACAATTTTTGACTTTTAAGCACTACCTATATACTTACCTACCTAAATTTTTCTTTAGATGCCAGTATACCACCTGATGCCAAGTTTTACACCCTTAGTTTCAAAATTGTGAAACGTATTAAAATCTGTACACACGTTCAGTTTGGCAACGCATGGTTAACTATGTGACGATAATAATTTCTGATGCCTTCGCGGTTATTACACATTGGAATGAAACAACTATTAACGGATTTAACTCGCGTATTTTTCCGAAGCGCTAGTAACGCCCCCTATTAGGTTTTAATTGTAATGTATAATAGTAAAATATTTTGCGTAAAATGTAACATTAATATTTCATAATTTAGAAAAGGGTAGTTTTTTCAAAATTTGTAATTTAAATATAAGGTAGTTTGCATAACTGTATAAATCACTTTAGCGTTAGACTATTGTCAGCTCAGTCGTGCTACGATTATGGAAACTGTAAAGAATCCGAAACGTCAGCTAATAAAATAAAATAAAAATACGCGAGTTAAATCCGTTAATAGTTGTTTCATTCCAATATGTGACGATATTCTAAAACCCGGGGAAACTTGGGAAACGCCTACCAATATACCCGAGTGGGTCACAGTAGATCTCGTCATGTATAATGTAAAATTATAAGAGATTATTTAAAAAGAACTGGAAATTACTAATAATTGAAATAAAACTATTAACGGATTTAACTCGAGTATTTTTACGTGACAATACGCGACTACGACGATATAAAATATTGTGACAATAGTCGTACGCTAAGGACTTTAGCGTTAGACTATTGTTATCTCAGTCGTGCTACGATTATGGAAACTGTAAAGAATCCGAGACGTCAGCAAATAAAATAAAATATAAAATCGCGAGTTAAATCCGTTAATAGTTCTTGTGTAATAACCGTGAAGGCATCAGAAATTATTAAAAAAAATACTTTTAACTTTCGATTGAGAAACTTTACCTTCATAGTAACAAGTTTTATATGCATCTTCCCACGTGGCCGGTATGTGATGTAGCTTCAGCCAACCTTTGACTTCTTCATAGTATTCATAGTCCACACGGAATTCAATACAATCTGTTAATTACCATTTTGTTATTAGGTTTGTAATGAAACAATACGTATAAATTGAAATCACTTGTGTAAGGGGCCGTTCAAGTATTACATAGGCTCTTTAGGCAGGGGGGGGGTCTTTGCTTTGATTTTTTTTGATAGCATAATGGAGGTATAGATGGTAATTACGTCAGTAGTAGTTATTTGATTTTTAAACAAAATTAAATGGCAATAATGTTAGATGTCGAAGTAAGCGAGTGTTTAAAAGACAAATTAATGTAGAAGCGTTTACTTGACGTGAGTTTAATAAATAAATCTATACTAATATTATAAAGCTGAAGAGTTTGTTTGTTTGTTTGAACGCGCTAATCTCAGGAACTACTGGTTCGAATTCAAAAATTCTTTTTTTGTTGGATAGACCATTTATCGAGGAAGGTTTTAGGCTATATAACATCACGCTGCGACCAATAGAAGCGAAGAAACAGTGAAAAATGTGTAAAAAACGGGGAAAATATGAAGCCTTATGAAGACTTTGACAGATCTTTGACGAAACAATCGGACGGGCAGGACGATGTCTGCCGGGGCCGCTAGTAACAAAATAAGTGTCATAAAGAATAGTCATATTATTTGAAAAAAATATAAATAAAAATTAACATAGCCAGTGTTACAAATGCACACATTGTCTATGCCTAAAAACGAATTGCACTATTTAACAGATACCTAATTGAAAATGATAATAATAATATATATATTGTATTTTGTTTGCAACAAAATCGTAAGTGTATGTAAATATTATACATTACATATATATTATTTACTCCACAGATAAAGAACGTGAGTTCCTTCTAGGAGTACCCTGTAGGTATCGCTGCAAAAAGCCCTTTTACCAGCTCCTACTTACAACAACTTACCTTTTTTTTCTTAATTAAATCTTCTTTAATATAAAACTAATAATATTTTATTAATTAGGTACTTACCAATACAAGTCACATATGAGGCGATCACAAATATGTATAGTAGCCTACTCATTATTGTTCAAAGTATTTACGTAATAAACAAGGTACCTTACTTAAGTCAGTTACGAGTAAGCAATAGGTTAAGACTAACGGGGTGATGGTAAGGAAGCTAATTATATATTGCTTAGAGAAATAGATAACAGCAGAATAAATCACCAGCTTCATAACATTATTTATTTATTTATTGTGCGTGTCATTAGGTCTTATATCATCTCATTTCTACTGATATCAAACAAACATATCTACCTACTATACTAAAAAAAGTTAACGTTAGGAATTATAATTATAAATTAGTACTACTTAGCTTTTAATGGTTTTTTTACCCAAGTAGGTTTTAAAAAAAAACTTAGAGCGCAAATTATGGTAAACTTACGCTTTTCATCAATAACATAATATTACTACTATAGTTTTACTTATAAATATATAAATTAGTATTTTTTTTTATTCAGGGAAAATCCATTATGAATACCAACCGTGGAATTCCCGGGTGATTATGTCATATAGGACCGTGTATAATACCTATTATTATGTTTGGTTTTGCATTAAAAGAATATCTTTCCCTAGTAAATACGATCTGACAATCAAAATTCGATTGATATTTTTGGTTCAATACCATTAGTCCTTAATTATAAGTATATTTTTGTACTAAGACAAAAGTAAAAAAAAATAGACTCTCAGTGGCCCTCGAACCCACGCCCTTGTCTTTCCTAGCGGCAGCGTGACCTTTACACCATGAGAACCCACTAATGTCTTTCTTTCTTTCCTTCTAATATCTTTTCTTCTTTCTTATTCACTAAAACAGTTGGGATATTCCCTCTCTCATTATTCGCAAGGCCATAAGGTCACTTTTGTGACCTCACGAGCTTGATAACTTGGTATACCTACAAGTAATCTTATTATCGTGTTTACTTTATTAAGTCTACATAATTATGTAAAAACCCAGATGACTGTCAGACTGTGAGAAGAAATACATCATTTACAACTCAAAGCAGAGCTATGTACGTAGGTACATAGTTTTATCAAATTTTAGCAGTGCTTGTGGTAGAGAAGAGAGAACAAAAGGTGACTGTTATGATGTTTAGCTTATATCTCAAAGTGTATTAGTTGGACCTCAAAAGTTTGTATGTAACTATTAAAGATGATAAAATTACCTACAAAACTGTGTATAATGTTTTTATTTCTGAACACATTGATGACTATTGGGAGCATCAAAAGATGTGGGTAAAATGTTCCAGGATTCATCTTATAGGTATTTTCTGTGAGGGCAATAAATGACTTTATTATAATTGGAATGAAACAACTATTAACGGATTTAACTCGCGTAATTGTATTATATTTGGAATAAAACGACTAGTCGATTTAACTCGTACATATTTATTTTATACTGACGTGTCAGGAACTTTACGGTTTCTATATTCGTAGCAGTCTACGTTGACAATAATCTAACATTCGTTGATTAGGAAACGTGGGTTAAGACTTTTACATTTTTTTATTTAATTAAGAAGGTCAGAATTTTACGTGTCCGGAGTTTTTTCACATATAAAGGGTATTTTAGATTCACAACCCATGTTGTGTAGACACCCTCGTGGTACCATGGCACCACAGAATTCATGGTCCAAATGATTCGGTTCGTTTTCGCAGAACCTGCTGTAACCTGCCTCTTCGAAGGTTTGACCTAGTGACAACAAATTTCAAATGTATATAACTATGTAACCATGTATCATTTAATAACCGATTGATATCAATATTTTGATACCATGGGGGCTAGCGGGCTAGTTCAGCGTTAACGTTATACGTTGGCACCAAAATTTATGGGATTTGACATCCGCGAACAATTGTGACGTACATCATAATCGTTCGCGGTTGTCAAAACCCATACATTTCGGTCGTTTCGTTGGCACCTTGTCTAGGGCCCATTAATATAACAATAATGGTATCTGTACCAAGACCAGCGTAGAAAAAAAATTAAACCCATCAGTGGCCTCAGTAGGACTATCCACATTTATTCGATACTTTAATGTGAGGTATAGTGCTTTCCAAGGACAAAGCGTTACTGATCGAGTCAACGAAATCTTCCACTATCTCGACTTTATATACATGTTTTTACTAGAAAAATGTCGCTTTAGCAGCATCCGTGTGAAGTTTTCGCAATAAATCAATAATTTCAGTACACCTTTGTCTTTGCTGTCATATTCAACCAATGAGAGACAAGCTTTGATCTGTGATTGGTGGAACATGACTTCTGGACCTCATTATTCACTAGCATCTAGCAGATTTCTGACACGTGGCGGCCTACATTGTTTTATAATCAGTAATAGAAAACTTTATTTTACTGTAAGCAAGGCCAATTTAACTTAAGCACCTAAATAAACTTATAATAAGCCAAAATACTATACCATGGATGGTTTTAAAATCGCCGAGCTGACCCCAGTTCTGGAACCCGATATACACAAAGTAGTTTATATTTTTAGATGGGATTAAAGTCTTGAGGGTCTCTGCTTCATCTTCGCTGTTGATGATGGCAAGGTGCGCGCCCTCCGCAGCGCATGTCATGAAAGCGTTAGACCAAGATTCGGCTCTCTGGTGGAACTGGAAGCAACGCCGCGTATTAAGGTCCAACTTGTACCCTAAAAATATTCTCCAAACAATAATGGCATATGATGATTTAAGCTTTCACGATTATCAGACTTTGTGCTATTCAAAAACGGGTCGCGTAATAAAATAATTCTATTACTTCGAACGTTCCGGGTGTGATTACGGTGGAGGACGCGTTTTTGTATTCTTATAATAAATAATAGCATGGTTTGCTAAATGTCAAACACGCCATGGATACCTCAGATGTAAGACAATGTGTACCTATTACAGTATGAAAAAATATTTGAATCTTATTTTTTCCCGATAGCTAACGACTAAAATCTGCCATGTTTTCATTAAAATTGGCGTCACTTGCCTTTCTGATCTTTGTTATTTAGAAAGGTTTCTTTTTGATAATATAACTGAAGGCTTAATTATGTTTCTTTTGCTATGTAGAAAGCCTATCTCTTTACGTAAGTAAGACGTTCAAGTGGTTAACATCGTGCATTCTGATTGGATACATCAAATGTTGATAATTCTTACCATTTCCAATTTCGCCGCACTCTCCGTGCTCCCAAGCTGAGGATTTTCGGAGACAAATGTACGGTCGCACATTGTTGCAGGGCCACTTGATCAGATCACCAGTTCTGGTCATTGCCAGACATCTTTTAGGCCGGGCAGAGGCTGGCTCTAGCGATGCCCAATCTATTTTCACACCTGGAATACTTAACCGAATATATGAGTCAAGAAGATGGAATAAAAATGCATGAAATGAAATGCTTGAGTAAAAGACACAATTTTGTTAAGTTAGTATTAAAGATTGATCCAATTGAATTTTTAATATAACGCCACATTGTTTTTCAGCTGGTAAGCCTTTACTGCAAAACCGGATGGTTTGCGAGCCTCCGCGAGAGGCTTTAAAGGCCATAGTTTGTTGGATTTTGGGCTCCGTGCATTTTTTTTTATCTAATCAACAGCATAATTATGCAGTTGCGCGTGACGTAAAATACTGCCACGCGCGTTTTCTAGCATTTTATCTTGACTACAAAAAAGCTTTCATAATAACCTTTGATCGAGTAGTAAGTATTATTAACAACACTTATTCCTGTAAAAACGCTGTCAGAAACCTGGTTCATCATTAGCATGGTCATCATCGCGTGTTTAATTTCATCATTGTCAGGAGATGCTAGGACACCGCCTGCAAGGCAAAGAGATAATCAGTGTTTCATTCTTCCATAATAATGTAGAGGTTACAACCAACGCATAGAGATTGATCTAGAGGAAGCTTTAAGTATATAAAGACCTTGCATTATATTTTTATACTAATAATAAATATCTTTGGACAATTCACACCTATTGATCTAGTCCCAAACTAAGCAAATCTTGTACTATGAGTACTAGACAACGGAAAAACATACATAAATACATATAAGCTATCCAAGACTCAGGTACTGATGCCAGTGCTCATCACATTGACATCTGCCCCTAGCAGGATTCGAACCCGCAACCTCCGGTTTCGTAGTCAGGGGCTCTGATACAAATACTTAAGTCAAATACTTATCTTTATAAAGTTTTTTCAAATCATGGCGGATTACCTCTTAATTGACAATTCAGCTTGGCTTGTTCCCATTCAACTGGTAGGTTATGCCACTCCAACCATTCTCCAGAATTCAAGGTATGCACATAGTTGTGTTCAGCATCCACTATGAAACGAAAAGTCAGAAATAAATCAAACTTAATAATTATTAAACATAAGGACCTACTACTTTTTATGCAAAATAAAAACTCTTATTATTACGCTATTCTTATGCTAAAGTCAAAAAACTATTGTCAGCTCCGTCGTGCTACGATTATGGAATCTGCAAAGGCTCCAAAACGTCAGCCAATAAAATGAATAAGCGAGCTAAATCTGTTTAAAGTTGTTCCATTCCAATGTATAGTAACCGCGAAGGCATCAGAAATTATTAGGATAGATATAAATTAGCAAGTCTACCTACCGACACACAAGTGGCAAAAAATAATAGCAACTGTACGAAAAGAATTCAACTGTCGTAGTCAATTCCATTTCGTTTTTAATTATTTCGTAACGTTTTCTTTGATTGCAATTTCTGATTGACACTTGCCAGAGATATTTACCTGAGATTAACACAATATAAGCCACTATAACAAGATAAATCATCATATATCTAGTTTTGAAAATATCACGGAATAAAAATAAATTAAGTAAGTAGGTACAATAAGTTTTAATGATCCTCGGTTGACTACTGAAACAACTCTAGAGGTAAATTGATGTATTTAGTTGAACAAACGGTGATTAAGGAAAACGGTATCTAATACGGTATATATATAAATCGGTAGGTACTTATAACAATCAAGGCAAAATTAAAATCAAAACCAAAATTAAGTACATATTTTACTCAGTTCAGGCTCTAACAAGCTCTTATGAAGTTCAAAAGATACCACCGTTTCCGAAAAAAACTCACTTGAAAAGAAACGGCAATAAACTTAATGAGGTAGGTATCATTTCTTCAAAATACCTACCTACATAATTATTTACAGTTTATTTTTACTAACTAAATAAATAAAAAAAACTGAAAATATAAATGTTTTCCAGATCTTAAAGAATTAAATTACTTGTAGAATACAAACAAATCAAAATACAAAAGATTATGATGTCTCCAGTGGAATTTCGTCCCAAAGCAAAAACATGTGAATTAATTCTAAAGATATTGTGCAGACGGAACCGCTAGCAACTACTTATTAAGTAGTTACATATTCTACCAATAACGATTCAGTACTATTCATTTACCCATTAAACTAATGAAGCAATATTTTCGTGTTCGACTGTAATTTACATTTTTTATTAAGAATATTTTTCCACTTTAATTTGATCACAATTTTCGTCGTCCATTTTCTATCATACCTTCATAAAGTAGACATCATGGCCTGTACTCAGTATATCTTTAAAATACCCAATACATCAAATAAAATATCAATGTGGCTGATATCTTTCTTTGTAACTGTACAGTTATTTACTGGATTAAATTATGGCTTCGTTAAAGTGCTCAACAAGAAACTAAAGAAACCTATCAATAATATTTCGAAAATGGTGGCAGCATTGTTTGTGTCGATGGCAATATTTGGAGCAATAAGTTACAAATTTCTTTTTATTCCAGATATTCTGAATTTCAGCATAACTTACCTAATATTACAAAGGGCTGAGTACAAGATGGTCGACTTCTTAGAAGACATTTTAACGATTGACTCGAAGTGGGGTTTTGATACAAAAGATATGGTTGTAGGAATTTTAACTTGGGTGTATGGTGCAACAATATTGTCCCTTAAATTAGGAGTAAATGTTTTGTTATGCATCGCTTATTTCTGCTCTAATGATTCTTCGGCACCATATCAGATGACTGCATTGGGTTTAAGTACAGTAATTTTGGATATTATTCCAGTCGGTTGCTTGTTAGTATATTATCAAGTCAGTGCTAGATTTCAAATAATAGAGGAAAAGTTTAAAACCAACAAAATGTGCGTGGAGAATACTAAAGATGTGTTTGCAAGCGTAGCTGACTGTTTTGTTAAAATTAGGAGCATATTTGACAATTTGGTAAGTACAGAATTATCTATGGAATATGTTAATATGTTTTCACTGAATTTTAAAGCAAGACAATAATTTGACTTTTTTCAGGTTGCATTCGGATTTATAGCGGATTTTTTTAAATTAACTATTGCAATTTGGTATCAGTTATATTTTGCTAAGCATCAGGTTTGTATATTTAAATTTATCCCCTTATTTTTTATCAAAATTAAGGGAGGGGTACAAGGAGGAGGGGGGAAGGTGAAACTAAATGTAGGTACCCGAGTGGGGTCATAAATGAAAGAGGATCACATGTATATTGTTAAATTAAAAAAGCTTGTTTTTAAAAAGGTTTTTACACTTTAAATTTTTAATTTTCAGTCCCCTTGGTACGTTCAAGTAGGGACCTTAATCCAAGTGATCTTACTCGTAGTTCACATCTGCTTGCCAGCAATCTTTGCCGAAATGATCAACGTGCAGATTGAAAAAATAAAACTGACAATTCATCAAAGGCTTTATAAAGAAAAAGGTGAAGAATTTGGTATTAGCATTGTAAGATGCGTAACTTTGGAACCCGCTCTCACTGAATGGGTTTTCGTGAAATCTTATAAAAAACAAAAGTTCACCAAGAGTCGATTAAAAAAGATATTTTAAGAAGAAAAAAATATTGTGTCATTATGTTTTAATCAAATTTAAACTGAGCCCTACTTTCCTAAATTAAATAAATTAAAACACTTATTGTGTATGAAATCGATTGAGTGAACCCCAACTTCGAGGTAGTTCACCATATTTATAAAGTTTTAGGCAGGTATATTCAACAATATCTTGAGATTATATAAAATACCTAATGAAGGTAGACGCAAACTTGTAAATTTTGTTGCATACTCAAGTCAATATCGTAATATCTCACAAAACCAAATTAACACCTACTCTATGTTTAGGAGATTTTTTTCAACAGAAAAAGAATTTCAAAATTAATTTAATTTAATTAATATTCTCTTTCAGACCCGGCTACCATAGTTGATTTGTTGACCCTCCTTCGGTACATGGAAGCGAGGAACCTTCTCTATAAAGCCTGGCGCATGATTCCAATAGACCTTCATCTACCGATTACCTTGCTTGGCATGAGTGTTAGTTATATCATCGTAGCTATACAGCTTACACACTTGTACGATTAAAAACTACTACACTAACTAATACACATTAGTAACTAGCATACATTAGTAACTAGCATACACTAGCTAGTGCTAGCATACGAACTAAAACACACGAACTAAAAACTACTACACTAACTAACACACACTAGGAACTCTAGCACACATTAGTAACTAGCACACACTAGTAACTAGCATACACTAGCTAGTGCTAGCATACGAACTAACACACACGAACTAAAAACTAGGTACTACACTAACTAACACACACTAGGAACTCTAGCACATATTAGTAACTAGCACACACTAGTAACTAGCATACACTAGCTAGTGCTAGCATACGAACTAACACACACGAACTAAAAACTAGGTACTACACTAACTAACACACACTAGGAACTCTAGCACACATTAGTAACTAGCACACACTAGTAACTAGCATACACTTGTTAGTGCTAGCATACGAACTAACACACACGAACTAAAAACTACTACACTAACTAACACACACTAGGAACTCTAGCACACATTAGTAACTAGCACACACTAGTAACTAGCATACACTTGTTAGTGCTAGCATACGAACTAACACACACGAACTAAAAACTACTACACTAACTAACACACACTAGGAACTCTAGCACACATTAGTAACTAGCACACACTAGTAACTAGCATACACAAACTAACGCGAGCATACGAACTAGCACACACTAACTAGAGCGCACTAATGATGTAGGTACTAATTCACTTACTTACTTAAGTATATTTTATCAAAGTTTAGAATTAAAAAATTTAACCGCCGAAAAAAAACTAAAAGGCAACAAAATAGCGCGCTGAAAAGAAAAAAATAATTATACGCATCGACTTGAGAACCTCCTCCGTTTTTATCGTCGGTTGAAAAATACAATTATTAGTCAAACGGAGAATCGGACACGTTATTATAATTAAGTATAAAAATAAATATAAAGTGCCTTGTTGAAAACTACGAGCAAATATTCCAGATTTAGTTATACTATAAATATTGGACTAGAAGGATGTTACTTTACCTTACATTTTTATTATAATAGCACTACGGTCGTTAACCTTACCTTTCCTACATAAAAAAGTAGGTAATAAAAGCTTAAAAACTAAAAAACACGTTTTTGCACTTTAGAATTCTGGACTAGTGAAAAAATGGGTAAGTATAAGTGTTTTAAGGTCTCACTAAAAAATAACATAAGTACTTCACAAGTAGTATTACACTTATACCCTTTTTGACTAGGACCAGTATATCATGAAACCCTAAGAACTACTACAGTAAGCCTAATCACGGTTAGGATTCACTGTAAATACCTACAGTTATAAAATTCTAATGTCTACTTTTCAAATCCATTATGAGATAGGTCTAATTACCAAAATTAAACACCATTACGCAACGAATAGAACATGTGGGTTAATTTATATTCTAAGAATCCATTCCATGGTCCTTTTGTTTCAGTCGGACAATATTAATGAGTCTTTTAAATAGTAGAATTATTTTTATGAGGTCTCTTTGATCCTTTCGCGGTTATTACACTTTGTAATAAACGAACATACATAACTAGCTTCTGCTCTCGACTTCGTCTGCGCACGATGAGTAATTTACGCAATATCGTTGTAAAATATAGCCTATATGTTATTCTGAAATATAAGCTATACTAGCAGCCCGCCCCGGCTTCGCCCGAATCCCTTTTTTTATAGCCTACCTATGTCACACGGAAATAGTGTAGCTTTCTAACAGTGAATGAATTTTTCAAATAGGACCAGTCGTTTAGAGAGTTTAGTCAATCCAAACAAACAAACTTTTGGAATGAAACAACTATTAACGGATTTAACTCGCGTATTTTTATTTTATTTTATTTGCTGACGTTTCGGATTCTTTACAGTTTCCATAATCGTAGCATGACTGAGCTGACAAAAGTCTAACGCTAAAAGTTTGTCAGCTCAGTCATGCTACGATTATGGAAACTGTAAAGAATCCGAAACGTCAGCAAATAAAATAAAATAAAAATACGCGAGTTAAATCCGTTAATAGTTGTTTCATTCCAATGTGTAATAACCGCGAAGGCATCAGAAATTATTAAACAAACTTTTCCTCTTTATTATATTAGTAGGTATAGATTATTGCAAAGTTTCACCAAAATTCATCTAGTAGGTAGTTTTTGCTTTAAAGAGTAACAAACGTACTTATATTCTTGTTCTTCTTTTTCTTGACCACATTTCGGTTTACCACTCTGTCCCCGTGTCCTACAAAAAATAAACGAATATAAAAATGCTGGTTCGAGTAAGTGAAATCTATACTAATATAATAAAGAGGAAAAGTGTTTATTCGAACATTATAAAACGGTAATTATCAATACTCTATTAAGATGCTATAATAAGTCAAAGGGCAGATTCTTGTAGGTTAAAAAGAAGAACGACCCATATCCATCCTTACACACTTTCATGTTTATAATTTTTATTAATAAGGATTCATACTGACATTTCTATTTATATTTTCAAAACTAAATATACCTAAATAAAATGCATAAAGATGACAGATGCATATCCAATTACAAAAATCCAATCTGCTATGGTTTTGATGTCATCAAATCTGGTTTTAATTGGTTTGCAGAAAACCTACAATTGCAAGCTTCATTTCGGGCTAACCTCATTCACTGTAGTCGGATTCCCAATCAAAAGTTACGAGTTCTCTAATGACCGGGGAAAATAATTGCACAATGCGGGTTGACTTTAAAAATAACTTTAAATTAAAACGCGAAAAGTTTATTTTTTTTCATTGTCCAACAAGATTATCAAAAAGTATGCGTATTTTTTTTGTCCAACTAAAAATGACAAAGATAAGCGCTTCCGAAAATTCGGAAGCAAAAGCTCTCGTTAAGACTGTTTTTGAAAAAAAAACTGTGCCCAGTTAATTTAAAATCAGGTGATCTGTTTGTTATAATTATGTAGGTAGGCAAGTGAGCTATGATAATAATATCTCATAAGTAGGTATATAAAATTACACAACGATGAATTGGTATATCGAGAATTAATAAAATAAGTAGACAAATTAATTAATGATGCTGTATCATATAAAAAGCGAAACACCTAATTCTTTTTAACGAAAAAAAGCAAATTATAGTGTTGATGAATATCGTAATGAATAATAATGAATTAATGTTCATACACTACTTTAAATTAATTTTAAATCTTATATAACTATTCTGATCGTATAACTAGTTAATAGCTGACCTGTCTTATCTTATCTGGGGTCCTTTCAGATGCACTTCGACCCAGTGGGATCTTTTGTGCCTACCCCTCCCTTAGCTTACTCCAGGTTCTCCATAACCGATTCCACATACCGTATCTCCCTGTCGCAATGCCCAGAAGCTAACCTGGACCTGACTGTATTAAATATTGACTTTTTCAGTTTGACCTTAAACTCTTTTTTTAACTAAAAATCACATTGGCAGGTCCTCCGAACTGGTAGTGGAGTATCTTCTCGGGGTTCCGTGGAATAGGTTATATCACCGTTATTCTTTTGATAGCAGATCAATACTATGATGCAAATCAAGCAGATGATTACGAAGAAGGTCAGCATAAATAGAAAATAGAGCTGAAAAAAAAAAAACAAAGGTTGACGTATATCTTTAGTTAGGTATTGCATTTTTGATAAAGTAGTGGGTGGTAGAAATTTTTTTGACATTGTCACCTAAGAATTTTATTTTATGATTTCCGAGTTTCCGATTATTCATAACTAGTAAGAATTTGCGGTGAATATAGGTAGGTGCACATAAAGTAGGTAGGGTGCGTCGGGGTAACATGAAAAACAGAGCAAGATGAAAAACCCCTCATAGCTGCCTATTCCGTGCATATTTTTTAACACTGACTACAGAGTTTTGTAGGTAATTTCATTGCGCTCCTTATCTCAGTCAGCGATAATCGTCAGTTGTGAGTGCATATGTTTTTTTTGCAATTTTTCGACAAGGTATGTTTTTGAGCGATAAATGCGTTTTTTATCTTCCCCCACGTTCCGTAGTTTCTTCTACACGCAAGTTAAAAATATGTTTTTTTGATACGTGTTATTGATAATTTTTTTTTAGTTGATACATAAAATCCGATTTTGCATATCTTTTATATTTTTGGAGTTTTTATATTTTTCAATCTTACACCGCTTGTAAAACCCAGGGGCAAGACGGCAATATTTTCTTTTCCAAATTACCCCGATTATGAAACCCATAGTAAAAGTCAGGGGTTGTCAAACTGTATGATTCGTTCATGAGTAGTGATATTCACAACTCATGAAAACATGTGTAAAAAAAAGATTTTAAATAAAAGTTGTAATATATTTAGCTAGTTTAACTACCTGTCTATTTAAATAAAGAAATGATTACATTTTTTGTGTACATGGTAGTAAAATTTAAATATTAGGATATAAAAAGAAAAGGTTGAGAACCGCATATCATCTGAATACAAAGTGGGGTAAGACTGAAATATTATATTTAACAAAATTTCATTTTGGTAGTTAAAACTAGGTATTTTTAAAATGTATTTATATATTTGAATAGAGAAAAAAATATGCTTTCGGTGCATATAATCCAAATGGACCTACAATGGATATTAAAGATTTTAAGAACTATATCGATCTTCCCCCCTCATCATTCCATCTTACCCCACGATTTTTTTGCAAAAAATTTAACTTTGCCGTCGTTTTTATATATGAAAAACACCTCCAATCAGGTCCATTTTCAGGTAGATAGGAAGAACCATTCATTAACTTTACTAAAAACATCACTTCATATACGTCAGCTTCATACGATTAAAATTATGAGGCTCTAAAAAAAACATGGTTTATCTCATCAAAATCTCGTTCAACCTTACCCCGACGCACCCTAATTTAAAAATTCAATTCTTTAAGATTCGATATTTTGTTAAAACTAATCTCTAGAATTAATCGAGTTCAAATCTTATTGTAGCTTATTCCCTCAATATTGGACAAGGGACTGACACACTATAAATACAACTCCGATCACTTCACAATTTTACAGAAAATCCTTGCTGTCGTAATACGTAAAAACTTAAATAATTACACGCATGCGCGATAAACTAAAAACAAAATAAAAACTCTGTTAAAATATACCCAAAGAACTAAGCAATAATTAGATTTTCTTTTTTATCAATTATTATTGTATGTACTTACCCCAAAATACGCGAATAACGTTTGATAAGGCGACATGGTTTTGTAAAGCACGGGAAGATACTGAAAGTAGGCAAAAGGGCAAAGTGCCAAGTTATCCCATGATATTTTCTATGGTTTCTTATTGATTCTGTGTCGTCTGTAGTTAACGCATACGAGAAGTGAGAAGTACAAAAGAACTGCACGCATCAAGATAAATGTCCCAGATAAAAAATATTTATCGCATAGTAAATTTACACGACAAATTTAAGTTAATTTGTTGATTTTGAATGAGCAACATTACCAAGAAGGTACCTATACCTATACGCCACAAGAAGTACACATTTTAAATTTATGTTACTCACTCTAAAACGACATAATACAAGGAAAGTTAAAAGTAAACACAATATGAACATGTACAAGATAAAAAGTAAAAAAAAAAGATTTTAACATTTTTCCGACCCCCTTGTACCTCTCGTAGTTTGGTGTTAACTATATGAATGACGTCATATTATCGTCAACTGTGCAATGTCATCCAAACTGAATATAATATTATGTACCTACCACAATTTCAGCTCAATCGGTTAAAGTAGTCTGCTTCAAAATTGAGTTGCAAGATTCCACCCGTTCAGACTTTACTTACTTACATGAACTTACATTACAAATTAAAGAAAAGTTTTTAAAATGAGACGCTGTTCATTTGTTTCGCTAAAACGCGAGAAATACTTGACTGATTTGACAAATTTCAGTTTAGAAATATTCATGCAAGTCCAGAAAAGGTTTATAAATTGAGGAAATTTGAAAATATGACTTAAAAATGTGCCCTGAAACGCGGTAAGTAGTTCACCAGATAGTATGTACATAAAAATAAAGCCGAGCTTCTAACAACGATGTCTCCATCAGATTTTGCTTCAAAGCAAAGGTAGGTTCAACTGTATGTTGCAATCGTTAAAAATCTCTCCTGCTAAGCCCGTAGTGTATGTTAAATCTGACGGAAACGTGCTTTCGAGCTTATTCCCGCGACTTCGTCTGTGATATGAACCCTATTTTACTATTAAGAGTGAATTTTCTAAATATATCCTTAATAATCCTTTTTATTTACTCTCCTACTATTAGGAACCCTTGTGCAAAATACCAAGTTTCTAACCCATGGTTTAGGCTCTGCATTGAAATGTCAGTCATTAAGTTAGCTTTTCCTTTTATACTAATTGTTCATTGCATATTAAGTTATTGCATATGATTTTTAATTCGTACTACGTTTACGAGTTGACGGGTTATTGAGCCATCACGTTAACGTTAAATTTCCATATAAAGTGGTCTATTTATGATGTCAATATAGGTATGAAACTTATAGTAAGTAGTAAATCTCACATCACAGAGATAGAAAACATAAATAAGTTATATCAGTACCCTTTTGACGTAAAAGTCGCTTTAAGATTTGGTTTAGACGAACCGTTTTTATTAAAAATAACTTAAACAATATTATATATGTAGCTGGAATAAGCTTTTAAAGTAAATATAGCATAATGGAAACTCATATTTAAGTACTCGATTGCAGACGAGCAGTTTTTAAAACGCTTTGCAATTGAATATAGGAAAGTACCTATAGGTACTAATTTATTTTTTACTGTAGTGACTAACATTTGGTTGAAAATCCTCAGCAGAAAGAATACAAAAATATCTGATTTGATCACGTCCCTAAATTTTTAATTTGGTATAAAAAGAATCTGATAGGTATCTGAATAAAATTCGTATGCGTAAAACAATCCAACTGTTTAATATACGACGTAAAAAAGTCGAAACGTTTTCAAAACAATTGTTTTACGTAATCAAAGGCTTATTATCACGATTGTAGAAACTGATAAAGAATGTATAGAACTGACCACGTGAATTTTCGTAAGCTTATGTCAGTGATATGCATTTTCGACAACCGTAGAATGAAACAACTTTAACGGATTTAACTCGCGTATTTTTATTGGCTGACGTTACTGAGTCTTTACAGATTCCATAATAGAAGCACGACTGAGCTGACAATAGTCTTATAAGAACCGTTGAATGTCATTTGTCTTTGGGTTGTTGATGTTGTTTTGTTTGAGCGTCTTAAACGCCGCGTACTAACCACCCGTCTAGAATCCAAGAGCAATTTCCTCTGCATGTCTCACAAGGTATATTTTCCTTGTGAGTATCGTTCTGAAGCTAATATTTGATTTAGCATAGATACTCCTTTTATGTTTTTTAATATATCAATACTTATGCCAGATTAAACTTGATAATTAAAAAAGAAATTGCATTAGTTAGACGTATATTATGGTCCAAGATCCCAGAGCGATCTGACGTAACTTATTTTCTGACGAATGAAACCTTAAGATTTCAGTAGCGTCTAGAGTGCCTTGAATATCTACGGGCTTGTGAAAACTGTCAGAGTGACACCAGGGCTGGTACCAGGTGAGAAAGGTGACTAAAAATAAGAGTTATCTTACTTATTTTCTCATGGCTCATTTTTATATATATCATGTAGAATATTATTTTAAAGTAATGGATATAAGTGTCAGACACTTGAGATTGACCAGAACTTTTGTCAGACACTTTTAAGCTACCCAAAAAATGGATCTCAAAGATGGATGAACATAAACATATCATGTTTAGGCTCATTCGACTCGGTATGACGAGCACTTTCTAAACAGAATATGATGATGGTAGTGTTGATGATGAATCCTGAAGACTACTATGGATCGCGAAGTTGGATGATCATAGGCATACCGTGTTTGGGCTTATTCGACTCGCTATGACGAGCATTATCTGTTTCAATCAGTGTTGGCGTCAATCGATTACAAATGTAATCCAATTACTAATTTGATTACTCAGTAACCGATTACTCAAGTAATCGGGTACTCTAGTCACAGCCAGTTTATTCCGAAACTATAAGAGTTACATTATTAAAATTTGGTGCGTAGATGTATTCTGTAAACCGCATTAAGATTTTAAAATAAAATCAGAAAAAAAACAAAATTTTGGGGTTCCCCATACATTGAACTGAAACTCAGCATTTTTTTTTCATCAGACCTTTACATGTGGGGTATCTATCATCATGTGTTTAGAAAGTGTTAGTCATACCGAGTCGAATAAGCCCAAACACGATATGCCTATGATCATCCAACTTCGAGATCCATAGTAGTCTTCAGGATTCATCATCAGCACTACCATCATCATATTCTATTTAGAAAGTGCTCGTCATACCGAGTCGAATGAGCCTAAACATGATATGCCTATGATCATCCAACTTCGAGATCCATAGTAGTCTTCAGGATTCATCATTAACACTACCATCATCATATTCTATTTAGAAAGTGCTCGTCATACCGAGTCGAATGAGCCCAAACACGATATGCCTATGATCATCCAACTTCGAGATCCATAGTAGTCTTCAGGATTCATCATCAACACTACCATCATCATATTCTGTTTAGAAAGTGCTCGTCATACCGAGTCGAATGAGCCTAAACATGATATGCCTATGATCATCCAACTTCGAGATACATAGTAGTCTTCAGGATTCATCATCAACACTACCATCATCATATTCTATTTAGAAAGTGCTCGTCATACCGAGTCAAATGAGCCTAAACATGATATGCTTATGTTCATCCATCTTTGAGATCCATTTTTTGGGTAGCTTAAAAGTGTCTGACAAAAGTTCTGGTCAATCTCAAGTGTCTGACACTTATATCCATTACTTTAAAATAATATTCTACATGATATATATAAAAATGAGTCATGAGAAAATAAGTAAGATAACACTTATTTTTAGTCACCTTTCTCACCTGGTACCAGCCCTGGTGTCACTCTGACAGTTTTCACAAGCCCGTAGATATTCAAGGCACTCTAGACGCTACTGAAATCTTAAGGTTTCATTCGTCAGAAAATAAGTTACGTCAGATCGCTCTGGGATCTTACTCTATTAGTAACTAGCTTCTGCCCGCGACTTCGTCCACGTGGAACTCCTCCTTTTTTGCAGTCGGTTAAAAAGTGGCCTATGTCCTTTCTCAGGCTCCAGACTTTCTTTGTACCAAATTTCATTTAAATCGGTCTAGTAGTTTTAGCGTGAAAACGTAACAGACAGACAGACAGAGTTACTTTCGCATTTATAATATTAGTAGGGATTAGTAGGGATATTAGTAGGGATGCTTCAATTTTACGTACTAATACATTTATTATTCTTAGTGAACAAGGGAATAAGTGTACGGTATGTGACATATAATTATATACGACCTTTATCTTTTAAATAATTCACACCTATGAATCAAGATTCAAGACCTAAACTATGTAAAGCTTGTGCTACGGTAGGTATTTAGCAACTATAAACATACATAAATACATGTATAACATCCAAGAATCAGTGACAGATGCCGAAGGATTCGAACCCGCAACCTCCCATTTCATAGTCAGGGTCTGTGACCACTAGACCAAGAGGCCGTCAAATTCAAGGTAATGAGTTGAATTAAGTAGGTACCTACTAAAAATGTTAATGTTGTTATTTCGCTTATATATCAAGTTATGTCTCCTTTCATTATACATCTACTTACTTATAAATTCTACATCAGAGAAAAAAACTGACTAAGTATTCATTATTATTTTTTAAATATCCGTACCTATTTATTCAAAGGCACTTCACATTTCAAATAAAGACGCAAACATCTGATGAAAAAAGTACACCTATAGATCTAGCTTATCAGTTTTCGTCGAGAACGTTCCTTTTCAAAAATCAATACAAATTATAATAATATTCTTAGTCGGAAAATAAGTACCTATCATAAACTTTTCCCTATAAAACACCTTAATTTGTACGTGGCTGTTTGGAATATAAAAAACCCTTTTGCGACTAAAGTCAGATCAGTCGAAGTTCCAGCATTGGCAGGATTCAGTCAGGTGCCGGATTCCAAAGGGGACGCACGTCGTCGTGTTTTCAGCGCCGCTTACGAAGTTCGAACTGAAGTTCCAATTCTTATTTCAAAATTTAAAAAAGTTTCATAAACCATATCTTACTTTTTTTTAAAGTTGCGTTCTGTTTTGTTCAAAAGTTGTAACTTTTAAAAGTGTTCTTTTAAGTTTGTATATAATCTGTGGTTCTTGAACGTTTCGAAGTTCCCCTTGGGATTGTGAGTGTCATACGTCAAGATAAAAGGGTTGTTATTTCTTTGACAAATGCGAGGTGCCATTACTGTCAAAATCCGCACGATGTAAACGTGAGTAAATTGTGTCTTGTTATTTTCGTACCATATTGTTCCTAATTGTTTTGTCGTTAAGTGTGTCGCTTTGCTTCCGCAATTACATATACTATATATGTTACCTTTATACTATAGGTAGTGCGTTTATGTTAAATTGTTTTATGCATTTTTAGGTAAATATTTTTGCATTTAATTTGGCAATACTCGTTTAAGTTGGAAAAGCTTTTTTGTAGGTTATTCTTACCAGCTGAATAGCTTAAAAATGCGGATATGTTTAAATACCTAGCTAATTAAATTTACCTGCACTTTTATTTATATTCTAAGCACCTAAGTATTCTTTTTTATTTTTTGTGTCTAAACTACCTAATACAAAAAAATAATACAAACACAATAAATAATAATTTAATGTATTCTTGATTAATCAACACAAAATGACAAGGTGATGAACTTTTTACTATGTTTATTTCTAAGGCCCAAGTGAAAAAGGGAATAAGTCTTTCACATGCAGTATTACACTAAAACCGTTTTCTACTAGGACTCCAGAATTTTAAATTACTTTTTCATATAAAACAAGTGTAACGAAGGTAGATAATTAATACCTCAGGCATACAATGACGTTTGCTATGGCCCCTAGGGCACTTTAAAAACAAATTAAAGTGAGAATGCAACCAAAAGTTCGTGACATGAATGACGTGCAGTTATTGTCAGGTGTAATAATCTTGTACTTGCAAAGAGCAATGTGGTCATTAATATATCACTAGCGGACCCTGCGAAATTCGTGCCGCAGTATTCAATATTTTTATTTTTTTATGTTTTTCCATACTAACCTTTTCCTGACAATAACAATTACAAAAAAATAATTATCCAATTTGCTATAGTCAAACGGAAGTTATGCGCGTGCAAACATTTAGGTGATTTTTTTTCATTCATGAAGATTATGTATTTAATTAATAAATTAGGTAGGTACATCCAATAAATATTTAATTGTTTTGCGCTTACACCAGTTAGGTAAATTAGTACCAAATAGTAATTTATATAAGCAAGAAAATCGAGTAGGTACCTATGAAATTTAAAAAAAGCTATTTATGTCATGAAATAATTAAGCTTCAAAAAATAATCCGCACGTAGGCTTCGTCAAAAAGGTTGGTCGAGACAATATTAATTATACGAAATACAGTAAGCTTTCATTTCAATAGCTATTTTTAACACAAAATATTGTTAACAAAACACTTCTAAGGCATCTTCGTTTGTCCATGTCACTGTATTCGGTACGATCAAAAGCATTATAATAATAACTAGCTTCTGCCCGCGACTTCGTCCGCATGGAACTCCTCCTTTTTTGAAGTCGGTTAAAAAGTAGCCTATGTCCTTTCTCAGGCTCCAGACTTTCTTTGTACCAAATTTCATTTAAATCGGTCCAGCAGTTTTAACGTGAAAGCGTAACAGACAGACAGACAGACAGAGTTACTTTCGCATTTATAATATTAGTAGGGATAATATAGGTAATAGGAATACTGCTGCTGACATTACCGTAGCGATATTAAATTTTTATTGGACCGATTAAAGCATAAGGTGTTTGTGGCGTGAGATAACCATCTATCACTGTCATCTATCTATCTATCTATACCTATCTATATATCTTCTTCTATCTTATATCTTGTATTCTATAAAAGAAAGTCGTGTTAGTTACTCCGTTTATAACTCAAGAACGGCTGAACCGAAAATTGGCGGGGAGGTAGCTTAGAGCCAGGAAAAGGTCATTTAAAAATAGTTTAACAAAACGCAACAATGACAGCTGTCAAATCGACTTTGCCGGGCGGGACGAAGTCTGCCGGGACCGCTAGTTCTACATGAATGAAGAAGTCTAGTTAACATTTAATATCACCATAATAATTTGGGATTGTATATTATGGAGATGTACCTAAGCTATAATGTATGTTACGACTGGCAATGAGGAACGCGCGAAGTATATGGTGGATTAATTTGAATAGGACAGACGAATTCTACAGCTCTTGGAATAAATATTTAAAAAAAAACTAATGTGTTACATTTCGATCTCATAACACGTGATACCTACTTATTAACATCGCTTATGTTATCCCAATATGTTTCTAGACCATACAATATTGACTGTAAACATATCGACCTTCGCCTTTTTACGAGACTTTTTATAAATACTTGTGATTTGTATTTAATTTGAAAATGTTCTTTAGTTCCATACGCAAATATCTATACTAATATTATAAAGAGGAAAGGTTTGTTTGAATTGAATAGGCTCCAGAACGACCGATTTCAAAAATTCTTTCACTGTTGGGAAGCTACACTATTCCCGAGTGACATAGGCTATAAAAAAAGATGATCCGTGCGAAGCCGGGGCGGACAGCTAGTTATTTAATATAACCACTCTAGCATTCATAGTAAATCCTCTATTTATTGTTATCAAGAAAAAAAATCATGGTTATTTTTTCTTTTAATTGTTACCTCTTCCTACTCAAAAGTACCGACCCCTGTGATGGTCGATTCTTTTGAAACTTAAAAGAATTGTAGTAGTTTTTGAGTCTTCCTCCTTAAAAGTGCCGACCTCTGTGTTAGTCGATTCTTTAACTTCACGATGCGTAAGAACTATATTATACAATTGTGTCAAAGCCATATTCTAATTTCTAAGAGTTTATTAGTTCACCCGGAAGCGATCAATTCCAGTTTACTATTTATCCACCGCTCTTCGTCTCTTGAATATCCGGCCTGCCACTGGCACAAACTTGTGATCGGTCTCAATTTAAAAACTTTGACAGAGCCGTTTACAATACAATGCCAATTTAATTGAATTCGTCTACCAAATATACATAAAATTGTATTGTTACTAAGCGATATCGATATGATAATATAATATGAATTGAAGTATAGCAATATAATTATATAGCTAAAGTTTCTACTCTATACTCGAAATATATCAGAACGTGAATTCAAATTTATTGTATGACTTGGGATCCTTAATTGTGTAACGATATATATTTTGAATTCAGTCACTTTAGTACTGTATCTATACTAATATAATAAGGAAGAAAGGTTTGTTTGTTTGGATTGACTAGGCTCCAAAATGACTGAACCGTATTGAAAAGTTCTTTCACTGTTCGGACGCTACACTATTCCCGAGTGACATAAGCTATAAAAAAAGAGATCAGTGCGAAGCCGGGCCGGACAGCTAGTATAACATATATGCGAATTATGTTTATGTAGGTACCTACTTACCCACTTATAACCTGATTCTATTAGTAATATCCAGAAGATTTAGTTGGGATTATGGGATTAGTTATACCGATATTGACGAACTAATTAAGCCCAGATTACCAGAGACGTGATTTCTCATTGGACTATCAAATTTTTTCTTTGGGCGGTCTATAATGGTCGGAAGTCTCTTTAATTTATCAATTAAAGAATTTTCCGACCATTATTCTAGACTTCTGACAAAGAACCACTAACTGAAATAATGATATAATTAAAAACACATGCCTAGTGGCCAGCAACTGCAATGGTTTGCAATCTCCATAGTACTGAATTTTATCAGTACTTACCTTCAAGCACGCTTCTTCTATTATTATTTTTTAATTATTAAGAGTACTGAATTACGCAAATCATACTTAAATATAGGTACTTATTTTAACTGAGTGTTAAATTTGTGTAGGTAGGTATCTATTATAACACTAGACTCTTATTACACTGTAGATTCTGCCAAAACAAGTCATAATTATTATTTATCTTTAAAACTCGCAGTCATATTTTGCCGGTATCAATTTCAAAAATAACACAGAAGTAAAGACAAGTAATAAAGAAATCATTGAACTGTGTTTGCAGATCTAAAGAGAAATGAGAATATTAATATAAGGGAATGATTTATTAGGAAAAGCGTAATCTTACGCTACAAATGAATTCTTGAAAAGGAAAAAAATTACAATTTCATAACGAAACGATTACCGGCCGTGAAATATTGCTTTCTGAATCTGTTAAATATTATATTGGAGATTAATTTTGATTATTTGATAAATAGTTTTTCTCGGAGTAGAAATTCTGTGCAATTTTTCTGTTCAATAGTTTTGTGATTAAAGACGAGAAAATAACGCGATTTCAATAAGGGTTTATTATAATTTTTCAAAGTCAATTTTTTATTGTATTATATACTTAAGTAAATTACATGGAAAATTGTTTGAATGTTATATTGATCAAGTATCTCAATTGACAGATTTAATAGTAATAACATAATAATATGTTTGGCATTTAACGCATTTATTTTGACATAAAAATATCAAATACATATTTATTAATTTAATGATGTTAATTGTTTAACGACTAAAATAAATGATTTTGATGATTTGTATTTTTAACTTTGTGTTCAAATTATCTACTTAAAAATATTTATATTAACGATCTCGGTATGAGCGTAGGTAATTAATTTTACATAACAATGTACCTAATTATTAAGGAATAAATAAATCTAATCTAATAATGTTATAGATAGACAGTAACAATTAGAATCATTATAGACCCAATCACAGAAAAAAAGGCTTGCCTTCTTTTTTTTACATAAAATTATCATTTATTCCGCACTGCGCCTGTTTGTAGGTACCGATACCTTCGCGCGATTGTATCGCTTTTAATGCACAACTTGCTTTGGGCATAAAAGACTGTATCGATGTGTATTCCATGTTTATGGAACATGGAACCCGTACGTGTAACATGTTCCTTAAGTATGGAACCGTAAAAGAAATGACGTAACGGTGTCACGTGACTTAGTTAAATATTTTGAATCAGATACTTAAGGAGAAATATTTATACTTATTAAATTTGTGAATGATAATTCGATAGGTAAGATTTTGTGTAAATTTACTGTCTAACTTAGCAATTAAGTGTTCGTCAAAATACGGAGAGAATGATTTTCCTACATTATTTTCTTAAGAAAGGGTAGTCTAGTCTAATACCTATTATTATTAACAAGCTGCCCGTCTTCGCACGGGTGACAAACATTGTCCTACCTATGAACACAACAAAAATTGATATTCAATTTAGTGCAATCGTTCGGAAGTTATGCTCGGACATAAATAAATTTCAGTGATTCATTTTTACGAGTATTTCTATAAGTAGTATCTATATAAATATTCGTATCTATAATAATATTCTTAGATAATGCTAGCTTCTGCTAGCAACTTCGTCTGCATACGATAAACACCTCCATTTTACCCCATAGGGGGTGAATTTTCTAAAACATTTTACATGTGTTTCATGGCTTTCGATGAAGAACTTTCGTAGTAAATTTCATTCGAATAACTTCAAAAACGGCAAAATTTCATACTAACTTTGAATCCCGTTTTATACCCTTAGGGGGAGAATTTACAAAAATCCCTTCTTATTGCTCCCCTACGCTATAAAAGAAACCCCTGTGCGATTCCAAATTTCTTGGTAGCTAATCCTTATAGTTTAGGCCTTGCGTTGATACATCAGTCATTCATTCAGTCAGCTTTCTCTTATATAGATTTAGATTCTTGCAATAATAATCTTATTATTGGGGAAGATTTTTCCGACATGAATCTAGCTTAGGTCCTAGAGGAAGGAAAACCTCGTTAATCCGTGATTGTGCTTTCTCGAATAACCCCTATGGGATAGAAGCGTTAATGTAAAATTGTGTGTGTGCAATTCCTTGCCACTAGAGTATGAGCGTGATATTATTTTGTATGTGTGTAAAATTGTATGTCACTAGAGTATAAGCATGATAGTAATATTATTTTATTTCAGATCTTTTATTTCTATTTTATAGGGTTGTGAAAAATGGCTTTATTAGATCACTTATGTGTTTATGTTTTGTCAGGACCGATTTGTGATTGAAAGCCAGATGTTAAACGTGAACTAAACGTATTTGATAATGCCAGTCATATTTTATTTAATTAAGTTCCTCGCTAAGTTGGTATCATATGGAACCATATGAATGCAAGTCTAAATCGTATTGACTAAGTAGGTTTTATTTTTATATAAACAGAGCATAAGTGCAATACGATATTTCTGGAGTGGCCTATTGCGACTACTATTATAGTAGTATATCATATAAAAGGCCCCTCGAGAAATACTATGAGCAACATACATACATGTACTTACTCCCATGTAATAATATGAGCAATTATTTATATAGAGCAGCCCTTTTACCTATATTATGTTATATATTATGGCGAGCATTATTTGTCATACATCAGTACGTTGTCATAATGTGACGCAACCTTAGTTTAACAACATAATTAGGTAATTTGTTTATAGCAAGGCTCAAGTTCCAGCTAGTATAATTTCATGTAAGGTTCTAAGACTTAAAACAATTCTCGTAAGGTTTATTACTTTCATCTGTCAGTCTATCTGTCGGGTTGTTAGGCTGAATACATTAGACCTCTCACATTGATGGAGGTCTGATGTATTTGAATTATGTAAGACTATGTAAGTGAACGGTAAAACTAATTACCTACTTCCCGTGGGTACCGACGTGTGCTAATAATTAATTTAATGATTTCCTCGCTTTTATTTCTTAAAAAAGATTGACACAGCATCAAAATGCAGATTAGTGAAAGTAGAAATAAAAGTGAAAGTGAAAGTTTGATTTTGGACTGTTAAATATAGGTTGATAATCTATACTAATAATATTATAAAGAGGAAAGCCTTGTTTGTTTGTTTGGATTGAATAGGCTCCAGAACAGCTGGACCGATTTCAAAAATTCTTTCACTGTTGGGAAGCTAAACTATTCCCGAGTGACATAGGCTATAAAAAAAGATGATCCGTTCGACAGCAATCTCTAATAAAATTAATTACCTATTATAAGGAAGTTTCAAAAAATATTATAGCTTTAACTAGGAAGGAAGTACCGAGTAATGTAAATAATAAAAAAAAGTACGGGAAAATTGGAATAAAACAATTACAACGGATTTCACTCGCGTCTATTAATTTAATTAAATTTTGCTATAATTGTTTTATAGATATGTAATAACCGGGGAAGTATCAGAAATTATGTTAAAACGCATAATTTTTGACGGCCTGTTGGTCTAGTGGTCAGAGGCCCTGACTACGAAACCGGAGGTTGCGGGTTCGAATCCCGCTAGGGGCAGATGTCAATGTGATGAGCACTGGCATCTGTACCTGAGTTTTGGATGTCTTATATGTATTTATGTATATTTATCCGTTGTCTAGTACCCATAACACAAGCTTTGCTTAAAATGGGACTAGATAATTGGTGTGAATTGTCCAAAGATATTTATTTATTTTTTATTATTTATAATTATAAGTCATACCTATTAAATCCCTATAACAGAAAGAGAAATAATTTTATCCACACAACCTCTTGTTTATTTTGTAAAGGCGTAACATTTTATACCAAACAAACAAGCATTTGATATAAATTACTATCTGCCCTATTTGTGTATCGGAGAAGTAAGAGTAAGAAGGAAAAAACAATGAGTAGGTAGTTAACTATAAAAATAACGAGTTTCACATTTCACAAGTGGTTTTATTATAAGAACAAAGACACAATAAACATGAATTATGTTACATTTTTCTACAAGATAGATAATATTATGAATGGTGTGTAAGGCATTGATTATCCTTCATATTTAATTTCCCAGTTGACTATTGTCACCTGAGTCGGCTACGAATATATATGTACCTATATATTTAGGTACCTATGGATGTTAGTTATAGTCGGCCAACATAATATAAAAGGAATGCAATCGCAATAATGTTCAGAAGTTTCATATTTTCAAAAAAAAACTAAAACTGCGGAGTTTCTCTTAAAATCTAAAATTCAGGGTTGACACTAAGTACATCACAAAATTAAATAAGAAGGCGAGGCAAGTTTTGGAAAATAAGCTACATAGCTCGTCTCTTGTTTTGTCGTTTTCTACTATGATAGCAAAAAAATACACCTTAAGGGCTAGACAAGGTGACATAGCATAAACGATAAATGAAGAGCCAAAATGAATATAATCGACGCTTGCTAATGAAAAATACAATAGGACAGTCAGTTTTCGCTTATTTCAATTTTTATATTAATATTATTTTTCATTCATTTTATTTGCTTTCGCTATTATTCAGTGATACTTGTCTTAGGCAGCTAACGTGCAGGTAAATTCTGTTCGCCCTTTTTGACTGAAAAAAAATAAAAAGAACACCTACAAGTCCCTAATAGGTAACTCAAAATACAATGTTCGGTTACCTGTTAAACCTCACAGTTTTAATAAGTTTGAACTTAATACTATTTCGTAGGAATGTCAAAATAAGCACCGGCAACCCTAACTTTGTTATTTACCATGCAATGCAATTTTGTGTCCGGGAATGAAAATTAGAAACCTCTCTTTTTGAGACGAATCCGCAAAAGTCATGAATTTTCAGAAAAACACAGAGAGGTTCGTATTCCAGGCTTTTATATCTAGTATAGTTATTTTGAAAAAGATATTGATGCGTCCATCGAGATCAATACTAGAATCCTTACTAGGTAATACGAGTATTATAAACGCGAAAGTTTGTAAGAATGTATAGATGTAAGAATGGATGTCAGGATGTATGTTTGTTCCACTTGCACGCAAAAACTACTGAATTGATTTTGATAAAATAAATATACGTCAGTAGATATGCTAATATATTTTGTAACGATATTGTGTTAAGTGGGTACTCATAGTAGTCATAGTGCGCAGACAAAGTCGCGGGCAGAAGCTAGTAAACTTATATTATTATTATTCTAAAACATTTCAATTGACTTCGTTTAAAGATTTTCAAGGTAATAGGTGCGTAATGTCAAATTAACCTAGCGTGAGGCAAACCAATTTTGTAGTTTTTCAAACCAAGTGCCAAGTTCCACAATGGGGGCTGATCTATAATATTACGATGCCTTATTTTTAAGCAATTTTGTTTTTAAATGGACGAGTTTTTTATTTCTGTGATAATCCACTCAGTCTACTACAAGTACCTATGGAAGCTATTTTTCAAAACGTTAGCATAAATTGGAATGAAACAACTATAGACGGATTTAACTTGTGTATTTTTTTTATTGGCTGACGATTCGATTCACAGATTCCATAATCGTAGGACAACTGAGCTGACAAGTCGTATGTCTTATCATTCCAATGTAGGTATAATAACCGCGAAGGCATCAGAAATTATTACGTTAACATAAAATTAATATAATTATGCGTGTTAAATCCGTTACTTTTGTTTCATTCCAACAACGATAACTTCAGAAATTATTTCGATGTAATAGTCCATAAAATGCTAATTTGTTTATATTATAAATTGCAAACGTAAAAAGTTCATTTTATACACATACATAAAGTTGGTTTATGAGTGTTACGCTTTCAATTAGTACTTAAATTTTGATTCCGGTATTATAATGTTTTTTTTTAATTGTTTAGGATAAAATTATGACAATGTCCGAAGCACTAATTATTTAGGTCTATAGTATTGTAACCAGTAAAAGTGCAGGCGCGTGACGTCATGTCATGGTACAATTTACAACACACCTACCGTGACGTAACAACTCTCGAACTTTTGAACCGCTTACCTATAATAATATCATAAATTGTTCGATTGAAAAAAAAATACGTGTCATTTTTGGTAAAAGCCGTCATGCCTACTCTATGTATCTGAGTGCTGTCGCATGTAAATACCACCGGTGACACGTATCAAATTTTAACAATTTTCGGTAGATATAACAGCCTCTTTACGACTACTTTTTTCTGAGATTAAACCGTTTGGCCGAAAAAAGCATTGATCTTACCCTATTACTTTGAAAAGATTCAATTTAAGGTCCAGAAGCGGAAGGGACAGAGGTCGTGGTATCTTTTCCGCAGTTTTCTCAAAGGGTTTGTAAATTGGGAAAATAATGCTCGAAATGAGACAATATTGAAGGGTGCTTGGAGTCAAATTGATGGCATGAATAGGTACAAACGGAAATGATTTCAAGTACTTACCTACCTTACTTTTGCAATCTTCAGAGATACATAATTTGTGATGATTTCGCGGTTATTACACGTTATGCTGTAGACAATCGTCAACTCAGAAAGAAAGAAAAAATTCAAGATCAACTTTGCTATAAGTAAACTTAATTTTATAGTTTTATTATTTACTTTATCTCCCAACCACTATAATATGCACTATAAATTTCCTAAAGCCGTTTTTTTACAAATAGGAAATTACTGAATACAATACGAAAACTTTGAGTTTATTCATATTTTATTTGTCATTCAAAATATATTTTTAATTTGGCTTTCATTCAGTAGTCGTTTTCATTTATTATCAATAGAGAATGACAAGAGTAATTGAAAATGACGAAATTGATAAAAAATGTCGCGTTATGACGTAGCATGTCCTTATATTGCTATTTTATTTGTTTTTCTATTTCCTCGTAATACAATAACTTCTATAGGTACTCTCATTTATGGTATAGATTTTTTTTCTTCAGTCTCGTCACTGAGTCAGTAGAAAATCGTCTGAGAATAAAACTTGTATCGACTACAAAGATCGGCTTCTAATTATACAGTATACTGCCAGTCCAATTGATATATTATAATAATTGGTTGAAATGCCGGGACACGCTAGAAAATTATTTAATAAAAATGTGTACGTCTCTGGTTTCAAATAAAAACGTTTTAATACCGGCTATGGCTATATTGAATTGTATTGCATGAAATGCAATGAGGAACTTCAAATTATGTTATTATTATTATAAATACAATTATATGGAGTTTTAACGAATCATTCTACAATATAAGTAACTATTTTCTTTCAGAAACGGAATAAAAGTATTTTATGGTTCTAAGTTACGTCCTGCCAATTTTTAGCCACTTCGGTTCAATCATATTATGATTTTTTTTTGACCTTTGATACCTGTAAAACTACCCCGATTTCAACTTAGCGATTATCAACTTCTTTCTAAGTTTATTTTATATTACCAATTCTATAAACTTATATGCTTTTAGCAAAGATATATTATGTCTTTGCTAATAGCACATACGATTAGGCTGACTGGAATCTTGGACCATAATAAAACTTTTACTACGAAGAAAAATATCCCTTCAATTAAGTAATTGAAGGGATATTTTTCTTTGAATGAAGGCACGATGACAGGCTTAAATAAAACTAATTTTTAATATAATATATAATAAACCTTTAATATATAATAGACCTTTAATGGTCGCATAGTTTCTTTTGACGATTTAGTGCTGCTACCTACCGTTCGTGTATGTGCAGATATATTTTAGGACCTTGCCGGGTACAATATATGGATGCCGACTACTTAATTCTGTTAGAGCATTATCTATATAAACGTAAATTTATAATCCTCCTCTACCGTTGTAAGTTGATTGCTGAATTCCCACTGAACTCTGGAATTTCAATACAATTCTAAATCAAACAGACCAACGGGGAAATGAACAACCATTGCCAAATGGATCAGTGTGTTTCAAATAACTTTAAACCTTATCTCGCAAGGCGTAAAGTACGAAACAAGTTCACACTCTAAGAAGATTGTTCAATCAAAGACCCGCATGTCTGTATATTTGATTGTTATATATCTATTTTGAAATGGATTATACCAGGAAATTCAATTTGTCATTGTAAAAAGATATAGATGAAGGGCTTTTCTTGAAATGCCAGTGGGTTATAAAATATGAGGTTATTCGTCAAACAATTTTTTGACACGGCAATACTCAAGAGACACTGATAGCGAAAAACCTAAGAATTATTGGAAGTACACAAGTGTAATCTAAGAATACAAGAGGAGAAGCTGACATAATGGCTGACATATCAACGCCGGGCATAAAACACTTGAAATTTTGAACAGGGGTTCTTATAAAAAACGTAACGTCTAAGAAAGGATTTTTCATAATTCACCTTTCATAAAAAAAAAACTTTATTCATAACTTACAGTACAGTATTTGCTTACTTATCTTCGTAATATTAACAATTTATAGTGTACCTATATTTTATTTTATTACTTAATTAGATATTAGTAATAAATAGTAAGTTAGTAACTACGTAGGCATGAGGTAGGTAGTTAATTACATTAAGCATGCGATACAGAAACGGAGTGTTTATAGAAAAAGAAAAAAAAGAAAGAGAAAGACTATCAAATATATGCCTATACGGCTCTCCATTTGAGAGATATGGTACTATAAACACAGCTGCCTATTGTCAGGTAATTTTTTAATATTATGTTCATACAACGGATTAGAAGTGACACGGCGTATGGAAGGAACTGTCTTCTTCATAATTATACTGTCAGAGAACTCATAATACCTAACTGCAAAGAATTGAACAGTGTTATTAAAAGCGGTTCTAAAAAAAAACACCATCAATCTTGAGATTGTTAGGTATTAATCTAGACTATGTCCATGAACTCAAATCATTTAAGAGCTGACAGTTCCGCTTGTTTGCGTCACGACCGCCATCTTGGAACGATGACGTCACTTGTTCTTGTTTACAAAATGATGGATGGACTTTATTTATAGAATGGTTTCAAGTGATTTCCTTTATTCATCCTATTTTTAAATTAGTTTCTAAGATGAAAACATAGTGTAGTTACTAGGTTATAAGTAAGAGTTGACTAAACTTTTAAAAAATAACACTGTGTGTGTGTGTGTGTTACTTGTAACCGAATCTTCTGACTAGCTTTTTCCCGCGACTTCGTCTATGCACAAAAAGCTCCCCCGTTTTCCCCCTTATGGGGTGAATTCTAGGAATCATTTCTTAATACTTCCCTACGCTATAAAAGAAATTCCTGTACTTTCACTGTAAATTCAAGTTTCTAATGCTTAAAGTTTAGACCCTTCGTTGATATGCCAGTTACTAAGTCATATTCTCCTTGTATTATAGATTTAGTTGTATTATAGATTTTTGTTAGAAATTACTTTCTGTATTTAAATAAGTAATTCATTTAATATTCTACCATAGTGATCAAAATCGATCATAAATATTAATAACCAGTAAGATAAGATAAACATTTTTATATTAATTAGACTTTTTCAATTTAAGTAATGAACCAACTTATAAAATAATATATTCATATCGTGTACATTACAATACCAAAATTTAATTTAATATATCGCACACCTAGATCTAAAATGAGCTCACTCAAAAACCTGAAGATTTGAGTTATACCCACCATCGGATTCCTTACATCAAAACCCATTTACCACTAAAACAGATTTAAACCAACTCTGCTAGCTTCATTATAAAAGGCATAAATCTATCTAGAAAACTCATGCGTGCATATGAATAGGTTAACCAGTTTTTCGCCTCTCCTGAAAAATTAACTTTTTTGAGTTAGTTCCCTTTAGATCTAGGTGTGCGATATATTACGTAGTAAGTAATCGATTTAATTTATGATCGTTCTCAATCTATATTCATTATAAGTCTAGGCCATTGCCTTATCTAAATAACGTAGATTAGTTCATAAAGCTTTTAATAAATGAATCACTCTTTACATTTTATGAAAGTCATCTAGGCTAGTTACAATGTACACCTTTAATGAATAATGTGAAAAATTTAACGTTACACTGTTCGTAGCTTAGTCGTGCTATGAATATGGGAACTGGAAAGTTTTTGAAACAGCAACAAATAAAATAAAATACTACGCGTGTTACAGTTATTGCATTCCAATATGATCAAATAAAATGACAAAAAAGGTTATAATAATTTCTGATGATTTCGCGGTTATTACACATTGGAATGAAACAACTATTAACGGATTTAACTCGCGTATTTAATGATAACTGTATAAATCACTTTAGCGTTAGACTATTGTCAGCTCAGTCGTGCTACGATTATGGAAACTGTAAAGAATCCGAAACGTCAGCTAATAAAATAAAATAAAAATACGCGAGTTAAATCCGTTAATAGTTGTTTCATTCCAAAAAAGGTTATGTCATAACATAATATTATATGTTTTGAAGAAATTGGTATTTTGGAATTATTGAAATTGGTATTTATTTCGCTTTGTATTTTATTAATTTCTATAATCAGATATTATGTAGACATAGCTAAACGAGCTGACTAGCGGTCGTGGGGTCACGCGTTCAAATCCTGTATGATATAGGTATCATTCATGTGCGTGCATTCCATATAGACACCATGTGAGAAATGTATGCAGTGCCTATCCTTCCACTGCACGCGCCTTACATTAAACATTTAAATTAAATTACATACAATTAAATTACATAATGTATCATGTAATTTTTTTGTAATTAAAATGTCCTCGACTAGGCCATGAGAGTCTCTAAGTAAGTTTTCCCAATCTAATAGCAGGATATGAGACTATGTAATTTTATTACCAACACTAAAGTACTAATGCGCCCAATTTCATGCTGAAATGTTTACGAAAACTCATGAAAATCTTAACGTCTTGTTTTCAAACATTTCCGCGGAATGGCCCTATGCTGGTTGGATTTAGAATTCAATTACCGGTGCGCCGGCGCAGACATATTGGGCTATACTAGTGCTGCTCTGTGGAGTTTTCTGCCAAATAATCGTGATACATCGCAGATATTACATAGCAAGCGCGTGCAGTGGGGGGAGCGTAAGTATGGCACCAATGTAAAATAGTGACACTGTGCCTGTATGAAATGCACGCCTTTGTTACATAGTCTATTAAGTAATTTTATACGGACAAATCATTATTTATGAATCCTTTGGATGTGTACTTGATTGGCATTTTCATGCACACTAGCAGGCCTGGGCTACCATACTTTATACCTTATTGTAACACAATTAAATAGAACTTCTTAATTTTTATAACAGATCGGATTTAAGCAATTATAACCAATTTTACTTGAAGGCATGTTTTACTAAACAACGTTAACTATTACTGTGTACCTAACTCAAGAATGGCTAGACCGATTTGGCTAAGCAGTATACAAATAAGGAGATATAAGAATCTTTTTAATCCATTCATCGTAATTATTCCCTATAAAAATCATATTTCCTAAAATCATGTAAGTCTGGGGTAACTGGGATCTCGTACCAAGATACGAGTACATACTTAAATACCTAGTGTCAGTATAAACAAATAAACGTGTTCTTTACAAAAAGATCGATGGCATATAGCCAAGGAATTAAGTGTTAAATAAACAATTTATTTCAACGAGAACAGATTTCAAACCGGCGGAATGGGAGTTGGGCTCGTGCACATAAGGTTCCGTAGGTACCATAATCGAAGTCGACTTAATGAACATATCAACATAGGACCTAAACTATAAGGAAAATGAAATTTTGCACTGGGGTTCCTTTAATAACGTAGGGGAGCACTGAGAAAGGATTTTAGAAAATTAAATCCCTAAGGGGCTTATCGTGCACAGAAGTCGAGGGCAAAGTCAGCAAAAGAAACAACATACCTATGTGAGATAAAACCGTTGAAGTGATTTTTTTTTTCTTTGTCCATCAAGTATGGTTGAGCACGTATTTGCTTTTCTCAATCGAACGATAATTGACAAACATAAGTGCTTGAAAAGTCAGGAAGTGGGGGTTCGTGACGTCACGGTATGGTTTAAATTGTACCAGACCGTGACGTCACGATCTTCTCCCGATCTTATGAAGCGCTTATATCTGTCATCGTTTATTTGTTTCCGAATAGAAAAAATACGTGTCAGATACTCATCCCTACTAATATTATAAATGCGAAAGTAACTCTGTCTGTCTGTCTGTTACGCTTTCACGCTAAAACTATTGGACCGATTTAAATGAAATTTGGTACAAAGAAAGTCTGGAGCCTGAGAAAGGACATAGGCTGCTTTTTAACCGACTGCAAAAAAGGAGGAGTTCCACGCGGACGAAGTCGCGGGCAGAAGCTAGTTTTCAATAATGAAGCAACCAAATCAAGTAAACAAGTTTTTTTTAATAGAATTTCGTTTTCTTAACCTATTATTAATCATCCATATTGTTTCAGTTTCGCTTAATTAACAGAGCGATACAGATCCCATTCATGAATAGAGAATCTCCGTAAATATCTCTTTTCCGTATTGCCGTTCCATGAAAAGATTATTAACCGCAAAATTTCGTCAAAGAAAGAATGAATTTCTAGGAACGAATGCCTTTGACGTTAACGAATGGAGTGACATAAGATATGTGAATGAGGTAGCTTCGGTAACTCGGGCACTTAAGAACGAAGAACACAAAAGGGTATTTCGTTCTTGGATATTAATTATAGGTATTTTATATGCCTTACATGTTGATAAAATTCAACAGTTTTTTAGTTTTTAAATCAACGTGCACTAATGGACTGCCATAAGTTCAGGTAACTCAGACACTTAAGAACGTAGAGCACAGAAGGGTAATGCTTTCTCGGAAATTATTTGTAGGTATTTTAGAATGTGTAGCTAAACTTATTATTATGTCTGTTTGATTTTTCTCAGATTTTATAAAACTTTTTTATTTAAAAAATATAAAAATTCACTTAGAAACAGAATTTGCGAACACCATCGAATAAACGCCTACAAAGTTTTTCAGACCTTATAAATCGGACACATCCGCTAAGAAAGGATTTTACTGAAACAAACCCCAGAGGATGGTGATTTAAGTGGAATAGGATTTTACGCAGATAAAAGTCGGGATTACCCTAAACCTCTCAGATTATTTGTATGGTAGAACCTCTGTTCTTATAAAAAAAAATCTAAAAATCACAAAGTAAATAGATTAGCCGGTAAGTCGATTTAACTTTGAGTTTTGTATTTTCATTTATCTTTTCACTTTGATGGGTGAAATTCTAGGATGAAATAAGATTACCTAAGGGAATGCAACAAAGTATAACGGATTTAACTCGCGTATTTTATTCAATTTGCTGATATTTCGAAAACTTTACAGTTTCCATGTTCGTAGCACTGATCTGTAGATTGATTGAAGAAACGCACGATTAAATCCGTTATAATTGTTTCCTTTCAATGTGTAATAACCGCGAAAGCATCTGTAGGTATACGTTGTCTTACTAATTTGTAGGGGATATGTCCCCACGCTACCTGGTTTATTTCTTCATTAAAAAAACAGAATCAAAATCGGTTCATGCGTTAGGGAGCTATGATGCCACAGACAGGCACACACACACACAGACAGACAGACAGACAGACAGCCAGACAGACAGACAGACACGTCAAACTTATAACACCGCGTCGTTTTTTCGTCGGGGGTTTGAAATAATAAGATTTATATGCTTTAGACGTCTGTGACCTCGTCTCATTTCTAAGTAGGTATAGCCCACACACTCACAAACTTAATTTTCTACTCAGTACACATGGAAATTATATTGGAATGAGAGCGAATGAAAAAAACGGTTTATCTTATGAAATGGTTCGTTAGTTTTTTATTTGTCTAAATCAAATTTGTACTTGGAAGGCTCCATGTGAAAGATAATATTATTATAAACAAGGTTTTGATTGTTATATGATTACGAGAGTAATTTGATTTTTTGAAGTGAAACTAAATTTATTTAAGGGCCTTGATATTTTTATTGAAGAACATTCATTATAAGTAAGTAATATAGATTTTGGGCATAGTATTTTTCATAAAAATAAGTAGGTATTTTTTTTGTAACTTCTGCAATAAATTAGGTTAAAATAAGTTTATTAATTCCTAATTTATATTTTTGCCGATTATTAAATAGCTAATACCTCGGTATCGATAAATAACGGCCAATGTAGTTATACATGTTCTTATGTTATTTATGTTTTTATGTTTTTTGTTTGTTATTTGTTTACTAGGTATTCCTTAAAATAAATAATAAATAAGTAGGTATATAAATAAATAAAAACGGATTTTTGTCTAAAAGAATACTTAATAAAAAAAAATTCGCCGACTTCTATGTATACCAAACTATTAACCAAATTATATTTTGCTATTTCTGAAACCATAATTAACGGAAACAAACAAAACAAGGAGATTACTGAATGTATATTAAATATTATGTAGTGACATAATAATATATTATCAAACGGGTACTATGTAGATTAGAAATGTTCCGTGTATACCAACTAAATTATAGTTTCCCATTCACGGCTTTCATCTCGTCAAGTTAATTATCATTATAAATCATCTTATATGGGAAATACATAATGTAAGTATTAACATAAACTATTCATAGATGTATTTATGTTATACCTAGTGTGGTAAAATTCTTGGATTGAATAATTTCTGGTGCCTTCGCGGTTATTAAATATTGGAATGAAACAATCCTTTAGTGTTGGACAGCTACGAATGTGGTAACTGTATTTTTAACTGTATACAATACGCGAATTCTGTTTATTATTGTTTATGCAACGATTTTCTTAAAACATTGAAAATAATAGGTATGATTACTATTTTACTTGAAATTATTATTATATTATATATCGCCATCTTAATCTACAAAAATAAAGTCTGATTTTTTTTTGAAATATAATATTCAATATAGCTATTTCAATATGCCATACCGTAGTTATTTTTGTAATAAACTTATATCTTCGAATAATAAGACACAAATTAAAACATTCATAATTTTAATGTTTCAAACGAACAGCCGGTATCCAAAATAATTATCCAATTAGTGTTATAATTAATTTAAGTATGAAAACAAAGTTTTCGCCGACAAGGTTCCAAGTAATTATTACGTACTGAGTATGAAATAAACTCAATAAGTTACGTCATACGTGGAAGAAAGTCGTAATCCCCATATAATTAGTATGTGACTTACGTTCATTTGCACGTGAAACATGCGAACGCGTTATATATTTTAGGGAACTCGGAATTGTTAAACTCAATTTAAATTATAGATATTATTGATTCGAAGGCGTAATTGGCTAATTATAATTTTTGAGATGTATATATAACAAAAAATATTTTTTATTAGCGATTACAAAGACAAAAATCAATAGGCTCTCTTAATGCACTGTAATTTGTAGGTACATCATTTCAAACGTACTTAGTTTCATCATCATCATCATCAGCCTATCGTCGTCCACTGCTGGACATAGGCCTCTCCAATTGCACGCCACTGTGCTCGATCTTCGGCTGCTTGCATCCAGCTCCTTAGTTAATAAAACTATTAAAATTAATGAAACCTTTAGTTGTTTTCGATACCTTACTAGGAACCTACCTACTTCGTACCTGAGTATTGAGTTAATACGTTATAGTTATTTCATTCCACTGTCAATATATTATGAACAATACGGTTGCTTCTATTCACAGTTTCATTTAAATTTCGTTCCATAAATAGGTACCTACATAATTGTTACCTACTTATACGGTTTCGGTCAAATGTTGAACCGTAGTTAAAGACACGATTTTGTACCTCTCGTAACACATCTTTGTTTTATTGTCAGTGGATTTACCAGTATCGAATTAAATGTATAAGTTTGTTAATATTTAATTTTGAGATGGCTATTGTGTTCGAGCAACTTTTCCTTTGACTTGGTTTTGGTTGGGATTGAGAATTTTGTTAACAATAAGTTTTCATTTGAGTGGAAATCAGCGAATACGAAAAACCAAGTTATGGTTTCTCTTTGTTTTGGAAATATTATCTTTATGTATTTAAGTATAAAATATATATATATATATAAGTATACTTAATTATGGAATTTAATATTTCTTTATAATGTGCCCAGTTGAGATATAACTTTATTTGTACCTAACTAAATATGTATATTATTATATGAAAGGAGAAGCAGACTTAAAGACCATTATATCAATGCAGGACTTAGGCCCTGCGTTATTACATTATTATAATTATAGTTAGCTGTAAGGGTTAGTAATTTAACTTAAAAAATTGCAGAGGGGTTCCTATTATAACGTAGGGGAATACTCAGAGAGGATTTTTTGAAATTCAACCATTGTTATATTTAAATACACACTTTATAATCCGTGTATTTATGATATTATCAAAAGATGGAAGGTATCGACGACCGCTCAATAATCTTAACGATAAAGTTATAATTATGTAAAATTCTTTTGTGAATTAATTGAACACCCTAATTTATAAAGTGGAATGAAACCTATCAACTTAATTGATTGGGAAAGTAAAGGCGGTCAAAGGAAAGGCTTTAATTTGTAAGGCGTTCGAGAATTCAATCCTGAGACTGTTTACATCGCAAATGTAAGTAAAATTAACTTAGTTTAAATAACACTAACTGGAATCGAGCTATGTTCACAAACCTGTATTAAATTATTGAAACGTTAACTAATTAAGTAAGAAAAATGTAGGCCGGTTATTAAATAAATTTCTTTTTTATATTTGTACTTACTAAGATAAGAGTATAAAAATCGAGACCGCTACTGGGATTTAAATCTACACCTACCTATGCGTAAAGACGCTTTAGTAGGTACAGTTGGAAGCACGGTGCCGCGCGTAAGGTAGGGGTACAAGTTCCACTGGGGGTCTCGATTTTTTCTACTCTTGTTTTGGTACAAATATTAAAACTGATAATTTCATAAAATCCTTTCTCATCGGATGCTCATGTCATACAAAAAATAAACTCTTCGAGATTCAGGCCTCTACGATCAGCCGTTTATGCTGTGCGTTGATCCGCTAGTTAATCAGTAATTCAATGTAGTACCTTTTATTTAAATGTAGGTGTAGATATAGTTTAATTACAAAACAAAACCACAATACTGGAAGTCAAAAGTCGACAACCCGTGACGTCAATAAAATACGACGCACAATCTTTATGCAAATTTACGAGCCTGTCGAAGAAAAGGTCTAATATATGACAGCTGAGAACAGCGGGGCTAATCGAAAAACGAAAACGTTTGCGTGGAACTGGTGACAGCGCCTTTTTCACAGTGAATTCCATAAGTCACTTTCCAGACCTAGCTTCATAGATTACTAGCTGGAAAACAGAAAAATTGAAAAGGGTACGATCGAATTTTGACTACGTTTAGAAATATACTGGCCGGTGATCATTTATGGAAAGAAGTTTCAGCAAGACGCCATTTTGTATTACCTATTCTAAACTATGTTTTGAAATTTCAATTAATTTCGTGATAAATGTTTTATTATTTCAATAAAATATTTTATTTTTCAAAAGTCATAGAATATACTTACATTATAATGTCAAATTACATGCACTCATTTTGAGATTGTCGAAACAAGAGAAAAATAAAATTTAACAATAAATAACAATAATCTTATAATATCATTAAAATACGTTAAATAAGTAGTAGTAGGAAGTAAGTATTGAATATAAAACCAATACTTAATGAAATTTAATTTTAATACTGTGTCGTTCTTAAGATTGAATATATAAATATGTATATATATCTATATTGCGTTATTATATTCACAAAATCGTTTCGTGTAAAGTAATTTTTTTTTTTGAGTGAATAGTAATTATTTAACATGTCTCCTGTGATCAATATGTATGTCAGTCTCTCTGGTCTGTGGATATAGTCAAGTGATGACCCATTTACAGAGTCAATACACTTGAGAAGTGTTTCCCCTATACATCTCCCCACTTGTTTCCAAGATACCCTTTGTGTACGCAACGCTGATTTATTTTCTCAACCGAATCACAATGAGAAAAATGTTTCCAAATAAACAAGGAAAATAGAAATTGGGAATTGATCGTGTTCCACCTCATTCATTTCAAAGTATTTTGTCAAAGGGAGTTTTCTGTTAAAAATATTTTTGGAAATTGTATATTTATGTAGGTATTTTTTGAGAACGGAATTCAATCATCAAAATATTCGAAAGTAGTGTTACTCAAAATTGGAAATTTCAGAGCATCACTAAATAATTATATTAGTATGGTGGTTTACAATTTAATTTTTTAAAATAAGAAAGTGTGCATAATGTAAAATAATTCCATTTTTAGACTATCGTCATCTCAGTCCTGCTACGATTGTCAGCTAATAAAATAAAATACGCGAGTTAAATCCGTTTATAGCTGTTTCATTCCAAAAACACATAAATTAATATCATAAACGCAAGTAAAACACATTACAGTATATTTCTCAGCAAAAATAATATGAGCTCCTTAAGCTTTAAGGAAGTAGAGTAGGTTTTATTCTTAGCTTTTCCATGACTTCTTTTTTATTGCCTACCTCCTTGTTTTTTGATCATTAAGCGCGGTCGAGAGTTTTTGCGTCATACAATTCGTATGAAGCGGAGAATGGTGGTGAATAATGAAGGGCTAAAGGGATTCCTAATTTCTAAGGTCTTAGTAAAAAGGGTATAAATGTGTTATACAGTCATAGTGTAAAAAAGTCCTTTATATTTAGTATAACACTCTAACCTGCCATTTTTGAATAGGACCTTAGATTTATTCTAATTGGATAATCGAGCTCAAAAATAAATATATATTATTGAAAATGGTTGTGTTTTTTTTTTTTAACAGCTGATGCTGACGAGTTATAGATTAGATTTGTTTATTTCTCAATAATCACACATCTACCCATTAGGGAAATCAAAATTCCATTTAGTCTGTCATTTAGATTATTAAATATTAGACAAGTATTTTTATAACAAAGATAAGCGCGTTAAATTTTGAAAGTGGGGCGTGACGTCACACTAAGTTATAAGCATGTATCTTTGTAATTTTCTATTTGCTTGAGTAAAAAAAAACACTTTATTCAATATTATTTGTAATCTACTTAATGGACAAAGAAACCTAACAGTCATCATGCCTATTAACATAATTAAATTAATAAATACAATTTTGACAGAAAAATCCATGAAGAAAAGCTTCCAGGACGCCATCTTGTATTGTACTCAATGATGTTTTTTTTATAAAGTATCTACTTATTATTGACAAAAATACTTTTTTGTTTCAGGTAAGTCATAAAAATCGTCTGGAGCACGTAACGAAGTAAATTACTTCATTTATAAATAGGCATGCTTTAAATACCAGTTTAGAAATTATACCCACCACTAAAAATAGCTAAGAGCACTTGAAACCCGGTTATATTGAAATTCTTGCCTTTAATTAAAAACATGAGAATTAATACCAACGACCCTATAAAGCTTACATAAATAATACCACACATATAGGTTTAAAATACCTATTGTATTGGTCATTCTGCTTCACTACATAGTATAAAACAAAGTCGCTTTTTCTGTCCCTGGGGGCTAGACAAGTGCCCAACGTTCAACGTTAACGTTAAACGTTAGCACCAAAATGTATGGGATTTGACATTTGTGAAGTACGTGACAGTCGTTCGCGGATGTCAAATCCCATACATTTTGGTCCTAACGTTTAACGTTAACGTTGAACGTTGGGCACTTGTCTAGGGCCCCCTATATCCCTATGTACGCTTAAATCTTTAAAACTACGCAGCGGATGTTGATGCGGTTTTTTTAATGGATAGAGTGATTCAAGAGGAAGGTTTATAGCACCCGTGTGAAGCTGGGGCGGGTCGCTTGTTTTATATAATTACTAGCGGTCCCGGCAGACGTCATCCTGCCCGTTCGAAATTCAAATTAGGTAACTTTAGTTAGACAACGTTTGTATGGGAAAAGAAAAGGGCTATTTTTAGGGTTTTCCCGGCAATTAATCGATTTTTTCTCGCCGTAAGAACCATCCTTGGACTTCAATTATGGTATCTCATTCGAGTATTGATATTTAGGGAACTGTAATGTTCGAATAAACGTTCTTATTTTTTTTTCATCAGTATTACATCTTTCACTTTCTTCAATCAGTATATTTTTACGTTATTTTTTTTTGTAGAATGTCGTGACAGAGTTGTAAACCGAAATGTGGTCTCCCCTGAAAAACACCACTCTGTCACATTATTATAAAAAAATCACGATTGAAAATAAAAAGTATATTTTGACGAAACAGAATTAAAGTTAATTAGTCCATAAAAAAAGAAAACGCATTTTTTTAATCATACACTGAAACCACAATAATTATAATCAATAGTTCAATAAACCACATAATGGGAGAACGCCGGTTTATTCTAGGAAAAATAGAAGAATGACCGATTGTCTGTTTTCATTATCAGATATTGTAATAAATGGAGCTGTACGGATTTAAATACATTTTAATTAACGCACACTGGGATACAGTGTCCATATTATATGAACGTGGAAATAAATTAGCACTATTGTCTATTGCTCTTTCATTTTATTTTATGACGAATAATTCAATAAATACTTATTATATACCTACACAAATTTCGTGTGTAACAAGTTATAAAAAATTGTTTGTTGGACTTTGATTACGTAATTTAAATATCAACATATTATAAAAAAATTATATACGCGATTCAAATCCGTTATAATAATGTAGCAGTAAATTCCACGAAATTGTATAATAGTTTTGGAATGAAACAACTATTAACGGATTTAACGCGTATTTTTATTTTATTTTATTTGCTGACGTTTCGGATTCTTTACAGTTTCCATAATCGTAGCACGACTGAGCTGACAATAGTCTAACTCTAAAGTGATCTATACAGTTATGCAAACTACCTTATATTTAAATTACAAATTTTGAAAAACTACCCTATTCTGAATTATGAAATACTAATGTTACATTTTACGCAAAAAAAATTACTTTTATACATTACAATTAAAACCTAATAGGGGGCGTTACTAGCGCTTCGGAAAGACCATCATTACTGAGAAGAAACGCCGCAAGAAACTCAGTAGAAAGTCATTTTTAGGACACTTATATATTTACAATTAAAAAATATTATGACATTAAAATTAAAATTATACAAAACCAAAGGCAAAAAATTAAATTAAATTAAAAATGAAAACTAAGTCTATGCAGTCTTCTGTCCGCTTAGGATTTGATGAGGTGGACTACTAAATAAAATAAAAATACGCGAGTTAAATCCGTTAATAGTTATTTCATTCCAATGTGTAATAACCGCGAAGGCATCAGAAATTATTATTGTATAATAGTTTATTTAAAAACTAGTTTATAGGAATTACATTTATCTAAGTATAACAAATTTTTGTTAATATTACATACTCGTATCATATCTCACATGATTTTTTTCCCATGAGCTTAATTTTCAAAGTATAAAAAACAGTGTACAATTACAACAATGTCAATTGAAAAAACAAACAATAAATTTTCACATTCCGGATTTAAACATTTAATAAAAAGCTGCTTGAATTGTGAAAGCAATAAAGTGCGTATCGTACCGTTGATTGCTTCCCTTTCGCATTCCTAACAATTTTCGCGTGTTATTTTGAGCTTGACTCGGAAACTCAATGAAAACATTAACCAGGGCTAGACAAGTGCCAATCGATAATAGCACCAGCACGAAACGAAATTTTATGGAATTGATTGGAATAAAACAACTGTAACGGACTTTACATTTCCCATATTCGTAGCAAGATTGAGCTGACAATAACGCCAACACTTGGACTCTAGCGTCCAACTGAATCAATAGAATCATTCGATTTAATTAATCTAATAAAATAAAATAAAATCAATGATTACCTAGTAAATAGACTAAAAATTTAACAACTTTTATATGTCGCATAATTCTACCTTGACTTCAAAAAGACCATCATTGGTGAGAAGCGCCGAAAAAAACTAAGCAATAATGATGGGTACTTGTCGTGATAAAGACTTTGTCTCCATGCCAAATCATTAGTGACAAATCTTCGCCTAGCAATATTTACAGTTATTCAGATCGACCTATTATATTATGCTTTACCATTATTTACTTTAGAAATTCAAGATAAATCTTTTATGAAGATCCAATCTTTATTCGAAAAATATATTAAAAAAGTCCATAAAATTCAAAACTCAGACCGTAAATTAGCATTGAGCAAGAAAGCCTTTCAGACTTTTTAGTCAATGTTGAATATTTATTTTCATTTCAATATTTTATTTACTTTATACCTTACCTTGTTCTTTTTATAATTTATTTATATTTATGCTGTCAAATACACTAAGCCTTTCTTTACTTTGTGTTCTTTAAAACGTACTTTTAATTCCTAATGACTGGAATTTGTTATACTTTTTTGTTTCCAAATGTTGTTCAACGTTTTCACTTTAGTTTTTCAAAGTTGAATGACCCGATAACAATGATACCCTTGGTGTACTTGGATAAAGCAAAATACCTCGCGATAAGGTATATGTGGGTCAAGTCCATTTGGGGTCTGAATTTTCCTACACCTATCTTCATACAAATATTATCATTTGTAATAATAATTATGTCTCTTCTGTAACCGGCCGACTCGAGCACAATGGCCATAACAGCGCATCCCCACGGGCACATTCCGTACACCGACATACAAGCGGCTGCCGCGCGGCTTGCGGCCTCTCCCACACCTATCAAACTCGATAGTACTACATCAGCCCCGCCAGCGGGGTCGAAGACGTGCTTACACCCAACATGAGCCGGACTTACTCGCAGGGACCTGTCTGTTCTGTCTTCCTGCATCATAATCATGTTAACACACCGGACTGCCATGGCCGACATGCTACTAGTACTTTAAGAGTCTTGAGTTGGACAGGACTAAAAATCAAAATTTTATTTTATCTTATCTTATCTTATTTTATTTTATCTTATCCGGAAGCGCGCTAAGAGTCTAGGGGCCCTAGACAAGTGCCCAACGTTCAACGTTAACGTTAAACGTTAGGACCGAAATGTATGGGATTTGACATCCGCGAACGACTGTCACGTAGTCTACGTCAAAAATGTCAAATCCCATACATTTTGGTGCTAACGTTTAACGTTAACGTTGAACGTTGGGCACTTGTCTAGCCCCCTAGCTTTGCAGTAAAAGCCAACAGCGCTCCAGTACTTAGTTCGAAAATAAAGCTTACCCATTCATCTATATACGAACCTCTTTCTACACACGACTGACTATAAGTTACTTATTATAATTATAGCCCCACATCAATCTAAACTACGAGGATAAAGCACATACATAGTAATCTATCACGAAGCTGGTCCGATGATGTATCATTCAAATGACAGCTATCAATCTTAAAATATTCCACTAAGTCGGTAGTGAACAGTCGGAGTCCTAGTGAAAAAGGGGTATAAGTCCTTTATATGCTGTATTCATTACAGCCTTTTTAATAATACACGAGAGTAAAGTAAACTTTTAAAAGTACCTACGCAATTTGGAGTGAATTTAAAAAAATCCTCTTTTTCACTAGTTACTTATTCAATCTAGTTTTAAATTCTAGGTATCTAATACTTCTACAAACATCAGATTTATCATGTTCTTTACTGTTATTTAATGTCTGTCTGTCCATCAGTGATAATTAATACCATATTATTTGCTAAAAAAAACTAGTATGACAATATAGACCTAACTATTAGGGCTGTATAAACAACCGACCATTATTAACGCTTATTTGCTGGCTCGAATGTAAAATTTTTATGAACTGCAAGAATAGGCGTGCCGTAGAAATAATTAAGTTTAGCGCTTGGTGTAAACTCGAGTGGTGGCGTTGTAAAAAGAGGTAAACACCTTCATTAATAAAATTAACGAGATTGTTAAAATTAACGCAATACAATACCTTTCACTAAAATTAACGTGATTGTAGTAATTGACGCAATGGTTTAATAACCTTGAATATGTCAAGCTTAATTGCTAAAGGTTTTTTGTTATTTTGTACCCCATTAAATTATACTTAGTCTTATCACGTAAAGTTTAATTTATTTGTAATAAAGACGACATCGATTTTTGAATATTTATAAATTGTAGTAATTTAAGTTATTACTGATTTAATTAAAAACTTATCAATCTCTCAAAATTACGTGTACCTACATTTTTTATTACAAGACTTGCATATTATTACATCGGAGTAACACAATTATTCCTATTTAATTATCTTCTATTATATTATGTACCTACTTATATACGTTGCATTTTGAAAATTTACTTTACTGTACATAGGTATTTGAAGCTAGCAGACTAGAGTCTAACACTAAAGCGAGTTAAATTAGTTATAATTGTTTTATTCCAGTTCCAAACTATCCTTAAGTTGTTAAATTTCCGGTAAATTTGATTCAAACAATTGTTCGCTATGCTGAAGCAAGACAAACGCCTTAGCATATGTAAAATTATTCCGTGCACGTGGTTGCACTCAACTGCAGTCTAAACCCAATTAAAGCGAACTTGGCTTCTTGTTTACGTTTAATGTTTGCAGGAACTTCGTATAATGCTCATACTTAGATTATTAAATAAGTCCGATGAAACAGCTGTAGTATACCACAGTAGACTAGTCTATGTAGGTAGGTACTTATAAAAAATGAATCGTTAAAACAATTTGGCCAATTCTTTTTTAAAATGTTTGTTGAAGTCTAAGGATGGTTTTAACGCCGAGAAAAATTCGGAAACCCTAAAAACAGCCCATTACTTTTTCCAATACAAACGTTTTCTAACTAAAGTCATCGTACCAATTTCGTAGAAGTTATATTTAGTTATAGCCGATACACTCTTATCTAAGTAATTTAATGTCCAATACATAGGCGAATAAGTAAAGATTAATAGGTAGGAAATATTTTTTTAATATGTAACTATTTTAACCAAAACTGTCAATATGACGAAAAAATCTTCGGTGAATTTGTCAATATGTCCAAAAGCTTTATTATAAGTTTGTCCATTTTGACGCTACTTCCATTTACAGCTTTGTCACATTGAATCAATTTTAATAATTTGAACGAGTGACTTTAATGTCCGTCATAAAAATGGCTACTCTTTTTTTAAAAGAAGTCATACTTAGGTAAGTGTGTTTTTTTAATCCGTTTCAAAATATGAAGAAGTTAGGTAGGAACCTCTTAGTTTCATAAAATGCGTTTATCACTAAATTTTTATGATAATCTTACAATCTAGTTCGGTACTCAGATTGCAAGATTACCATAAAATTCGTGCAATCTAGCTAGATTGCAAAATTGTCATAAAAATTTCGTTCAGGTAATATAACGGTTTTGTGCGTGAACAGTTTTATTAAAAAATATATCTAGTTCTGAATTATTATGCATAGGACAATCTCACTAAAGCGGTCACGTTTTTGAAAAGAAAATTAATGTCAAGCTGGATTCCAAGATAATTACAAATTAAGATTTTGGTTTTTCCCAACTTGGACAGGCCTTAAATTTATGATATTCCTTTAAATATTGTGTTTAAATTCATAATAATCTCTAATGCCTTCGCGGTTATTATACAGCTATAGACGAATTTAACTCGGGTATTTTTTAGCATAAGACGATTGTCAGCTCAGTCGTGCTACGATTATGGAATTTGTAAAAGTTCTGAAACGTTAGCCAATAAAACAAAATACGCGAGTGTAGATCCATCTATAGTTGTTATATTCGAATTGTGTTTCTTATTTTTGAGATTTTCGCATGAAAATACGATTTGTTTTGATTGATTGCATCGCGTTTTAAGATTTTAAATGCCTCGTCATTTTGTATTATTCCTAATGGAAACATAAATAATTTATCCTCTACGGTACTCTCTGTTAAATATTACGTTTGAGAAATGTCTTGGTAATGAATTACGTTTTTAGAAATGTTTTACGTTTCACTTTACTTAAGTAGGTATGGTGTTTATTGATAAATCGATAACATATTAATGTAAAAAAAAATATTGGTATCTACCTACAATGGTACTTCGTGGTAGCCGTTATTTTTTTGTTTAGATGAATAATAATGACTATAATATTAATAATTTCTGATGCCTTCGCGATGATTGACCATGAACGAATTTAACTTTTATAATCCCTACTAATATTATAAATGCGAAAGTAACTCTGTCCGTCTGTCTGTCTGTTACGCTCTCATGCTAAAACTACTGGACCGATTCAAATGAAATTTGGTACAAAGAAAGTCTGGAGCCTGAAAAAGGCCATAGGCTTTTTAACCGACTGCAAAAAAGGAGGAGTTCCATGCGGACGAAGTCGCGGGGAGAAGCAATTAATATTATATTTCCTTACTGTTTTTTACAAGCTATTATTTTTTTGATATATAAGTACCTAATGTATTATATGTGTGTATATAAATACGTAAGTATGTGTGGGTGAATTCTTACAACTCAAATTTGAAGCAGATAATATGATTGATTCGTTCAGTTTGGATGATAGTGCATTTTTAATAAAATACCTACATATTAATTTGTTTTCGATAGCTGGGTATTCAAGATAGCAGAACATCAAAACACAATTATCGTAAGAGAACTTGAATTCAAAAAGAAAGTATTTGATGATTATTAAAATATATTACGAAAAGTAGAATTTAATAAGTACCTAAAATCCCAGCTAAAATCTTTTGAAGGAAAATCAGAATTTTCTGCCTCAAAGCTGCGAAACATTTTCAATGAGCGAAAAAAACCTTTAACTCATATTGAAGTCCAGAGCTCGGAATCATTCTGTTCAAGTATCAAGATACAGCGTATTTTATAAAAACAATACATTTTAATGTTATGTTTTTTTACTATTATGAAGTCGTAATAATTTCTGATGCTTTTGCGGTTATAACATTGGAATACAATTATAATGGGCTTAATTTGCATATTGTATTGTATTTGCTGAAAACTTTACAGTTCCCATATTCGTAGCACGACTCAGCTGACGATAGTCTAACGCTAGTGTTAGTATAACTTTAGCGTTAATACAAACAAAGTGTAACTTAGATATAGGAAGTTTTACAACGTCAGCAAATTAAATAAAATACGCAAGTTAAATCCGTTATAGTTCTTTATTTCATTCCAATGTTACGCGCTTTTCAATTATACTGGAAAATAAAGTTGATATTCAAATTTCATTCAGTACTATTGGATCTGGTTTCTACGCAATTAATTTGCATTTTCCGATATGCTGTTTTTCGGTCTCCCTCATAAATATTTAACAAGAATCAGATTTGAAAAATAAGGTTTCAAGAACCTGAGAAAACAGATGTAAAAAAGTCTTTTTCCGTCCTCCGGCCAGAAAGCGCCAACTTTGTGGCCGCTTCGCTAAATGAAATTGCCGCTTTCTGGCTTCGTCGAACAGAAAAAGAGTATATATTAAAAAAGTCTGTTTGGTGGACCCCTTAACACCTATGAATAACACCCCGTAGTTTTTTCGTCGGGGGTTGAAAATAGATTGTAGCCGATTCCTAGACCTACTCGATATGCAAACAAAAATTTATAATTCAGTCTTAAACCAATTTTTTTTTTTTAAAAAATGGACTTTAATTTAACCCGCTACTCACCGCTAGCCAGTTAGGTATGATTCTGTGTTGGGGTATAGTAGAAGAGCTATATGACAAGTACATGTGGGACTCCTGAGATGATACCCAGAATACCCACTAACAACCAGCGTCTACCCTCACCGTCATTATGAGACACCACAGGATAACTTGCGCTGTGACTGTGGTGTCCCAACGGCTTAAATAGGTACCTATCCCAAAACTGGTGCCAGCTCTCAGGCTATAAATGCTTAATTTAAGCAAATTATTATCTTAAATAATAATTTCTGATGCCTTCGCGGTTATTACACATTGGAATGAATCAACTATTAACGGATTTAACTCGCGTATTTTTATTTTATTTTATTAGCTGACGTTGGAAACTGTAAAGAATCCGAAACGTCAGCTATTAAAATAAAAATACGTGAGTTAAATCCGTTAATAGTTGTTTCATTCCAATGCATATCTTAAATCTTAGTATTTCTACGAAACTTAATAAGTTCTTTAACCCCATACGGGCGTTGATAAGCTTTTATCCACAAAGCTCTTTACATACTTCACATGTCGGTACTACATCGTGTTCATTATTATTACGAGAGTTTATTAGCCTTTAACGTTATCTCTTCGAAGTTATCCTAAAGTACGATTGCACGTCAATCATATTAAAATAATGTATTACATAAAACGAAATTTTTGAATAACTCGCTGCTATTATGTTTTAAACATAGTAATCTTACCAAGTGCATGCCTTAAAACCGGAACCAATAGCGAAACTGAAGCTGACGTTTCGGAACCTTTACAGATTCCATAACCGTAGCACGAGTGAGCTGACAATAGGCTTATGCTAAAGTGAAAGTCAGCCAATAAAATGAAAAATGCAAGTCTATAGATGTTTTTTTTTTTCCAAATGAAATAGTCAATATATTATGTAGGTATTTGAAGTTTCATTTATGAAAATAATAGGTCAACATTTTTTGACTAATGTACAAGTTTTTATTTTCAAACATTTCTCGATATGATACGAGTGGCTATCGTTTTCAATTTAGTTAGATTTGCAGTATCATTAAGTACATTGAAAGTACCATCGAAAAGAGGATAAGAGTTTTTGAAAAGTCACTTCACAATTTATTTTTACAAATTGACGCCCCACGTAATATAGGGCCAGTGATTGATGGCTGCTTGACGTCAAACTTTTATGCCTGTGGAGGCTTTGTGTAAAATGACGTAATGACTGATGACAGACGTCATATGAGTTCACATGTTGGCTTGTTTTGGCACCCCACGTCAAACGTCAAGCTGTGAGGCTGTGTATGTTTTCGTATTTCACAGATTTATATTTCTAATTTCCAATACCAATAGGTAAAACAAATTTAAGCTATCTCTTCTAACTTCATTATAAAAAACATAATTGTTGATGTGGTCTTGCCCGGTTAGCACAAAAGACTTTTATCGTATGAGAAAGCTTTTGTCACTGTCATACTTATGGCATTGAGTGAGACAGCGAGACTGACAGACCTTACATGCTAGCCCCCGGAATAAATTACCAAAAAGATGTACCTACTAAATATATAATTCTCCTAAAAGGATATCCATCTTACAGGTATCCTAAAGATACTACGGCAAAACCACATTGTGGTAGAGACCAAATGGTTTGCCGGAATTGAATCGACGACCGAATTGTGGTCACGACCATTTGCAGAAATCCAGGATTTACCATTTGTCCGGGAAAATGGTCCGGGATTACGGGAAACTTTGGACTCGGTCGCTTCTTTATGTGGTCATTTAATTTGGCAAAATAATAAATTTCATACTAAGGACGACATACTGTGGCTGAGTTTATAAAAAATGCCTCTTCATTCATAAGGTTGCATATTATGATGAGGTTTAATTTTTTTATGGTTCTGTACCTAAAGGGTAAAATGAGGGTAAACCCAATTACAGAGACTCCGCTGCCCGTCCGTGCATCCATCCATCTGTCAACAGGCAGTATTTCATGAACCATGATATTTAACCAAATGAAATGTTCACAGATGATGTATTTCTGTTGCCGGTATAACAACATATACCTACAGAATTAAATAAATATATAATGGGCACCATTTAATGATACGGAACCCTTTGTGTGCAAGTCCGACTCACAATAATACGAGTATGCTGGTTTTATTAAGTCCACTTTGCAAAATAAAAAGAAAACCCAGAAAGGTGTTTTCTTTCCCAAAAGAAGAAGCATTGTAAAAATCTAAATCCAGTGACTCATAAAAATGTTATCTAAAAGATATAACAGGATTTATTTCTCTAAAGTCACTATTCGTGACTTTGCCTAAGTGGAGGGGGTCGGATTTTACTTTTAGACGCTTCAGTTGTTCAAATTTGGTTATCTTCCCAAGAAGGGTACAAATAAGACGAATCATGGACTTTATCTCTTTACACAGATGGACCCTGAGTTAGGAGAAAATTTGTTTAAGGTTTAATGTAAATATGCTTACCTACTTAACCTATAAAAAATAGCTAAGTATACAATTTACCTGTACCTATTCAGTCTTTAACACCAAATATCCTTTTGTGGTTATTACATATTGGAATAAAACAACTATGACGGATTTAACTCGTGTATAGTAATATAATAAACAATCGTCAACTCAATCTTCTACGAAAATAGTTATTGTATAGTTCTTGAATCGTTAGCATAGTCACTTAAAGTTTTAATTTCCTATTATTTAAAAAAAAAACACAAATACTCTATTCAATGTTTCAGCCCTTATATTCATAACTTACGTCATTTTTGCTTTTCATATGCAAGATAATATTATTATCATAATCAGGGTTTCAGTTTCTCCAAAAAGTGCCTGACTTTCTTCTACAGTTCATCTTCCGAATTTTACGCGCGTAAAAAAGTGTCAAAACTTTTACAGAAGTTTTATTCGCAGACAAAGAGATAAATATGAAGCGCCATTGTAAATTTAAATAATCCCCCTGAGTGTATTCTGTATGGCATAAAAAATAACTGTACTGGAATTATTGATAAGAGATTCATAAGGTTCACTAAAGGAAGGGTTTTGTGAGTTTTATGCTTAATTGTTTCACATAGTACCTATTTGGCAATGTATATTATATAGCTATGAAGAGGGGAGGTAAAGAACAGAGTTCTTTAAAAACGTGATCAAGTATTCAATGCTTTCAAACATATTTGGAATCTAGAATATAGTCAAAGGTTCTTTGAGGGTATTTAAACAAAGACTTGTTAATTTCCGCCAAGATGATCCATTGAAGGCTACACGTGTTTCATTTCTTCACAAGGCTTTCTCGGAAAAGTTCTTATAGCTCACCACTTAGACTAGACTATAGATTCGATATAAGTACATACAAGGCACGTAGGATTTTTATAATGTCATAAGTTTTCAATTTTAAATTTATTTCTCCTCATGCTTTTATTAGATCTTTAAAAGCTTTTCCAAAACGGAAATAGGCAGCGTGGGAAGAGTTGAGAATTTTATTCTTTAGAAACGGTAGGTCGAAATCGGCCTACTCGTTCTTAGTATATGAAATTAAACAGTATCAAGTAGAACACTTTAACCAGTAAGAATTTTGATGCGCGAGATGTCGCTCTTTCATTTGACAAGTGTGATGACAGGTACTTTCTCGCGCGAGAAATACCATACTTACTCAGGCAAGTATTTCTTCTTTATAAAATTTTTGAATATACAGTTCCTATATTTGTTGTCTGTGTTTTGGACAGGCTAAAACGGGGGATTGTTAATTATGTGATATTTTGTTTCTTATAATTACTAAAACTATATTCAGTTGTTATAATTAGTAAAAACGCGTGCATTGTGTATTAATACTTTTATAAGAAATTTTCATGTTTCCATATTAGTAATTGAATCGATGATAGTCTATTCGTTTCAAAAATGAACTGTGTTTTGAAATAAATATAAGGAAAAATATTATACTTTCCAATTTCAATAATTGCAAGTTAAATTATCTAGTTTCTTGTTACTTGAATAAAATTTTGGTACACGCAATCGTATTTCAGAATGATTACAGACAGACGAAAAAAAAGTTAGTCTTGAATAAGAGCTACTTTAAATTACCGTATCAAAGGTATTAACTTCAAGGCGAGTGTATCGAATAATACACAAAGAAAAAAAAGTTTGTCAATAGGCAACTTCTTTTCAAGTACGAGATTCTTAACGATGTACCTAATCTTAACAAGCTGGGACTTCAAAAAATGTTTTACGTACTTACTTTTACAGCATTTTTTATTTCTTTTATGAATGTAATCAGCTTCTGTCCGTGACTTCATCTGCGCATAAGCACCCACCTTTTAGTCTCCTGGTCGGTTAATTTTTAAAAATCCTTCCTTAGTGCACTCCTGCTCAAAAGGAACACTCGTGCAAAATTTCAAGTTCAGTAGATTTAGGTTCTTTAATGATCATACAAGTAAACTATCGCCTTGCCTCATCTGCATAGTTCTTACCTCTTCCTCTATTTCTCTTACCTCTTTTTTAAAAGTTATAACAAAACTGTGTGCCGTGGTTCCGTTGGCGATAAAAACTTAGTTAGTGGTCCGTGCAGTATCTAGGGCGTGTCTGGCGCAAGTTGTGCGATTCAATCACGCCGGCACTCATTGTATGTACTACCTACTTCAAAAAGGGCGCTGTTTGATTCCTTATTTTCGAATAGAAACATTGTTTTTTTGGTTATGCTTTTTGTAACTAATTGTAGTTACAATAGAAGCATCACTAAGTACATAGTATGAAACAAAGTCGCAGTCGGTGTCAATCCATCCCCATGTATGCTTAAATCTCTAAAACTATGCAAAGGATTTTGAAGATGTTTTTATAATAGACCCGCGACCCGCCCGGATCCCTTTTTTTTATAGCCTATGTCACTCGGAAATAGTGTAGCTTTCCAACAGTGGAAGAATTTTTCAAATCGGCCTAGTCGTTTAGGAGTCTTCTCAATCCAAACAAACCAAGAAACTTTTCCTCTTTATTACATTAAGTATAGATTAGAATATATATTATAGTGATTAAAGAAGGTTTATAGCACCCTTATAAAGCCGGTCGGGTCGTTAGTGATTAATAAACTGTAAATCAAAGGAACACATCATTAGCGCGATGCAAAAAAGTTAACTGGCCGGCACAGCGCCATCTATATGTAACCTTTGATACTGCAACCGCAAACACTCATAAAAGCAGTTGTGTAATCGTTGCTCTGCTTATTGAATTCTGATGTCATATACAGGCACATTTGAAATCGTTTCACACAAAAAGAAACCGTTAAGAGGCTTTTGTTCCTACCATAAACCTTTTGATGGTTTCTTTTTACGTGAAGATGCAAATACATACTTGTCCTTTTATACTTGTGCTTTTTAAAGATGTACAACTTTCACCACTGACAGTCCAGGCTTTTCACCCACTGACAGTCCCTAGTTCTAAATATTAAGGAACTGAGCTATCTTTACCTACATTAAGAATTCCGTTTTGATGTAGCGATGGCAGTTGAAACGCCTTTGGTATACTCTTGTTACGAATTTTACAAGCGTACTTATATTAAATTTAACGCTGACGTTTCGAAAACTTTACAATTTGCATATTCGCACCCCTAGATCTAAAGAGAGCTAACTCAATAAAAGTAACTTTTTCGGGAGAGGCGAAATTGTTGTAAGGAATCGGATCCTTTTTTTAAGCGTGTGTTTAATTAAAATCTTCAGATTTTTGAGTTAGCTCCCTTTAGATCTAGGTGTGCGATAATAATATGTAAAAGACCGAGCTGACGATAGTCCAACATTGAAAAAAGATGTCAGAATCTGTGTAGGTAATGTATGACGGTGATTCTCTATGCAGCTTATCTATAATAATATAATAAAGAAGAAAGGTTTGTTTGTTTTTTTGGATTGAATAGGCTCCGGAACGACTGGACCGATTTGAAAAAATCTTTCACGGTTGGGAAACTAGGTACACTATTCCCGAGTGACATAGGCTATAAAAAAAGGGATCCGTGCGAAGCCGAGGCGGACAGCTTGTGTTATTATACAACTTGTGTGCTGCTGAAGTATTTATAATATAAAAAAGCGAAAACTTCCTTCAAAGTTGAAGAAGTTAAATAGTTCTCAAAATATAAGGACTTTTTGTACATGAAAACTTGTATTTGTAGTCTCATAAAAATGAACAACGGCAAACTTCAGCAATTTTATCTGTTTTATGTACCCGGGGATAAACATAATGGTACTTTAGTTATAAACGACTGCTATTGAAGTGGTAGATTGCTCAATACTAAAATAACAGTTTATCAAATTTTTTGTCTCTTTTTATGTGTTTCAAGTGAGAGAGAAGTAACTAGATAAAGTTGTATTTGAAACGATATTAAATGCTTCGTAGATTTTATTGGTTTTGTATCGTTTTAGTATTTTTATTGCAGAATTGCGTATTTATTTGTCTTTGCTATGTTAGTTTTGTTGGTTTATTATACGGTAGTGACAGGTAATAAATACTCTTAAATGTTTTTGTGGAAAACAGAACCTTAATGAGATAGTTAAGATTATTATTAGTATTAATTATTGTTATTTTTCTTCGCATTTAGAAAAACCTACCTTAAACACATTTTCTTAATCAACCATCATCATCATCATCATCATCTTCATCAGCCCATCGCAGTCCACTGCTGGACATAGGCCTCTCCAATTGCACGCCACTTTGCCACCAATCAACCATACGAGGTTTTAAATTGAATATGAATAATAATCATTTGTTTAGGTGTTACATAGTTATTACACACTGAAACATATAGATTAGAAAAACATTACAAAATTATGAGAAAATATCAAATTTAGTATTCCAATTTTATGCCCATTCAGACGGAATGAAATATAGGAAAAGCTCCGTTCAATTACCATAGTTATATTTAAATCAAAACTTTTGTACAAAGTCCTTGAAATTCAAAACAAAGCTTTTTAGGGTGCTGTAGAAACTAATTCAGAATAAGGTTGAGTAGGTTTGTGGAATTTCAAGCATTAGTCAGTCATTTATCAAAAAGTTTATGGAGGTCAGTTGAAAATCTAAAACATGTAACAAATTTAATAATTTAACTATTAAATTATAGTATTATTGAATACGAAAGAACAAATTGTTCGTCTATGAATAAGTGCCATGAATACAAGTTTTATACTAAAACATGTTATGTACTTATAGAATGCAACACATAAATTAAATTGAAATTGAAATAAAAGTAATTAATCATATTAAACTATGATAGTATCAAAAATTTATTCTCATTCGTATTATAATAGTCAACGTAAAAGTGAAACTAAAAAAGGAATTGTAAATAAAAATCATTACTATATTATATAACTCATTTTGGCCAAAATGGCTTTTACGCCAATTGAACCCAAAGGTATCGATATAATATAAAACAAAATTGATGTCGCTGTCTGTCCGTCCTTATATTATATGCCTTAACCTTTAAAATAAGGTACGCAACGGATTTAGAAACTATTTTTTTTATTAGGTACATAAAGTGATTCAAGATAGCCGAAGCCAGGGCGGGTCGCTTGTTGAAGAAAATATAGGTACCAATAAAAAAACAAATTCCTAAAAAAGAGGTGGAACCATCGCTATCACTCTAGTAGTTTGACGGCCTGTTGGTCTAGTGGTCAGAGGCCCTGTCTACGAAACCGGAGGTTGCGGGTTCGAATCCCGCTAGGGGCAGATGTCAATGTGATGAGCACTGGCATCTGTACCTGAGTCTTGGATGTCTTATATGTATTTATGTATATTTATCCGTTGTCTAGTACCCATAACACAAGCAAAAAGCTTTGCTTAAAATGGGACTAGATAATTGGTGTGAATTGTCCAAAGATATTTATTTATTTATAGTTAAGAGTTAATCCATTTCAATAAAGACAGCACCAGTATACAAGTCCTATTTTAAACGAATATGCAAGAGAAGCTAAAGATACAAACACAATGGGGCTTCCTGCATCAGTTAAGGGAAAAACTAGACTCAATAGAATAAAACGCAATTAGCAAACATTGTGTTCCAGTCTAAATGTGGGATATAAACAGCGACTCTGACCTTGACTAAAAATGAACGGACAAATGGCAGAACTACTTTATGGTTCCGTAGAGTACTATACGCGCCATAAAATACACAAAAACTGACCGTTTCTGACTGTGGACTGTAATCTTATTAACTACTAGCTGTCCGCCCCGGCTTAGCACGGATCATCTTTTTGTCATAGCCTATGTCACTCGGAAATAGTGTAGCTTCCCAACAGTGAAAGAAGTTTTAAAATCGGTCCAGCCGTTCTGGAGCCTATGCAATCCAAACAAACAAACAAACTTTTCCTCTTTAAAATATTAGTATAGATTAAAATGCGAGTGGTTTCTTTCACTGTTTATTACCAACTGACTTGACGCTACAAATTGGAATATAAAACAAAAGACAAACACAAAACAGTTCTAAAATCTTAAAAGAATAAAAAAGCATAAAGCTATAAAAAAGAGGTTGAGTCGTCAAGACTGACAAGTGACAACTGACCTTTTCTGACAATAACTCATTAATAATTGTCCCCAGCGAGATATATTTTTTTATTAATAACTAGCGGTCCCGGCAGACGTCATCCTGCCCGTTCGAAATTCAAATTAGGTTTCTTTAGTTAGACAACATTTGTATGGGAAAAGAAAAGGGCTGTTTTTAGGGTTTTCCCGGCAATTATTCGATTTTTTCTCGCCGTAAGAACTATCCTTGGACTTCAACGAACATTTAAAAAAAAAAATTGGCCATATTGGTCCAGGCGTTGTCGAGTTATGCGCTTACCAACACATTTTGCGATTCATTTTTATATATAAGAAGAAGAAGATGACAATAAACAGGAAATATAGTTTTTATAAAACCTCTAAAATATGCTGAGGTTTAAATCCATCATTCATTTTGAATAATGTTCTTTAATATGAATTATATACTGCAGAATGATGTTGACAAATTACTGTTGTTTCTTTGTTTGTACTAAATCCCGAGATTTTGGTGGCTGGGAAGATAAGATTTATTTAATTCTAATTATTTTATCTATACTAATATAATAGGTAGAGGAAAAGTTTGTTTATTTGGATTGAATAGGCTCCAAAACGACTGGACCGATTTGAAAAAGTCTTTCACTGTTAGCTACACTACTCTCGAGTGACATAGATAGGCTATAAAAAAAGGTATCCGTGCGAAGCCGGGGCGGACAGCTATATAGAATCTATATAGAAAACGACAGAAACTAAAATAACAAACACGAAATTAAACCAACATTAGGTCTATGCAAATTTTAAGTCCTTTCGTTATAAAATATATATTTCTTTTAGTTGTCATATAAATATTTTTATTGATATCATAAGTTAGTTTGAAACACTCAATTTCTAGGTTATCTTTCACGTTTGCACTGAGCCTATTTTTTAAAATTTTGGTATAGGCATAGATGGATTTTTGGAAAAGAACATAAAGTTTTATACCAATGCCTCGGAACTATTTCTCGTGTCTCCCTCAAAATCAACGACAATATTATAGATTCGTTGTGTCGTTCTAAAAACTGAATCCACTGACATACGTATTGTATATAAGAAGAAACCAAACGGAACCCAAAAAAAACTGAAGATAAACATAAATGAAGAATTATCGTTCCAAAGACATTGCCGGGCCCGGATTTCGTGGGATAAGCCGACTTTGGCATTAGGGAAAGTCACACAATGGAAAATAATGAAAATGGAAGATGTACGATTGATTGATTTTTTAAAGTGAATTTATTCAACGTTTACTTTTATTTATAGAAAACAAGCGGCTCGCCCAGGCTTCGCACGGATACCTGTTTTTTTCCAAAATAATATATTATTATTATGTATTAATTTCTAATGCCTTCGCGGTTATTGGACATTGAAATTAAACAACTATTAACGGATTAAACTCGCATATTTTATTTGCTGACGTTTCGGATTGTTCACACTTTAGCGCTAGACTATTGTCAGCTCAGTCGTGCTACTATTATGAAAACTGTAAAAAATCCGAAAAGTCAGCAAATAAAAATACGCAAGTTAAATCCGTTAATAGTAGTTTCATTCCAATATTATTATGTAGGTAATTATACTTAGGTACCTCCTAGAACAGAGCTAAACTAATGTACTCATAAACAATAGGTATTATACAAACTTCGCGGCACAAGGAACACAACTTGGTAACACTTGAAATAGTAACAATAGTACAGTTAGACAAATACGAAACTAACACAGTAAGCAAGTTCGCGATGCAACTGCTGCGCCGTTTACAACGAAATTTGTACTCAACTTAGAGCTCGCTGTAACACACAAAACGACCTCAGTTTAGACTTTACTCTTAACTTAACTAAGAGTGCAACGGCTCACTATATGTATTTTATAATATAGCTACCGACCTGCATCAATTTCACACGGGTGCTATAAACCATCCTCTTGAATCACTCTAACTATTAAAAAAAGCAGCTTCAAAATCCGTTGCGTAGTTTTAAAGATTTAAGTAGACGGATAGACAGCGACGGCGACTTTGTACTACGTAGTGATTAGCTGACCCAGCGAACATCGTACTGCGTTTTTTGAATTATTTTTTTTAACATCAGAGTCGAGGTAGAAAAGTGAAAATTCAGGGTTGCATGCATTTTTTAATGCTGCATCCTGTAATTAATAAAATCTTGCTTAAAACAAAAAAATACCACCCTTAATATTTCGGGGTACAAAAAATAGATGTTGCCAAATTCTCAGACCTACCCGATGTGCAAACATAATTTCATAAAAGGCTCACGGTTCAGCCGTTTCGGAGGAGTTTGACAACAAACGCCGTGACACGAGAATTTTATATATTAGATAATATCGCTTGAAGTAACTCAGAAATATGTACATTTTATAGAATAGATAAATTCAGCATAGAGAGCAAGACGCAGATTTTCAGCGAGACTCATACAATAATGTGTATATTCGTAACGACTTGCCAGTTAAGGCATATTGTTCAAACTAAGAAAAACTTTAAATGGCACCCACTTAAAATTAGAACAACTGTACCTATTTAAGATATCATCGAACGAAAGCTATCAAACATGGATAGTGGTCTGCGCTCATTTCATAGTTAAATAATATGTTTAATTTAATATACTTTTAAAAATAAAAAATGTTTCTACATTTTTTGACGATTTTTAAAAAAAGCATCGTCTAACTTAGTAACCGCAAAATATCCCCCTTTCGCAGTCTTATTGAAGATAGGTACTATCAACTGTGCTGGCGATGTTACACCTTTAAGGCAATAATCGCTTGAACGACCCTGGTACCTGGCGGCTGTGTGTGAAGCAACAAGTGCAAGCAATTTTTTTCTAAAATGGCATACCCCGAAAGCATCCGATAGTACTTTTACTACGTCGTATTCTTTGACAGCTTAAGTCAAAGTTATTTAAGTTATAAAGAACATATTTTCGTGAACTCGTATTAAATTTACGAGAAAAGTTAGTTGACGGGTTTAAATGACTTCAAAGTTTACTAAATGTGACTCAGCGGAACATTGTCGGCCAGTTACTTAAAAATAGATAGGTAAGTTAAAAAATTCTGATGCCTTCGCGTTTATTATACATTGGAATGGAACAACTATAGACGGATTTACCTTACGTATTTTGTTGAGCGCGTAGGTAATTGATTATATTTTTAAAGCACTATTTTGGGCCATCAAAATATGTAACATATTTGTTAAATGTGATTTTGCTCCAATGCGTAATTACAAAAGCATCAAGAATTAATTAGTTCTAAGTTACAATTCTCATTAAAATGCAAATAAGTCTTTTTGGAAAGTCACTCCTCGAAATACTTACCACAACAGAATATAAATTTTATTCAAAAATATACATCAGCGAAACTAAGTTCTGCACAAGTTTAATTAAAATTATGTTACTTATAAAGAAACAGTGTAGGTGTAGGTACATATAAATTATTATAGACGTGGTAGTCAATTTAATTACGTAGGTACTAAACATTCCGAGAATATAGTTTGTAGGTACTTACCTACTAATATTACAAATTAAATCACTGAACCGATTAAGATGAAATTTGGTACGGAGAGTTTGAGTCCCCGGGAAGGATAAGGTAATTTTCATTACGGAAATCAACCCTTAAGGGGATGTAAAAGGAGGTCGAAGTTTTATGGGGTTACCCAAAGTTGTAATTCTATGCAGATGAATCGCGAGCAAAAGAAGGTAGGTAATGAATTTCACATTTATTCCAAAACTAGCTTCTGCCCGCGACTTCGTCCGCGTGGAACTCCTCCTTTTTGCAGTCGGTTAAAAAGTAGCCTATTTCCTTTCTCAAGCTCTAGACTTTGTTTGTACTAAAATTCATCTAAATCGGTCCAGTAGTTTTAGCGTGAAAGCGTTACAGACAGACAGAGTTACTTTCGCATTTATAATATTATAGTAGGGATGTCCGGGTGCAGACGCTGTTTCTGGGATCGGATCTGTTCAGGTCTAGAGGAGGGACAAAGAAAAAACCACATATGCTTTTACTTTGAAACGAAGTCTGACTCGAGACAGCATAGTGCCTTTCTTATATTACATTTTTTGCTTTGTTCTTTTGCATCATGTTAACTTATAGGAGGTATATAAGATTTTTTGCTTTGTATATCAGTTTTAATTTTCGGCGTATCTTTACAGCAATGATGTCCGAAGCGCTAGTAGATTCGTGTAACGTGTAAAAATACTTTTAGGTCTATTTACTAACAAATGGTTTGATTTGATTGAATGTAAATTTAGCACGTGGTCATTACTGCAATCAAATTAAACCGCTGTACTTGGCACAATTTAGAAAGCGGATTGGTAACAGCGGTTTCCAGGAAAATGTACGTTTAATAAATATTCAAGAGCCTAAGAAAATATCGGAAAGGGCAGTGTCCTTAACAAAAGGGCTACAGTATGCCTCAAGACTAATATTTATTGAGAAACGGGTTCAGAACTTTATCAACGTGTGAGGTGAAAAAAAAAAACAATTTAGAATCAATTTTGACGTGATTTCAAATTTAACTTGTGTAAGGAGACAGATGAGTAGGTACCTATTTTTGGATGTTTATTTGGTAATGGATTGAGTATCGTTAACCGATCTATCTATATGAAATTTGACAAGGGAGTGGATGAACTTGATATATTTTTTTTAAATAATTATAAGCATATCCGTGCAAGGGACTAAGACACACAGTGTTAAAAAAAAATAATTCAGATAACAAATAATGTATTAGATGAGGTTACTGTTCGGAGCAAACTATTAGTAGTAATACGTTCGCAAGTTTTAATTGTAGCACTTTTGAAAGTCGAAAACTTTTCTACTTTTAAAAGTCAAAATAATATCGCACATTTACTAGAAAAGTGTGACATCTTTAAATATATTGTTACTCCATTTTTAAATTTGAATTCATGTGTAACACATTTTGAGTTGTCACACTTTTCTAGTAATGGTGCCATCAAAAATTTTCAGTACAAGCCATGATTATCTGCGCTCCTTTATACAAAGAAAACATTTTCATTTGTTTTTTCTGCAAGAAAACGTTCACTCTACATTTTGCAATTTCTTTCACTACCTTGTCTTCACATTATCAGTGAAATTTAAATTATAAACGTGTGTATTAAATTTGCGCTTGTTACATGCTCTTTGAACGTCAAAGCAACCAGTAAAGGGAAAACGGCTCTCATCGTAATATACAAGGAATATGAGATCCCCATTTCAAAAACAGTTAATGACTAAAACGAGAAAGAACAAAAATGATAAAGGAAAGACAAGAGTAGACAATGCTACTCGCGTTAACCACAGAAGAAGCGATTAAAAATATATTGTATTCTAGATTCGACAGCACAAATTGATTGTGAAATGCAAAAATCTGACATAAAGTTACCAATAGTTACTATAGTTAGACAGTTTCCGTGAGCTAAGGTCAATCCGTATATTTTAGTATCATTCTACATTAATAAATTCAATAGAACGGTGTGAAAAAGGTTATGGAATTGATCTAAGTCAAAGAAAAAATACAGAATCAGTTTATGAGAGTTAACGTCAATTGATTTGTATATATTTTATTTAGTGTTTACTATCTTACTCAAAAGACATTAATAGCTGCCTAAAACTGACCACGTAAAATGACATTACTGTAAATTTCTTATATTTTTATTCCATTTTGTTAAATTGTGAATGAAGAATGTCAACCTAGAAAAGTAGTAACGTAAAATCAAAAATGAGACGTAACTTCCATATTATATGAGAAATCTGTTTTATGTTCAATTTTTCACTTCACATCTGAGTTGGGAATTGCTCTATTGCAGCCATTATGCTATGAGTACTATTGCCGGTAAGGTTCACTGAATAGCCATTCAGTGTGTTGAACGGTGAAAGGAAAGCTAAAATGCTCTCCTTTACTTAAGTTATAGAAAAGGCAGTTCATATAGTCCTATAAAAAATAGTGAAATTTGACTGTTCTGTCTACTGCAGCTAAAGTGAAAAGTTTTATGTACCTACTTACTTAGTAAAATATGTGGGTACATAATAGACTACAAGCCCATGGAAAAAAAAAACATGTGAAATGACCCACCGTGAGTTACGGTTAGTAGGCTAGGACCTTATTATAAAAGAACTTTAAACACTATGCTGTCATTTTAGCGGTACAGAAGAGAGTACGTGAGTAATTAGAATTTTTAGGTACAAGTGAGGAGTTAAAACTAACTATTAATGTACGGCGTTTATGTGTAAAGTATCTGTATATGTATACTAAAAGAATGACACAAATGCCGTACAGTTATAAATGACCTATATAGCTACCACAATTACTGGCGAATTAAAAATTTGCACTAACACAAGATTGTTTCGGAACCATAATTTTTGTACGGCACTACGTTTTTTATTAATCATCTATAAACTATAAAAAAGTCGTACATTAATAATTAGTTTTAACTCTTCTTGTACTATGGGTTTTAGGCAATGCATTAAATGTTCATTGTACCTACATATTTCTTAGGTAAAAATGCTCGTATTCATTACAATGACATCTGTCCCTAGCAGGTTTATAACAGTTTACATGTATCTCAGATGTTTTAGTAAATTTTCTTTCTTCTCTTGTCTTTGTTTTCAATTTAAATTGTTGTTGCTGAAATAAAGTTTATTCTATTTTTATTCTTCTTCTATTCTACCTTTATGTTTTCATCTACTATAAAAGCAGGAAACAGCTTAACTGGGATTTACTTGGATATTGTGAATATCTGATAATTTTCTAAAGGTCGTTTGCTTTATGTAAATTTCTTAGTCTGCTACGAATATAAGAACTGTAAAATTTTCGAAGATCAGCATAAAATAATATACGCTAGTCCTAATCTATTGTAAAAGAATTAAGTATCTAAAACTTTATCAAGATCCATTGAAATAAATAGGTACCTATGACATTGCAAAACGAACAAAACAAATATTTTTCGTCAACAAAAATAAGTCCGAATCATTTTTTTCCAAGGAAACAAGTAAATAATCTCTCAAATCACGTAGTCATTTATCTTGGCGATTTCTGGAGGTTCCCCGGAGGCTGTAATGGATGAAGGCTTCGCTGGTGTTATGATGATAATAACATACTTAAATTATAAACCTGAATTTCTTTTTATAATAATTCAGCTGGTACCTATGGTTATAATGTTTAAGCGAAAGCTGAAGAACTGGCTCATCCAAAGTCGTTTTTATTCTGTAGACGAATATTTTAAATATTGTAATAGATAATTAAATTTGAATGTGAATACAACCAAAATATGGTTAAGTAATTATGAATAAAGTACCCATAACTTTTGTATGCCGGCTGCTGGTGAAATGTGTGAAACTTTATATCAAAATAATTTCTAATGCCTTTGCGGTTATTAGGAGTATACATTGAAATGAAACCACTATAGACGGATTTAACTCGCGTAGGTATTTTATTTTATTGGCTGACGTTTTGGAACCTTTACTGATTCCACAATCATAGCACGACTGAATTGACAATAATCTTATGCTAAGACTTTATATAAAATAATATTTTTGTCTTTAATAACGACTATTATTTTGGTTGTAATGTCTGTTATTTTTTAAGTTGGTGTCAGCTGGTGCAGCAACTCTTCACTCTCAACTCCTCACTAAGGTGCTCAAGTTTGTTTGAGGCTGGCACCGACTCCAAAAATATCAGACATTACAACCAAAATAATAGTCGTTATAAAAGACAAAATTATTAATTTTCTCTTTTCAGTGCGCTATTGTTTTTTGTTGCCTTTTAGTTTTTTTTCGGCAGTTAAATTTTTTTATTAAAAAGTTATTATTTAATAATTTTCTGTGGCCATAATTTATACAAATTATTACATGCTTAATTTTTAATTATTTTTAAAATAGCTACCTACCTTGTTTTTGCTATTAACCCCCTTTTTCCCACCCTTAGGGTAGGTTTCTTTTTTCCAAATTTTTATGAGATTAACTTTGAGGTATGCCCTATCCAATAAAAAAAGAATTATCAAAATCGGACTACTCTGTAAAAAGTTTCTCATGGTCAAACGATACAATCGGTGTGTGAAAATTTAATCATCCCCTATTTTTCTACCCTTAGGGTCGGAATTTTTTTCCAAATTAAAATGGGACCAATTTCGAAGTATACCCTTTCCAATAAAAAAAGAATTATCAAAATCGAACCATCCTGTAAAAAGTTATGCGTGGTCATACATAAAAAAAAAAAAAAAAAAAAAAAATATACGCGTCGAATTGAGAACCTCCTCCGTTTTTTTCGTCGGTTGATTATGTAACACCTTATTTACCACCTTTTACGCAAAACAAAGATTATTATTATTACACACATAGATAAAGAACTTTGTGAGCACATTTTTGTCAAAATGATAAAATATCGTTTTACATCGTCTTAAGTTGTCAAATGTGGATAAGTAGAAAAGCTTGTTATTTAGGGAGCGACATAATTTATCGGAAACCGGTATAGCTAAGACTATCGATTTTGTCATCTGATTAAAGTGACAGTAACAGAGCTACCGGGGAATTGAACTTACGTAGGTACATCTACACAATTTTAAAAGGGAGTATATTTTACATAGTACCATGTAAAATACTCCCTTCTTTATGTAGACAGCTCAAGAATAACGAGGTTACGAAAAGATACGGAGAGGGAATAGAGAAAGATAAAGTTGTGAAAAAGGCACATTGCAAACAACCAATTAGAACTCGTTTTATACTTAATTTGAAGTTGTAACAAGCCGGCTGCGTTTCATTTTTATTGGCTGTTCAGTTTCTTTTAACTTTGTTATTAATGCTATTTAAGTATCGCTTAATATTGTAGTAAACTTGGAATCTTAATTCCATTACTAGCGGTCCCGGCAGACTTCGTCCCGCTCGGCAAAGAATCGATTTAAGTATCCTAGTTCCTAGTTTCGATCCCCAGTAATTTTCAGCCAAATCGGTTCAGCCGTTCTTGAGTTATAAACGGGGTAACTAACACGACTTTCTTTTATAAAGATAGATAGATGTGTTTATTAATCTAGCGATGTTAGGTACCTAATATGAAGAATCAAATCTCGGCTGTTCTTTTAACGACTAATCACGAACTTGCGGCAATGTTGGCAGTACAAAGTCTAATAAGATAAATTAGATACTAAAACCAAAATGTAAGTTGATAAAATTATCACACTAAAGCTTTCCTTAGTTTAGGACTAGATCAATTGGTGTGAATTGTCGAAGTACCTACTTCGCTCTTAAATCTCCTAACGACCAAAGTATTTAAAAACATCAATATATACTTAATCTAGGTACATGTATTTATTTCTCTATTATTTTACAGTGCCAAAAACGAACTCCATAATTTAGAGGACTTATTGAGCATTTTAAATACTTATACCTACTGACAGTGAGGTATTTACGGAACGAAATAAGTGAAAAGACGTAAGTGCTGAAGTTTATAATAACATGCCTTATAGTCAGTGACACACAATACTGAATTGTGAAATATAAAATTTTACCCAATGTTATAAATGTATTATATTAGGAGGTTGAATCCCATCCAAGTCAACTCTTCCCAATCAGGTGTGATTCAAGATTCAAAGAAAACCTCATCGAATGGGTTTTTCGAAGGGTTTTACAAGAAGAATAGAGTTAGTTATGGATCTTGAAATTTACGTCTCTTGTCATAAAAGGTAGAGAAAGTCATTGAATGTATGATGTTTTACTATTTGTACGTAATACCTGAATAGAATTTATTTTATTCAAATTTTTGGCAGGCTGTCATACATCCTTTTTTTATTAAAAGCTTTTATTTAACTTGCGATGTATGTATGTATGTATGGATGTTTGTTCGGGTGGAATCTTGCAACTTAATTTTAGGGCACTTGCCCTCAACCGATTTAGCTGAAATTTTATTATCTATTTTTTAGAGCATTTAAATAAAAGCTTTTTTTTTTAAATATTTTTTTATTTTTATTTTATACCTCTTTGCTTCCTTATTGTTTAATTTCTAAACGTTTTTGAATTTGTCATATTTTGATACATTATTTTGTTATAACAGTTGTCGTATTCCGCTCGAAGTGCAAATATTTATAAACTTATTAATCGTACTCCAGATTAAGACAATAGCCAATGGATAATAGCAATCAAACAAAACCAATTTAAAATGATATATCAATTCCATGGGCCCTAGACAAGTGACTATCAATAACAGAAACGAAACGAAATGAATGCAAAATTTTATGGAATTGACATACGTCACGTGCTCAGATTTTGTTGGCGTATGTTTGATGATTTACTCAATAGGGAAAAGGTTTTTTAATACAAGGAGCAATTATTGTGTTAAGGTGTGCCACTAAATGAAAAGATTGCCTGTTAGTTAAAAAAATCTGCCAATTAAGCACCTTTATTGTCCAATCTGCCTCCCTAGACAAGTGACATTCGACAATCGCAAACGCCAAGAATAGAATGAGTGACAACAGTAGTCTGACAACCTTGATATTTTCAAAAATTACGATTTTGAAGGTATGGTTACCTTCAAAATCCACAAAAAGAATTCAAAATTCCGGTCGTTTTTAATAACTTCTACAGGACTCCACGATTTGAAAACTTACGTAGTTAGTCGTAAAGAGTACGCGAAGAAGAGGTCTAATTAATTTGAAAACGGAAATAAAACTCATAATTAAGTAAATAGGACCCAAGGGACACACAATTTAATCTTTCACCTTTTTTACTAGCTTTGAATAAAAAATAATGTCACTGCGAAAAGAAACGCCGTAAGAAACTCGTTAGCTGTTAACTGCTGCCTTTTTGAAATAAGATAAAGTATACCTAATGTGTTATAAAAATAATAATACCAACATAAACTAGAACATAAATGAAACAATAAAATGACTAGAAGGTAGGTAGGTTTTTTTTAAACATCTAAAAAACATAAACAAATCGCGCACTTTTTGTTCGCTTACGTCATTCTAAGTTAGTTGAATTCTATTTATAGCATTAACGAATATATAATGTCATTTTCCAAGACAATTTGCCCTCTGGTCCGTCTCAGTAAATGAGGTGTAAACATTGGAGTTACAAAGGTCACGACATTTTTCTTTTTAGGTCAATGTTTTTTTAATCTTGGACTATTTCAGAATGTCCAAATAATTAACATATTATAACACTTTAAATTTACCGAACATTAAAAGAAAAAAATTGAAAATGAGTTAAATTGCATTTCACTTATTTTTGTATTGTATGAATTTACTTGATGATTAGGAGAAAAAAATATTTTATAACGACATTTGTAATTTTTAAATTATCTTTTCAATATTACCTATGTGTTTTTCTTTTTTAAATTCGACGATCTCACTTCGAGTGCATATTTTAATATCTGTGCATCAAAATCAAAAATATTTATTCAATTTAGGCTTTCACAAGCTCTTATGAAGGTCCGAAGAAAATACCATTTCCATCAATGAAATAATATACTTAGCACACTACTTTTTCTACGCTTGTCTTTGTACAAATATAGTTTAACTTATTGTTTGACTTTGTGACTTCACTAGTTTAAAAATCATAACACAAAAATAGTAAATAAAGTCCTTATTAACAACGAAGCTCCCCTTTCTGAACTAATTGAACAATGCCACATTATAATCGTGTTTCGTGAGTTTCCGTCGTGGGACATTAAACTTAATAACACAAGATGCAGAGTTCATTTTGCTATAATGCGCTCTGAGTGAACTTTATTGAGTTTGCGAGACAGTAAATTGATTGATGACCTGTTTCTAATTGAGCCCTTCAGAGTTATTGACGGACATAAAATTTCATGGTTACAAAGTGGTTGATAGGTAATTAATTTACCTAATACTACTAACGGTCTATTTGGCACTTTGAAGAAGATAAAAGTGTTAGACTATCGCCAAATCAGTATGTAAACTTTTCGGAACAACAGATAACGCCGGATAATAACTTAAGTATTCCTTTTATGACTAAAGAAAAATACTTATGTTAATTTTGTTGGGATTTAAACTAATTTAACCCGTATATTTAATTTAATTTGCTGAAGTTAAGAAAACAGTGCTGTCGAGACAGCACACTTTCTGCCCTGGCAAACTATAGGTATTATTGTTGCTTGTTTATTATATTACACAAAAATAGATAACTAATGACTATTTAACCACAATAATCTTACTCTCATAATACTTATGATATTATAGTGAATTTTACTGGTACCTTAGATGCCATGCTTAACGCATAATTTTTCTCTTTTGCAGGACTCAAACCTATAACCTCTGTTTGCGGTCTGGCTCACTAACCTTAAGCTATCAAGAGGAAAAAATAACCGAGGGTATGTATTAAATTATTTAAGTCTTGGCTCAATGGTTTCGAATCTGCGACATGAATTAAAAAAATGTAATGGCGAATCGCAAACACGAGTTGTTCTACAAATGTAACTATAACATATCGAAAATAGTATTTTATCACTGAATAAGTCGACGAAATTTCGCTTGATTCGCTGAGTTCTCGAATTTTCTACTCTTGTCTTGGTACAAATATCATTATCATTAATTAATGTCATTGAACCCTAGATATCGATCGAATTTCGATTGATACCTCGTAGTAACATGACACTGTATATCAATTTCGCATGTAGGTAAATACAAAATGAACTTTCACTACCACACCTCTCAAATATCCACCTGACAAGTCAATTTCCTGAATCCACGTTGACGAGATTGGTTTAATTTATTAAACATGAATTTCTCTAGGTACTGGAGTAAAAACAAATGAATAGCAATTTCAGAGGCTTTCGCGGTTATTACACATTGGAATAAAACAATTGTAAATAATTAGGTTAATTAAAACCGTAAAATTTCTGATGCTTTCGCGGTTATTACACATTGGAATAACTAAAACTATAACGGGTTTAAATTGCATATAATTATTATTTTTTAATGACGTTTCTTAAACTTTACAGTTCCCACATACGTACCTGACTGAACAGAGGAATATTACCTACACATTAGAATAAAATATTTATAACCGATTACGCAAGTAAAATTAAAGTTATTTTATTCCGTAAATGCTGTTTTATTTCAATGAATGATGCCTTCGCGGTTATTATACATAAGACTATTGTCAGCTCAGTCGTGCCACAAATATAGCAACTGAGAAAATTAGAAATAAAATAAAATACGCGAATTAAATCTGTTAAAGTGCGTTCCAATGTGTAATAAGCGCGGAGGCATCAGAAATTACCATTACAGTTGTTTTATTCCGTAAAAGCTGTTTTATTCCAATGAACAATTGAATAGGTAATGTTGGTACAGTCATCAATTTAGGTCGCCCAAGAATTCGCTACAATTTAGGTAAGACTTGGAATTTGGTCAGAATGGCTAACATTGCCTCTGTAGCCACGAAGGCAAAGATTGATCGTCTATAATCAAAACGGAATTTGAGCGTCGTTTGTGAGTACACATACAAATTTGAACCGTTTTATCAAGAGTTGTATGTTTACTTATTTAAATGAGAAATTTTCCTACTAGCTTAGTGTCAGACTATCGTATGTGCAGACTATCAATATGGGAACTGTGAAGTCGAAACTTCAGCAAATTAATTAAGATACGCGAGTAAATCCGTTGTAATTGTTTCATTCCAATGTGTAATAACCGCGAAGGCATCAGAACTGAAGTACTACTTACTTGATTACATGCTTAAGAGCAGATATAATTAGATTACCTATATAAAATTGTATTTATGTATTTCTAAGTGGTCATACAATAATAATTACATTATTACATATTGTTAAATTACAGCACTCACACAAAAAAATATGAGATTTAGCATTAAAATTGTATTGCCGATCTCGGTATGAGAGCATGTAATTTGACATAACAAATGGATGATAGTGTGTGATTATTAAGAAATAAATTAATGTAATCCCTATCTAATCTTGAATGGGCATTTCTTTTTCGTCTTTGAATGATTTTCTCGTTTATTTGAGACCTTAATGTCTAAAAAATATTATCCACATAATATGAAGTTATAATAGTGGAATCCAGGACGCTGTCAAAATATAATATATTTCGTAAAACAGCGTTACATAATATTATATTCAACTTGAACAAACCGCAAATCAATTTTATTACATTATCTGGTTTCCGTGAATATTATGATTGAAATTTCGAATTCAGCCAACTGCAGAGAAATCAAGGAATATCGTGGAAGTAGAAAAATCTGCCCACAGCAGGATATTCTATAATACTTATTTCCATATCATTGGAGAAAAGTTGCTTTCAGCAAATTCGAAGTGGAACGGAATATTTTGAATGAAACCTTCATAACGTGTTTTATTCCAGAAATTTGCGTATTCATGGAAACATAAGTAAAATAAAAAGCATATTTTTAATCGAACGCTCTCCATCCTTTTTTTTACAAGCACAAACTTGTTAGAAAGCACCTACTAGTAATTATGAATTAAACTGATCACTAGATACCATTATCTTCTTACGCACATTGTAAATTCAAAATATCTACCGATTTAAAACCTTCTATCCTATATTAGTTAGGGTCACTAGAATATTTCATCACAAAATTCCTAACGTAAAAGCTCGCCCAATTAAATAACCAAAAGCCAGCCCACCGGTCTACAGGATCTCAATACATAATAGAGCACAGTTTTATTCAATCAAATCCACACCTAAAACGTTCGAACTATTCCCGGCAGTTCCCTGAAAAACCCAATTTGTCCCAGGCAAGCTGCTGTTAAAAAAACAGAAACTCTTTTACAGCTTGGTTTTTTTATCGACTGTTCACGTCCAACCTGCTTTTTAGTGCTGTAGACCCTTTTTTATCCTTATTCTTGTACTGGCAGATTTCTTCAGCATAAAACTAAACCAATATTGTTTTGACCTAATAAACTACAAGTCTAGTTAAGTCATGCTGAAAAGTTGTGACATTTTGAACGTCCCGCCAATAAGGTCGGTCAACATATCGACCACGGAAACTTTTGCCTTAACCTTTCTTGGGACTGCATATATTTCAAAGATCTACGAAGATGGTTAAGTGACAGTACTCGGACTCACAAAACGAGGTTCCATATAATTTAGAGTTTTGCACACAAATCCACTTTTTGTGCCTATGTCTTCAATATCCACAGGTTTAGATGTAGCGCCCATGCGGTGTGGTACATATAAAACAAACCCCTAAAACCAAAAATCATCGCATAATTATAATATTCATTCTTAAAAATAGTCTTGTCTTTTTAATAATTCTCAACAATTTCCTAAAAGTTTTTTTGCACTAGGTCACTTTTAAACCCTTGTTCAATATGCCTAACCAGGCTCACTTCTACATGGTCTTTCTAATTCGTTGTGCTTGAAAACACATTTATGCCGCATTTATGCTTAGCTCACCTTTAGCACAGGAGTTTTGTTAACAAAAACTGGGAAGAACTGCGGAACAGATAACCGGACAGGAGAGGATTTAATGTTGGTTTTACGGAATCCTAAAACGCCGTTGTTTACTTGCGCACTTTTGTGACTTTCCAGGGTAAGAGGGTTAAGAGTTAAAGGATGAAATCTATTTTTAGATATTTGCATTAGAAAGTTTTATGACTTTAATCCAGATACGATTGCACGATAACCTCTGAAAGCGAAATAACCATTCCAGTATTTTCGGATAATTCCCGGAAATCTTTTATCTCCGTGAAATGTGGCTAACCCAATTTATTTGGTGCGTTATTGGCATTCTGTGTGGCAAGTTACACGACCTAATTGGATTTCATTGATTGCTTCCGATTGATGTGGACATATGTCATTTAAAATGAAATCCAGTAGTAAAATTTTGTTAATCGAAAATGTGAGCTTAAAAAGCTTTTTTTTTCAAGAGAAATTTCAAATTCTCTAAAAAGTACTTCAATGCTAAAGTGTGGTAACTAATCAATAGTAGTTACCAAAATTTACACACATAATAATATAAAAATGTTTCGAAGTTAAATTGTAATTTTATCCAATTATACTCTAGGGTACTATCGTTGAGTAGTTTCGTTACTTTATTGGTGTAATACCCTCCTCTATACTGCCACTTTGTTTTATTAGACGGGACAACAAACTGTTGTTAAAATTAGCCCATTTATCTTCCATCAATACTTTTATATTAAATTTTCCTAATAAAGTTACTGCCTGTCTATTACAATGACAACGAAAATGAAGTTATTATAATGCAAGTATTTTTAAAAAGTGACGTTAAACTGCCTTTTAAAGGTTAAGATTGAATTGCGCTGCTGACGCTAAAATCTCACAAAAGAATAAATGAACAATGAAAAAGAAAATGTGCTTAATGGAATACAAGGTTTGTTTGAACAATACCGTTGTGAAAATGGATGGAACAAAAACGTCAACGGAAAATTTTAGTTAAAATCCTAATGAAGAGAAGATATTACATAATTAGTAGAAAACTATTCCATGCATATGGTGTCTTTTTGTAAATTGGTGCCATAAAATCTATCCTTTAAAACCTTAAACCATCATAAGCTGACCAAGAGCCAGATGATTTTAATATTTTTTTTAAATTTAATTTACATTTTTTGTGGACATTATGTCTGATACAAAACTGTAATAACGAAATGGATGCTAGCTTAGTTATTTTTAATGAAAAATAATATTTTTATACATTAAATATGATGCAACATTTCGATAAATACTACGCACTGACCGGTCGTCAAAAGTGCTCTCTATTTTAATTTTAATAAAAATAAATCAACTGGAAAACCCGTTTTCCAATAGATCACGTTTTACGGGACATGAGTAAATGTTTGTTTAAACCAACGCGCCCGGCTTATCAGTGGCGTCATAAATACTTCAATATTTTTTTTTCAGTCATGCCAGTTTGCAAAAACACGACTGTAAATCATTCAGCCGAATTCAATAATTCATTAGGATTTTTTTGCAGTACGAATTGAGTCATCAGTCAAAATTACTTGCGTAGGGAACCACGGAAACATTAGTCACTACCGGCCCCGGCTTCACACGGGTGCTATAAACCTTCCTCTTGAATCACTCTAAGTGTCTAATAAAAAAACCGCTTCAAAATCCGTTGCGCAGGTAGTATGAGAATACATAGGTACAGACAGACACAGACAGCGACAGCGACTTTGTTTTATACTATGTAGTGACTGTGATAGTGATTAGAAATCGTTTTCTTAAAGTCTTAAAAAAAACATAAATACCTACTTATTGAAAAATTTAATTAAAATACACAATCTCTAAAATTTTAGGTATACACGTGTAACTGACATGCCCAATTTTAAATAGTCAGTTGATTTGACCCTCCTATTTTTACTGGAAATTAATTACAAAAGAGTGAAAAAGGTCGATCTGACTTGGATCCTAACTAATATTATAAATGCGAAAGTAACTCTCTCTGTCTGTCTGTTACGCTTTCACGCTAAAACTACTGGACCGATATAAATGAAATTTGGTACACAGATACTCTAGAGCCTGAGAAAGAACATAGGCTACTTTTTAACCGACTGCAAAAAAGGGGGAGTTCTACGCGGGCGAAGTCGCGGGCAGAAGCTATATAAAATAATTCAAACTGTTCATTTTGATCACACTTGTGTTTTTTTATAATACGAGGCCCTGAGGCAGTTATGCCAATAACTGCCTTGTCTTTTGTTCTTCAATCTCAATTATGATGTATTTTGCAACGTTTTTGATCCTTTGTTGTTAAACTACCTATTTGTTTTTTAAATTACAATGACGTAGGCAAAGATAACATGCAAAATATAAAAACACAAATTGGCATTTATGCCTTATTCTCATGGCGTCTTTTCTCTGAAATTGAAATATTAATACACATCTGTAAAATGCAATAAGTACGAGTACCTATAGCTATGCATGTCAAAGTATAAGAAATTAAAATAAAAACGAAGTAACTAAGCTATTGCAAATGAGCATTGGGCTCTCATATAAACTGTAATATTTTTAATTATTTGTAAGGGACATTATTTATTGATAATATATCTTTGGACATAACATATCAATTCAAATTTATAATTATTACATTGACATTAAATATTTGCATGCCAGTATTGTTGGCGAGATGTGCTGTACTATGTAATTTACTCATAAGATCATTATGTTTACCACATTTCAAGTGAATAAAGTTATTTCATTTCATTTCATTAAAAAAATATTGTTATAAACTTCGTTACTTAGCATTCCTTTCTTCGAAATCTTTTGTTTTTTACAACAGCTTTTACAAAAATGTCCACCTCCATTGTTAGGTCTTTTTTGTCTGAATTTAATGTCTAATAAGCACAGATACTCCATTGAATTCAGTCTCGAGGATTAAAACCCGATTTCAAGTGATGGTGAAGTCATAAAATTTGCAACGGTGCCCTTTCAGGCTGAACGAATAATAAGAGCCTCACCGCTAAAGGACTTGGTATTTAAATTAAGAATATCTTTTGATGAAATTGGTCTGCCCTAACCGCTTCGAGAATGGAAGGAATTACTTTTCGCCCCAATTTACGGGGTTGGGTTTTTCCAAGTGATACTTTTTAAAGTATTGCTAAATTTATAACGGTACTGAGAACGGTTTTAATTAACACATAAAAGGCTTTTATTTTAATGAAAATGTACCTATAGGTACAAGAAATTTATATAATATATCTTTAATGTCCTGCCAGTTCGGTTGTTTCGTCGAGGATCTGTCAAAGTCTTCTGTCGCATAGCGACAAACACTTTTGATCAAATGTTTCTATTTTTTATAAATTTTCTTTATACGAATCTTTTCCTGATCATAACAATCAAGCACATAGATGAAATTTATGCGCGTACATTAAAGACAAACATTCATTTATAAATAATAATATACTCTTTATTGCACATTAAAAAGAAGCGATAACAATGCACATATACAAAGGCGAGCTTATCCCTTTAAGGAATCCCTTCCAGGGCCATTAAGAGATTATGAAAGTAAAAGCGTAGACACGACAAAAGTATGTACAACTGTAGAAATGGAAAATTATTTCATATTTAGAAACAAACTATCAATTTTGAAGTATGCTTTATTATACCAGCTGGAAGTGCAATAATTAATCGTTAACGTATCAAAAACGTTCATTGCATTTGGAATGTGCAAATAAACAAAATGCCACGTCGATCTATTTAGAACCGTGTGCAATATGCAATTCGTATAGTAATCATGCCCACATTGGCCTAGGACATAATATTTACGATATAACCTGTTTGGTATTGTAATGAAACAACTATTAACGGATTTAACTCGTGTATTTTTATTCTATTTTATATGCTGACGTTTCTAAAATTTTACAGTTCCCAAATTCGTAGCACGAGCTGACGATAGTCAACGATATAGTGATTTATAAATGAAATAAAATAGAGTAAACCCGTCTAGTGTTTCATTCCAGTTGTTAGTTATGTAATTAAACTAGCTGTGCCCACGACTTCGTCCCCGTGGAATAGTAATTATTCATAATGCTTCATATTTTCCCCGTTTTTTACACATTTTCCACTGTTTCTTCGCTACTATTGGTCGCAGCGTGATGTTATATAGCCTAAAGCCTTCCTCGACAAATGGTCTAACCAACAAAATAAGAATTTTTGAATTCGAACCAGTAGTTCCTGTGATTAGCGCGTTCAAACAAACAAACTCTTCAGCTTTATAATATTACGCACCTTCGGTGGCACAAGGGCATAATTGTCAAAAAATCCAAAAATTAGCCAAGTATACAGAAATGTTCCAAAAAAAAAAATGGAACATTTCTGTATACTTAACTCAATTTTGGATTTTTTGACAATTGTGCTCTTGTGCCACCGAAGTTGCGATTAGTATAGATATAGTAAACGTGAGTGTTGTTATCAATCAATACATAGTATAAAACAAAGTCGCTTTCGCTGTATGTCCGTATGTATGCTTAGATCTTTAAAACTACGCAACGGATTTTGATGCGGTTTTTTTTAATAGATAGAGTGATTCTTAAGGAAGGTTTATAGCCCCCGTGTGAAGCCGGGGCGGGTCGCTAGTACTAAATAAATCTATGTCTGTTTATAATGCTACTTTACAGGCTATAAAGGGTGCCATGAAAACACCACTTTATAGGCCCGAGCGCGGACGTTACAGTAAAACCTCGCCACCGATATTAAGAATTCAGCTTAAAAAATACTGGCGAAGCGCTAAAAGGGATTATTATCTTTAGAATTTATTGAAATAAAACTGATAAAATGTGTTAAGAGCCCCCAACACAAAGTCTATAAACTGTACGACGCTGCGAAGGTGGTATTATAGCAAATACTATACAGCCCTTGTAATGCTTATATAATCTTTTATACTGTCTATAGGAACTGTTTGGAAGCTAAAGTGCATCACTCGCATACCTGCTACGTGAACGACTAATTAAACCTTGAGATCTTTTTGACTTTGTAGGCCAAATTTGACGATTTCTGATATATAATTTAGTTTTATGTCTCATCAAAAAAAATCTCCGAAAGATACGTGGGGTCATATTAAACTTAATTTTCCGAACTGCGATCGATACAGACAAAAAACTAAACAGAACTGCATCACAAACCAATTTTTGGTTATAATGGCGTTTACGCCCCTTGAGTCTAAAGGTAAAAATATGTCACACTAAATTGGAGAAAAAACATTAACAGTTTACTTTTATGATACGTTAGAATGTGACAAATTTAATTCAGTACCAAACTTGACACATTTAATTCAGTAGTGCAGAAAATTATTATTATCATATGAATTGGTCGAGTGCTTTTCGAAATTGCTTTATACCTGCTTTATACCTCTGCAAACCGCAATTATGAAAGCTTAATTAATAACACTGCGATTTTAAACCTAGTATTACTATATACTAGCTGTCCGCCCCGGCTTCGCACGGATCCCTTTTTTTATAGCCTATGTTACTCGGGAATAGCTGTGTAGCTTCCCAATAGTGAAAGAACCAATTTTTCAAATCGATACAGTTGTTTTGGAGTCTATTAAATCCAAACAAACAAACCTTTCCTATTTATAATATTAGTATAGATAGAATTCATCAAATACCTACCTGCAGTAAAGATGTTGAAATTACTTTTTCTTCGAAAATACGTATAATTATTTATAACAATTTCTGGTGCCAAGTCGTGGTTATTACACAATAAAATAACGTTAAATCCGTTATAGGTGTTTCATTCTAAGAAATATACATTTTGTATGACAATTTCATTGTTACGTTCACTAGAATACCTTTCTGTCTATAAAATAAGGTGACTAATACCCTAATTAAAACGGTTATGACGCAAATGTCATTCTCACTGATACTAGACACAAAATTACACTGTCATAAACAATGTTCGGAGGTTTTGGGCGGCACTGACGTGTTTTGTCACGTGTCAGTAAATAGGTTCATGGGTATTATAATTAAAATGTTATGTTATAAATTAGAATGAAATAACTATGAGATATTGGACTCGCGCATTGTAATTTTATTAAACCGCAAAAAGTTTTTTAAACCACATTTTATCTGGTAGAGGTAATGCAAGTATCTTGGACTAGGCAAATAATAGTTACATTTTCTATACTGTAATCTATACTATATACTATACTATAATAATTAATATTATAAAGCTGAAGAGTTGTTTTTTTGTTTGAACGCGCTAATCTCAGGAACTACTGGTTCGAATTCAAATTTCTTTTTTTGTTGGATTGACCATTTATCGAGGAAGGCTTTAGACTATATAACATCACGCTGCGACCAATAGGAGCGAAGAAACAGTGGAAAATGTGTAAAAAACGGGGAAAATATGAAGCCTTATGAAGAAGTGACAGAAGACTTTGACAGATCTTTGACGAAACAATCGGACGGGCAAGACGACGTCTGCTGGGGCCGCTAGTAATATAATAAAGAGGAAAAGTTTGTTTGTTTGGATTGAATAGGCTTCTAAACGACTGGACCGATTTGAAAAACAGTCGTTTTCACAGTCGGAAAGCTACGCTATTCCCGATTGACATAGGCTATAAAAAAAGGGATCCGGGCGAAGCCTAGTTTCTTATATAGGTACTTAAGTATTTATTATTAAACCTAAACGTGTCAAATGGTACCTAAGCGTTAAGCTTTTAAGTGGCTTGGGAGCTCTTAAATTAATTATATTATTAACACCCGTTTTCTAAAGAATACTTGTCAAAGCAACGGTTCCACTGAAAATACTTCATAACTTCAACTAAAACTGATGACAGGCTCTTCGGCTACTTGAAACCGAGGGATTCTTTAAATTCGAGTTTAAATTAATATTATGAAACTGTAGAACTTCTCGAAAGTTCTTCGGGGAATTCTCCCGATAATCAATCAGCCTGATGGAAATATTTATTAATGAGCTAATTAAGATGAAATTACTTCGGTTATGTTTGACAGTTTTCGTAACACTTATTAAGAGATTCTGGTGAGATATTTTGAATCTTTGGAGTCTTCGAGGTATATTAAGCAGGTTGGTATTTTAAATACGGAATTGTATAAATTTGATGATTAGTCTACTTTTATAAAAAAAACTGTCACCGGAGTATGTACGCGTGTAACTTCCGAACGACTGCGCCTAATTCTATATTTTTTTCTTTTGTGTTTGTAATTGTCAAGACAAGGTTTATATAGACGAGAAATAAAAGAAACAAAAATATTGTTATTTATGACGATGGCAGTACCTACGAAGAAACAGGATATTTTTTGTAATTTCTCAGATAGTTTGCACAATGTAAAATCACTTTAGTATAAGACTATTGTCAGCTCCATCGTCTACGAATATAGAAACTGTTAAGCATGTAAAATAAAATACACGAGATAAATCCGTTATAATTATTTCATTCCAAAATAACATCTCTAAACAAATCGTTAAAACATTGACTAAATTTCAAGTCGGAAAAACAAAACTCAAATATAAACCGAACGGGAAAAATAAATTCGTAGAACAAAATATTCTTTGCGTAAATAAACGAAACATCCATACTTCATCGCGGTTTATTTCGAGATATACAGATAGACAACACATACGTCAAAATGAATAGCGCTAGTTTTCAACACCTAGTAATTCAACAAAGCTTGTGAATAAATGCTATGTTGAAAGAATAACTGCTATTTTACTTATTCTAACAATTCGATTTAATGTAATTCCTATTTGTATTTGTAAACTAGATTTTGCCCGCGACGTCGTCTGTGGATTACATGTACTTACTTACCTACATTACAAAATTGAATTTATAATTTAATGAAAATCGTTAAGTCTTTCAAAAATTGTAGGGAGTGAAAAAGGAGATGGAAAACCAAATGTCTAGAAATAAACCCGAGTGGGGGATATCAAAATTAAATAAAAGAGGACCACATTCACGTTACAACATTGAATGTATAAAAATATTTAATTAAAGAATTCAACAAACCCCTAATACACAAACCTAAAAGCCTTCTTAAAGGACACACAGACACACACACCACACACATACGAAACACACACCAAGAACACACGTATACGTCAAAAGCTTTCTTGAAAGAATAATAAGTATTAATATTTCTATAGGTAAAGAAAATATTGTTTCGGGGGTCCGTCGATTTAGTAGGTACAGCCGAGGTTGACAAAAATGTGATCTGAGGTTTTTTTATTTTACTGGCCGAGGTCAGTATACTATTTTTCTGTTCGACGAAGCCAGAAAGCGGCAATTTCATTTAGCGCAGCGGCCACAAAGTTGGCGCTTTCTGGTCAGAGGACAGAAAAGGTAATTGTATCGTTACAAATTTTACCCAACAGAGTGATTTTATTTTACGAAGTGATGACTTATGTCTAACATAAGCATGAAGAGACTGTGGAAACATTAGGAAGTGCTATAAGCGTTATTGTCGCTTTTATTACATAGTTATTGAGAATTTAGATGTGGCACCGTTAACGAGTTGCCGTACGGTGGATATTCCGAATATCGTGCTTTATAGCTATTATCGTAAAAATAAACGATAATCGTTAAATGTATTATATATATGTGTATGAAGTATATTTTGCTGGGCGATACAATGAATACCCATTAAAATAGGTACTAACGAAGATAAATATACATCAAAAGTTAATTTTAACAAGCAAGAAATATATCAAAATATTGTATTAAACAATAGTCCGTCTGTTAGATTATTGAAAATTATTGGACATGTATTTTCTTTTTTCTCAATCGAACAAAAAATGATAACGATAAGGACTTCTAAAGTTCGGGAGTGGGAGTTTGTGACGTCACGATACGGTAGTCTTTACTATAGCGTGACGTCACAGTCCCCACATCCGAACTATTGAAGCGCTTATTTTGGACATTTGTTGGTGGATTGAGAAAAGAAAAAATAAGTGCCTAATAATTTTTGATAAGTAATCTACTTTACGGACAAAGAAAAAACAGTCTTAAACAGAAATAATTAAAATCAGTCCAGCCGTTTATGGGGTTCAGTGACATACGTAAAAATATTTATTATCTTTTATGTCAACTTTCAACCCTGAGCTTTGAAATCAAATCAAGTTGTCTGAAACCAGATTGCAATGGTATAACATTGGCTGTAAAGACTTTATTGTCTTACCAATAAATTTCATGATACGAAGATAATAGCAATCTTGTTTGCGATAACCCTCATACATAGACTAAATTGTTCATCCCAATGGTATTAGGTAATTTATCAATTAAGGCAAATCCCTTGATTCTCTAAGTCTCTAAAAGCCACCACTAAAATCTAAATTAGGGGATATCTAATTGCCTCGTAAATAAAGTCTCGAGTCTTGTCACATTGTCACGTAAACACAATATTGGTGCTCTTATAAATACAATTAAAACTGAATGTCGATTTATGTATGTACTTCCTACATCAAAAAGAGGCACTGTGTTGATGTTGATTCTCATTCTCATTCTCATTCTCACTTGAAATAAAACCCGATCGTTACTTTGGAAGCACATTTAATAAATATAAAGAGCCTATATATAAATACTAAGGGAAATCTCTATAGCGCGATACAGGAAAACTCTCTGACCGGTACAGCGCCATCTATACGCAACTTCGGTACTACTAACCCCAAACAATTTACTAACTCAGTCTTTGAGATTGAAGGTTGCAAGTTCAAGTGCCGTTTTAGGCAGATTTTAGCGTAGGTACTTAGATCATTATTATTATTTTACAATGTCATTTCTCGTTACTGCTGAACGTTGGTCTTGTCTAGCCTCCCTAAATGTAAACCGCTGTGTGCCTACTGCTGACGATTCCGGCCTTTTTCACTATGACAGCAGCATAATGACTTGGGTTTCCTGAATCCCAATCGTAAATCTTGTAATGAGGTTTACGCTCTTACATCTTGAAGACACACAGGACAATATATATCTATTTAGAGACACGCTTTGCTAAGTGCTTAGACGATATAACCCTTGCGACAACTAGGTTTAATTCAAGCTCTTGAAATGTACAATGCTCTAATCCGTGGTTCAGTTCAGGCTCTTGAAATGCACATTCTAACAATAGCTATGGAATGCATCAATCACAATGCTCTAGTTGGCTTCCACGCTCGGTAGCTTAGTGAGTAGAATGGAACCTAGCTTCCCGTCCTTGACATGCGGTTTCAAAATCTTTTTACCTCTTCAGGAATGCGTTACCAAACATTGTAAATTGAAATGAAACGCTATAACGGATGTAACTCGCGCATTTTATTTTATTTGCTGTTTCGAAAACTACACTGGTCACTTTAGCGTTATACTATCGTCAGCTCAGTCGTGCTACGAATGTGGGTACTGCAAAATCAGCAAATAAAATAAAATACGCGAGTTATATATCGGTTAGGTATATTGTTTTATTTCAATGTGTAATAACCGCGAATGCATCTTAATGTTTACTACGAAATTCGATTGATATTATTCTATGGTTTAATTAAGTTAGTTACCTGCACCATTTATAACTTAAAAACGACTGAATTTTTTTTTATCTCCTTCCCGAACGACGGAATCGGTAGTAGAACTAGGAACTCTAAAATTCCAGAGAAATAAAATAAAATCTAATTACATTGGAATTAAACGGATTTAAATCGCGTATTTTATTTTATTGGCTCACGTTTTGGAGCCTTTACAGATTCCATAATCGTAGCACGACTGAAGTCTTATGCTAAAGTTTAGCATAGACTATTGTCAGCGAGTTAAATCCGTTTGAAGTTGTTTCATTCCAATGTATAATAACCGCGAAGGCAGAAATTCTAACACATTTTCTCTGGAACGGCTATTTAGGTATATGTAGCGCTGCTTTGCGAGGCAGGACGACGTCTGCCGGGACCGCTAGTGTATTATAAAGTGATGAGCGTGCATAATATTTTAATGCAAACACATTTAACGCTGATCTGCGTGTGGTCGACCGTTAAACATAAATCTCTGAACGAGATTAGTGTGACGTGCGTAGGAATCAAAGTACATAAGTGTAGGATTAGAATAAATTATGTTGTTTATAAAATACTTGATGCTGTTTATACTCTAGATTTAAATTAATTTACGACTACAATAAAAATAGGTTAATAGATTTAAGAAGGAAATAACTCACTGTTAACAGACTAATATTATTAGTTATATTAAAATAACAGTAATCGCTGGGTCTACAAATTTTGTCTAGCTATCTTATATGACGGAGGTTGTGGGTTTGAATCCTACTTAGGGTAAATGTTAGTGTAATGCGCGAGCATATCGCACACCTAGATCTAAAGGGAGCTAACTCAAAAATCTGAAGATTTAAACTAAACACACGCTAAAAAAATTAAAAAAAGGATCCGATTCCTTACAACAATTTCGCCTCTCCCGAAAAAGTTACTTTTTTTGAGTTAGCTCCCTTTAGATCTAGGGGTGCGATATATATCATGTGCATTTATGTATTCTCATACTTTGTCAAACCATTCAAGATTAGCTATTGTTGTGTGTCAGTATCTTTTAATTGATTGATATAAATTATTCAAAAAATCGTACTATTAAATGAGAAAGTTTACATATGTATCTAGTACCAAGTCTCACGCAAAAAAAACAAAATGAAATTTCAATTAAAATTTACAATAATAACTATTACTTGTACATCAGAACTTTGACGGCCTGTTGGTCTAGTGGTCAGAGCCCCTGACTACGAAACCGGAGGTTGCGGGTTCGAATCCTGCTAGGGGCAGATGTCAGTGTGATAAACACTGGCATCTGTACCTGTGTCTTGGATGTCTTATATGTATTTATGTATGTTTATCCGTTGTCTAGTACCCATAGTACAAGCTATGCTTAGTTTGGGGCTAGATCAACTGGTGTGAATTGTCCAAAGATATTATAATTATAAAAATAATTAAGCAATAATTTAATTATAAAAATATTTTCTAAAGTAATAATGCGGTGACGAAGTTGCGGGCAGAAGCTAGCAATAAAAGCTGCTTCCATGAAAAGAAACTGTTAGTCAAAGTCTCAAATTAAACCACCAAATCAATACATACAGCCGTTAAAACAACTGCAATCGCGGCCAATTCGCTTACGTTTAAATGTTTACGCCCGCAATAAACATGTTCGCCCGAAATTCGTACGTTTCTGTCAACCGGACTGAATTTTATTTAAACTACATTGATAAATTAATGTTAAGGCCCGTACATGATAGAAGGAACTTCAATTATATACCTACTAGCTTCTGCCCGCGACTTCGTCTGCGTGGAACGCCTCCTTTTTTACAGTCGGTTAAAAAGTAGCCTATGTCCTTTCTAAGGCTCCAGACTTTCTTTGTACCAAATTTCATTTAAATCGGTCCAGTAGTTTTAGCGTGAAAGCGTAACAGACAGACAGACAGAGGTACTTTCGCATTTATAATATTAGTAGGGAAGTAGGGATTAGTAGGGATTTAATCTATGTATATAAACGGAGAAGCTGACTCAATGACTGACATAATTTATTTATTTATTTATTTATTTATTTACACTTTATTGCAGAATAAAAAACAAATGTACAAAAGGCGGACTTAATGCCATACGGCATTCTCTACCAGACAACCTTTAAAGCAAACAGAGAGCATGTGTAGGCGCAAAAAGAATAATACATGTAAAATAATAGATACAATATATTATTATAACAGGATGATATTACACTAAATAAATACAATACATAAATATAAGTACTGTAACGATACGACGCACGGGCTCGAGAACATTCTCTCGCACCGTACGAATACGTTATCCAGCCACCGAGTAGCGCCGAGTCCAGCCGAAGATGCACGAGGATTTACTATAAAACGACAGCCGCGCATCACCGATGATCATTCAGATAGCAACTAGCCATAGCGGTAGCGTTCACTGCAGCCCTATGTGTTGAGTCAAGTCTCGAGGATGATACAGCTAGGAACCAGCCATAGCGGTAGCGTGCACTGCAGCCCTATGTGTTGAGTTAAGTCTGGAGTACGATAGCCCACTTGCAGTCTACTTCACGACCAAGCTAGACAGTAGAGGAGTTCGATAGCGACAAGCAGTCTTCTCCGATACTTTAGCCCAGCTATTGTTCAGCGAAAGCACTTAATTGTAATATAATTTGTCAAACTGTCTTCTGTTAACTTCAATAAATGCAACTGACTACATTGGCGTTTCAATACTACCCTACAGTACTAAAATATATATAATTAGGTATATCAACGCAGGGCCTACACAGTAAGGATTAGAAACGGAGAAGCTGACTCAATGATTCATATCAACGCAGGGCCTAAAGAATAAGGGTCAGAAACGGAGAAGCTGACTCAATGACTGACATATATCAACGCAGGGCCTAAACAATAGGTTAGAAACTTGAAATTTTTCACATTATTATTTTACCGTCGAATAATTGTCAGATAAAAATCAAGCTAATCTATTCTCCACTTAGCATTTAGTTATTGGGTATTTAAGCCGAATGTTTATTAAAATAACAAATTAATTACTTATTATACACGTAGCTTTAGTGTTATATGACCTGGAATATGTTCATTTCTGTTTGTGAAATTCTTTGATCGGCGAGTGAAGTATTGATTAGATATATTGCATTTGCTATAATGTTTATTTAACTGGTAATTCCAGCTGAGCAATTTGTCTGAACTAGTTTTATACTTACTGAACATTTATTATCAAAATAATTAGCGAGAAGTGAACAAATTTTTAAAGGATGGTAAAAGTAAGACTGTCATGTTCTTCATTAAATATTTTAATAACCATTCAATATATACTACTAAATATATCAATAGTTACACTAGTTATCAGTAATTTTATTTCATTAGATTATGGAAATTATTTTGTGTCTATTTATGCCCACAATTTATGAAACTATTTTTAGATTTCTAATAGGCCGATAATAGCTAAATAATGAAAATACGAGCACATCGAAAACTTTCGTGAATATAGGTATTATTTGTAATCTGGGCACTTGAAAACATAAAAAATTGCGAAAATATGCTGGGCAACAAAAATAATAATAATAATAAGTATGTTTTTTTTATGCTGTGTTATTATGACCCAAATACGATAAAGTTTCCTATACCATCGATATCAGCTTTAAAGCTATTAAATACCCTTTAAAGTGCTCAGGTCTTTGTCCCAAAGACTTACTCAAGCATATAGGATTATGTAAATTGACTGTCCCTTCACCACAAATCTGTTAAAATCAGTGGACTATAATATAAGTTGAAATTTTAATCAACCGCGCTCAAGCATTTAGGTCAAGACCTGAATAAACACCGTTATTATCTGTCTCCATTATCAGTCCATTGTTGAGAGCAATTTGCCTTTGATACTGTATTTTTTTATTGGCATTAAAACTCTTCGGTGAAACAACTTAGTCTACAAAGCGTTAGGAGTTTAATACAAATACCAAAATTGTAATGAAAGAATTATAACGGATTTAACACAAGTATTATTTTATTTGGTGTCGTTTCGAAAACTTTGCAGCTCCCATATTCGTAGCACGAGTGTGCCGACGATTCGATAGTCTATCGCTAAAGTGTGTGGTAAAGTGCTTAAGCGTTAGATTTACGAGTTAAATCCGTTATAATTGTTTCATTATGTGTGTAATAAAGAAGGCATCAGAAATTCTTAGGTCTGATTATTAAATTTCATATTCCTTAGGTAGTCATGTTTTACTCATTGTATATAATTATCACAAAAAATACTTTCTACTGAATTTCTTGCGGCATTTAATTCTAAATATAAACATAAATATTTCATATTTAGAACAGGGTAGTACTTAAATTTTGTAATTTAGAAAATAAGGTACTACCTAGTATGCATAACTGTATAGGTCACTTTAGCATAAGACTAATGTCAGCTCAGTCGTGCTACGGTTATGGAAACTGTGATAACGAAGCTTTAACCAATAAAATAAAATATGCGAGTTATATCCGTTTAAAGTTGTTTCATTCCAATAGTAGGCAAATTCCTAACAGCGAAATCTAACGAAACCATGACAACAACAAATTTACATGTTTGTTTACTACAACTTTGTATCGCTATGTAATTATAAACAAAATTAAACTAGTCAACCGTTGAATGAAACCTCTGTTTCCCGTATAGCTTATTAACTGTCAAATTACGTTAATTAATTATTGGAAATTTCTCATAGATGTCTAATATTACCGCGAACGATAAACGCAGCAAGTACATATGAGTTTCATATACGCTTACAGCGTTTATTGTTAACAGGTCAGAATTACTATGGCATAATAAAATACGCGCGTGCGCCAGCCGAAACGAGACAAATATTTAAAAAAATCATAAAATCCTAAGTATTTTTTTACAAAAGCTAACAATATTTCCCAAAAAAATATCTACTTATAAATTGATTTCAAGGTTTAAGTATTATTTAGTGTATAAAGTTCACTAGGTTATCTGCTTTGATACTTTTGATATTACACGCTTGTTGTTTACAAATAAAGTCCGCCATTGCACAACGATTAACGTCCGCCATTACGCAACTATTAACGAAAAAAAAATATATTTTATTAATGTACAGGCGTACGTGTAGATTGAACGTGTAACGTCTAAATTATAATTTATAACCTTGTATGTAAGAATAATCACGGGCGATTTACGAACAAGGTAACTTCATGAAAATACATGTATAAAGAATATGTTTAAACACTTCACTATTAAGTTTAACTATATCACCCGAACTAAGAGGATTTTGCGAGAGATGATTGGGCAATAGTTTCTTAACAAATCCCTCTGATATATTCCAAACAAACAACAATATTTTAATAATAATATGTATCTCGTATTGTTCCAGGTAAATCAAAACAGCTAAATAAAACATGAAACACTGAAACAACGAAAACAAAATGGAATCGTCAGAAGAAGAATTCGCCTCAATATGCTTGAATATGAGCAACGACGAAATATCAAGTCTAGGAATTTGCAATTACAGCAACGAATACGAAAATGGAGAGTTACTAGAGAAGGTTGTGTCCAGGGTTGTGCCAATTTTCTTCGGTTTCATCGGAATAGTTGGATTAGTTGGAAATGCTTTGGTGGTGCTAGTTGTGGCTGCCAACCCTGGCATGAGATCGACGACCAATCTCCTCATCATAAATCTAGCAATAGCCGACCTCCTGTTTGTGATTTTTTGCGTACCGTTCACAGCAACAGACTATGTTATGCCGAGATGGCCCTTCGGAGACTGGTGGTGTAAAGTGGTACAATACTTCATAGTCGTCACTGCTCACGCGTCTGTATACACATTGGTTCTTATGTCCTTAGACAGATTCATGGCAGTAGTGCATCCTATAGCCTCTATGTCTATAAGAACTGAGAGGAACGCACTACTAGCTATTGCTTGTATATGGGTGGTGATACTAACTACAGCTATACCAGTAGGAGTTTGTCATGGAGAGAGGGAATACTCGTATTATCACAGGAACCACTCGGCGTGTGTGTTCCTAGAGGAGCACGGGTACAGCAAATTAGGTTTTCAAATGTCATTCTTCCTGTCTTCGTACGTGATACCACTGGCGTTAATAAGTTTTTTATACATGTGTATGCTGACTAGGCTGTGGAGAAGCGCCCCAGGAGGGAGGGTATCAGCAGAGAGTAGGAGAGGGAGGAAGAAAGTGACCAGAATGGTCGTGGTGGTTGTTGTGGTGTTTGCTGTATGCTGGTGTCCTATACAGGTGAGTGAGCTAATTTTTAATACTTCTATACTTAATGTTATAAAGAGGAAAGGTTTGTTTGTTTGGATTAAATATTATAGGATCCTTAACAACTGGTCTTATTTAAAAAAATCTTTCACTGTTGGAAAGCTACACTATTCCCGAGTGAGATGGGCTATAAAAAAAAAGTATCCGGGCGAAACCGGGGCAGGCCGCCAGTTATTTAATAGTTTATTTTTGTTTCTATTTTCAAATGTTACAAAGTTAGTTTTGATAGCTAACTAGCTATGAATATGAAGCTTATTATATGAAGGTATATAACTATATACCTTCATATAATAAGCCCGAAAGGGTAGACAGAGACAACTTCTTTAACAGTTAGGTACTGTAAGTATTATATTTAGACGGTGTATGTATAAAGCTCTACGAAATATAAATATCAATTTTTCCTTCGAATGGATTACTAAATACGTGGCAAGACATTAATTTGCAATATCTAACTAAACTCATATCTTCATTTCACATGTAAAATATATTGCTACAATTGACATAAACATAATTTTTACCTATTAAGTAATATTATTGATAAAAATTACACGGAGGTGTCCAGAACCAAATTAAAAAAGTTAACAGCAAATCTTTCAAAATGAAACAATTTAGAACGTGCCTTTCGCTCTTCCGTCGCAACACGTCAACTCTTAAAGAGTTGAAAAACGTTCAAATGAAATGGCTTTTCTTTGGCTTCCACGTATCTGTCGGAAACATGACATTTTCTGTGATTATTTTTCAATTTTATTTCGTAAAGTGAAAGAACGCTTGGCTCAAAGAGTTTTTTTGAACAGTAAATAAAATTACAAATTATATTTATGTATATTTACGCATTTTTTATATTTTAATTAATCTACGTAGTAAATATCAAAAAGGGCTTGTTCTGGACTGATTATAAGTATTTTATAGTCTTTAAGATTTTCATAACTAGGATTGGGCACTAGGTCCCAAAAAATACACAATACAAGCCGAGAAAGGGCCTGCCCTAAATCTGCCACTTTTTTATTATGGCATCACGGTGTAATGACGCGATTTCTAGAACACATTTTTGCTAACTAAATAATGATGTTGATTTACGACTATTATTTTAGGTAGATAGTTAAGCGATGAATTATTACAAAGTTTAAACAGTTTTTACACAGCGCGGTGTTAGTAAAAGTTATGTGACAATTTAAGATAATATTGCAGATGTAGCTACTTGTATTACTCTCTCATGTTACTGGCAAAAAGAGATTTTCATGCTGACGAAAAGCTTGACTAGTCAAATTTACCTTAAAATTAAATGCCAAAATCGATCCGAAATTTAACTGTGCCTACTGGGTATTTTTAATTACTTGTCAATACCAAAGTGACCAACTTTTATTGCACGATAATAAACTCAAAATAAATCTGTTTTGTTTTTAATGTATATTTTATATGTATTAATATTATAAGTGGTGACTTATATTACTGATTCATAGGTGATAAACTAAGTATGATTTAATTGGTTATACTTTTTCCTTTTAAATTTAATAAGACCAATTGCATACTCAGGTTCAAATTGTGGTGTAATGTTGTTGAAAGTGTTGTTACTCAATTAGTAATAAATTATAATTAAGGAGCAAATCATTAATATAATATTAACAATACATACAAAAAGTGAAAAGGAAATAATCATGGAGAACAATACACTACCAACTTTCGGAACAATTCTTCACAATTCCTCAGGAATACCGATAACCAAATTGAAGACTTCAGTTCATTGGGCCCTCTCGCTAACAGCCTTTATTGTCTTCGTGGTTTGTGTGATACTCTCCATTATAAACTTGGTCTTCGGCATTGTATCCTGGATCTACCTCCACAGGTGGCGACAATTTAGACATTACGTCTACATCAACCTGATGGTCGTCACCATCATCAACATGATTGGTTTTTATTTGTGCGTCAAACTCAACTATCCTGGAATTCTGCTTGTGATTCTACTACCCAGAGTTATGGTCACCCATTGGCTCTTCGTCTGTACTTACATGACATACATAGAATTAGTAAAAGCCTTTGACAATACCTCCCATAAATATTTGAAGGCAAACATTTTTGCCTGGCTTCTGCCAATAATAGAGGTGTCTGCGGTTATTGCAATTGAAGAAATCTTCGGAGTGAAAATAATGGTCACTTTCAACTACTGTATTTTGATATTGATGATATCAGCTAACTCTTGGTTGTATTTAAGGGTCGTGTACAGTGGTGTACAGTTGGTTAGAAGACAGAAGAGTACGAAAAGCGACTTTTGCCAGAAGGTTATATTATTTACTGTGGCCTGTATACCATCAGGACTATCTTCGTTACTACCTGTTCTTTTATTGGAACTGTTTCACCTGAACATGATCGCATATAATGTGGGTCTTGTGATATCTTTGTTGAATATATTAGTATGTCAAATTTACTTTAGTTTCATGAAAGTTAATAGACAATTGTGGAAAGAATTTATCGAACGTCGTAAATTAAACGTAATTGAAAAGTGAGAGTTTTAGCAGTCGAAAAATAAAAGGAAATTAAATGAAGCAAAACTGTTCGGACGTTAAATTGAAAAAGTTGGAAAGAAAAAGCAAGAAAGTTAAAGTGCACCTGACCTATCGGTTAATTATAGAATACGTGTTAAAAAAAGAACTTTATAAATATTCAATAATTAATTATGTCATCGCAAAGTGCATTAAAAGCATTGTATGTGCATTCTACTGATAAAAGCATTTGCATTTATAATTATGCAGTTTATCCTTGTGTTTTAATTTTTTGACGCTATTAAGTATTGTTTATATTTACTATATTGCACAATGTTATTTTGTCTGTCAAGTTCAGTATTCTGTTATTGCTAAGAAAATAATGTAACGTAATGTCTAACTATAAAATAAATGTTCTATCGTAAGTTTGTAAATAAATAAAAAATAATACAATATAAAACAGCACCGACGTTTTTGGAAAATAATGGCTTTTTGAGTAGGTATCATAATATATTTACACGTAATAAAGTGTTTTTACATAAAATACCTACAATTAGCAGTTTTTTATACATTTTAACAAAATACCTACTTATAGATGTTTGCTCAAAAACGGTATTTTTTACAACGAATTTTATTATTCACTTTACAGCCCATAACAAATTGCGAGATCTAACGAAATTTCTGTTAAATTATTAAATAAAGACAAGGTTAGATTAACAAGATAAGAAAATTGAACATTTCATTTACAAAGGGAATTTATTAAGATATTTCAATATTGCAGAGATTTTATTGAAGTATGATAATTCACAAACCAATTTTATCTTTCATCTGGATTAACAAAGAAACAGCGCGTGTATTGGAATATTATGGTTTATAATAAATTAAGTCCGTAATTGTACATATTGGTACCTATTTGTTTCAATATAAACCGAGCACAAATTGAAGTAGGTTGGTACTTAATAATTTCTGATGCATTTGCGGTTATTACACATTAACAATATAACGTCTGACTTTGGTTTTAGACTATCAGCTCAGTCGGTTACGAATAAGGGTATTGTAAAGTTTTCGAAACTACTGCAAATAAAATATTTGGGCATGTTTAGTTCAGATTTTCGGCCGTAGGTATATAGTTATTCTGTTCTGTACCCAACCCAAGGTAAAACGTAACCCTATTAGGTATGTACTGAGACTCCGCTGTCCGTGCGTCCGTTCGTCAGTCTGTCGCCAGGCTGTATCTCATTAACCGTGTTAGTAAACTTGTAAACAGTTGAAATTTTCACAGATGATGTATTCCTAATACTGCCATAACAACAAATACAACAAACAACATGTACAAAAAATATTTAAAATACTAAAGTTGTTTTTTTATTTTATTCGATAGCCGCGCACGTCCGACTCGCACTTTCGATTTATCAGATACTAGCTTCTGCCTGCGACTTCGTCCGCGTGGAATAGTAATTTTCCCCGTTTTTACACATTTTGCACTGTTTCTTCGCTCCTATTGGTCGCAGCGTGATGTTATATAGCCTAAAGCTTTCCTCGATAAATGGTCTATCCAACAAAAAAGTTTTTTTCAATTCGAACCAGTAGTTCCTGAGATCAGCGCGTTCAAACAAACAAACTCTTCAGCTTTATAATATTAGTATAGATGTATAGACAGTGGAACAGGGCCATTCGTGCGCGAGTCTGACTCGCACTTGACAGGATTTATCAAATATAGAGTCCACTAATCCAAGCTATACGATTAACTGTTCAGTTATGTTATCAGGCAATCAGTTAAAGTGGATGCGCCCCTTTCATGGTTTTGAAAATTATACAATCTCAAATGCGTTAATTAAGAATTTTTAGGGAGATATTACATCTTAATATTGAAATAATTTTGTAGAACGAAAAACGGTTATCCCAAAATCGCTTTTCAGTTTTGGCCCTAATCTAAAATGAATCAGAATGGCTTTTGAATATTAACGTTAACAATCCTTTGATACGCAGAATTTCATTTCGTAATCATGAAAAGGTTCAATAAATTATAGAATGTTCCCGTAAAACCAGAAAATATTCACTCCCCAATCACGATTATAACTAGAGTTATGTTTCTATCTGCCTAACATTTATTATTAATCTTTTGTATTATAATATTGAGTCAGTATACTTATCTATACTAATATTATAAAGCAGAAAACTTTGTTTGGTTGAAATGAATAGGCTCAAAAACTAATGGACCGTTTTTAAAAAAAAAATCACTATTCGAAAGCTACATTATCCACTAGTAACATACATTGTAAAATATTTTGAAAAAAAAAAATTAAAAAATTAGGGATCCGTGCTTTTTTTTCTTTCAATCGAACAATACCTAAATGCCAAAGATAAGCTCTTCCGAAGTTCGGCAGTGGGGGCTTATGACGTCACGACATGGTATAAATTGTACCATATCGTGATGTCACGCGCCCCCTCTCCCGAATTTTAGATTCTCCTATCTTTGGCATTGTTTATTTGTTAAAGAATAGTAAAATACGCTTCGATTAATTTTTAATAATCTAACTGACGGACTTAATAGAATTTCATTTACTTTACCTTTAGTTATCATCCCTATTGATCCAAGGATTTCTAACTACGCAATGTCTTAAAAAGACAAGCAATATTATAGCAAATCGGACCTTCATAAAATATTAAACTGAATGCGGTCGCGTCGGTGAAACTTTGTCCTACAAAGGTTATCCCCGAATAATGATGTTATCTGATCTAATTTTTATTGACATAATGAAGATTATAATGACAATGACTACATAATGATAATAATATAGTTATTATAAGATGTAGATGCACACCCATGTTTCCCATTAATCTATAAGTACCTTTTATATATCCCTACTTCCCTACTAATCCCTACTAATATTATAAATGCGAAAGTAACTCTGTCTGTCTGTCTGTCTGTTACACTTTCACGCTAAAACTACTGAACCGATTTAAATGAAATTTGGTACAAAGATAGTCTGGAGCCTGAGAAAGGACATAGGCTACTTTTTAACCGACTGCAAAAAGGAGGAGTTCCACGCGGACGAAGTCGCGGGCAGAAGCTAGTATAGTTATATATAAAAGGAGAAACTGAAACTAGACTAAACTTAGGTACATATCAAGGCAGGGCCTAAACTACAAGGGTTAGAAACTTAAAATTTTGCACAGGGGTTCCTTTTATAACGTCCCCTACGTTTTAAAGGGAACCAGGCACCAAAAAAGGATTATTGAAAATCACCCTCTAAGAGGGTAAAACGAGGGCGCTTATCTAGAAGCTAGTATCTAATAATAGGTACATACTAAGTTAATTTGATGACAACCCGTCAGGAACACTGTTTCTTACGTAAACAGTAGCTTATCTTGTTTAACCTTTGTTTCAGATAATCCTACTAATGAAGGCGTTGGATGCGTACAAAATCACATACTTCACGGTGACAGCTCAGATCGTATCGCACGTCCTGGCATACATGAACAGTTGTGTCAACCCAGTGCTATACGCCTTCCTGTCGGAGAATTTCAGGGTCGCTTTTAGGAAGGTAAGATTTCACCACAAACACGTAATAAATTTCTCCTTTATTAAGTTAGTTAATTAATTTATTTATTTTTATTGTAGCACCAACAGCTATAAACAATAGAATAAGTAATTTAATAAGAAACAGTATGTTCATTTCAGGTTCGCACTGATAGAACCTGTAATTGTCATATTGTAGTATTGTCGCTGCTTTTCTAGAATAGTATCACAACTTGAAATAATTTGTTACTCCATTTAAGACTGTGAATCGTCACATATAAATTTCAATTCAGAATGGTAACACATTTCGAGTTGTGACACTATTCCAGAGAAGCAGCGTTGTATATTACGTAGGTACATATCAGAGCTATAAAGGTGTGACACTTGAAATTTTACACAGAGGATCCTTTTATAACTTAGTGGAGCACTAAGAGAGAATTTAAAAATATGAGGGTGCTTGACCAAGTTATAGACCTACGTTCTCATTTTCAAGACTTAATTCCGTAATTGGTGTCCGTTTTAAAGTCAAAGGAACATCATTTTATAAAATCAAGGAAATCCTAAAATTTATTACTCATAAATTTGGGGTTATTATTTTACTTTATGACTGTCTCAATAAATTAAATGAAATGCTTCCGTGTTTTGACCAAAGTTTTTCTCATTAAAACTGAAAGTTTTCGACTCATAAAATTTTAGGATACTGCAAATTAAAAACTTCAGTTAGCAGCATCGTTACTCTACAAGTTTATTTAATTGCGCTGTCGAATATTTAAGCTTATTAATTCAAAAGCGTGAATATTTAAATTTACTATAGTAGGTACATGCATGGAGGGCAAATCAAAAGAACTGACTCTTTTTCCTAGGCATTTAAATACTGCATTATTTTAAAATTACATTAATAGTAATATCAATCAAATTTTTAGGCAATAAACTGCTGTGTATTTGACAATGACTATTTCATCGATCTTTGATGTATGACTACATCATACAAAATTAAAAAAGGAATTAACATTTATTAACAAAACGCAACTACCATTGATATCTGCCGGGACCGCTAGTAAATGAGAATTACCTTTACCTACCTATGTTTAAACTTCAATAGTATCACTATTAACAATTGCATCATTATTTTGACGGCCTGTTGGCATAGTGGCCCCTGAATACGAAACCGGAGGTTGCGGGTTCGATTCCTGTTAGGGGCCTGTTGTACCTGAGTCTTGGATGTCTTTGACCAATAGTAGCTTTGCTTAGTTTGGGATTAGATTAATTGGTGTGATTGTCCAAAAGATATTATTATTACTAGTACATATAGAACAAATGCCCAAAGGGAGCTAAATCCTAAAACAAGTCCTTTTATCCGTAAATGTATTACTAATTCGCAAAATATTAAATCAACAAATTCATAACCTAAATTACTAAATTGACGCAAAGCACTTTATCTAAGGGACATTTTGCAAAATTGAGACTTGCTCCAAACCATTCGAGTATCCACAAGCCACAGTCTAATTGAACCAAATTTAATTACATACAAAATTTATTTCTCAATTCAATTATGCCATTTAACTCCGCAGGTATTTCGAGCCACCTAATGCTAATAAAATTCCTGAACTTTCAACGTACTTCCATCCTCACTGAATTAATCTAGAACAAAATTGAAATAACGTTGTCTCTGAAATTAATATGTAGGTAACTGAGAGATGTTTTGGAATTAATTATTTAGGGGACTTATTTTGTTATTATGTAACATTCTTTTAATTTGTTGAGATTTTTTGGAAACCTTATTGGATAAAAGAAAATCTTTCTTTGTTATTACTTTTTTTTCCCCATTGCTTCGACCGCTATCTAAAAATATTTTAAGTTTTAAAATTTAAAAAGATATAAAGTATTTAGTTTATATATAAATTAGAGTACTTACTTATATCGTTTATTAAATTTTGTTTTATATTTGTGTTTTTTAGTTTATAAAATGGTACATTCAAAACTGCCCTGCGGTTCACTTGCATTGGATAAAAAATTAGTATTTTTATCTATTTGTGTCTGTTATTTTATAAGCCACTTGTATAATAATAAATTTCATCCATTTAGCCGTTTTATGTGAAAGAATAACAAACATCTCATATATCCTCACAAACTTTTACGTCTATGAGTACGATTAGCAAAACAACTGTTTTTTTTTTCAACTTTCATTGAACATAAATAATAAAAGTTGTTACAGCAATTTTCTCTAATAACATTATAGACCGACATTTTCGATAAAAACATGCAGATGGAATGTTCAGATTATAAAGTAATTTTCTATAATCTTTAGGTGTTGCGTTACCCCAATCAAGATTTTGATATTTTGTCTTGCGTTATTTTGCATCGTACTGTATAACAATAAGACTCATTTTAGTCTGAACTTTTTATTTTTTCTTTTTTGTATTGTGTCAAGGGGATTGTTAATTTGTTACCATTGCGCTAAGGCCACGTTCAAAAGGCAGCGAAATGAAATAATTACCCGATGCTATCGCTGTTTTAAGCAGTCGTTTTAAATTTACATTTAAGTCCGTAATAATGTAATTAAGCAATCAAAATTGAGGTGGGTAAATGTTAGGAAACATTACATTAGGGTTGTTCATTTATTTCAGACTCATTCTTTTGTGTGGGTACTTACCTATTAGGTAAACGTTACACAAAGTTAAAATAGCAATATAACATAGAGTAATAATGTAGAAGTTATTCGGGACTATTTTTATAGCACTATACAGTAGCTGTTTTTATTTTTATATTTTGAACTCTAGAAAAATGATTATTTGAGGTTCATAAAATTTATCGTGGATAGGATTGAGTGGATAAAATAACTTCTAAATCAAAAAGGTATTTTTTTAGCATACTCTAACCTTGATATAAAAGAAAACACATTGAATAGGTAACAGTACATAGCATAAAATAACCGCTACATGGTTCTAATACATTCGAGAAATGTCACGTCGAACAAAAAAAAAATAAAGACAGCTGTAATAATAATAATTGAAGCAAATGTCTGAAATGTCTATAGTGACGATTTCTCTGAAAGGTTTTCTTTTATTTGAGCAAGAAAATGTTTTCTAGGAGCAGAAAAGTTTGCCGATACATTATTAGGGTACGTGTAGGTCCTTGTAGTAATTTTATTTAGGTTGGTCCGTACCAACCCGTGTTCGAAATACGCAAATAAGCACTCTCATAGTTTATTTAGTATATATTGATGCAAACTAAACTATTTGCAAATTTTATAACATAAATAACTTTGATAATTTCTGATACCTTCGCGGTTATTACACATTGGAATGAAACAACTACTAACGGATTTAGCGTTAGACTAATATTGTCAGCTCAGTCGTGCTACGATTATGGAAACTGTAAAGAATCCGAAACGTCAGCAAATAAAAATAAAATTAAAAACACGCGAGTTAAATCCGTTAATAGTTGTTTCATTCCAATGTAAATAAATATCTTTGGACAATCACACTAATTATTCTAGTCCCAAAGTAAGCAAAGCTTGTACTATGGGTACCTACTAGACAACGGATAAATATACAGATGCAAGTGCTCATCACATTAACATCTGCCCCTAGCAGAATTCGAACACGCAACCTCCACTTTCGTAGTCAGGGCAGTGGCGGCAGCGGGCAAACCAATAGGCTGTCGATTTATATGCAAAGGGATAACAAAATGATTACGGAATAGCAAATATACTAGAGTGCGATCCCAGTCACCCTAGACTTACGTGATTTTAGGAAAGATGATTTTTTGGGAACTGCAGTATAAAATAAATTTAGAAAGGAATGATTTTTGAAAGTACAGAAACTTGTGTGTAAAGGAAAAATAAAGTGTTATTTCAGTGTAAAGAAAACGTGATCTCTTGGGACAATAGATCGATATCAAGGTTACTTACAAAAGAGTAACAAAATGTGCGCTGTACAATATATTGAAGCATTGGAAGAGTAAATAAATATTTTAGAAATTGTCGCCAAAGTAACGGAGTGCTTCTATTTTATATTTAGTTGTGTAATTCAATAGTCCCGTGAGATTGGGAGATAAAGTAGCCTTTATCTTTTCAAAGTGTCAACTATAATATAAACCTATAGTTTAATTATTCGAAAAAATGAGTGTTAACGATGCAAGTGGGTTCTGCTGTAATGGCGAACTATGAAAACACGTATGAAGTAAAATCAATGGAAATTGAGTGCTATCTTTGCAAGCGTAATACAACAATTGCCTTATAAAGAAATATACATCACATATCACCATTTAAATTTATATAAAAACCAGCTTCTGCCCGCGACTTCGTCCGCGTGGAACTCCTTCTTTGTCGCAGTCGGTAAAAAAGTAGCCTATCTCCTTTCTCAGGCTCCAGACTTTCTTTGTACCAAATTTCATTTAAATCGGTCCAGTACTTTTAGCGTGAAAGCGTAACAGACAGACAGACAGAGTTACATTCGCATTTATAATATTAGTAGGGATAGAACACTATAAAAAATAATAGAGAAAACATAGTAAGAGGCCAGTCGCGAACTATTAGAATACATAAATCTTTTTTTTCTCAAGTGACCACCCAACAGCATCCAACAGATTCCAGCGACTTTCATTTACTTTGAATTTTAATTGAATTTCCTTTATAAATGATGCAAGTATTAAAATCAACAAAGTCAAGAAAATATATTGCCAATTAAAAATAATCCCTTAGTAATTACGTTACTCGCTTTTGTTATTTTTTTGTTTTCAAAACAAAAGTCTAATCATATTTTCAAACCAGTAATGGACTTAAAGACTGTTGTACATATTATAAAATGCAAATAAAGTTGAATGTATAAAAAATAGGTTCTTACAGTTTGCAAAGCGATTGTCACTTTGTTAGTAAAAGTGACAGGCGGAAAAGAAAGGGTGACAAGCGACATTTTGACAAAGGACAGGTCATTTGGGGTTAAGTTACGAGTGAAAAAGGTAACTTATAAAAAAGCAAGTTTTTTTTGGATTTCTTAAAATATTTTACCTATTTTCTCTCGCATTAAATTATAGGCACCATTTTAAGAAATTAGTGGCTTATCTACTTATGATTTTTATACATGGGAATGGGATGAAAAGTTATTGGTCCATCTCCTGATTTTAAGCTACCTTTTCACCTATTTTTAACCAAGGCGGTTCCGCCGTTTTTCCATACCTACTAATATTATAAAGAGGAAAAGTTTGTTTGTTTGGATTGAATCGGCTTCAAAACGGCTGGACCAATTTGAAAAAATCTTTCACTGTTAGGAAGTTACGTACACCCTGAGTAATATAGGCTATAATATATTTTGAAAATAATTAGGGATCCGTGCGAAGCCGGGGCGGACCGCTAGTAAGTTATAAATAGTGTAACGAAAACGACTTTCTTTTATATATAATGTTTATAATTTTAGTCCGATTTCCGAGAATTAGATCTATTTGTGTAGTTCAGATTACATACTTACAACTTTAATTGAAAAGCAAAAGTAAAATGATATTTTAATGAAAACTGTTTGATAAATTACTTCAAAGAGGAAAGCTTTGAAAGAGAAGTTCTTCCCAATGCTTTTGAAGTGGTCAGCGTACCTTAGAAACTGTAATGAAACAAATTTTAGCCAAGGAATGAATAGATTATTACTTAGTTTAAGTAACTTTTGTATTAATTACTTCTGTTGGAAAAAGAGGCTGTCCTTTTAGTTTGAAATTCAGTTTTCCTATGGTTGATTATGTCTTTGTAAACTTTCTTCGGTGACGGGATCTTTTGTTTTAAAATCTGTGCCTATGAGTGGGTACTTAAAATCACTAATTTTCTTTAAGAAGTTAAATTAGTTTCATAATAACTTAGCCTTTAATTGTCCTACAGAATCTCCAGAAAAGAAATAACAATAAAAAACTAAACGAATTGTACTGGACTGGGATTCGGGACTCGAAGTCATACAAGACCCATGCTTATATGACTTAGTCATAATATTACTACCTATTTGGTTGTAATATAACTAAGAATGTTTGCTCTCGAATAGCTCTGCTTACTTCATTGAGAGTCAAAACACTATAATTTATTGAGACCATAAATGTCAAGATAAAAAGAAAATCTCACGAAATGAAAGGTAATATTTTTTTACTCAATGAAACATGATAATATGCAACACGTGTACACGTGTACGTTAATTCAATACAAAAAAAATATAAGATAATATGGAGAATATTTTTCTTTGCTTCGAAATGACATCTTTGATGTCGTGAAACATCATTGATATAAAAATAACAAGCATGAATGAAAACGACGCCTAGTTTCAGATTCGACGTAAGCAAAAGGATGTAGCTACCTATAATAATGTCTGGTGCCTTAACGTTTATTTTAAATTGGGATGAAACCACTATAACGGATTTAACTCGCGTGATTGTATTTAATAACCAACGCGCCCATATTGAACTGACGTTAGTCTAACACTTAAGTGTGTCACGTCATTATCGTTAGCTCAGTCATGCTACAAATATGGGAACTGTACAGTTTTCGAGACTTCAGTAAACAAATTAAAATATGCGAGCTAAATCCGTTATTGCTTTTTCTCATTACAATAGCATGAAAGTATGTTTAAGGATGACAATTAAATTGAAAAAAAATTACATTGAATATGATGATAAAAAACGTAATATATTTTAATAATTAAACGGTTCCGGATACATAGCAATGTACATTGGGCGAGTAAGCTGTGTTATATCACAGTAAACAAAAAAACTCCTTGACCAAGGCAAGATGATGGCCTTGACCAAATCATGTGTTTTGATAACACAGTAAACAAAAGAAATGTGTAAATTGATAACACTTTTTTCACAGGTGATGTACTGCCCACCGCCGTACAACGACGGCCACGTGTGCAGGCCACAGCCCACGAAGACCACGAGGACTGGCAATGGGAACTCTTGCCACGATATAGTCTGAGAGTCAGTTCGCAGCCGGGCCCACGCCACGGAACGAGCCACGGCCGTGTAAAGTAACAAACGACAGTGCATTGACTTTAACATAATCCGTTTTAAAACTGAACCCATGTTTAAATTTAAAGGTGCGAATGTGATGTAGATTTATAAAACGGTTTCTTTACCTATTTTAAATTTGGTATAGTGTTATGAACGTTAGAATTAATATGTTTAAATGTAGAACTCGAAATGTGTAGTAGTTAGTACTTTGATGCTTATGTATATATATATTCACTGTAGATTGAACTGAAGTTTGTATAGTAACGATGTATAAGTGTATATTGTCTTAATTACTTATGTAAATATTTTATGTAGTTTTACTGCACTTGTGTAGACTAAACTGTCGTTTTGTCTGTAGTGTTAAAATCCTGCTTTTTTCCATATTTTTGAGCCCAAATATGGAAATAAGTGATAAATTTTAGCGAAATCGTGTAAATAAATTGTATAACTTGTTTAATATCGGGTAGGTGTTAAGAATATTTTTTGTTTTGAAACTATATGAAAAGTAAACACGTTATTTAAATAGGAGTAGGTACTATCGCTTATTTATAACATGTCGTTATTTTTCAAAATCACTACTAATTTAACTGACGGTCGTCATGAAATGACACGTTGTAATTTAAGTATTTTTTTATTTAATTTATGTGAATTTATTTTGGTAATAGTTTTGTACAAACGTTTCATGCGTATATTTAATGTACCATGCTTTAAAATAATATTAATGTCAAATAAAGTGTAAATGTTTTCATAATTTACTTTTTATTACCATTCCTTTCGATGAGGTTTAATATAAAGTAGGTACTCGAACGAGAAAGCTTTGTGATAGAAAGCAAAGCCTAGTGGATCATCCGGTTAGTTATACATAGATACCTTGTACATAACGATGAACTTTAAAGAATGTTTCCACATAAAAAGAGTATGTCACTTCCGACGTTTCGGATACGACGTCAAAATCTTCTAGCTGCCCGAGATTTTCAAGTTACACGCACTTGATCTTCATTATCGGCTTGAACACATGCATATTGGGGGTTTAGCTGAAGTTAAAGTTTTTCTTAGGTAGCTTAAAATAGTACATGCTAGTCGTGTGTTGAATAAGAAGCCTTAAGACAATTACATATTCAATACACTTTAAGACAATTAAAGTGACTAAGTATGTACGGTAAGTACGGTCCAAGATTGTCCAGAGTGGAATTGCTGCGGGATTCAGAAATTATGGCAGTAAGTACATGCGTTTTATTGGAATCATATTTTACGAACGTGCACAGACAAGTAATTTTTTTTTTTTTTGGATAAGTCACGTCACACCAGTGAATCAAGTCCCAAACTAAGCAACGCTTGTACTATGGGTACTAGACATACATAAAAACATAATAATATAAGATATCTAAGACTTGCACATTTCATCTCTCTAGCAGGATTCAAACCCGGAACCTCCGGTTTCTTAATCAGAAGCTGTGACTACAACAGGCGGTCTGAAAAAAAAATTCTATTATTTTCCCATTGTAATTTTAAAATGAAAATGCGAAGATGTTGACGCCCACCCTAACATCGTTAGCCGCAACTTCCTACGAGATATGAAAGAAAATTCAATTAATTATAAGATAATTAATCATTTTCCAAGAGAGATTGTTTAATTAAGTCAATTAAGGCGTGTTTTGGATCAACGGTGTTTTTTATTACAAAATGTTTGTGTAATGAATGAATAATATGAATTCTTGCACACAACGTGACGTTCTATTGTTTTGCAAAGTTTTGAGTATAATTAAGGACCTTGAAAGTTTTTGTAGAACCCAGAATGTATAGGTACCTAATGCAGTGGTTTTACAGGGTTACATGGTTTTAGTTCATATTGTCTTGTTTTAATAAATACTTAGATTAGCAGTATGACGATGAAGGAAGTTAAGAATTGCATCTGGCGCATTTTAGAAGACTATTAAAATAAAAAATGCTATTGCTGTTTGAATAAACATTACCCTAAATAAACGTGTAGGTCGAATTTAGTTTTAATAAATTAATGCAAGTATTAATAAGGAATATGAGTTTTTCTGCTTCTTATCGTTACCGTACTGATCTTTGTTACTTGCCCTAAAAGGACATGTCATGTGGAATAATAATTATAAGTTCGGACTTACTTAGTGACGTATCACTTCCCTTAATAAGTAACTTTCTTGGGACAAACTTTTTCCATCTCCTCTGTAGTTACCCGCAACAAAGTAGAATAGTTGCTAAAGTCCTGTGTAGTTACTTTGAACTTTGTGAAATCAGGAGTTTAATTTTGAAAATGAATTTTGAAACTAATAAATTAGTAGGTATTTGATAACAAAATATTTTATTACAAGGGTCATAAAAATGTGTGACATTGGTATACCCAAGGGCGTGCATTCCATATAGGCACAATATCACTAATTTATGAAGTGCCTACCCTGGCGCCATACTTCCGCTCCCCCCAGTGCACGCGCCTGGACTATGTCATATAGCTGCCAGGTTTGTTTTTAGATCGTGACAGTATATTATTATTTACGGATTGGATTGTAAAGTGACACGTCGTATACAAGTAACCTGTTTTCAAATACTGTCGGTACTAAAAATATCAAAAAATAAGTATGAAGGAAGTCGGTCATCTAGGTGATATAGTAGCCATATTAAAGCTGTAAATGGTCGCCTTATTCCATATATTTTCCTTAACTGCTTAGATATTTCATATCGCGTTGCGATTTTGCAAAAACATCACAACAAGATAAAACAAAGGTACTTACCTGAATGACGTTAAGAAAATATTATTTGTTCCAATATCAAATACCTAGTAATTATCTAGATAATCAATACCTAATTAATATTTGGTTTAATAGTACAATACCCGGAAATACATAATCAAACATTATAAAAACGTCTTAATGAAATCTTATATAACTACTCAGGCGCGTGCAGTGGGGGAGCGTAAGTAAGGGTAGGCAGTAGGCACTCCATATATTAGTGACAATATGCCTGTATGGAATACATGCCCTTGTATATACTACTGACTCCAGAGACATGACATCTACATATGCCTATAATACAGCCTATAATATGGGCATATGTAAAGATATATAAGCCCTATATAAAGATAACTGGACATGATATCTATGACTACATAGATTCTGTAACTGACTGTACCTAACATATCAGATACATAGAAGCCTGATTAATGACAGTCAGTTATAATTAAGCCGACGCTTAGCTAAGCCTTATCTAATCTGTAAGAGCAGAAACTTCCTAATTACATCACAATTCACGATACAGGCTTTGTCTCCTCTTAGGTATATAGCAATTTTTGTATATATGTATTTGAAATAATTATATATTGTACTCAAATACACAACAACGGTACCTAATTAAACTCTAGGAAGATAATATAAATATTATATATATCGGTATCTAGATAAAATTCTGATTAGTTATTATCTGAAAGTATCTCTGTCTGTGTATCTGTCTCGCTTTCACGATAAAATTTCTGAACCTATTTAAATTAAATTCTGAACACAGATAGTCTATGAGGCATGAGAAAGGACATTCTTAAGCTACTTTTAATTGTTAATTCTACGCGGACGGAATCGGCAAAAGCTAGTCTCTAATAAAAAAGTGTAAAAATTGCAAATACTTAAATAGAAACCAACATGTTTTGTTACAACAGAAACCGTCAGAAACATGATAGCAAACTTTATATTTGTCTATTCAACAAGCGAAGCAAGGTATCTGAAGAGAACGGCCTCAAAACAAAGCATTTTCCGTTATAGATACCTACATGTTTCCAGAGTATATTTGTTTAAAGCCAGATCGGCTATCGATTTTTTTTTTAATTCAGCTAGCATTTGAGTAGCATCAATACAATTTTCAAATTCAACCATGCGTGAAATCTATCAAGGGCCGATACCTAAATACCTTATACCTACTGAAAATATTGCAATTCGTTGCGCGGCAAGTTTTAACCGTAAAACTGTAGGCAATTTGAAACGTAACCTTTGACGGTGGTGTCGAATATATATATATGTCATTGTGACAGCGCGGAGAACTTCATCGGTCCAAAATACCTCCAAAAAAATAGTTTAGAAAATAAAATAGAACGAATGCAACATGTCACTTGGTTAGTTTTCCTTAGCTTAATTCAGTATTTTACATAATATACTGCGATTTACTAAGTTAGGAAAGAGTTATGGACGTACGAAGGTTTTCATATTTCTGGAATCCAGGAAACGATTTTGTGAATGTTAAGGTGGAAAGTAGGTAAAAATTAGTAGGAAACAAATATAATAACTGTAATAAAATATTTTACTCATCAAAGAAAAAATATTCAAATTTTTCCTTTGAACATTCGTGCAGTTGAAAAGAACTGGCACACGTTATATAGGTAGGTATTAATTCAAAGGCAAAGTTTCACCAACACTTGATTATTCCGAAAAATAAAAGAAATTTATACACTTAGGTCTCATTTCTGCGAGCTGTAGGTAGGTACCCTGAACTCTCTATGTGTCAAATACAAAAAGAGTATTCTTAAAAGTCCGTGGGATGACAGTTTTGTTATTTCTGCCAAAAGAATTCGTTGAAAAGAATCGAGCTTCTCTCAAGCGGCACTCATAGCTTTTGTTAACAATGGGTCGCCTTTGACAGTTTGACCGTGTTTTTTAGGGTTCAATTGTCAATAAATCTAAAAGTTTGTTCTCCAATACAACTCAAGGCCCACATAGTAAACGCGTAGTTCTGTTTACGTATATCGCATACTTTTACGTCGTAGGCATCTCAACAAGTAAAGACCTATAAATCAAAATTGTATAGGTATCTGGAATTAATTACTAATAACGTTCTTATAAAGGTGTTGTAGTAAACTTCCTCCTCAAGTGCGTTTTAAGGCTTACCAACATGTTATAAGCTGATTATAAGCTAAATATAGAAAAAATACTCCTAAATGCTGACTGTACCCAAATCCTTGTTTTACGAAGAAAAAAAAAGTAGCCTTGAGAACGTTCTAAGTACTGACTTTGCTTGTTATTGCACTTAATAAACTCTTTTGTATTAATTATACATATGGATAATTAGGTACGGAATACTTAAAGGTTACAAACGACTTACTCTTTACTTATTTAGAGTATTAAGGTCTCCTTTTCAATGAAAATAAAAAAGAAACTAATTACTTAGTGAAAAGAAATCTTAATAGGAAAATATCACGTTTTAGTAACCTCGGTGACAAATCTTAGCTAATGAATAGAAATGTCTTTTCCACCTTCTATATATATTCTTGACAGAATTTTTCCTTAAAATTATTAAAACCGCAAAGGAAAACTCTGCTACAAAAAATCGTTGTAAGTACATACCTACAGATAATTCTATGAAGTTATAACTAAAAGGAGTCAAAGGTATAAGAGTACGATTTCCTGTAACAGTAATCAGATTAGAATAATGAAAATTTATGCAAAACGACAAATAGTTAATTATATATATTTTTTTATATAGGTATAATAATATCATGATAGATCCAGTAAGTGCACGTTGCATATTACAAGTAGGTATTTTTTTTCCTATACCTATCACTAGAATTTGCATGGCTATAATGTATTTTGCCCGTATATGAATTCAATTTCTTACATAGCAGAGGTGATCGAAATATTTAACTTTTGCAAAACTTTTTAATGATATATATAATATAGGAACTGTTTTACCTGCTGTTTTATATTTTTACTCCTATGTGCAATAATTGCGAAAGCGTCAGAAATTATTATATAATAGGTAAGTATATGAAAAAAACATCGAACGTTTGCTAAAGATTATAAAATGCCAAAGTCAAAATCTCATTTATAACGATTTCAAAAAACTTTAAGTACTTACTTATAAATAAAATCTAAAAATGTTTTTTATGAAATTTCGAACCGTTGAATCCGTTGCTTTACTGTTATCAAATGTCTGTTCACAATGTCTTTTTGTCTCAATTCCGTGAAAGTCTTTTCTTTAAACACCGTTTTGGATTTTCATTCCATGAATTGATTAAAATCTGTTTTTGATGAAGGTTTCAAATGACTTCAAAGATTTGTTTGAAAGGGTAACTGATAAAATTATTTCGATCGCTTTTCTTCAAACTGTTTCATTTTTAATTTGAATGAAACAACTAGGAACGGATTCAACTCGCATATTTCACTTTATTGGCTGACGTTTCGGAACCTATTCATTTTATTTTATTCATTTTAATTTTATTTAAAACTAGCTTCGCACGGATCATCTTTTTTTATAGCCTATGTCACTCGGGAATAGTGTAGCTTCCTAACAGTGAAAGAATTTTTGAAATCGCTCCAGCCGTTCTATGGAGCCTATTTAATACAAACAAACAAACCTTTCCTCTTTATAATATTAGTATAGAAACAAGAAGTCAATTCAGACATATTATTATCGTACCAAGATACATTTTCTCTGCTGTAGGCAAGCGTCTCTTGTTTCTGAAAATAAAAGAACATTTCGATATAAAACTGAAACAGAATAAATTCATATGTGAGGTTCATAACGTAGTTGTTTTCATTTTATTCCGCAGGTAAGTTTTATTATATTTAGAACGATCGTTATACAATAAACCTCCAGACAAGCGATATATTTTAACAATAGCTATCGGGTAAACCGGTGAATTGCCTGTAAATAAATTTTCGTATACAAAATTTAAGATATTCCCTGGAAATTAAAATTATTCAAAAGTAGTTAGGTAGCTTTGACTACAGACTAGCTTCCATTAATTTTAATAAAAGAAATAATTCAAAATTAATTTAGTAATATTAAACTTAAGATATTGTTGCTAAATACAAAGGACTTCTAGTACTTAAAAGCTAGTTTTTCATTACAAAACTTTAGGTGGGTCGTTTTTCTTGACAATAACCTGTCCTTCATCTTATCACATTAGATTATTTCTCTACTGTATTGTTATTTGCGGTTTTATAATGTTTGATTAAACATTCATTTTTTATTTTATTAATAATATTATGTAATCGGTAACTTACACAAATCAGCATTTTTTATAGGTACAGAGTAGTAAACCGAGACGTGGACTCCGCTGAAGAAGGAAACTTATTAGTCTTTATAAAAGCAAACGCATTTTTTTAAATAGTTTACCTAAACAAGAATAATAATATACATATTATAAGTAGTTCAAATAAGAAAAAAGCAGGAAAACGTCGGTTCATTGTCAATGGAAAAGAAGATTCCGATGACGGCATAGATGAAGCCATCATAGACATCAATTGTTATCATCATTAGCGCGTCAATCAAAAAAAGGTGACTGCCAGTTTTCAAACTTTGGCCAGCTTGACGGCAGTCGATGTCTTCCTAACTGACATCCGTCAAGAATATTCTGTTTGAATTCGAACATTTCTCATATTTTTCTCGTTCTCATATTTAATATTTTCCGTATTGTATTTGAGTTCCGAATTCCTTGTTAGATTTGCTCGGATGATAACGTAATTTGATTTTAAGTGCGGTCCTACTTTTGATTTTTTTTTACAGTGGAAGTGGAGATCCATGTTTTTATCGTTCCGTATCTTTGACTAAAAAAAACTAACCTTCATTCATTCTCCATTTCACTTCCCTTTTCATATCTTATTACTTGCATACCGTTTTATATTAAACTAATAATTACATACCTACCTACATACACTTACTCCTCTCTTGCTAGTTTCCAAAAATACACGACGTACGGGACCCCCTCCACACAGGTCACACTCGAACTCCATCATTTATTACCTACTCCAATACTTACTCCCTAGAGTACTGATACATTCTGACATTGAAAAATGCTTCCCCAGTGCCGCACAATAATTTATAAATCAACGATACAGCTTAATATTTAAAATTTTACGGGTACAATATTTTCATGTTACGTTTTATAAAAGTACGGCTGCGACAAAGGAGGCATTACAATTTATGCCACGAACCTGTTACGCTGGGTGCTGATCGGATTTCGAGATAATTATGTAGATTATACCTTGTGACGCTCAGCAGAATTTTAAGTTGAATTTTATCTCGCCCACGAAGTGCAGGCCTGTCAGTCTTTCAATAATAATGACATGTTTACTCAGTCGGTAAAAACAACCGTTAAATAAGGTCAAACATAAAACAATTTAAAATATTGTATTTCTAAAACCATCATTTATTATAGGTACCTGGTTACTGTTATATTCGACCTCTAAAATTTCTGAACGTAACCTTAGCGTTAAAGTAACGAAAAAATTCTGCGTTACCTTTATTTTACTTATTGTCCATTTCCGCGGGCTTACCCAATTGTAGAATACGCCTTGGCTAAGTACTGCAAATTAAATAGGTACGCATTCTTAGAGAACGATCACCAATTTGCTGTACTTACTTTTGAGATATTGGAACCATAGTTTACGGAAACAAAATATTACACTAACACTTAGGTAGCTATAACAAAATCTATCCGCTACATCTGGCGACCTTGGTTAAATTTTCATTAAGTAGGTACATTAAAATTTTGCGTATTCTGATAAGTGACAACAACAAGTATGATCTCTATATACCTTTATATACCTTTATATCACTTTTAACACTACCTATTAAAAGCAATATAAAGGTATATAGAGATCATACTTGTTGTTGTCACTTATCAGAATACGCAAAATTTTAATGTACCTACTTAATGAAAATTTAACCAAGGTCGCCAGATGTAGCGGATAGATTTTGTTATAGCTACCTCAGTGTTAGTGTAATATTTTGTTTCCGTAAACTATGGTTCCAATATCTCAAAAGTAAGTACAGCAAATTGGTGATCGTTCTCTAAGAATGCGTACCTATTTAATTTGCAGTACTTAGCCAAGGCGTATTCTACAATTGGGTAAGCCCGCGGAAATGGACAATAAGTAAAATAAAGGTAACGCAGAATTTTTTCGTTACTTTAACGCTAAGGTTACGTTCAGAAATTTTAGAGGTCGAATATAACAGTAACCAGGTACCTATAATAAATGATGGTTTTAGAAATACAATATTTTAAATTGTTTTATGTTTGACCTTATTTAACGGTTGTTTTTACCGACTGAGTAAACATGTCATTATTATTGAAAGACAACTGACAGGCCTGCACTTCGTGGGCGAGATAAAATTCAACTTAAAATTCTGCTGAGCGTCACGAGGTATAATCTACATAATTATCTCGAAATCCGATCAGCACCCAGCGTAACAGGTTCGTGGCATAAATTGTAATGCTTCCTTTGTCGCAGCCGTACTTTTATAAAACGTAACATGAAAATATTGTACCTATAAAATTTTAAATATTAAGCAGTATCGTTGTTTTATAAATTATTGTGCGGCACTGGGGAAGCATTTTTCAATGTCAGAATGTATCAGTACTTTAGGGAGTAAGTATTGGAGTAATAAATGATCGAGTTCGAGTTTGACCTGTGTGGAAGGGGTCCCGTACGTCGTGTATTTTTGGAAACTAACAAGAGAGGACTAAGTGTATGTAGGTAGGTATGTAATTATTATCCTAATCCTAACTAATATTATAAATGCGAAAGTAACTCTGTCTGTCTGTCTGTCTGTCTGTCTGTCTGTTACGCTTCCACGCTAAAACTACTGGACCGATTTAAATGAAATTTGGTACAAAGAAAGTCTGGAGCCCGAGAAAGAACATAGGCTACTTTTTAACCGACTTCAAAAAAGGAGGAGTTCTACGCGGACGAAGTCGCGGGCAGAAGCTAGTTTATTATAAAACGGTATGCAAGTAATTCTAGTGCATGTAAGTTTATACCAAGTAACAAACGGTAATGAAATGAATTATGTATGTATATATAGGTACTTTTCATAAATGAAAATTATATATAATCCCTCATCTTATTTTTATTTCTGAATTTTCTGATATGAAAAGGGAAGTGAAATGGAGAATGAATGGAGGTTAGTTTTTTTAGTCAAAGATACGGAACAATAAAAACATGGATCTCCACTTCCACTGTAAAAAAAAATCGAAAGTAGGACCGCTCTTAAAATCAAATTGCGTTATCATCCGAGCAATTCTCTGCAATCTAACAAGGAATTCGGAGCTCAAATACAATAGGAAAAATATAAAATATGGGAACGAGAAAAATATGAGAAACCTTCGAATTCAAACCGAATATTCTAGACGGATGTCAGTTTGGAAGACATCGACTGCCGTCAAGTTCGTCATAGTGTGGAAACTGGCAGTCACCGTCTTTCGATTGACGTGGTGATGATAAAAATGATGGTGACGATGATAATAATGATAATCATGATAATGATGATGACGGTGATAATAATGATATGATATGATATATGATGACATGTTTACTCAGTCGGTAAAAACAACCGTTAAATAAGGTCAAACATAAAACAATTTAAAATATTGTATTTCTAAAACCATCATTTATTATAGGTACCTGGTTACTGTTATATTCGACCTCTAAAATTTCTGAACGTAACCTTAGCGTTAAAGTAACGAAAAAATTCTGCGTTACCTTTATTTTACTTATTGTCCATTTCCGCGGGCTTACCCAATTGTAGAATACGCCTTGGCTAAGTACTGCAAATTAAATAGGTACGCATTCTTAGAGAACGATCACCAATTTGCTGTACTTACTTTTGAGATATTGGAACCATAGTTTACGGAAACAAAATATTACACTAACACTTAGGTAGCTATAACAAAATCTATCCGCTACATCTGGCGACCTTGGTTAAATTTTCATTAAGTAGGTACATTAAAATTTTGCGTATTCTGATAAGTGACAACAACAAGTATGATCTCTATATACCTTTATATTGCTTTTAATAGGTAGTGTTAAAAGTGATATAAAGGTATATAAAGGTATTTAGAGACAAACTGTAGGTACTAATGCCTATTGTAGTCTTTTATAAATGCTTGAGTACCTTCCATTGTTTAATTTAAATATACCATCGATATCCATTTAAACTTTTCAAGTTGAAAACACAACCGATACTGTAATCAATCTTTAGGGAAATAACAAATTTGAACCCCAGGCGGCCGGCAATACGGTAGAGGCAATCACTCTTTTGTTTTTCCAATTTCGCTCAAACACCGGTATTTTGTCGCCATTTTTCTGAACACCTTAATCTTTGTTTCCCTTGGATAACTGTGTAAATATAAAACTAAATAAAATAAATGGACGTATGATTTCTGATGCCTTCGCGGTTATTACACATTGGAATGAAACAACTATGAACGAATTTCACTAGCGTATTTAATTTTATTCTTTTTGCTGACGTTTCGGATTCAGTTTCCATAATCGTTGCATGACTGAGCTGACAACAGTCTCGCTAAAGTTTAATTGGACAAATGCCTGTACCGTACTCAAATAATAACCATTGTATCTTCTTTTGGTGATCCTTATCTAAATAAATTAATAAATAAATGCTTCTTAAATTCAAAATATTTATTGAATAAATAAAACAATAGATAATCTGAGCCGATCCACGTAACGCAACTTCGACCCGTCCGCTATCATTCTTGTATTGATTTCTTATCAGTAAATTGCGACATTCGATCTTCAGCATACCTCCCCAGATCTCAAAGTCCGTATGCAATGTGATACATTTCTAATTAGTATTGGATTTTAAATAGAAGAAACAAAATACCAAGTGTAGCTTGATACATTAAAACGTTAATTTAAAAGCGCGCATTAAACGTTCTAGCTGATTGCAGCGTTAATTAAAATTTTCTTGGGTTTTTTGCTAAGCTGCAACTGCAGTTAGGTATGCACTTTTGCAGTTCGAATGTTTAACTTAGACTTCTAATTAATATGAGTATAACGTTATGAAAAAGCAACGATCCAAAGTTTTGTCTACAGAATGTTACAGAAACTAAATTAATTTCCTGGCTCATTGAAATTTAACAATGAATAGTTTTGAAGTCAAGTACCTGATATTTGGAAAAATAATTTTAAAATGTGATTCGGTAAAAAGATAATGGGCTATATCACATTATATAGCTATCCCTAAATGGTATCTAGACCTCCTTAAATGTTACCTAGCTCTCCTTTCTTGATAAACACGTAAACTTTTTGTCGAAAAAGCATCCGTCATACTATTGCGCAAGTAGAGTTAGTGTACTCTAAATTGTGCAAAGTCTTTGATCATCGAAATGCAATGCTTAATATCGGTTTCCCTCGATAATTAAACTTGGAAATTGTCTCTGTATTGACTACTTTGAATCCGAGAAAATTGACGCATTATTATTGAAATATGAGAACTTGTTTAAAACGACATCATAGAAAATACTCGTATTGGATGTTCTATCACACTTTTAATACCAAGTATTTTAAATAGGCTCGGTCATAAAACCAGTATATTTATTCAATTTGACAATATTAAACTCATGTCTTGAATGTTCGTGGTCGTTGTGTTGGCAATATATTGTTTGAAATTGTCATTTCTCTTTTATATTCGTAAATCCTTGGCTTGAATTCCAGTAAACTTTTCTCAAAATTTAATAAACTAACTTCTTCATTTAAATCGTATATTTAATTGGTTATTTTGTTACACTTAAAGTCTTTGTACCTACTTTATAATTTCTCTTGACTTCGCGGTCATTACATTGGAATGAAACAACTAGGTATAACATTAAAGTGTTAAACCATCGTACGCTAAGTCGTGCTACGAATATGGGAACTGTAAAGTTTTCGAAACGTCCAATATCAATACTTACCTAACCATATTTTCGTACTTCTGTACAAAAAATAGCAAAGGTTACTATTATATTATCATATTTTTGTTTTAAAAAATATTTATGCTGCAAAAGACACTTCAGCCAAAGGGCACTTTTTTCTAGTTAATTTATTTTTGTTTGTCATTTTTAAGTGCATACTTTTAATGACGCCTGTAAAAATATTATATCTAAAAATGCACTTAGTTTTCATTGGTTATAAAATTTAGTTATAGCTCTCTTTATAGTCTTTTAACGTAAGTAGCAATTTTCATAGTAGTAACCAAGAAATTACGTAAGTACCTACCTATTACTTTTACAAAATTTCATTTTTTAAACTTACATTTTTTTCTATCTAATATACATTAGGTACTAGCGACCCGCCCCGGCTTCTATTATGCATGTATTATATATATAAACATTCCACTTGAATCACTCTGTCTATTAAAAACACCGCTTCAAAATCCGTTGCGTAGTTTTAAAGATTTAAGCATACATAGGAAGGACAGACAGCAACAGTGACTTTGTTTTATACTATGTAGGTAGCTTGTTTGTTTTGATACTTTGTATCCCACTCGACTTTTTCTAAAATATATTATACTTACTTATCTATCCCTATTTAGCACCGTATGAAGAAAACAGATTTATTTTACGTGAACACCGTTTTCCAATAACATCTACTATGTGCTTTTAATGTAAAAATAAATTTTCATCTCATGTCTTATTTTCTTTTTTTAGTCTAAACATGAAACCTAAGACCACTGAAGACAATAGAAAACTTAAGTTATTTATAAACATTGGAGAATCAATTTTATAATAATAAATAATGCAAAATAGAAGAGATTTTTTCTCTCGAAATAAGCTTGAAAAAGTAAATATTAACAACTGTTTTTTTTAGTATCTGAACCGCACTCGAAAGATATTATTGAAATTATTAAAATAATAAAATCCTTACTAATATTATAAACGCGAAAGTTTGTACGAATGTATGGATGTAGGCATAATATATGTAAGGATGGATGTCTGGATGTATGTTTATTCCACCTTTACGAAAAAACTACTTAATGGATTTTGATGAAACTTTACAATAATATGTCTTATTGATCAGAATAACATATAGGCTATATTTTATATCGATATTGTGTAAAGTAGGCACTCATGGTGCGTAGACGAAGTCGCAGGCAGAAGCTAATAACAACATAAAAGAGATCAGTAAAATATATATATTATACAAAATGGCGAACATTTCTCTTTGAAGCTTTAAACGAGAATATCTCGTATCCAGAAACGTATTTAAGTTGGAACGAAAGAATTTTGAATATAAAGTTCCGCGTACCTAAGTGAAGTTAGTATCCAATCCATTCTAGGAAAGATAGAGAATTCACAATACTAATATAATAAAGAGGAAAGGTTTGTTTTTTTTTGTATTGAATAGGGCCAAAACTACTGGAGGTAAAAAAAAGCTGTCTTGTTCAACACGATCGCAAAAGTAAAATATCGTCTTCCATACTTTATACTTCGTTAAAATGTTTCAATAAATAGAAAAAATACCTTATAATTAAATTTTAATTTTAATTCAGTATTGATTTAATTTAAAATATAAGATATAAGTCACTAGAGTAATAGTAATAACATTTTAAGAAAATATGAAATTTTGTTTTAATAAATATATTTTTTTAATAATGTTCAAGACTGAATAAACGTTTCATTCATTCTACCCATACCTACTTAACCAAATTATATAAAATGTCATTCATTTCGGTACACCCGGGCACCCGTGGTAAAATTACAAGTGCAACACCCGTGGTAAAATTACAAGTGCCACACCCGTGGTAAAATTACAAGTGCCTTTGATTTTCATTCCACAAAGGCGGTTTGCGGTGTATCTTACAATAATTTATGCACAAAATTGTAAATAATATACGAAATACGAAAGGGCATAACTAAGTAAATGTATATAGTGTGGTAAGGATTTAATTGACTTTTCGGAGTTGTTTAATTTTAGTAAAAGATTGTTGAAAGCGGTTCTTTGATGTGAAACATTGTTTGATTAATGTAAGATCTCGAGCAGTCCGACTTATAAACTTTCACGAGTTATTTTTAATTCGGTTTGTAATATTGGAGTAAGTAAATAATGTTTTAATATTCTTTCTGGGTTTGTAGACTTCTATGTTTGAAGAATGTTGATATAAGATTATTATTATTGTAAATTTTTATAACCTAGTGTTAACATTACAATAACAAAAGTCGTGTATTTTATTTTATTTGCCGTTAAATCCGTTAAAGTTTTTCATTTGAAATGATAATTACCGCGAATGCATCAAACATTATTAGTATATTTTTAAGACTACCTCTGCTAAATTAATTGAAGGTAATAATTTCTGATGCCTTCGCGGTTATTACACATTGGAATGAAACAACTATTAACGGATTTAACTCGCGTATTTATTTTATTTTATTAGCTGACGTTTCGGATTCTTTACAGTTTCCATAATCGTAGCACGACTGAGCTGACAATAGTCTAACGCTACGTCAGCTAATAAAATAAAATAAAATAAAAATACGCGAGTTAAATCCGTTAATAGTTGTTTCATTCCAATGTGTAATGTGTAATAACCGCGAAGGCATCAGAAATTATAATATTATTCCTAATATCGTATAACCCACTGCCTAAAAGACCAGTATAACCATAGTAATACCAGTATAAACATAGTAAACCGCATTAAAAACGAAGCAACATTCAAAACGGCTTACATTAAAACACTGTTAAAATGCTACACAATTTCATCTCAACTTAAGCACTAAGGTGCTAAATACTTAAAACGACTAAAAGAAATAACGCTGAACCATTAGTGATACAACTGTGCCGTAAAACTGTTGGTATCGCAATCGCTTGTCGACTTAAAAAATACAAAATCAAAAATATATTTACTCTTCTCTTTTACAAGCTCTTATGAAGGGCAGAAAAAGATACCGTTTTCGGAAAAACCTCAATTGAGAAGAAACGGCAAGACACTCAATGAGGTAATGCTAGGAAAATGAATAAAACACATTTTGTTTTGTTAGCACAAGTCCATCAGTTAGATTATCGAAAATATAATATATAATATATATAGACTCGTTTTTGTGGATTAAACAAATATGTATATTATATAATAATGAAGATGGAACCCGTTGAATCCAGCCTGTCCCCTGTGACGTCACGCCCTGATATGCCTTACACCACGAGATAACTTTATATCTGTACTAGCGGCCGGCCCTGGCTTTGCTCGGATCCCTTTTTTTATAGTCTAGGTATGTCACTCGGAAATAGTGCAACTTTCCAATAGTGAAAGAAATTTTCAAATCGGTCCAGTCGTTTAGAAGCCTATTTAATCCAAACGAAAAAACAAACTTTTCCTCTTTATTATATTAGTATAGATTTTTTTTTTCATTCGGGAAAGAAACCTTTTAAAGATTGTGGCATGATTGTAGTATGGCCAACATAAAATAGTAAGAAAGATGTATATTCTGAAAAATCCATAAACTTAGTACAAGATATATATAAGCGTGTCAAAAGTTTTATGTAAGTAATAGTTGTTCTTGTGTTAGAGCTATTTCGTACACATGTCACTTAAACAACTTATAAAGGGTACCGTTTCTTACAAAAGGCATGTTGTCCATACCAATGATACAAATATATTTTCCTAGTTCTACCTACTTCGCCCTTCGAAACAAGTTACTTCAATAGAAAAAAGACCTAAGTCACATAAGTACTACTTCTTTCGTAAGTCCATGTGTGTCTTTGTTCATGGTCTAAATTCCACAGCCTAGACTTGCGTGATTTTAGGAAATAGTACATTACTGCCGGCGCCGGGAAGTAGGGGCTTGCTGGCCGAGCGTGTATAGCCTGCAAGTCACTTCACGGCTAGGCATGTATATTGCTTTTCTCAAAGTGATGCAATTAAATAAATAAATACATCATTCAAATAAAATAAATTCCACTTGAATAACAGGATTTTTATTTTTTTTAATTTTCTCTCTAATCCCGCCAAAACGTTTTTTTTACACAAGTTATCCATTTTCTAAAGTATCGAATTGAAATAAATCTAATAATATAGTTTTTTTTTATTCTCAGTTCGTGTATAATAGGCATTAATGCGAATATTTTTGGTTTCAATAAAGTATAAAATAAACTTAGATAGGACGGATGCTCACTAATCTGAAAAGGGGGCCTTTACAGCTAGCAGGTATCAAAGGTAGAAAAAAATCATGCTATTTCTTTTTCCTGCGGGAACGTGTTAAATAGAACTATGGCTATCTCCTCTATCTAAGCTACTTACCTCTTTACCAATTTTCAGCCTTATCGGTCCAGCCTTTCTTGAGTTAGCGAGTATTCATTTCTAAGTTTGTTTTATACTACCAATCTCACTCTAAGTGGGAATAATACTGTGTAGCGAAGATTAGATGTTTAGTATGTACATAATACTTCTAGAAGTCTACAAACTGTTTGCTTAGGTACCTTTATTTGGCATCCGATAATGGTCTTTACTCTATAGTGGGACGTGTGTAAAGTGGGTGCCCCTTAAATAGCATAACATTAATTGTCATATATTGAAAACGCATAACAGACTTGGCATAACAATATTATGCATAACATACAATATGCATAATTATAAAATGGCATACTGCTTAAAATGCATAATAATGAAAAAGCATAATTTTAATTAGTATAACTTTATCTGGTATAACTTTAATATCCATAATAAAATAAATGCATAAATAAGGGGGCACCACAGTTTCCACAAAATGGAAAAGTCGATTAATGAGATACCGAAAATTATCTCAGACAGTTTTTCATCATAAATTATTACAACAATTCTAGAAACTTTCAATAGTTATTCTTAGACATTTCATTTAGTGTCGTGTATAATATTAATCATACCTACTTGTCTTTATTCCAAAATTATCAGAAAAGTAGGTTAGGTTAGGTTAAAACTGCGACACTTGCAGGATCGATTTGCTACCAGAAAAGTAGATCAGTTTTTAAATATATTTTTTCATTTTATTGGCCCCAATAGATGAAAATAAAAGTATATGTATGAAAACTTTTTTTTTTCAATATTGAATATTGAAAATTTGGTATTTATGCACACAAAAAACATATTTAAATCAGTTGAGGTTGTGAACAGACTCTTAAACTTTTTTATAATTTTTCATATTTATAAAAAATATTTTTAGGCTTTTTATTTTTATGCTAGTTTATCGTTATGAGTATTTACATTATGCGTATTAAAATTATGCATTTTCAATTATGCTTATTAATGTTATGCTGATTTACAATTATGCTTAGAATTGTTATGCTACTTCAAATTATGACGATTTATTTTATGCGTTTTAATATAGACCCGTGTAAAGTAGGTAGGTAAACAAAATTTAGTAGATGATGTGATGTACACACGCTTAAATATTTTAAACAAATCGTATATACCAAATAAAATATGTAGGTACACAAAGCGAAATATTGTTTAGCTTAGTTTTTTGTGAAGAATGTAAAAAATACAGCGAGCAAATAATTTCTGATGCTTTCGCGGTTATTACACATTGGATTGAAACATATTATTATAATGAATTTAACTCACGCATTCGCCATCTCTGAGAGCTCTGAGAACTGAGATCCGTTAAATATGTTTCACCCCAAAACACTTTAAGTTTAATAAAAACTTATTTTTATCAAAATAAACGGAGAGTTTACTCTGATTAAGATAAGCATTTTATAAAAATAAACGCGACTTAATTCGCTTTAAAAGGAAATTCTGTGCCTGAAAACTTACTTTTTAGGCAATTTTTTTTATTTTACTAAGATAAGGAGACCGTACCTACTTTGAAGGTTTAACAGATTAAACTTTAAATTATCTAGATTTTTTAGGAATGGCAACATTTAGTCAATATAAAAATCGTTTTTTTTCAATCGCTACATACTTAAATTAATGTACTTATTTCGTGCGTGTGTTGTTTAAACCACCAAAGATTTAAATTAGCTACCTACTTAAACTTAGTATGTATATAGTTTGAAGCCCGGGGACATACAATCCTGGAGTGAAAACACGTAGGAATCTTGATTTTGAAATATACACACAAACGTAGGAAGTTATACTAGGAAATCGGAAGGAGCATTTATGAAGTTAGCATATTATCTCCCAGAAATAGTTACGCCCTAAAGCGTGAAATTTCCAAATTATTATACATGCCCAATATCTTATTCATGCCGCATCCATTTTAACATTCCGCGCCGCACCATAATTTCCCCTTCATGCTCCGAATCATAAATCGCTTGAGGTGCAAAATATTTTCGACGAAATAAAACGTACAAGCGTTTTCAATTAATCGAGAAAATTACGGAATGCGATGAAATACTTGTAGATGGGAAATTTGGGTTTATTCATTGAACTGCTGTCTGACAACTTTGCCATTTATTTTAGAACTAGCTTCTGCCCGCGACTTCGTCCGCGTGGAATTCCTTCTTTTTTGCAGTCGGTTAAAAAGTAGCCTATGTCCTTTCTCAGGCTCCAGACTTTCTTTGTACCAAATTTCATTTAAATCGGTCCAGTAGTTCAAGCGTGAAAGCGTAACAGACAGACAGAGTTACTTTCGCATTTATAATATTAGTAGGGATAGGGATAAGGTTGCCATCATTATCATATTTTTAATAGATTTTTTGGTCTCATGAACTATTATAGACACTGGTCTATATATATAATAATATATTCTCATGTCCAGGTTCTGGGCTGCAAAATCCGGGGATTTATATAATAATAGATAAGTTATCATCCTTACTAATATTATAAATGCGAAAGTAAGTCTGTCTGTCTGTCTGTCTGTTACGCTTTCACGCTAAAACTACTGGACCGATTTAAATGAAATTTGGTACAAAGAAAGTCTGGAGCCTGAGAATGGACACAGGCTACTTTTTAACCTACTGCAAAAAAGGAGGAGTACCACGCGGACGAAGTCGCGGGCAGAAGCTAGTATTAAATAAATCAGAATATAAAGTAGTGTTTTGAATTTACAACGGTTTGCATTTATCTGTAATATTACATCTAGTTTTATATATTCAGATTATATTTTTATTTATTTAGTTTGTAAGGATAAAATGTAGGTATCTAATTATGTATTTTGAAAAAATGATACCTCATTGAGTTTCTTGCCGTTTCTTCTCAAGTGAGGCTTTCTCGGAAACGATGGTATCTTCTAATCTTCATAAGAGCTTGTAAAAGCCTTAATTAATTAAATTTATTTTAGATTTTTTCGTTTCTAAAAATATCATATTCTTGGGACTTAGCGTAGGTAGCACTAAATGAAGAATCTTGCTTCAAAATAAGCCGACTCGAAAACAATATTCAAATCGCGTAACAATTTTAATTGAAAACTAAAAGTGTATGAAATATCTTACAAATAATCATAATAATGAAGATAAAAAAATGCAGATCGCAATTATAAATGTTGAAATGGTTTCTGAATTACTTGTTTAATTATTTTTTGTTAAAATTAAATAGGTACCTAGCGTAAAGAGTAGACTATAAGTTTATTCACACTGATACCTACACAATTAAAAATAGCTTATAAAGAAAGTCGTGAGCTGTTTAGTTATTAGGTACTTTACATAATCTATATTAATAATTTCGTTGCTTTTCTTCAAACATAAGACTGGCCGATTACCATATATCATAGTCATCTAGTAATAAAATATGATACCAAAAAATTAAAAAGTCTTTGTCCCAAATTTCAATTTAAATCTTTATTGTTTTAAAAAAATCTATTATTATTGGTGTTGTTTATTTTATCGATTATTCGCCGCAATCTGTTTATCAAAGTCCACAATCCTAAATAAAGGTAGAATTTCGAATAATTGAACCAATAGACTGAGAATAACCGTAAACAAGATTGTCTCTCAAACATAACTGTCGTTAAACGAAGTAAAGGTAGCTTGTTTATTTTGTTAATTAAATGTTTACAACGACGTATCAATCGAAATTCGATCGATATGTATGGTTTAATACCATTAATTTAAAGTTTAAAGATATTTATACCAAGACGAGAGTAGAAAAAATCGATCGCATATCTAGATTTGTGTAATTTTCTTAATTAACGAAAAGAAACAGTTTATTAACTCAAAATATAAAATATACATCACAATACAGAAACTCACTGAACTCAATAAGAGGTACACGACTGCAAGGTAATAGTACATTACGCACCAAGGCCAGTAAAATAAAAAATGTCTCAGATTACATGTGATTGATGACAAAAATGTGATCTGAGGCTTTTTTTATTTTACTGGCCGAGGTCAGTATACTATTTTTCTGTTCGACGAAGCCAGAAAGCGGAAATTTCATTTAGAGCAGCGGCCACAAAGTTGGTGCTTTCTGGCCGGAGGACGGAAAAATAATTTTTACAAATTGCGGCAAGTATGCGGAGAAGTTATGTATTCTATAACTATAACTTAGATAAATCAAAGAAACCATAAGGTTTGTGTGTGTGGTGTGTGTGTGTGTGTGTGTGTGTGTGTGTGTGTGTGTGTGTGTGTGTGTGTGTGTGTGTGTGTGTGAGTGTGTAAAATCAGAATAAAGCATGAATCCAACAACAACTTTCCAAACCCCACAAAGTTTGATTTTACTTAGAACCTTATAAATTGCAGCGATTTTACACATCTTACTTCAGAAGCCCCTTTTAATGTGTCTTTTGCATTTGTTTAGGCTGTCAACAAAACTTCTATTGGTGTTAATGTTTGTTCAGAATTTACTTACCTACTTTGTTTATACGAAACTCAGGTTTGTTTTTCCTGTTTATAACAAACAATGTTAATGAAAATGGTCTGTCAAAATTGTATAATTATTTCTAAGGTTCGGTTTCAGCAATTATTCGGTACAAGCTTAAGTTAAACTAATAATTTCTGATACCTTCGCGGTTATTACATTGGAATAAAACAACTATAGACGGATTTAACTCGCGCATTTTACTTTGTAGGCTGACGTTTCGGAGCCTTTGCAGATTCCATAATCGTAGCACGACTGAGCTGACAATAGTCTTATGCTTAAGTCTTTAGAGAATAAAAAAATAGGTACCTACGCGATTTAAAGCCGTCTTTAGTTGTTTCATTCTAATTATTGGCATTTGCAAAACTTCTCATTTTGCCGCCTAACATAGTTTTCCGTACAGCCTTTTTGCTATGATTTTGTTGAAGCAAAGTTTTAATTGCCTGAACACGTTGTGAGTGAAGGTTCTGTGATAAATTGAAAACACACCACCGGCTAGGTTTTTTCTGATTCATTGCTTAATAAATACCTTGATTTGCTGCACGTTACCAAATAAAAGCGCGTAAAAGCATTTAATTTAAGTAGGTAGTGGATTTTTTTTTTAATTCTACAAAACATATTTTTACATGGAATGAAGCAACTAATCAATTTAGAGCTCTGGTATTTTAATGTATTTGCTGACATTGATGTTTAAAACAAGGTAAGGTATTATGCAAACGCATAATGTAAAATCACTTTAGTGCAACACTATATTGTCGGCTCAGTCGGCTACGAATATAAGAACCGTAAAGCAAAATCCATTATATTTGTTTCATGCCAATGAGTAATAACCGCAAATGCATCAGAAAATATGAAATCCTTATATTATCAAATTAAAAAAAAATATTTGTTCAATAATATAATGATAATATAATTGACGGACCTTTTTCTAATATCCATTACAGACTACAGTTGTTTAGATTTTGGCATTTGAACAAAGAGTACCTAAAACCTCGTAGTCTCGATGATATTAGCCATTACTTTTTCTTCAAGACATCTCTTGGGACTTGTCTTCACTAACAAGCCAATTAATTTGGATCACTTATATAAACATTCAAGAAAAATCACAATGATTCAGAAAGCAAAAACCCAACGAAGACAGACCGTCAGCGCAATAACAGATCTCAATACAATGATCAGGCGTAATGATTTTGACGCGCGAGAAAACATTAATCACTATTGCTAATTGCAGGCAAAATCTGTGATTATTTCATTTTTATGATTTCGATGTAGTTTGTATACAGTATATTTGGGACGTATAAAATAAATTACATTTCCGTTTTTAACCCCCGACGAAAAAACGACGGGGAGTTTGACGTGTCTGTCTATCTGTCTATGTCTGTGTGTGTGTGTGTGTGTCTGTCTGTGGCATCATAGCTCCCTAACGCATGAACCGATTTTGATTCTGTTTTTTTGTTTAAAAGGTGTGTCGGGAGTGTTCTTAGCTATGTTTGATGAAAATCTGCTCAGTAGTTTAATAATTAGGGGGGGGGTGAAAGAGGGGATGGAAAAATAAAAGTCTACAAACATACTCGACGACTTTGTAGAAATATTAATATTTAGGTACTTGACTAATATTAAGTTTTTATTATTGTTATACTTTTTAAAGCGTTTTTATGTCAGGGGTTTGTTAAATTTTTAATTTATTTTTTATATCTGCACCCGTAGTATGTGTTTTGTGAATCAAAAATTTGACTTGACGTAAATGTTACATACATCTTATATAATAATATATGTTATTATATAAAACTGGGGTAGCCTAAGGCTTTCCACGGGTGCTATACAAAAATTGTCTTGACATAAACGAATACAATAAAAAGGAATTATTTAATTTAGTGCAATCGCCTAGTCGTTCGGAAGTAATGCGCGTATATAGATTTCGTTAATTCATTATATTACGTATATACTCGTAGATGTACCTATACATAATATATACAATTACTGCTTTTCCCAAAATACGAAAAACTTATAAACTTTCTCTGATGGTAAATCACATGACTGCATTGATATTCCCCCCACATTACGTGTAAATGGATACCTCAAGGGGCCTTTCAGACCCCAATTAACTATGTTTAACCTCCTGTTCTATATTCTACCCACGGTTACAGAAAACCTCATCTTTTTTACATTACCAATATGATCGTATACTTTATTTCTGATAGTTCATTTGAGGAAGCCGATCCTGTGTAGATATTTCGCTGCGGAAAGCCATTCGCTTATTCATATGCATGAGGTATTTTTCTAGTTTCTATGTTTGACGCTATCGTAGTACTTCGTATATCATTGGAAATCAACAATTTTATAGAACAAATAAATCATGACAAGTATGACACGGTTGAAAGCTTAGCCCCCCTACATACGTTAATGGACATCAAATGAAAAATATATGGAGCAAGAAACGCAGTAATATTTTAAGAAGATTCAGCGTACTAAGAAATAATCGAAGACTACGAAGAATTTGACACTAAAACTTTTGGCGAACGATACCTGACGTTATTTCTGATGCCTTCGAGATAAGTACACATTGGAATGAAACAATTATAACTGATTTAATGCGTAATTATATTAATTTTATGCTGTTTGAAAACTACAATTCCTAGCTACTGACGCTGATGGGAGTCTAACACACTGATTAGGGAGTCTAACACCTGTTTTCGAAATGTCAGCATAATATGAATACCCAGGTTAAATCCGTTTCGTTTTTTAAAGCCATTGAAGCAAAAAATATTTGGAGGGATAATCCAATGATACCAATATTAACCTTTTCCGGGATGTTTTGTTGACCTGTGAAAAGTCAACAAATCCCAGCATCATTTCCACCTAAGTAACCCTTTACGCAGTTCCTGTTTACGTTTGGTGTATACCTAAATAAATATGCAAATATATATTTATTATAAACTAGCTTTTGCCCGCGACTTCGTCCGCGTAATTTTTAACCCCGTTATGGGGTGAACTTCATTAGAATACGGATCTATATCTGAATCTCTAACGTTTTTAAACCTATTATTGATTTTCCTAACGTTTTATGTCATAATGATTATTAACTAACACTCTTATGACCTATCTTTTGTTTTCCTAACATCATATGGATGTTTTTTTTTTCCACATAATGTTTTATTTCCTTAACGTATTTCCCACTTACCATATTAATTATTCATCCTAATTCTATTCGGTTTTGGCGCCTCACCGGCCGCTGCCACGGCAAGCTCGCTTCGCTCGCTCGGCTTTCGCGCTGTACGGTCGCAGTTCAATTAATTAGTATACTGACAAAACCTGGTTTGTTAACGTTATGTCGTAAATATACTTTCATTAAAAGTACTGATTCTGACGCTTCGCCGGTCGCTGTCGCGGCATGCTCGCTTCGCTCGCTTGGATAGCAAGCTGGACGGTCTCAGTTCTACCTAACACTCCTCCTCGCTTCGCTCGTCGTCGTTCCTAAAGGAGTCTTTCATTTGCCGCTGCCGCGGCGCGCTAGCTTCGCTCGCTCGGCTTTCGCGCTGTAGGGTCGCAGTTGAATTAATAAGTATACTGACAAAACCTGGTTTGTTAACGTTATGTCGTAAATATACTTTCATTAAAAGTACCGATTCTGACGCTTGACCGGCCGCTGCCGCAGCATGCTCGCTTCGCTCGCTTGGATCGCGTGCTGGATAATCACGGTTCTACCTAACACTCCTCCTCGCTTCGCTCGTCGTCGTACCTAAAGGAGACCTTCATTTGCCGCTGCCGCGGCACGCTCGCTCGGTTTTCGCCCTGTAGGGTCGCAGTTCAAGTAATTAGTGTACTGACAAAACCTGGTTTGTTAACGTTATGTCGTAAATATACTTTGATTGAAAGTACCAATTCTGACGCTTCGCCGGCCGCTGCCGCGGCATGCTCGCTTCGCTCGCTTGGATCGCGTGCTGGACGATCAGGATTCTACCTAACACTCCTCCTCGCTTCGCTCGTCGTCGTACCTAAAGGAGACCTTGATTTGCCGCTACCGCGGCACGCTCGCTTCGCTCGCTCGGCTTGTGCATTGTTGGGTCGCAGTTCAATTAATTAGTATATTATTAGTATACTGACAAAACCTGGTTTGTTAATGTTATGTCGTAAATATACTTTTATTAAAAGTACCGGATCTGACGCTTCGCCGGCTGCTGCCTAACACTTCCCTTATATTCGTAATAAATGGAGCTAACAATAGTTTAACATGTACAATATGCAAACTAAGTACATAAGTACTTACCTATCTTACTTTCGAAATTGCATAATTTATACAGCTACCACTGAGTTCAAAATTTTTTTTTTAATCGGACAAAATTTTTAAAGAAATCATACACGTGAGGTTTAGCTGGCTATTTATTTAAGAATTGATTACCACACTTATTACAAAGATCTAACAAAACAACAAAACAATTTTACAATTCAATCTTATAAGCTCACTCGGTCTTGAGGATATGTTCAGGGTCATTTTCTCAGTCAGGAGCTCGCGCGAGCTTGCTTTACCTCCGTCTCGTCCCATTCCGTCACCTCTGTTATCACGGCTTTTTTAGATATGTCAGCTTTGGTCGCGAAGAACACTTCTATTTCTCTACGTAATGACACCAGTTTCCCCTCGCAAGTTAAACGGGGTCTGCTTACTCAGGAATATTATTAAATAGTCCTCATTACACGATCCACGGGATATTACATAATAATGCCATTTTCGTTAACACTGAAGAAATCATACACGTAACAGTTTGGGTATTTATTTAATGTCAGGAATGACATTAGCAACCGTTGCTATGCATACCTACATTATACTTTTTAAATATGTGTCAAAATCAAAAGCACTAAGTAGTATTCATATCAATTTGGAAGAAAATCTCCCTTTTAACCCCATTAGGGGGTGAATTTCAATAAAATACGAAACACGTACTCCATCAATTCTGTTAAAGAATGTTTATGTAAAATTTGAAATAGATCGGACCAAGGAATCACGTTGTTGCATACAAACTTTGCACCCCATTTTTAACCCCTTAGGGATAGAATTTCGGAATATAATATAGCCTATGTCCTTTCCCAGGCTCCAGACTTTCTTTGTACCAAATTTCATCAAAATCCGTTCAGCCGTTTAGGCGTGAAAGAGCAACAGACAGACAGACAGACAGACAGACAGACAGAGTTACTAACGCATTTATAATATTAGTAGGGATGAATCACTGAAATGTATGTGTAGGTACGCACGTAACTTTCGAACGACCGCACCAAATTGGATGATTTCTTTTTATATGTTCAGCAGGACAAAATAATTTATAGATTTGATCAGAATTAATATTTTTTACCATCTAATACAAAAAATGATTGAGGGCATTGAACAGAAGACTTTGACAGATCTTTGACAAAACAATTGAAAAGGCGGGACGACATCGGCCGGGACCGCTAGAGAGATATAAAATTTCCATCTCTAATATCTTACTGTGTTACTGTATCTTTCATTTTTGTATTTTATGGATTTCCAAAAACAAGGAAAGCAAAATCTCAAAGTCCACTCCGTCTCAATTAGTAAGGTGAGATGACAAATCTGCCTAAAAATAAATAAAAAATATGTAAAAGGGAAAAAGGAAATACAGACAAAGAGTCTCAATTAGAAGGAGGTTGTGAAAAGACATCGCCTTGTCATTTTTGCCTCCAAGTTTTATGAAAATAATAAATGTCTTACAATTCAGAATTAACTCGTGGATCCTTGTCAGCCTTAATTTACAGTACTAGTTCGCCCCAAACTTTATTTCCAACAATATTTTTATTTGTAACCAGATTAAGTACGCTCATGTTCAAAAAAAAAACTATAATAGTCATCTACTCGCAAGTCAAGTTAAATCTTAAACCTCGCTAGGCTAGATTATAATTATGACATGCAATTATGAAATATATGGAATTTTTTAAAATCTTGTATTACACAAAATGAGATTTGTAAACATTATGTGTTATTTTAATCCAGTTGAATTTGATACAAACAGGTTTTTTGAATCCTAACCATAAAACAATAATATCTTAAAATTAATTCGCAACAACTGAGCTACTTTCAAATTAATCAGAGCTTGTGATCTGGATACTACACAACAGACAAACATACATAAATACATAATAATATGACATCGCTAATATGTCACAGATATAGTTTCTCGAACTCATCAGTGTGACATCTGACGCTAGATTTCGTAGTAACAGCTATTTAATAATCTGTGGCCGAGGTGTCTAGTCAATCGGACTTCGAAATCAATATAGGCAACATATGCGAGTTAAATCCGTTATGGCTTGAGTTTCTATTTAAAGGAAGTTTAGGTATACCTACATGTACGCGTGTTAAATTCTTGTAGGACCGCTGTCTACACAAAAATACACAACTTTCTTCAAATACTTTCCTGACAAATGTTTGTAAGTTTATGGGGTCGATTTGGTGCGGGGACGTGAGCAGTGCTTATCATTTCTCACCAAGTTATATCGCTGAGACTGTTTGGGTATTATTTAAGAATATGAAGTCCAGGACATATTGTTTGCACTCTTATATTGGTTGGAATATGTAATATATTATACAATTCTCGTGTAGCAGTGTTTGTTGTTAAACTCCTCCGAAAAAGCTCAACCTAAATTTTGTCTGCATATCGCGTAGGTCTGATAATCGGCCAACATCTATTTTACATACGCCTCAATGTTAAGTGTGGTTCCACCATACTGTTTTTTTTTACTTATGGACTTTTTTTATTTTATTTTTTCACAATTCAAATTTTCACTTTTCTACCATCAACCCATTTTAATAAAAATAAAAAACAAAATCATAAAACAATCCGTTTATGCTAATTTTATACTAATATGTAAAATAAATAACAATCTTAGGTAGTCAAATATCAAATGAAAACAAATTAAAATTTTAAATCAAATAAATTTTGAATTCATTGGATCTGTGCAAGTTTTCGAAGTGAAAAGTTTGTAATAGGTTAATATAAATGTTCCTACTTATGAAGCCGTCGCGTCAGTAATTTGAAACTTAAATATGTGAGATTCAAGTTTATAATAAGATCATCGAACTTAGACGATGTTCTCCGTAAAAGGATAATTACCAAATTATCAATTCTAATGACACCAAATCAGGCTATTTTCGAACGTATTCCAATGATACAAATAGTATGGTGAACGCAATAGTTGTGTTTCCAAGGGCGTCGTTTAGTCCGAATTGCTGAAATTACATTTGGGATCAATTTGCAATTTACGTCCGTTTCTTGTTTGAGTCACAGATTCAATATTTGTCAAAGGACTGTTTGGTCGAATATAAACGACGGGTGACTTTCTAAAGCGCCTTAGTTCCGATTATGATGAACTCCTAATCTCGAGCTAAAGGCTTAGTTAATTAAGTTCAAATTTGAAGTGAAGGTTTATAAGAATTAAGACCTTCGAAAAGTCAAGCCACAGATAGACCGCAACGGGCTATATTTAAGTAGGTGATTCTGAAGTTTTTTTAACGCCGTCCTAATAAACATTTTCTACATACTTATCTACCTTGCATTATTGAAAAAAGCTGTTTGCCCCATTGAAATATAAATTTTTGTTGGGCTTTGCGTGTATTTTTCAGAGGACGAATTTTTTTTAGAGATCAAGGATGGGTTACTGTAAAGTTAAATGCAAGTTTCTGGGGTTGCAGGTTTTGTCCCACGGCCGCCATCTTGTAAAATTGTTAATCAGACAAATTTTGCATTCAGAAAAAAATAAAAAATCTGCCATTTGCGAGCTATTCTGACGTGCACTGCTAATAACGATAGGGCTACATGTATATTAGGTAGGTATGTAAAATACTAATACTGTGCAGGTGAAGTCGCGGGCAGATGCTAGTTATTAACTTACCCGACAGTATTCACTTCCATATTCAATATTATCAAATCTACTAATATGCCTTACTATCTATCTAGGTAATAGGTATAACAGTACCGAATATCTGTCTCAATCAAAGCTTCATATCTGAAAACCAGAGAGATCCATGTTTCAATTTGAAATGGATATCGAATATGTACTTGAAAACGTTATGCAAATGTAACATAGATGCAGTAGACTAGAATGGACCAGAAATCAAGTTGGTCAACATTGCAATTGATGCCAACCTCTCCTTATGACAACCTCTGGCTGAAAACGCTTGAATCTTGGTCTCCGTTGCCAGTGGAACATGATTCCAAATGCTCGTTGAAGATTTACGAGTTTCACTAAAAGCATTGAAGTGACGGCAAAGGTAACTCGTGGTAGAGTTTCCAGAATTAATACTGCCTTGTGTTAAATCACTAACCCTCCTAGAGTTAGTAATTTAACGATGTTTATATCAGAATTTTATTTGCATGCATCTTTTTTCTCTGCTGCGGGAAAAGGGCTATGTTAGTATTTATAATAAATCAACTATTAAGGGCTACGATCTATCTATCAATCACAATTCGATCGATATTTTTGGTTCGATAATATTAGATTTTAATTATAATTATATTTTGTACCAAGGCAAGAGTAAAAAAATTGAGACCCCCAGTAGGATTCGAACCCGCGCCCATGCCTTAACTAGCTGCGCGTGCTGACCTTTACAATATAGGGACCACTGATGAGTCGTCGAATTTATCTACACCTTCGATTCGGTTTTGTACTTTATTGTTTACATGCGAATTTTACGCTTCAGCGCCATCTGAGTGAAATGCTTTGCAGCATTAATTTAAATTTTTCATCTTATGTCTTATCGTCGAAAGAATACCTTTAAGTAGTTTGTAAGTATATTATGCTTGCACTCGCCATTAACTCATTTATTCAGTTTCACATGACAATAAACAACTGAATTATTCCTATAACAACAGTTTTATGTCCTACAAATGTCACATAAAGTATCCTCGAGCATAAAGGGGATATTATTATATTGTTTCTTCATTGAGGAAATACTTCGGAATATTTATGTCATACGTAATCTGTTATTTTGTTTATCTCCCGCGAAGACACCTTTTTTATCTCCTTATATCCAACAAGGATCTACAGTTACTAAATCCAACATAATAATCCAGTGAACAAAAGATTTAGGTACTCATTCGGTAAAGATAATAAGACGATTTTATTTAAGTGAATAAAATAGTGTATATTGCCTAGTAACACGTTTCATATCTTTGATTTGATATATTTTACCAAGAAAAGAGTAGAAAATCTCGACACCCCAGTAGGATTTTAACTCTATAGCTTTTATTCGATTACACCATTAGTGTCCTTGATGATGAAATCTCTTATTATAATAATATTGTCTTTGTACTTATTTAAAGTCGAAATATCGTTTCAGCGCCATCTGTGAGTAGTACTTTGAAACATTTACCGCAAACGATTGGTAAACTTTACAGATTTTAGATATCGCTCGAATTTCGATTGTACCATCGAATGACGATTTTCATTTGTTTTCTGTGGAGTCCGCATTGGTACTCTATTTTACTAAAACTATGGTATTTTTAAATCCTTGACAACAAAACAGTTCCTGATATTCCGTGAAGCGTACCATTAGTGGCAGATGTACAAATTGGGATAATGCAATTATGAGACGTACAAGATACTTTTAATATACAACATCGTTAATTATCAACAAATGTCTTTAGTAGGTACACGTTAGTCTTGAACATATTATGCCGAGCGTGAACAAAGACCGTAACAGTAACCTGAGCAATATGCAGCTCCAGCACTACTAGCTTAGTATATTTCAATGCCTGCAATTTACCTGATAGCTACATGGTAACACTCGTACAGGAAAATGTTTAACATAGACGCAGCGTTTTTATGTCAGTCGTGAGGTGTAGATATTATAATAAAGGGGTGAATTTTACGTAGGTAATTTTATCTAATTATGGAGGTTTTGTTAACATTAGGTAATTTATCGTTTGATGTGTATTCGAAAAAAAAAATGTTTCAATAAATTGCTGGTGAAATTTCCCACCATTATTATATAAGTACGAAACTATGCAATGTCTCCCGTTTTCAAAAATATTCAAGCAAGTCTATAAGTCCATGATATCTCAGGAACTACTGGTTCGAATTCAAAAATTCTTTTTTTTTTTGGATAGACCATTTATTGAGGAAGGCTTTGGGCTATAAAACATCACGCTGCGACTAATAGGAGTAAAGAAATAGTGGAAAATGTGTAAAAAACGGGGAAAATATGAAGACGTATGAAGAATTACTATTCCACGGGGACGAAGTCGCGGGCACAGCTAGTTTAAATATAGATATCTTGATATACCTACTTTCCTAACAATTATTTAAGAAATTTTGAAAAACGCTGCTTTTAAAATACGTACACACTCTTGTATGTTTCGTTAGGTGTAACTCGGAGTTTACGACCGTTTGACTTATCGCCTCACATCGAATACCTACTGTCCTACTCACCCTCATACAAAGTGAATGAGACAGGTATAGATTGGAAACGAAGTACACTCTATATAGGAGATATGTGAGAAGAATATATGAGGTTGTTTGTGTATGATATAAATCCTACATACAGGATATCTCTGTATAGGATTCTTTTGTAGGTAGTTCATTCAACGATAGAATGAATCAATGTGATTCTTATTAAGGGGAATAAGAAAAACACACTCACAATCACGCACACACACACACAAACACACACACACACACATACATACACACACACACACATACACATACACATACACACACACACACACACACACATACATACATACATACATACACACACACACATACACACACTCACACGAGCGCGCGCGCGCGCACTCACGCATGCACACACACACACACACACACACACACACACCTTCTAAAGTTCTTTTCGTATAGTTTGTTTACTTCTCAATTTTGTAATAACTTAATAAAGTTAATTTACGAATTTACATCTAAACAAATAAATAAAAATCTCGACAACGAATATTGTGAAAGCTAAGTTAGACGTACCAAAATAAATCTTGAATTTATTTCGCTGCTTCACAAAGTCACTTTTTTAAGAGAAGCTTCAAAAAACTATATTAAAACGAAACTTTAATTAGCGTGAATTTTAATGGGTTTTTTATTTTATAGTGAAACTATGCAATAATTAATGTCTCTTTATAAAATAAGATTTGCATTATAATAATTTCTGATGCCTTCGCCGTTATTACACATTGAACTGAAACAATTATAACGGAATGAAACACCTTTAAACGGATTTAACTCGCGTATTTTATTTTATTGGCTGACGTTTCGACTGAGCTGACAAAAGTCAAATGATTATGATTAAGTAAATTCCAATGTATAATAACCGCGAAGGCATCAGAAATTATTAACTATAACGGATTTAACTCGCGTAGGTATTTTTTTGCCGACGTTTCGATTTATTTGTCAAAATCTACCTTTGAACAAACTTAGTATATGCTGCGTGTTCTTCCACCACATTTTTTGCTTTGATATTAAAATAATCCTTGTTAAAGCAGATCTTTTATACGAAAAGTGCTATAAAACTGTACATTGGACGTTTGGACGATTTTATTTCATCCATTTATTTTCAGTTATTACTTTTGCGTCATTAATTTTGCGTACATTATTTTTCCTTTGAGGTAATAACAATTTATTAAATACTAGCTTTTGCCCGCGACTTCGTCCGCGTAATTTTTAACCCCGTTATGGGGTGAACTTCATTAGAATACGGATCTATATCTGAATCTCTAACGTTTTTAAACCTATTATTGATTTTCCTAACGTTTTATGTCATAATGATTATTAACTAACACTCTTATGACCTATCTTTTGTTTTCCTAACATCATATGGATGTTTTTTTTTTCCACATAATGTTTTATTTCCTTAACGTATTTCCCACTTACCATATTAATTATTCATCCTAATTCTATTCGGTTTTGGCGCCTCACCGGCCGCTGCCACGGCAAGCTCGCTTCGCTCGCTCGGCTTTCGCGCTGTACGGTCGCAGTTCAATTAATTAGTATACTGACAAAACCTGGTTTGTTAACGTTATGTCGTAAATATACTTTCATTAAGAAGTACTGATTCTGACGCTTCGCCGGTCGCTGTCGCGGCATGCTCGCTTCGCTCGCTTGGATAGCAAGCTGGACGGTCTCAGTTCTACCTAACACTCCTCCTCGCTTCGCTCGTCGTCGTTCCTAAAGGAGTCTTTCATTTGCCGCTGCCGCGGCGCGCTAGCTTCGCTCGCTCGGCTTTCGCGCTGTAGGGTCGCAGTTGAATTAATAAGTATACTGACAAAACCTGGTTTGTTAACGTTATGTCGTAAATATACTTTCATTAAAAGTACCGATTCTGACGCTTGACCGGCCGCTGCCGCAGCATGCTCGCTTCGCTCGCTTGGATCGCGTGCTGGATAATCACGGTTCTACCTAACACTCCTCTCGCTTCGCTCGTCGTCGTACCTAAAGGAGACCTTCATTTGCCGCTGCCGCGGCACGCCTCGCTCGGTTTTCGCCCTGTAGGGTCGCAGTTCAAGTAATTAGTGTACTGACAAAACCTGGTTTGTTAACGTTATGTCGTAAATATACTTTGATTGAAAGTACCAATTCTGACGCTTCGCCGGCCGCTGCCGCGGTATGCTCGCTTCGCTCGCTTGGGTCGCGTGCTGGACGATCAGGATTCTACCTAACACTCCTCCTCGCTTCGCTCGTCGTCGTACCTAAAGGAGACCTTGATTTGCCGCTACCGCGGCACGCTCGCTTCGCTCGCTCGGCTTGTGCATTGTTGGGTCGCAGTTCAATTAATTAGTATATTATTAGTATACTGACAAAACCTGGTTTGTTAATGTTATGTCGTAAATATACTTTTATTAAAAGTACCGGATCTGACGCTTCGCCGGCTGCTGCCTAACACTTCCCTTATATTCGTAATAAATGGAGCTAACAATAGTTTAACATGTACAATATGCAAACTAAGTACATAAGTACTTACCTATCTTACTTTCGAAATTGCATAATTTATACAGCTACCACTGAGTTCAAAATTTTTTTTTTAATCGGACAAAATTTTTAAAGAAATCATACACGTGAGGTTTAGCTGGCTATTTATTTAAGAATTGATTACCACACTTATTACAAAGATCTAACAAAACAACAAAACAATTTTACAATTCAATCTTATAAGCTCACTCGGTCTTGAGGATATGTTCAGGGTCATTTTCTCAGTCAGGAGCTCGCGCGAGCTTGCTTTTACCTCCGTCTCGTCCCATTCCGTCACCTCTGTTATCACGGCTTTTTAGATATGTCAGCTTTGGTCGCGAAGAACACTTCTATTTCTCTACGTAATGACACCAGTTTCCCCTCGCAAGTTAAACGGGGTCTGCTTACTCAGGAATATTATTAAATAGTCCTCATTACACGATCCACGGGATATTACATAATAATGCCATTTTCGTTAACACTGAAGAAATCATACACGTAACAGTTTGGGTATTTATTTAATGTCAGGAATGACATTAGCAACCGTTGCTATGCATACCTACATTATACTTTTTAAATATGTGTCAAAATCAAAAGCACTAAGTAGTATTCATATCAATTTGGAAGAAAATCTCCCTTTTAACCCCATTAGGGGGTGAATTTCAATAAAATACGAAACACGTACTCCATCAATTCTGTTAAAGAATGTTTATGTAAAATTTGAAATAGATCGGACCAAGGAATCACGTTGTTGCATACAAACTTTGCACCCCATTTTTAACCCCTTAGGGATAGAATTTCGGAATATAATATAGCCTATGTCCTTTCCCAGGCTCCAGACTTTCTTTGTACCAAATTTCATCAAAATCCGTTCAGCCGTTTAGGCGTGAAAGAGCAACAGACAGACAGACAGACAGACAGACAGACAGAGTTACTAACGCATTTATAATATTAGTAGGGATGAATAAACAAATAAATATAGGCATCACTAACTTGAAATAAGTAACTATACGTATTTTATTTACTCGTGCTATTATGTAACAAATTCATAATTTCAAATTATATCGCACACCTAGATCTAAAGGGAACTAACTCAAAAAAAATAAGTTTTGAGAAACGCACGCTATATAATTCTTTACAGCAAAACCTACCTACCAATAATTTAAACATATTTTAGCTAACGCTTCTAGCATAGGAGTTTATTAAATAAATAAAAAGCATAAATCTATACTGAAAACTCCTTTAGCGCACATGAACATATTAATCAGTTTTTATATCCTACATGCGATATAGAAATGCATCTATTCCTGCACTTTAACATCAAACGCATATGCTTTGAATTCAAACACGGTACGATACCTAATACGATTTAAAATGAAAGCAAAAAGACGCGCAATAGATTGCTCTTATAAATAATATTTTTCTCCGATCTATTTTCCGATATTTATCCATAAATTGCATAAGATTTTATTTCCGGGTGATTCTCAAAGAGTAAGTCAAATTTAGATGAAGAGCGTTCACTGGTGCGATGATTGTGGCGTTTCGATCAAACAAAAACGAATATCAGTTGCTTTCAAAATGGCCGCCGCGCCTTGTGTTTAACAGGAACGCTGCCACCGCATGCACTTCTTGAGAAGTCAGTCCTTGCACCTATACCTTGCTACTTAGTCCTGTTTTAATAGACGGATCTTAAGTATCTTTACTACCTATTGTCAAAGTTATTGCCAAAGTAAACTAACGTTTGACAAGTGATACAATTTTAGTACAAGGCTGTAGGTATTTCAATTATACTACTACTTAGTATTCATAATTATTATTATAATTGAAAATATATATATTATATATATATATATGATTTTTAAAAAAATCGGAAGCACGTGACTCTAAGATAATTATTAGGGGGGTCCCAAACTGCTAACAAATCTTTCTATAGGATACCTATATAGGTACAGTTCAGGCTGTTACCATCCAACTCGTCCTGCGGCCCTCATACAATTGACCTGTCAGTAATATTAATGTTGTTATACTTAGGTACTTGGTTTATGGTTTATTTGTGTTATATTATTAAGTACTTAGGTCAAGAAATCTATATTTATTTCTGCAAAGCGAATGATAAAAATATAAATAAGCAAGTGTCACAATCAGCCGGAATCCCCGTGAAGTAATGGAATTGAAAAAATATTTTGGGAAAAAAATATCAATGGTTACTAGTTAAAAGCGGCAGTATCAATTATGGATATTGTGAATCGAATTACGAGTAGGTACAAATTGTATCCAAAATATTTCAAATTGGTTAACTATTTAATATTCCGTATTTTAACGCAAGTAATTACCAAAATTGCTTTAGAAGCTGTTTTCATTAACTAAAGCTCATTCAATTCTAGATCTGAGAATGATTATTCACTTAAAGGGAAGATTATTGATTCAAGCTATTCTTAGGTAAATGATGCGACGCTAATGTCTTTTAAGTGGAAACACACGAACCGCCATTTTGTTAAGCATTATATAAAATAAATGTTTACGATCAATGTTTAGTAATTACTCAAATGATGTAAATTCTAAAAATATTTTAGTAACGAAAGTAGATATTTGTAATAGGTACCTATTATCTGCAAAAGCTTTCAGAATTTTCATTTTTACCTAATGCACGAGGTCCATAGGTTAATATTGTTTATATTTACTTATAGCGTTAAATATTGTATAGTTGAAAAAAAAAGTTCATGGTATACCTACGCATCGAGAACATAAAACTGTGACGTCACAACTCATACCCATTTTGTATTGAGCATTTTCGCGAAGACTCAGCGTGAGTAGATTCCAAATTACTATATTATTATAGAATATTTTTATAAATCGTTTATGATATGTTCATATACTCTGGGGGATAAATCGGAAAAAAATTAAAAGTGGTGATGTTTGTTTGGATTGAATAGGCTCCAAAACGGCTGGACCGATTTTAAAAATTCTTTCACTGTTGGGAAGCTACGTTCACCCCGAGTGACATAGGCTATATAATATTTAGAAAAAATAAGGAATCCGTGCGAAGCCGGGACGAACCGCTAGTACAATATACATTCGTAATTTTTGATTTATCAATTTTCAGGCTTGGATCACTAGACTAGACTATTATTATAAGGTAAATGATGTCTATTGCTAGGCCTGTCTCTCTGGTCTGATGACTTGAATGAAAGTTTAAAGGTCAGCGTGGCTTTACAAAATACCCTCTCTTATATGAAAATGATTGATGTTCAGTATTTAGTTGAAAGGTGCCAGAAAACTTTATCGGGGTAACGATTTAATTTACGTGTCATTCGTTCATAATAATAAATATAAGTAAAAGGTAAATATTTGAAAGGAATTTGTGAGGATACCCATTTATAATTAGTTTAAAATATGATAAAAAATGATTTGTTGTTATTATTGGAGGTTAAATCAAAGAGAAAGGGATATTACGTATAATATAATGTAATTAAATACAACATAATATAGGAATACAAAATTAGTATGTACGAATGAATTCATGCAACTCAATTTTGAAAGATAATTTACCCATTAAGTTGAAATTTTGAACACACGTTCAGTTTGGATGACAAATCATGGCTAATTGTGTGACGACTTACTAAAATCAAATAAAGGGGGATATCAAATAAAAGAGGATCACATGTACATGGTAAGCTTTTTTTATGTTTTTTAACATTAGATGTTAAATAACTTATAATTTCTGATGCCTTCGCGGTTATTATACATTGGAATGAAACAACTTTAACGGATTTAACTCGCGTATTTTATTTTATTGGCTGATTCCATAATCGTAGTACGACTGAGCTGACTCAAGATTTGTAGCATACTAAAGATTATGGAATCTGTAAAGGCTCCGAAACGTCAGCCAATAAAATAAAATACGCGAGTTAAATCCGTTAAAGTTGTTTCATTCCAATTCAATCTTATTTTTTATTTATATATATACTCACCAGCACTTGTAGAATATGACCATAACAAACCTCCCATTACACTACCTATTAGCTTTTATATCAAATTTAACCAACAATTTTATAACCTGGGTTTATTTCAGACCAGCGAATTCCAGTATAAAATTACATTCCAACAATGTTCCAACAATTCAAAATCTTTTCGGAGAGCAATTTATGAAATGTCAAATAACGAACAATATGACAGCGAGATATTTTATCTAATTATCTGGCATTGTTTCATTTATGTCGACTGCTTTTGTTTTAGCTACAAAACTTTAGACAAATGGATTTAATCTTTAATTTGTATTTTATTGCAATAAGTTATTTTGATAGTTCTCATATAAATGCTTAATTTGACGGCAGACTAGTCTTAGTTAGTTTTTGAAAAAAATAATAGGAATGACAACAGTTTTTTTTTTTTATATAGTCATACCTAGTATAAATTGACGAGACGTGCCTCTGCTTCGGAACATTACAAGCACTTATCTTTCTAATTTGTTATTTGATTGAGAAAAAAAATATGTACCTACCTACATAATTTTTAATAATCTCACTGCCGGACTAAATAGAATTTCGTTTTCTTTACCCAGTCGTTATCCCTGTTATAACGGGATCAACTCACGTATATTCATTTTATTTTGTTTCAAAAACTTTATAGTTCCGATCGTAACTTAACAGCTCAGTGGGCTATGAATAATCGTAGCCGACTGAACTGACGACAGTCTTACACTAAAGTGATTTTACACAATGATTACCAAATACGTGATTTAAATCAGTTTGATTCCTACGTGAACCACTAAAGTAGGTATCACAAATTATTATAAACGCTTTTTAAGGCATATAAAACAGAATCGCGGATAAACCAAGTAACAAAAGATAATATTGAAATGAAACAACTTTAACGGATTTAAATCGCGTATTTTATTTTTATTGGCTGACGTTTCGGCTCCGAAACGCGAGTTAAATCCGTTAAAGTTGTTTCATTCCAATGTTTAATAGCCGCGAAGGCATCAGAAATTAAAAGATAATATATTTATTTACTTAATACTTACTTTTACAAGTTCTTATGAGAGTCAGAAGATACCACCATTTCCGAAAAAACCTCACTTGAGAAGAAACGGCAAGAAACTCGATGAGGTTCATTTACTAAATAATACATAATTAGGTAGGTACAATTTATCCTTACTAACTAAATAAATAAAAAATCGAATATGTAACAAGTCTCCGTCAAAGAACCAAAATAAACAAATATAATACAAACAAGACAAAATACAGTATGATGTCTCCAGTCGAATTTCGTCCTGGTTGTTTCTAAAATCAGAAAGCAAGTTTTGTAAGAAAACGGCGCTGACAGAAAGTCTTTATTATCATTTACCCTTCTGCCAACTCCCGTAAACTATATCTTGGGGCCGCCAATTCCATACATTTTGGTGCTAACGTTTAACGTTAACTTTGAACGTTGGCTTGTCTAGGCCCCCTTGTAATTTTGGCATTTTTCTTAACTGTGGCACGAAAGTAAGCACAAGTCGAGTGTCTATCGAGCGTTCAAGGGGCTTTGGAGTGGCTTAGTGAAGTGGTCTGCTCAAGACAGCGTCGCGCTAAATTCGACTGCATATTGTCTTAAATGTCTTTGACTCAGATGAGAAGATAGGCAAATATTGGAACAGAAAATTGATAAGAGATTTTCTCTACTAGAATTAATTTATTGATAACTGTATACATAATATTTATAGTTATTGTCTAAGTATAATGATGAGTAAGATAATATTTTATTAACATTTCTAATTTCTAATTTATTGTGTGTGACTTAAAAACATTAAATTAAGTACCTATAACTATATCGTAAAAAAACTAATAGTTAAATCTAATCTTATCGATAATTTGACGACTGACGGCATAGAAAACGAAATTTTATTTAATCCGTCATTTAAATTATCCAAAATTATTCGACACGTATTTTTTCTTTTCTCAAACAAATAATGACAAAGATAAGTGCGTCTAAAATTCGGGAGTGGGGGCTCGTGACGTTATGTTATGGCACAATTTATACCATAACATTTTGTATGACTGTCAGTAAAAGTATACTGGCCCTAGTCTACCTCTAGTACATAGGTATCAGAAAACTAATTTATTTAGTAAGGTCTACAATTTGGTGCTTCGTTACTTGGGAGCGGCTTCCACGCCATAATGAGTTTAACATTGTAATTTACTTAACACTCAGTGGATATTGGTATGCCTATATACTACATGTATGTTGGAATGCAGAACTTTCATTAATGAAACTGGCTGGAAAATAATTAAGGTTGAGAAAAAAATTAAAAGCCAAATGGCTGGCAGCTTACAATCTATGTGCAAATTAAAAAAAAAGGTTGACGGCGACATTTAAAAAAAAATTGTTTAGTAATTTTCTGAAATGAAACAACTGTAACGAATTTAACTCGCGTATTAATTCCAATGTGTAATAAACTCGAAGACAGAAATTATTATATTAGGAATGAATATTTTCATACGTACGTAGGCACTTCTTTTTATAGGCACTTTTATAATAAATCCCTTCTAAAAATATTTCCTCACCAAATTAAATTGAAGTGGCTGAAAAAAATATTTTCATTTCAGCCAGTGCTTGAATACCTTCGCTGAATTCTATTTCTGGTTTTAATAAACCTACTCCACTTAGCTATAAATTTTACGTCCCCGAGCCACTGATAATAAAACAAAGTAGATGTGTACTAGTCACACAAAACATCAATTACAGGCCTGTATCCTATATTATATTTAAATAGTGGTGGTATATATATGGAAAATATTTTTATATCAAACGGCGTATGAAAGTAACGTTCTGTCTTGTACGTTAACTTTACTTTCAGTGTGCCATAGTCTTCTATTTATAGACACTCTCGTAAGAAAATATCACAGTTTATTTACTATACAGTTATCTGACGATAGTGTATTGATAGGTCAACTGAGCGGGGGGCTGCGGGGCGAGACGGGGGAGGCAACAGCCCGAACTAAAGGTATTTTAAAGATTTGTTAGCAGTTCGGGGCATACATACATACTATGTAAACTCTTTATTGCGCTACACAATAAATAGAGATATTTAAGCGATAACAATGCAAATGTACAAAGGCGAACTTATCCTTATCTTATCCCTTTGATAAATGTCCCAAAGTTAACCTTTAGGCGTCTGAGGAATAATACAAGTTAAAACGTAGGTGAAACTGAAAGTATGTGTTGTACACATACATTTAGAGGTGGAAAACAAGGTAGTAGCTATAATTAGCTGCAATAAAATGTGAGTCACGTAAGTTAGCAAGCATTAAGGGTGTCGGATTACTGTATGTAATTTTACTGTGCACATATCATCTTTGAACTCACGCTTAATTTTTGTTTTTGCAAGATACAAGAGCCTTTTAAGGTTTTTTATAAGCAGGTACCTACACAGTCACTTACAAAATTTTACCGTGAGACTGTCTGCATGGAAATTTTTGGGGTTCTCTATCGAACCTTATATTTCAATCCTATACAATAAAAGCGATAGTTTTGTTTCTTTACCTCTTTTTGTTTTTATAAGGTAGAAGCGATTTTGCGTGCAAATGGACATAATATTAATTAATCAGTTTTTCCTTTTCCTAAAAATTTAACTTTTTGAATAAACTCCCTTTAGTATGCGATATTAAAACTGAATAAATATACAACCAGTTTTCCTTGACCTTGACTGCTGGACGAAGATTTCCATAACTAAAGGTCCAAGAAAAAATGTATCGTCACATAAATTTGGCCTTGACTCTGACACTGACAGCAACAGAGATTAAGGGACACCCTTTGCATCAGGCACGTGCACGTGTAGGGCACAAGGGTATCTTCATACATTTTTCTGTGCCTGTATGAAAATTTCGGAATGTTCACCCTATGCCAGGCATTCCAGTCAATCCTACCCAATTCAGCAATGTGGTCATTACTCAAGCCTTCCATGTTATTATCAGTAAACTCTTCTTAAATATACCGTCGAACCCCAGTATATAAATATTCCCTGCGGCTTGTACTTAATTTACGCTCTCATTTCATATTTCACTACCCAGATTTATGATCGCAAAAACGGGCCAAAATGTTGGTTAAAAATACACTGCCTTTTTACGTCGAGCTCCATAAATATTTTGTTTAAATTTTCGTCGTTTGGTGACAGCAAATGATACTCGTCGGTAACATTATGCAACATTTATTTGGTTTTGAATTTTGATGCGAAATTTTGACAGCGATGTCTTAATGGGGTAGGAACAGATACGTTTAAAAACACTGAATCTTGTTTAGATAACGTGGGTACGTGTAAGCTGTTTATCTTCAAATATTGTAACAGTTACCGAAAAATTGGCGGCATTTTACTTAATGAAGAAAGAAAAAATAAAAGAGTTAATTTAATACCACGATCTCTTACAGTTGTTAATTATTGTACCAATCAAAAAGTGTGAATCAGCCTTGATTTTTTTTAATAACTTCTACGATCTTTTTAAATATTAACGAAATGCAGATACCCAGACTTAATCGCTGTTTTCCAACTAAACTGAGCCACAAAGGCAGTTGACTTTAAAAAAAAATTTGTTGCTATTTTAAGCATAGCGAGGCCGCAGACTGCTCCAAATTTATTTCCCTTCCAATAAACGATAAGTGGTAAATACATCATATTGCCCGTAGTTTTCTGGAATCTATTGAAAACGTGACCAGCATCTTAGAGAGGGTTACCGGCTGATTTATGGAGTCACGGCATCTTACTAGGGTGCGATTTTTAGTTGGATTCCACTTGATAAATTTAGTTCAATGACCGGTAGTTACGTGGTACCAATTATTTATAGTAATTCAGGTATCTACAGAAATTAATTAGGCAGCGATGTTTTATCTTTCCTTACTAGGTATTATATAAATGTCACCTAACTCGTGTAACTCTGTCTGCTACCTCTTCATACATAACTAGCGGTTTACCCCGGCTTCGCACGGATCCCTATTTATTTTCAAAATAGCCTTTGTCACTCAGGGTGAACGTAGCTTCCCAACAGTGAAAGAATTTTTCAAATCGGTCCAGCCGTTTTGGAGCCTGAATAGGCAAATCTAAGCAAACAAACCTTTCCTCTTTATAATATTAGTATAGATCACAGATGACAGGTAAAAAGACAGTTACAGTCCCGATGAAAGATAGTTTATCATGACAATATCCCTTAAGGGAGTCAATTTTATTGTGGAAGCACTACACTACACATATTCGCAGACGAAGTCGCGAATAGACGCTAGTCTCCTATAAATAGGTATTAAAAATATTCTACGTTTCATGGTAGAGATTAAAAATTGCCGAGTCGATTTCTGATGAAAGGAAACGTGGGCGTTGTCGATAAGCCTTTGCACTGGTAACAAAAGAGTATGCAGTGAGCGGAATCTGCAGTAGAAATCCCAAATGAGTTTTAAATAATATAGTGCTTGCATTACTGTTAACTAAAGGATAAACTGGAATGGAGATTTATGTAACACGGATTCAATGGTAACAATAGAGTAGAGAAAAGTTATTAAATTGTAACATGTATTTTTTTATACGAATTGCCTACTTCATATGTATTTTACATAACATTTATCGTACCTACCTTAGCTTTACCTACGGCTAAACCGAGGCAAAATAAGCTGCTCTATTGAAGAGGTGTTTTATTTTACGACGACATATTTTATTTTATTGGCTAAAGTTTCGAAAACATAACAGGTCCCACATTCGTAGCACGATTGAGTTAGACTATCGTTAGCGCGCGTAAAAATACGCAAGTTAAATCCGTTTATTATGTAGGTATAGTTGTTTCATTCCAATGTGTATTAACCGCGAAGGTATCAGAAATTAACAACTATAAATTTAAATAACAAAAAAAGTAAATTACCTAATTACAGTTTTTATTCTCAATTCAAAATAAATATATTCTTTAATATAGGTATTTGTACAATCAATTATAATAACTTTCAGTTAGTGTCAAGAATTCATTTGTTTACCAGAAATAAACACTCACTTAGTCTGGACTACAAGCTTCCCAAATCTAGTGTATTTCAGGAAATATCCAAGGAACTAGCAATGTGTAAGTACCTATTAACTTGTATCATGTAATAACACGGGTAATTACGTAAGCAATGAACAGTATATTAAGGGTTTACTGGTGAGAAGGTCAGAAGTCTTATTATGTAACATACTTGGTATGAACAGCTAAGGAGACCGCCTAGTTTCAAAAATCCGCTAGAATTACGCTATCTACGAGTACCTACCTATACAAGCGCTTTTAGTTATAAGGTCTATATCTTGTTCCATAAGGAGAGATAGGATTTCATTGGTGGAACATGACAACTAACCATTGGTATGCTTGGAAACATTAAAACGCTTAGAATGAAACAACTGTTAACGGATTTAACTCGCGTATTTTTATTTTTATTTTTATTTTATTAGCTGACGTTTCGACTGAGCTGACAATAGTCTAACGCTAACTTTAGCGTTAGACAATTGTCAGCTCAGTCGTGCTACGATTATGGAAACTGTAAAGAATCCGAAACGTCAGCTAATAAAATAAAAATACGCGAGTTAAATCCGTTAACAGTTGTTTCATTCCAATGTGTAATAACCGCGAAGGCATCAGAAATTATTATTAAAACGCTTACTTTTGCATTTCGTAACCTCTTCTCAATTAGCTTTATTTAAAGACTTGAGGGCCTTAAGGAACGCCAAATGGGATTGCTTTCAAACAAAAGTCTTCGGATTGGGGACGTACTCTATACCAACTCCGACCGACAGATTAGCGTTATATAGGTACGTAGTAAATAGGTACCTATATCGTATTTATTCCTAAACTACCTTCTGCCCGCGACTTCGTCCGCGTGAAACTCCTCCTTTTCTGCAGTCGGTTAAAAAGTAGCCTATGTCCTTTCTCAGGGTCCAGACTTTCTTTGTACCAAATTTCATTTAAATCGGTCCAGTAGTTTTAGCGTGAAAGAGTAACAGACATACAGACAGACGGACAGACATAGTTACTTTCGCATTTATAATATTAGTAGGGATGACTATGGGCTTATGTAACGGCTTTCTTATTGTTTAGAATATTATTATATTGTTACAGCAAGTCACGTTTGCTTTCAATTTCCTTTATTTCAGATTCGAAGTTTTTGCGTAAAATAAATAACAATAACATAGGAACATACGTAGGTATTGAAGAGTATTGAAGATTTGCAGCAATTTTTGGTATAAACGACTGTATCTTTCGATTGCGTTGGTTTAGAAGTTTGTTTTGTTTTTTTTTTCAACAAACAGTAGAACAGAGTCATCATCATCATCAGCCTATCTCAGTCCACTGCTGGATATAGGCCTCTCCAATTGTAGACCAGAGTATTTGATTTAAATTTCAGCTTGATACCTCCACGCGTTCCTGAGAAAAAGAATCTTGACAGACAGACAGATGGACAAAAAAAAGATTCTTCAAGGATACCGTTTTTCTTTTGAGGCACTGAATTTTAAAAATGATTCATGGTGTGTTTATAAAAATACTGTTAGAGAAAATTTTCATGAAGGATCATAAACGTGACATTAGCGGGAAGGTGAAATCTAATTTTGCGTCATAACTAACACCTGCCTTTTAAAAAGCTGTTGTCACTGGGAACAAGTTAAAAATGTAATAAATCTCGAGCAAAAGGTATAGGCTGGGGTCGACTATCAAAACAGTGAGAGTGTTCAGTGTAGTAGACATTAAAATGCTGAAGATTAAAAGGGGCATGTATTTAGTATGTGAAGTTTAGGTATTTGTTTTTGCACTAAATACAAGTTAAAGGTTTTTTAAGTATTCGGCATTTAACTTATTCCAGAATAATTTAAATATCATCTGATATTTTATTTACTGCTTTCAGAAACGTTAGTCAAATTCCAGTTATAAAAAAATTTGCACCTAAAGTCACCCAGAGCTTAACGTGTCATAAATAAATGTTTTATTTTTATATCAACATTACATATTTATCTACATACCTAATAGTATATAAAATATGTACTTGTGAATTTAATATGGGACTCATGAAATTATTCGATAAAAATTTATTGCCTCTAAATGTTGGCTTACTGAGAAATGTTATTAAAGTCAGAGCGAGCTTATGAATCATAAAATAAAATAAAAATTGTACACGATCATCAGAAAAATATTTGAATTTCAGTACTGATGAGAAAATCGTTACTTGCTAAGCTTCAGGTAAGCACCTGAACCAATCACTAGTAACATTGGAGACCCTTTACTTGTGATTCTGTCTGTCAGTCACGGCTAGTTTCCTATATAATTATAGTAAATACCCTATATATAATATAAAAAAAAACATTTACCTCGATTATATCATATTACGGAATCATTAAAGCAAGAGCGTGCATTCCACAAAAGCATAATTAAATTAAATAAATAAATATCTTTGGATAATTCACAACAATTAATCTAGTCCCAAAGGGGCAGCTGGCTCCCCCTAGAAGTAACTTGTAGGTTTTAATTCTCTTGCGAGTGTTGAAAATTACCTTAGATGTATTCTTAGTTTGTCTATGCCTCCCCCCCCCCTAACACAACCCTTTTACACGCCCTTAAGGTACCTTACCTACTTATACGAGCAACACTTCTAATGCAGTGCATACGTCCCTTCATGGTTAGTGACAGCGCAATAAAACAAAATTAGCATAGATTATAACAATGGAAGTAACACAAACCGCTGAATTTATATGAATACTAAAGTTATACGTGTTTTATCTCTGTAGATTTAATTTATGTATTTTCTTTCAAGACGTAATATAAGGTGAGAAATTTAGCTCATTCGAATGAAAATTACTATTTGTATATTTTTGTTGACTCCCCGTATTTAGGATTGCTTTACTTTGTTTACCTTGTATTAATTACTCATCCTATTATATTATTATGATAAATGAATATTAGGAAAACATCATCAAAGTTTGTGAATTGCATCACACTTCACTCAAATCAATATGGCTATTTTTTGATTATTAATTTTATAATCGCGGCATGTTAGGTATTCCCACTGGTACCCTACTATATAAAATTGACCATTTAAGCATACCATTCTCTTATCAACTAATTAAATATACTTACAATACAAAGACGAAAAGACAACTGCACTAATAGAATCCGTAAATACTAAATATTCAATGAAACAGAACTACAAAGAAAACAAAACTGGACACGTATTTCGTCTCAACATCTTCGGAGAATCTTCGCCGTATAAACTTTGATATATTGGTCTTTGGGATTCCGCAAAGTTACGAATCTATTCAAAACTTGAATGGTCTGAAACAGATTTGACTGAAGTTCTTGATGGCATAAGTTATCGGTATGTAAATTCGTAATGCAATTATATTTTCTCATCTTTAGCCACTTGGAGTTAGAGCCACGAAGGCCTCAGAGGAATAACGAGTGCCATTCGTAAAATATGGAATAAGGTATTTTTTGGAATCGATATCTCTCGGTTTCCTCGAATAAGACATTTCTTTTGGTAATAAGAATGAATGTAATGGTCCCAGATCTCGGTCATTCCAGACTTACGTAATTTTAGGAAAGATGATTCGGGATTGATAGGGTATATGACATAAACTTAGAATGAAATTGTTACACGCTAAGTTTTTGGTTTGAATCAGCTGAAATATAGTGGAGAGTTCGCATAGAATCAGGAGGCGGACGTAATAAGCATGTTTTTTTAAATTTTAGACTTAATTTCCCTACTTTGGAAATAACTCCCTAGTTTAATAAGTGTAGCGCTCGGAATTTCATTTTTCCCTGAACTTTGTGTGAACATAGCCCGTGGCAGGTGCAAGCTTGTACTTGGAAAGCTCACTTTATAACTTAATGCACATTCTACAAACAACGTAGGTAATTTGGAAAGCTTTGGCTGTTCTTATGTTACTCAAGGTTCATAATGTAAAAAGTAATATGTAGATCATAGTTTCTAATTTAGCGTTAGACTATCGTCAGCTCACTCGTGCTACGAATATAGGAATTGTAATTTTTTCAAAACGTTGGTACCTACATAAAATAAATATTCTAGTTAAATCCGTTAAAGTTGTTCCATTCCAAATAGAATGCATAAAATTATTTCATTATTCCCGGTTCGTTCATAAAATTTCATAATTAAATTAATATATTTTAAGTATCAAGCATAATTTGATATTAATTAACCAAAACAACGACGAATCCAATGAGTTGCATAATAAATTTAATTACTGTACGGTTCGGCTTTAATATATTAATTAAATTACTTATCTCAAACTATAAAGGCCTTTTATGTTCGTCGTGTAATTCACTATTTGGTATCCCAATTAATTACCGTTACAGTAACACAGAAACTGTTCAAAGTGTAAATGTATTGTTTGGTAGAAACTGTGGCCACCTCCCCCCTTCTCTCTACAGCCCATCCCTAATGTTTCTTCAACCTTACAATTGTCTTAAAAATTAAATGACAGAAAATCAATAAAATAATAAATTACTTTAGCTTTTATGTTTAAATCCCTGATGTGGAGGTATTACAAATTGAGTACTGTTTTATATTGAACTAGCTTCTGCCCGCGACTTCGTCCGCATGGAACTCCTCCTTTTTTGCAGTCGGTTAAAAAGTAACCTATGTCCTTTCTCAGGTTCCAGACTTTCTTTGTACCAAATTTCATTTAAATCGGTCCAGTAGTTTTAACGTGAAAGCGTAACAGACAGACAGACAGACAGAGTTACTTTCGCATTTATAATATTAGTAGGGATTAAAAGACGTCGTAGAAGTCTGTGATTTTTTATTTAAGTATCAACTATTAGTTTTTAATTAGTTTAGTAAAAGTTAAAATATGACAAGTATCGGCTATCAGATCCAGAGAGCAAGAAGGGTTTAAGTGACAGTGACGTTTATGTTTTTTTTTAAATAGCAATGGGTGCGTTCCGTTACAAGTACAACTTATTTTTTTCCAAGATTGGAATGAAACAACTTTAACGGATTTAACTCGCGTATTTTATTTTTATTGGCTGACGTTACGGAGCCTTAAAATACGCGAGTTAAATCCGTTAAAGTTGTTTCATTCCAATGTATAATGACCGCGAAGGCATCAGAAATTATTATTGTTCCAAGATTACAAGTTTAACGAAAGTGTATCTGTGTAGGTACCACATGCACACACACACTATCATGAATAGGTACAACACGCATATACACACACAAGCATGCAGTCTAAATACAGTTACTTAATCGTTGAATAGGTACTTAGGTACGATTTTCAGCTTCACAAAAGTCCATTAAGGAAAATTGCTATCAGTAGGTACTTCCAAAATCTATGAACCGCGCCTTTTTAGCCACAGTTACGGCGACATTTATTTAAGTACAATTATATAGCTGTTTTATTAGAAAGGTGGACATAAATTTTACAGCCAACTTAACTACCTGACGATACTTTACAAGATTACGTTACTGCTACTATAGTGTTGCGTATAAATTGAATCATAAACCACATTGTTATTGTTAAACTTGTGGTTCTACTAGTATTAGGCGCTGATAGACCTCATCTTCCTGCAATCACGCCACGCTATTATGATTCATTTCTACCTGGTTAAGGGATCCCTACTGAATGAATGAGGCGAGGCGCGGAAAGGTACTTATAGAAGTAAGCTGAGCTGCGCCACTCACTTCTATTCTAGCAGTCAACGTCCACGCTCTAATCGTGAAACGGTTCACGCCTGAATCATATTAATACACCTTTAGAGCCTAGTTTTGGAGCTTATTCAATCCAAACAAACAAACTAACTTTTTTTCTTTATTATATACTAGCTTCTGCCCGCGACTTCATCCGCGTGGAGTTTAAAAGTAGCCTATGTTCTTTCTCAGGCTCCAGACTTTCTTTGTACCAAATTTCATTTAAATCGGTCCAGTAGTTTTAGCGTGAAAGCGTAACAGACAAACAGACAGACAGAGTTACTTTCGCGTTTATAATATTAGTAGGGATTAGTATAGATTTGTTTTGAACTGCCTGCTATAACTTTTTAGTACTGCAGACTAAATGCAGCAGTACTTTTTAATATTTAACCACCTACGTGAAAATAAAATTACTTTATTGTGACACCCGGCCGGATCTTAGGTACTTTAAGATAAGACAAAATAGGTCTTTTATTGAGGCAGAGAAAAATAAAAGACCTGAATTTCCTTTTACGTAACAATTTATGGTCGTTTTCTTCCTAAAATAAAATATGTGACGCTAAAAGCACCATTTAATTTAACTTGAAAAAGCTTCGAAACATTATTAGACTTTATGAAAAAATACGGAATCAGGCGAAGTCCTTAGTAAGTCACAATTACGTTTAAACTAAGATAAATTGATACATTTGCAATATATTACCTTTTAGGATGTTTCCCGATTTCGAAAGGTGCTTCGAACAAAAGTGTTTTAGTGAAAAGATAATTAAGTACAAAAATGTAACCTGACCGATTAAATAAACAGGTTACAGTAGTTTCTGATGATTATATCCGTTCTAGTTGTTTCATTTGTAATAGCCGCGAAAGCATCAGAAATTATACTCTGTTTTTTTTTGTAGTTTCCTGAAGCAAACTCGTTTAACGTCAGATTACTGTTACCTATATACTTACATTAGTCATTTACTAAAAGTGTACCTATTCGCGAAACTTGAATATGAAATTAAAATAAGGGATTTACTGTATTTATCCGTGGCAAGATGAGAAATAATGCACCTTTGTAGGTTGGCAGTAATCCTGAATATTCTACAAGGATAATCTCCTATATTTTGCTTACACAAAAGTGTGATTTTAACAATAGTTCCTGTTTTCCATATTGTAATTAAGTTCTGCGGCTGTATGACGTTATCTTAGTCGCATAAAGTATAAGCAGATTTTAAAAAAGAACAAGCCCATACTGTTGTGGAAGCAATGCTACTTTGGAGAAAAAGAAAAAAGGAATGACGGAATTAGAAAAATATTACAAGGGGCTCTAGACAAGTGCCCAACGTTTAACGTTAACGTTAAACGTTAGGACCGAAATGTATGGGATTTGACATCCGCGAACGACTGTCACGTACGTCACAAATGTCAAATCCTGCTATAACTACATTTTGGCGCTAACGTTTAACGTTAACGTTGAACGTTGGGCACTAGTCTAGCCCCCCAGGTCTTTCAAATTTATTGATTAGTACTCTTAAGTTTAATTTAATATATCTTTATTCCCAAAAAAAGAAATCTGGGTACCTATCATTTTCTAAATGAAGTTGAAATCTGTTTCCCACACAACATAGTGTTTTGTAGTTATTTCATTACAATGTGTAATAACCGCGAAAGCATCAGAAATTATAGTGTAATAATTTCTGATACCTTCGCGGTTATTGCGGTATTATACTATGGTCAGCTCAGGCTATGAATATGGGAACTGTTTTCAAAACGTCAACAAAAACACGCGAGTTACATCCGTTATAATTGCTTCATTCCAATTATGTTTGTTATATACATTAAACAATTACATTTTATTATTTATTAATCATTTGACGCTGAGTGTGAATCTGTGTCGATTATGTATTCTTATAAATCCCGGGAAATCCCGCGTTCGATAAAAATAAATAATATTTTTGGTGGTTGTAACCACTCTTAGTCACCTCCTCCCGCCAAGTTTAGGTAAATAGGCACTACCTATTGCGATCTCTGGTTATATAGGAACACACAATTAGACGTAATTATTCACAGGACTGTCTAAATACGCATTTAAATACAAAACGTTAATCTAACTTCTATTTTAATATTCAAATACTCTAACTACACATTTTCCCGTTAAGCAAATACAATTCCCAGCTGGCAGACTTGCAAGTCTGAGACAATGGATGCCCACAATGTTATTTCACGGTAACCACAGTGTATAATGACAGCGAAATCATTGTGCATGTACTTATAGGTAGTTTTACTTAAAACGAAATTAAGTCACGATTTACTTAGTTTTAACTTCAAAAGTAAAATTTAACATTGAATTGTATGATAAATATTACAGTTCTTTTTAATACGGCCAAATTTTTTCAACTAGTAATCTATGCTAAGTTCTGCTCCCGTGTGAACTACAACTGATTTACAAAATGCTTAAAAACTGCTATCATTAGCTATTTGACTTATAGTAGCTATATAGTATGTTAGTACTTATAGTTTTACTTGAAACAAAAGTCATGATTTAGTTTTACTATAAGAGAAGATTTTAGTAGATTTGTATTGTTAAGCTGTGTACAAAGATGGATACAGATTTTGCAACTTCGTTCTTACAGCAAGTACTATTTTTAAGTAGGTATCTAGTACTATCTGGTATATGAATAGAAATGAATCACCGAAATGTATGTACCTACGTGCATAACTTCCGAACACCTGCCCTTGAATATTTTTTTATTATATTATTTTATGTAGAGACCTGTTTGTATAATGTCACCCGTTACAAAGTATGACAACATCTTAGACAAGTTCTATGGTCAATTAAGAAGCAAATATGCGAGAAGTTCTACGTACAAAGTCAAAAGCAAACCTAGTAGTTGGGAAAGGTATTTAAATATGACTTTTTTAATAGAGTTTATAATTATCTTCTATAAACTTTTTTTTGTGTTATAATTATATCAACTGTAGATGGTTGTATAGTTTTAGGTGAAGCAAAGTTCTGTTTCAGCCACACTATCCTCGCACTGCCGAGCTCTGGCCACACTGTCCCACTTACTCGTGCAATTATTCGCGACGCTCCGCTCTGTCGGTCCTTTGACTCGCGCAATAAAACCGGATAGCGGCGGACATGACGTGCGGAATGACGAGTAGTGTGTCTATATTATGCTCTACCACGCTACCTACTTCCCATGTCTGTGCGAATGTGCCCCTTTACCCCCCAAGCGATAAAAAGCAAGTGAAACAAGCGATAAAAACTAGCATCAGTGCTCAGTGTCGTCAAATATGTTTATCCAAAATTTAACTTTTGCACGCACCTGGTATTCTGAGAGATGACACCAATTTTTGGGTAGGTATTTGAGGCAACCTGAAAAGTTCTCATATACTTAGATCTCATATCGTACCTACCCCAATACGAAAATGAAGATCTGGTTAGGGACGAGGAGATATAGCAAAATAAGGGTTTTACATTTAAAGTTTTAAAAATATTTGATACGGTATGTCAGGCAATGTGCAAATTTGATATGTTATAGCTAAATATTTAAATAATACAAAAAAAAATAAGCTAGACGATTTGTTCTAGTATTGATACTTTTATGAATGAAAAACATGGGTTTGATTTAGCCCCAGTTACTTACCAATCCGGTCTGCAGTTCAGTACTAGGGTATAGGAGAGTTATTAATGATAAGTTTTCAGTTCACCTCAAGCTACCCAAAAAATGGTGCCAGCTTTTGGGATATCATTTTTTACCCAAATTATTTAAAGCTTAGTGAATCAGCTGCTTGCTTTACTCTGCCGTGATTGTAAATTGATCATTATTTGTTAAGCAATAAATCACGATGTCTCAATGTTTCGTACTTTAATTTGTTATTCTGTTTAAAATGCGCATTTAAATTACCTGAGAGAGTAGTTCAAATTATTCACTAGTTCGTTAATTCCTTAAAGCTCTTGGGAACTATTTAAGTTTTGCACTTAATTATGTAAATTATAGTTAAATAGAAAGACGATGTACCCACCTACTTTTACTTTGGTATATTGTTATATTCCTACCTACCCTTCTTGATTAGTATAATTATGTATGTACATCCCTACTAATATTATAAATGCCAAAAGTAACTCTGTCTGTCTGTTTGTATGTCTGTCTGTCTGTTACGCTTTCACGCTAAAACTACTGGACCGATTTAAATGAAATTCTGTACAAAGAAAGTCCGGAACCTGAGAAAGGACATAGGCTACTTTTTAACCGACTGCAAAAAAGGAGGAGTTCCATGCGGACGAAGTCGCGGACAGAAGCTAGTATTTTTATATGTTTAGAAACTAAGGCAGAGCTACCGAGTTCAATTTTAAATCTAGATTCTAAAACCACAACACACGAAGTGTACAAAAATATTCATCAAAATTGGTTTAGCCATTTAAAAAAATCCAGTGACAGAAACACATACCTACAAGAGAATCATAATCATATTATCTAATGTGGTGATCAATAGGTATCTATTGATCACCACATATATATATGATTAGGTATAAGACAATGGGGTGTTTCAAGCACTCAAAAATCTGAAGATTTAAATTAAACACACGCTAAAAAAAAGGATCCGATTCCTTACAACAATTTCGCCTCTCCCGAAAAAGTTACTTTTTTTGAGTTAGCTCCCTTTAGATCTAGGGGTGCCATATATTGACTCAAGGCATTTGATAAAAGGTAATATTATCTGCAAACATTAGAGATAGAGCTGGAGAAGACAATGACAGCGTCACAAACGCTCGAAGATCCACCCATAAATGGTTACGGTTTGTTACCTGTTGTTATTATTAATTATAAAAGTAATAATTTTTAACATTATTTCCATGACATCAGCTCTTTAAACGGGCCAACATATTATTCAGGTAAGCTTTATACCCAGCTTAAATGTGGGCTTTTTGATCCCGTTAAGTACCTACGTTAGGGAATTAATGTGTTGGATTAGAGAGATCTACATGTTATTTTAGCAACGATTGCAGCTGTTCTTTCACCGGAGACATAATATAAGGAAAATAGTGTCATTTAATTTTATAAACCTCTCTTAGCGCACCAAATAATCCCTACTTAATATTATAAATGTGAAAATAACTCTGTCTGTCTGTCTGTCTGTCTGTCTGTCTGTCTGTTACGCTTTCACGCGAAAACTACTGGACTGATTTAAATGAAATTTGGTACAAAGAAAGTCTGGAGCCTGAGAAAGAACATAGGCTACTTTTTAACCGACTGCAAAAAAGGAGGAGTTCTACGCGGACGAAGTCGCGGGCAGAAGCTAGTAATATTATAAAGACTAAGTAATAGGCGTGCATACTTGTGATGCCTTATTACGTCGCAAACGACAAATTTTTGCTTTTATTTTAGCGTTAGACTATCGCCAGCTCAGTCTTGCTACAAATATGGGAATTATACATTTTTCGAAACGTCGTCAATATAAAATAAAATACGCGAATTGAATTCGTTTATGGTTGTTTCATTCCAATGTGTAATAACCGCGAAGGAATCAGAAATTAAAAGAAAAAATCCAAACTGATGCAGTCGTCTTTAAATAGTTAGTGAATACACGTTCTGTATCTAAATATTTCTTCTTAATTCTGTTCATAAATTACTTTGTACCTATTATATCAGTCATAGAGCGTACCTTTAAGTACCTTTTCTTTGTATCTTTATTGAAAAGCTTAAATATTTTTTTATTTTTGAATGGTATTGTAAATGATTAATGATTTGCAAGTAAGTGAAACATTTCACTGAACAATTTTATCCACCCCATTTACCTCTTATGCAAAGGGATTATTCTTCAAATTTATAAAGATGCACAGAAAAATAATATCTCGAAAAATATGTTTGTGAAATCTTAGGTACTTAAAATAAATTATTTACCCAATACTGTACGTAGTAAATCCAGTAATTTATACTTAATCCTACAGCTATGGTCCCAGTTAGTCCAATCTTCATGGTATTTCCAAAACACATTAATTATTTAGGCATTTTTTCATTAAAAAATCCTATAAATTAAGTAAAACATAAAAAAATAGCTCTAACAAATGATTTTATAAAAGCACTAGCTGTCCGCCTCGGCTCCGCACGGATTCCTTTTTTTTATAGCCTATGTCACTCGCGAATAGTGTAGCTTTCCAACAGTGAAAGAATTTTTCAAAACGGTCCAGACATTTTGGAGCCTATTCAATCCAACCAAACAAACCTTTCCTCTTTATTATATTAGTATAGATACCTAGTAAGCAAGTGTTTATATTATTATTCTGGTAAAAATGTAATAAAACCCTACTCGATAATGTACCAAAAATAACTATATTTACTATCATAATAAACTCCGCTGGCTTTATCCAACAAGGATATATTTCCTTAAGAGAGTTTAGTTTATTTAATTAAGTTTATTCAAAGCATTACAATACAAGACATAACAATACACTAGATACAAAAAACTGCCTCCCCGTCGATTGGACTAAAAGTCCTTTCATAAGGAAAAGAAAAGACTTCCCCCTCTGTGATTAATTCAGACATCTTGTAGATTAAAAGATCAAAACATTTTCGCAGTACCTTATCTTACGTTTACAAAGAAAATCAAGTTGGTACCTACTAAACGCTCTCAAGAATTCTGTACAGAAATGTTTAATTCCTTTTCAATGTGTTTTTTGATGTTATGGTACCTTAGCACTTAGAAAAGGACCAAGGTCAAGAGTACTCGGAACTGACAAGAATTATTAAATACAGTTGATTTTAATAATTTCTGATGCCTTCGCGATTATTACACACTAGCTTCTGCCCGCGACTTCGTCCGCGTGGAACTCCTCCTTTTTTGCAGTCGGTTAAAAAGTAGCCTATGTCCTTTCTCAGGCTCCAGACTATCTTTGTACCAAATTTCATTTAAATCGGTTCAATAGTTTTAGCGTGAAAGCGTAACAGACAGACAGACAGACAGACAGAGTTACTTTCGCCTTTATAATATTAGTAGGGATTGTAATGAAACAACTGTTAACGGATTTAACTCGCGTATTTTTATTTTATTTTATTAGCTGACGTTTCGGATTCTTTACAGTTTCCATAACGTGCTACGATTATGGAAACTAATCGTAGCACGTTATGAAGAATCAGACAGCTAATAAAAATACGCGAGTTAAATCCGTTAACAGTTGATTTTGATTAAGAAATGTGATGGATGCTGCAGCGTTAGCGCGGTAGCAAGTAGTATGGATCTTTTGTGACACTTTCGTGACGTCACGATATGATACAATTTATACTATTACGTGACGTCACGAGCCACCACTCCCGAACATTTGAAGAGCTTATCTTTGTCAAATACGAGTCCAACGATTTATGGTACTTACCTTATCTACTTGATGATCAAAGAAAAAAAATAGTCGTAATGTCTATTGGAGTTTCCTGGGTGTGTAATGTAAGTTCATATACCAACAGTCAAACGATTTATAAGTATCTTTAAATTTAACTATATCAATATTTCAAAGTAATTTTTCCTTCAATATTTCTCAGAGTTATCCGCTAACGATGGGACATTTGAAATAAAATGAATTATTAAGGCGTAGTTTTCTTTAAGGCAACATTTATTTCACCGCCACATTTTCAGTCACTTAATAACTACAGATTTATTCGAGAAACAAAAACTGGGGATTGTTAGACTAAGGCTGGATTAGATCAAAGTCTAGCAAATTTATACCGAGATTAAGTTGTCACAAATTATATGAAATCCTTGGAATAAATCTTATATTAGACTTTGGCTAAATGTAGCTTTAACTGACAGTCGCTTTGTTCGTTTTAGAAAATATAGGTACAATTAAACTGAGAACCAATTATTTTGTCATCTTTGCATGACTGGCAGTAATAGAAAAATGATTTTTCTCATTTACAAAAATTTGTCTCCAGCCTAGTAGTCAACTAGTGATGTTACCTACTCAAAACAATAACTATTGTTAGCGATTTAACAGTGTGAACGAGGTTTATATAAGATTCTATGTGTTAAAGGAGTCTTATGGTCAAAGGATTGATATTATTATCTGTGGTAGTAGTGTGGTCGTTTCGTGTATGTGCTATCTGTGACTGAGTTTTTGGCAAAGAGTTAAGGAGAGAATGTGTGTTGGTGTAAAATATTGAATAGGTACATATTAAGTTAGTGGAAGGGTGTAACAAGGCTATTTTAATCTATACTTACTAATATTATAAAGAGGAAAGGTTTGTTTGTTTGTTTGGATGGAATAGGCTCCACATTGGCTGGACCGATTTGAAAAATTCTTTCACTGTTGGGAAGCTACACTATTCCCGAGTGACATATAGGCTATAAAAAAAAATGATCCGTGCGAAGTCGGGGCGGACAGCTAATACTATATATATAAAGATTATATTAAAACTGCAAAGCCTTTTGTGAAAATTAACATCTCCACCTTAACATCTGTGGACAAATGGCAAATCTCGACATCCGCCAAGTTATAATAGCCTCTCATTAAATCTGTTTGCTGGCGGCTAATTATTAAATTACAACTTCCGAAGTTGATAATTTCCATCTAGAAATCGTAAGAAATTATTCAAATGGAAACCATTTTATATTCGCTTATTTTTTACAAGGACAGTATTTAAAAAATTTATAGCAATATTTTTACATTATAGAAAACAAGGACGTGCATTATAGAGTACCTACTCGTACATACGCGTATAGGAATTACGGTAAGCAGTCTATAGTACCATTGATGTTGTCAAATCAACCTCTTTTTTTATTATGATTATTGTTGGAATTAAACATTTCTAGTTGTACTAGTATTACACTATCGTCGGACCAGTCAGCTACGAATATGAAAACTGTAAAAATTTTTAGAAATTTAGCACCTAAAATTTAGAACGCAAGTTAAATCCATTATAATTGTTTCTTTCCAATGTTTAATATCCGCGAAAGCATCACAATTTATTTATTCTTTATTGCACAAAAAATCTAGTTAATGTACAAAAGGCGAACTTAATGCCATACGGCATTCTCTACCAGTCAACCTTTGAGATGAACAGAGAGCATGTGTAGGCGCAAATAAATAATACACTTAATATGATAAATACAATATAAAATAGGAAGATATAACACTACATAAATAAATACATAAATTTATATATGTACTTAATAATATATATAGATACACAAAACTACATAAATAACCACAATGATTATTGCGATACTCCCCAGACTAACAGTATTTTAAACTATAGTTAAAAGCATCTATATTGACAAGTCGTCTATGAAAAAGGCGGCTGTTCTTACCCCCGGTTTGAAATAGTGCACGCTAGCCGTGCAGAAAATAAACTTTAATATCAAAGTCATTTGTAAAAAGACAAGAGTAGATAGATAAAATCAAGACCAGTTGGACTTGATCACACACCTATGCCCATCGCATAGGCGACGCTGATCGAGTAGACGAAATGTTCTACCTAAGTACTACTTTTATTTGGTCCTTCTAACAATTTCTGATGCCTTCGCGGTTATTACACATTGGAATGAAACAACTATTAACGGATTTAACTTCCGTATTTTTATTTTATTTGTTGACGTTTCGGATTCTTTACAGTTTCCATAATCGTAGCACGACTGAGCTGACAATATAGTCTAACTCTAAAGTGAACTGTAAAGAATCCGAAACGTAAGCAAATAAAATAAAATAAAAATACGCGAGTTAAATCCGTTAGGTAATTAAATAGTTGTTTCATTCCTATTGGTCCTTCTACTTTTTGTTCACAAGCGAAAGTGTCGCTTTAGCGCCATCTATGTGTAGTGCTCTACAGCACTTAATAAATTTTAATTTTAATTCCTTTTTAAAGTACTTCTTTTAACCGCCAATTAAATTTAATAGTGTATTTGCAATATATTACCTTTATTGGATTCAATCCACCGCTCTTAAACTAAGTACCTGCTTGTTATCCCTGTTCCGTATCGGTACAAAGCCCATAATCCCAGTTCCAAGTACGAGTATTGAGTAGGAATTGTACAACGACTAGGTAATTGAAATGAAAATATCATCGTATATTTAGTACTAGTAAGATTATTATTATTTGTGTCCGTCACAATATTTATCACCTGAACGTGTGCTAGAGCGTATTTGGTTAATTACGTAATGCTGTAACAAAAGCTTTATAAGAGCAAACATCTTAATAATAAAAATTAACATAGATTTGTCGTGAATAAATGTAGCTCTTAGCTCAGTTTGGTTCCGATATGCCGTATAGTATTATATATTTCGTAATCAAGGTAAATACTAATCCTTTACAAAGAGAAATACATAATATATTTAAAAATTTGTTTTTATTAAGATAACTAATTAATAATATTCTATTTACACGGTTGAAATTATGTCTATTATCAGTGAAATTTATCGAAGCATCCATTTGAATTGTTAGTGTTTGATAGTTTTGACGTTAGATTACTTTCTCTTACTATAGTTTGCCAATATTATAAAATTCAGACGATATCGTAGTAAATTCTTTTCTTTGAATAAATTAAATACTACCTATATAATAAGGTCTGTTATTGAGTAGATACGTCTAATATATTATATGGACATCTCATTCTAACCCAATATCTACAATTTCGTGTTCGAGTATAATAGGAGAGTTATTTGACAAATTTTCAGCCTCAAATACCTACTCAAAAATTGGTGTCAGCTCTTGAAATATACTACGACTATCGGCTCGCTCCGGCTTCGCCCGGATCTTTTTTTTTATTGCCTATGTCACTAGGGAATAGTGTAGCTTTCCAACAGTGAAAGAAATTTTCAAATCGGTCCAGTCATTTTGGAGCCTATTCAATCCAAACAAACAAACCTTCCCTCTTTATAATATTAATACAGATCAATGTAACATTTTCAAATTTTGCAAAGCTGATGTTTTTAGTTCCACCTGTTAAGCAATTTCCATTTATAAAGTGACTTTATCAGCAACCTACTCACATTTAGAGGCTTCTTTCTAACGAAGTAAGCTAAACAACAAACGTTTAAGAACCGTGATTCTAATAAAAACCATTCAACAGCCTTATCAACTTACAAGAAATGAGATTCAAATGTGTTTTTTCTCCCTTTCACTCTATTCGCGCAAAACTGGGATCAGAATGGGACAGAGACACCGACTTTGGATTTTCTAGTCTTTTAGAAATTTCTGAGTCTAAAAAGAGATAATATAAAATTTTAGCACGTTTCTAAATTGAAGCCGTTGGGTGTTCCAAATGGATATGGCGGTGGAAATCTGAGAGGATGAATGTAAATAGAGAAGTGTTCCGGGAAAAATGTTTGTAGTAAATTTAAAAGCTGTTTTTATTCGCTGAACTAGAAATAACCAAAATATAATTGAATAAAATTTTGTAATAACAGCAGTGGGAATTTGTGAGGATTCATACAATCCAGAAATGTTTTAGGAAAATACCTGTATATTTTTTTTGAGCAATCGTAAATTCAACAGACCGGCAAAAATACCGAATTATTTATTTTTTAACAAATAAACATGTTTTTATACAAAGTCGTACATTGATCAGCTATGCTCGATAATCTAAAACAAAAAAACAATTATAGATTTTAATCTGCTGGCCAAATAAAGCTAGTCTGATTTTTTTTTAAAGGACACTTTTAAACACGTGAACAAAACATGTCCATACAAAAACAAGCTCTGGATGGCTATCATAATATTTTGAATGGCCTTTTGAGTTATTTTCACCACAACCACCGCTAATTGGATGATCATTCAGAAAATACAAGCCATATGGTTATTATATCGCCCTGTCCTCCTTATTACATTGATGATTAATCAACATCTACATAAATGAAACAAATTTGGATCAGCTACTCATGAAAGGTTATTTTTTATGTAATTTGTTTAGGTATGTGTATAAACATAAGTCTACTTTTTACAACAAAACAAAAAAGGAGGGTAATGTGATTAGCTTAGCTTTTACCGACGACATAATAATATGTGATCTCGAAACCTTGAAATAATAAATACACGCAAATTAAAACAACAGTTTTAATTATAACTAATGTATAATCGAGCGTCAGAAATTATTATGTTATTTTACTTATACCTACCTAATAATTTCTGATGCCTTCGAGGTTATTATACATTTTAATGAAACAACTTAACGGATTTAACTTGCGTACAATAGTCAGCTCAGTCGTGCTACGAATATGGAATCTGTAAAGGCTCCGAAACATCAGCCAATAAAATTAAAATACGCGAGTTAAATTCGTTAAGTTGTTTAATTCCAATTATACCTACCTAGTTAAATAATATAGTTACACATCTGCTGGTTCTATTTTAGAAAGCTTCTGTATTATATTTTTTTATATTCATACGACGATAGCCTATTTCAATAGACACCTGCAAGGAATTGCAATTACTGCACCGGGTATAAACTGCACCTGGGCTCTTTGAATAAAACCACAAAGTATTAAAATTATGGAGAAGACCTTTTCGCTGTCAGGGCGTAAGTATTTTATTTTATTCGCTGACGTGTTATTTCTATCGGCCGATAGTGCGGTCGGGCTTATAATTAGTATGAAGATGTATGCAAGTCCGCATACTACAACGATTTACTACTACATATTATGCGACCCCCACCTTGGGGGCCCTCGGGTCGGTCAGGGCTAAAAACCCTAAACCCAACCCAAAAGGCTTAAGAGTCTCCTTCCAGGAGTCTTGCCACCCGTCCGGTTTTGCAGTGAAGGCCCATTAGCTGGCCAACTGCGCTTCAGTATTCAGTTCGAAGCTACATATTACAGCCCAACCCGACCAACTATCGGCCGATAGAAAGTCTGTGGTTTGCGGGGGCTCTCAGACGTACTTGAATTGCATGGTGAAACTAAAACAACTTTATTTTATAGATATGTAAGAAAGTTGTTTTAGTTAAACTATTTATATGTTAATAACGGCTGAACCGATTTGGCTGGAAATTTGTGGGGTAGCTTAGAACTAGGAGACAAACATAATTATGATACTTTTTACCCGTTCCCGCATTAAGTTAGCGCATAATCTTTCCTTTAGTCTAGCGCTAAAGCGAAGCGGCTTAAATCCGTTCATAGTTGTTTCATTCCAATGTGTAATAGCCGCGAAGGCAATAAAGATTATTATTTCATCTCCATTATTTTCCCTAGTATATATCACACTGGAATAGTTTCCGAGCTCAATTTACACTTGAACGTTGAGAATCTCTTTACCAACTTAACAATATTGTATAAAATTACCGGTAAATTGTACTGTGATTACAAAGGAATCCATTTTGGTACTTTTTAACAATGTAAATGTGCCAGCAGAGAATATTTTGAAATTTTGGTTTATAAATTGATATTAGATGTGACAATGTGCGTGACAGAGGCATATTAGAAGGGAAGATAGACCACTCACAGCCGCGAATGATGATGACATTCACTCAGATCACTCGAGTTCCTTTGCACTTAATACCACTCCAAGAAACTTTCACGGGCTAGGATTTCGGTAGCCACTCGCGACACAACGATATAGTAATTCCTACAAGAGAACTTGGTGCTGACGAAGGTGCGCGCGCGCCATCGATAGGTCGTTATTCAACTGCAAGCGAAGGAAAAAAGGTGAGGGTAGTTGGGATAAAAAATTATACTGTAAAATAGTGTCAATCTTACCACTACTTATACCATTGAAACAATTGAAATGGAACCATAGTTTATTATAACCGAATGAGTGAGTGGATAAAAAGGGGGGTGGTAAAAATTAAGAAAATATATATTTCCGTTCTCCGGCCCGAAAGCGCCAACTTTGTGGCCGCTGCGCTAAATAAAATTGCCGCTTTCTGGCTTCGTCGAACAGAAAAATAGTATACTGACCGCGGCCAGTAAAATAAAAAAGCCTCAGATCACATTATTATCAACCTCAGCTTCGCCTCGGACGACAATTACATGTGATCTGGGACATTTTTTATTTTACTGGCCTTGGTGCGTAATGTACTATTAGATTTATCATTATCATTATTTTAGACACTGACTATATAATATGAATTAGGCGGATTGATACCCTATCCTGATTCGCCTTAAATTTCATACTAATTATGCCTAAATTTATGGGAACACTTTTGTGTGCCCAATCATATCTACTTGTTCCATCATCAATGTAATTAAGCTCGTGTTTGTTGTCTGTAAAATCGATTCCAGAGAATACACGAGTAATTTAAACTTTTAATGTGAGTTTAAAGCACAGTTCAAAACAAAACAACATTATAATGCTCTTTGAAACTCTTAGAAGTTTCTAAGGGTAATGTGAGACAGGTATACCCAGAAAGTGATATGAGAGAGTGAGGCAGAAGATCAAACTTAAGAATGTTCATTTAATGTACGGGATCGTGTAAACAAGGGTGCATTATGATTTTGCAAAGATATGAAAATTTGGATCGATAAGCGTTCGTTGGTCGCGATTGGTATGTTTGACGCAAAGCCGCAAAACTGCGACAAAGATACCAATTTTTCTATACCAACGTTTTTTTCGTGATCAAGGTTTTGTTGTAGGTACATTAGGACAACAGTCAGAAGGTTGCCGATGATCTCAGTACCATTTATATAATAAAAAAAATAGTTTCTGTTTTCTTTTAATAGTAGATTTCACATTTTTCTTTATTTATCTCTTTTGAGAAATTAATGCCGTGCTAACCTTGTGCATCCTCAGAATTGAACAAAATTTGTTAATGACAGTTAGCCAGAGTTATTTTCACGTGAAATTTATAGCTTAGTTACGTAATTACTCGACTTTAATTAGAAGCTGTGGTTATATAAACTCATATAATTAGAACGAAAATAAACAAATTTTCATATGCGAATTTAAATTGCAATTTTCATTAATTTAACACCTACACCATTTTAATGTAATACACATTTAGTCACTCCTCTGTACACAGAATTATCATTTTTACTTCTTTACAATAAGGTCTAAATTCCAATGGCACGGAGGCACATAAAAGATAAGCCTATTATCACGTACGACATTTGAAAGGAGGTGAATTCTCGATCGGATTTCCTCTTGAAGTTAGGGAGGTAGTGGCATTTAAATGATAGTATTTGTACATAATATATTCCTGTTTTATAGAGTATTTTAATGTCGGAATGAAATAACTATAATGGATTAAACTCGCGTATTTTATTTAGACAATTGTCAGCTCAGTCGTGATACGATTATGGGAACTGTAAAGTCAAAACGTTAGCCAATAATATAAAATACGCCAGTTAAATCCGTTACTAAAAATTTCATCAATTTCATCAGAAATTATTATAAACTAGCGGCCCGCCCCGGCTTCGCCCGGATCCCTTTTTTTTATAGCCTATCACTCGGGAATAGTGTAGCTTTCCAACAGTGAAAGATTTTTTCAAATCGGTCGTCATTTAGAAGCTTATTCAATCCAAACAAACAAACCTTCTTTATAATAGTAGTATAGATAGGTAGTTATTTTTTTGCCACTGCCACTCGTATCATGAAACGAGTAATGCGACCAATAGAAGCTGGCGCGTAGCATTTTCTTCGGCTCTTATTCTGACATTTTTAAGCCGTTTATTTGAATCGAGAAAATGTTTTTGGCGCGGTTTTAGGGTTTTCTCGTCGGAAAAATGGCAATCAATTTTAATGATATAACCGAAAGGCTTAGCTTAGCGACCGCTCTGAAGGGTAGGAAAACGACACATTTTTCCCAAAACTTGGGATTTGGTGTCGTCAGACAAACATCGACCGTTTTTTATTTGGTTTTAAAAAAGAAATATACCAATGAATACACTTATTTATTGGGATATTTATTTTTTCTTTTTAGATACCTATAGATTGGTAATCTTTTCAACAAGGCTATTCAGGGCTGCTGGACTTATTTTCATGTTTTTGTTTTGTTGTAATTTTCTCCTTCCCGAATAATAAAATGTTCATGGGTTTATATGTGTCAGATTTACTGTTCCCCCGAGTATACCTAACCTAACAGGCAGGACGACGTCTGCCGGAACAGAGTTACCCGTAAATATAAATTATCGGTAAACAAATGAATTTTATTCGATGGTATGCCGTAAATTGCATGTGTGCATTGATATATTCGGTGGTCCAGCCGATCTGATAACGTCGAAGTGACATAAGATCAAAGCGCCGTCCGGTCCGTGCGGCCGCCATGTGAGTATGTTAAAAAAAAGTTATTTTTAGGAGAGGCGAAAAACATGTCCATATGCATGTAGGAGTTTTCTGTTTAGGCTTTTTATAATGAAGCTAGAAGAGTTACTTGAATGTGTTTTATCGGTAGGTAGATTTTGCTGTAAGGAATTTGATGGGTGTGCATAACTCAAACCTTCAGGTTTTTGAGTTAGTTCTTTTTAGATCTAGGTATGTGATATGTACCGTATGTACGTACAATTCTCGACAAAGTATATAAGTACCCACGCTGTTCAAAGTATTTGTTAGAATGTGTCTCACCCACGCAGTCCCAAAGCCCGGTAGAAAAAAATAACCTTTTCAAATTATTGAATTGTCAAACGTCAAATAAACTGTGCTATTAGAATTAATAAAAACGTGAAACAAGTCGGTTATGTCGGAATTTTAACCCGAGGCGTACAGGGTTTTCAAATAAGTTATTGTTAACATTTTTCTTACGAACACTGTAAAAGACGTAAATGTTACGAAATGTGTATCTTTTAGTCTGGTGGCTTAAGTTACAAGAAGTCATTCGAAAATGCTGGTTAAATAAATCACTTATAATATCTAATGCCTACCTATAATAATAAAACATATATTATTATGGTTTTTTAATTGAGACAGACTAAGTCTGTGTAAAGAACTATTTAATGTGCAAATTTCCGATGCTTTCTCGGTTATTACACTTTTAAATAAAACAACTATAAGCATCGACTACCAGTGTCCATAGAACATCTCTTTAGAATCAAAACGTCAGTATAAAAGTAAGTAATTGTTTTATTTATTTTTATAAACGGTAAATAATTTCACAGTCAATGATTGGTTAATCATAACCATTGAATAGTAACTAAGGTAGTATGTAGGTACCTGTACGTGTTTAATAATAAAATCAATCTTAATTAAGTATAATAATATTTAAATAACAAAATTGAGTTTTGAAAGTAATACAAATTTAGGCGGATTCAACTCGCGTATATTGATTTTTTGCTTAAAGAGTGAGATCCATGTCATTCCAGACGGACGTGATTTTAGGAAAGATTATTTTGTTAAGATTGGTACTTAGTTTATAATAAACGTAGAAACGAAGCTGAAAGTGGGACCTATATAGCAAGTCGATTTATTCACAGTAAATTTAATATTATTTAATAAAATTTCTTTATTATTTTAATATCTCATTGCAGCTTGGACCACTCTTAGAATAACACGGGCAATATAACAGGGGTTTCTGTTCCTTGTATTTATTATCACAATTTGTCGTCGTCCGAGACGCCACATCTTCAAGAGAGCGTAAACTGTAACCGTACGTGGTTATTAATAAAGATATGTTCAGATTTATTATTTCAATTTAAACGCCCACTCTAGAAACCAGTGTTGTCTATAACTAAGGTTGCCAACTGTCTCAAAAGAGAAAAAACGAGTTGATTCCAAGTCTTCAGAGAATACGAATGGCGTCTGTTTTTACGGAATTTCTGTCTAATGGAACTTAAGGTCAATTGTAGGGTAGTATTGAAACGGGAAGTCTGTTGCATTTATTGTAAGTAGCACAAAATTTAGATACTTATTTTTCGACAGAAGAACAGAAGGTTCCTGCGGATAGGTCCGACTCGTGTCGGGTGTCGAGTGCAAGACTTCGACCCCGCTGGCGGGGCCGCTGTAACACTATCGAGTTGACTAGGTGTGAGTGAGGCCGCATGCCGTGCGGCAGCTTCCCCAGCTGTATGGGGTGGAGAGAAAAATGATTTTATACTATATTAATTAGGTGATTTCGTTAAGCATAGCTTGGCTTCAGTATCGAAGACTGCGTAGGTACTCCAGATTAAACTCAACACATAGGACTACAGAGTACGATACCGCTATGGTCCTACGTGATCCTAGCTAAATCGACATTGAATTATATCAAAAATTAAGCAGATCAAGATAACGCTTGAGCAACATGCATTTGAAAACTTGCTAAGAACTACGTATGTACATAAATTAACATGTTTACTTATAATATGGAAAATCACCCCTTTATTATGTTTACTGTGATCAACGTGCGTAAGTTCTCACGCTTGCTTGATACTTCCTCTCTCCACCTTCACAAATCGCAAAAGGGGTGTGAAACTTGATACAAGATAATGATTCCATCAAATATCCATCATTATGTTATACTGGGCGTTCTTCTTTGTTTGACAACGTCCCACAATGTTAAGACAAATGTTTCGCAAATTCAAATCATAGGTTGGCAGCCCTATTTGCAACCATAGACTAGCATTCTCCATTCACTATTGCAAATGAGGCCGTACTTACAGGAGACTTAAATGTCACAAAAATGACTCCTTAGCGTAGTTTTTGTTTAAGTTACCTAGATAAAGTAGACCACAACGAGTAAACCTTTTGAGAACTTTATAAATCCCATATTCGTATCAGACTTTGCTGTCAATATTATAGCGTATTATATTTTGTTTCAATAAAAATCTTGAAGCAGCTTTTTGTATTGGTCAAGACTCTTAAAATAGTAATTAAGTTAGGTAGGTAATGCAAAAACAAAAGATCGTTATATAAATTATCCTTAATACTCAACAATGATATCTCTAGTTTATATAACTGATGTTTTCGTTACAGGCTTTATAATAATATACCTACTCTATTTCAAAAAGTTTCTTAGAGAATAGATACTTAACTGGAGTCAGCTTCGACAGACGTTCCCCTCTGCCAAGGTATAAGATAAATTATCTAACGCGTTTGTAAAAACTGTTTTCAAACAGGTCACTTTGACAGTGTCACAATCGATATCGAAGAGAAAAGAGCTCCCGAAAAATGTCTTCCTGCGCTAAAATAAATTGCAAAAATCTATCCACTGTATCAGATATACAAAAAAACAGTATTTCCTTTCATCTGCAGATATTTTTTTTGTTCGTTAATTGTTATTTTTCAAATAATTATTTTCTCATTCACCACGCGAGAAGCATCGATTTACGCATCGATTACGTTTTTATTCGATTAAAATCGTTTAAAAATTATTATGATAGTCTATGGTCAACAAAGAGGAATGACACACATGTATAAAAATTTTGCAGAGTAGTGTATCCGATACTAGGCGTTAAGTCCTTAAAGTTAAAAGCGATAATAGCATCCATGATCAAAATACGGTTAGAGATGTACTTACTGGGCAATATCAATGTCGATGAATTTACAGTACAGATGATAAGAAGTACGCGTATATTTCAGTATATCAGGTATTATTTTATTAAAATATTTTATTTCTTTATTCGAATTTCAAATGGTTTAAGCGCACCAGCAGCTTGGGATTCGGTTGTCTACTTTGTAATTTTTTTTTTAATTATGGTTGTTGATATTGTTATCTCTCCAGCTCAGCTGTAATAGACATTTGCCTGTTTTTTCATGTTAAACATAGTGGGTAATCGTAATTGTTTAAGCATTATTATTAAAAGAAAATAACTTGTTTATTGAACTACGTAGTAACTAATGTTCATTTCTATAATAGTACGAATTAAAAGAAGTAAATACATTATTATGTATGAAGTTAAAATATTTATATTAAAATATAAATTGGTTGATCCGCCATTTTGTGTCAAATATAGATAAATGTATCGACAGCCACTTAATGAAGCACTATGTAATCGGTTCAGTTTGGCTACTAATACATTTAAAACTTGTGTACGGATACGACATTTATAGTCTTGTTTTTGCTAGTGTGAATAAATTCCGCCTAGTGTTGACAGTTTCTATTAGTATGCGTGTGTAACGATGAGAATTATTTTTACATCAGTGTGCAGTTTTTTGAATGTGTTCCTACCTCGTCCCCCGCTAAAAGTGGCTAAAAATTTTGTATGACGAATAGTGTCGAAGCGTACTCCAGTTGATATATTCTCTAAGAAAAGTTTCTATTAGCATAAAGTTGTCTGTGGACATAGCTCTGTCTTGTCTATGCCAAGATGGCGACCTAATCATGGCCGCCAACTTGTTAGTCTTCAATAATTTGCCTTCTAGCATATGTACAACTTCACTACACAGCTGCTGCTGTGTCAAGCTTTGGGTTGATTTTAGATCTAAGTTGACGTTTATGTAACTAAAAGGGATAACAAGGCTTTAGATGTTATGAAAGATACTTTAGGTATATAACGGAAAATTCGTTCTGTCAAAATATCGTAAGTGATTACAATACCTACGCTTTTTATATTTTCTTACCAAAGAAAGTAGTAATTGCTAAAATGGTTTTAAGTCAAATATCTCACTTACTCATTTTCGACTTTATAACTATCAGTTTCTCATGTAAGTGAAATGTAATTTCTTATGAGAACAAATGTCTTTGAACTGAAAAGAAATGTATGAAAAGAAATGTATGTATGTATAAGCTCGAACTATTAAAAATTACTTTTTCGATTACGTATATTAATTTAAATACAACTAGCGGATAACTTGATATCATTATCGAAACTATATATTGGAATGAAACAACTATTAACGGATTTAACTCGCGTATTTTTATTTTATTTTATTTGCTGACGTTTCGGATTCTTTACAGTTTCCATAATCGTAGCACGACTGAGCTGACAATAGTCTAACGCTAAAGTGATTTATACAGTTATGCAAACTACCAAAACTAACAATTAAATCCGTTAATAGTTGTTTCATTCCAATGTGTAATAACCGCAAAGGCATCAGAAATTATAATGTTAATATTATTAACGAAAATAAAATAAACGAAGTACCTGCTCATATAAAACATAATTCAATATTCTCTTGAAGCTACACTCTGTCCTAATTTAACTTTTTCAATATAAATTATCTAACCAAATAGCCTATTTATTAAAGCAAAATCTACCATCAAAAACAAACTTTTCCTCTTCATTACGTCACAAGATAATAGTGAATTATGACGTCATAAAAGGGATGCCATACCGCAACGAATTTCAAATTAAAATAGATGGCAGGAGTTCTAAGTCATTACATTTGCATTGTAAATTGCTTTTTACAACTCAATAGGGGGAGTATCTCCCGTCAATATTTTACTACATGCTTATTAAGTTAATGTGTCCGTAACATGATCGTAAAGTATATCTCAGCGTAGACACGGCAATAAACTGTAAATAAATGAAAAAGTATATTAACTTAATAACTCTTTACTTATCATTTTAAAGGCTTCCTAGCAGGCTAACCAAAGTGTAAAAAGATGGGCTATGTATATTACCTACTGAAACTTTCTTTTGTTCATCTGTATCATGAACCGTAATAGTTAGCTAGTTGAAATTATGACAGACTAGCTTGTGCCGACGACTGCGTCTGTGTATAATTAGTAATTACCCTTTTTCGCAATGAAAATTAGCCTATGTCCTTTCTCAGGCTCTAGACTATCTGTATACTAAATTTCATTTAAAACGGTTCGAAAGAGTTACTTTCGCATTTATAATATAAGTTCAAACTCAAACTCAAATAATCATTTATTCAGGCTAGGCTCTTATAGGCACTTATGAATGTCAACGTTAAAATTAATATTCTTTTTCGATTCAGCAAAAAAAACCTCTTGAGAAGAATCGAGAAGAAACTCAATGAGGTATCATTTTTTCAAAATATTACAATTTTACTTATAAATTATGTACAAATTACAATATACTATATACTGGAGATGTATAAGGTCTCCAAATGTTAGTTAGGGTTAGAATAATGTATTTCTGTTGCCATTATAATATTAAGAAATACTAAAAAACAGAATCAAATGATTATTTGCGAGGCAACAAACGTCTTTTTCTCCTATTATCTAGAACTAGCTGTGCCCGCGACTTCGTCCCCGTGGAATTCTTCATATAGGTTTCATATTTTCCCCGTTTTTTACACATTTTCCACTGTTTTTTCGCTCCTATTGGTCGCAGCGTGATGTTATATAGCCTAAAGCCTTCCTCGATAAATGGTCTATCCAACAAAAAAAGATTTTTTCAAATCGAACCAGTAGTTCCTGAGCGCGTTCAAACAAACAAACTCTTTAGCTTTATAATATTAGTATAGATTAAATGTTCAGTTTTATTAAATATCTATAGCAAGAAATAATAATTTCAAAGTATTTTGTTTGTCCCAAGGTGCAGACTTCTTAATAAAACATTTTCGTAAGTCACAAATAGCATAAGAAATTATAAAGCAATGAATCCAAACAAGGTTCAACTTGGCAGACGTTTAAAAACTAAGTAGTCCGCTTGACAGTTATATGAGTCGTACCCAGTAGCACAATCGGAGTTGCTGACTGTCATAAATTTCTGTCAAGTGAAGATCAGCTGTTAATTGTTCCACCAATCACAGACCTAGAACGAGGTTCAGCTATCATGTTCCACCAATCACAGATTGTGGCTTGTCTCTCTTTGCTGAAACATGACAAGTATAAATGGAAACACCTCTTAATTATTTTCTGGTATATTAAAATACTACCTGCCACCTTTAACCTGGTCAGATTAAAATCAGTACTTAGGTAAAGCATCGAAAAACGCAATGCGATAGGAAATTTCACCCTTTTGACTGATAAAACAACTAAAAAGTTGATATCTCCATATCAACTTTACGACTTGACAGAGACACATACTTTTACATTTAAAATAGTTTGAATTAAAACAAAGATAGTTACCTATTAATTTAACGTAGGCATCTTATTTCATCTTATTAAGATAGACGGAAACTCCTAGATTCTAGACACCTACGTTTAATTTTACTTAAGTTGCTGTAGTAGAATGTACAAGAAAACTATAATTGCATCGCTTGGTATTTAATTGCAGGTGGCACCGAGAGTTTTATGAGGTCTTTATATACCCATTGAGGTCAAGTCTACAGACGTACGACGTCTAAACGTGTTTTATTTATTACCTATTTCATATAAATTATGTTATAATATTCGACTGCAGCTGAAAAAATTACTTTAATACTCAAATTTTATTTCAATTTTGCAATTAGGTATATAGTCATTTACTACACTGCCTATAACTTATTTGGCGACAGTCACAACTTGAAGATTTAGGTACCCTTGGGAGGTTTTTGTTTGACCGCAAATTTGCAAAAGTTAAGGGCAAGTTTTGGCGTCAAAATTATTATCGCAAAGTAAGAGCAAATGATTCATAAGAATAAAACACAAGTTTCTGTTTGTTGGTGAAACAAAAACAAAAAGTTAACAAATTAATTAGACTAATAATTAAGTGAAAAAATAGGTAAAGCTAAAGACACACTTTCAACTATCAAAATTGTCGTCTGATTCCTTCAAAAGAAGTAATTGATTGGGATTTATATCATTTCGCGTAAAACAATCTCACCGAGAACACTCACTTTTTTACTAACACTAAAATTTTGACAGCTTTTTTATTCGGACCAAATAAAAGATGCAGTTATATCGCTTCTTACGCGTAGTAGATAAAGTATATTTTCCCTGTATTGCATTGCATACTTATCATTGTGAATTCCTATTTACGATTGAGTCTTGCATTTCGAGAATTGACCACAGTTAAATCTAAATTAAATACCTACTTAAGTAAATTAAAAATTTCAAAGTTTACATTGTAATAGTACTTACTCGTATTTTAGCGCCTTTTATCATAGCCGAAATATAAATAATAATATGTCGGAGTGTCATGAAAGTTTCGCATCCATCTTAACTGATTGCCTGATTATATATAGTAATACTAGCTTTTGCCCGCGACTTCGTCCGCGTAATTTTTAACCCCGTTATGGGGTAAACTTCATTAGAATACGGATCTATATCTGAATCTCTAACGTTTTTTAACCTATTATTGATTTCCCTAACGTTTTATGTCATAATGATTATTAACTAACACTCTTATGACCTATCTTTTGTTTTCCTAACATCATATGGATGTTTTTTTTTCCACATAATGTTTTATTTCCTTAACGTATTTCCCACTTACCATATTAATTATTCATCCTAATTCTATTCGGTTTTGGCGCCTCGCCGGCCGCTGCCACGGCAAGCTCGCTTCGCTCGCTCGGCATTCGCGCTGTACGGTCGCAGTTCAATTATTAGTATACTGACAAAACCTGGTTTGTTAACGTTATGTCGTAAATATACTTTCATTAAAAGTACTGATTCTGACGCTTCGCCGGCCGCTGTCGCGGCATGCTCGCTTCGCTCGCTTGGATAGCAAGCTGGACGGTCTCAGTTCTACCTAACACTCCTCCTCGCTTCGCTCGTCGTCGTTCCTAAAGGAGTCTTTCATTTGCCGCTGCCGTGGCGCGCTAGCTTCGCTCGCTCGGCTTTCGCGCTGTAGGGTCGCAGTTGAATTAATAAGTATACTGACAAAACCTGGTTTGTTAACGTTATGTCGTAAATATACTATCATTAAAAGTACCGATTCTGACGCTTCGCCGGCCGCTGCCGCGGCATGCTCGCTTCGCTCGCTTGGATCGCGTGCTGGACGATCAGGATTCTACCTAACACTCCTCCTCGCTTCGCTCGTCGTCGTACCTAAAGGAGACCTTCGTTTTCCGCTGCCGCGGCACGCTCGCTTCGCTCGCTCGGCTAGTGCATTGTGGGGTCGCAGTTCAATTAATTAGTATATTATTAGTATACTGACAAAACCTGGTTTGTTAATGTTATGTCGTAAATATACTTTTATTAAAAGTACCGGATCTGACGCTTCGCCGGCCGCTGCCTAACACTTCCCTTATATTCGTAATAAATGGAGCTAACAATATTTAGATTAACATGTACAATATGCAAACTAAGTACATAAGTACTTACCTATCTTACTTTCGAAATTGCATAATTTATACAGCTACCACTGAGTTCAACATTTTTTTTTTAATCGGACAAAGTTTTTAAAGAAATCATACACGTGAGGTTTAGCTGGCTATTTATTTAAGGATTGATTACCACACTTATTACAAAGATCTAACAAAACAACAAAACAATTTTACAATTCAATTCAATCCTACAAAATAAAACCTTATACCGATTATATACAATATAAGTGGTGTTACGAAATAAAACATTTCCCAGTTTGCCTCATTGCCTACAATGAGATACTCTCGCAAAGCATACTTCTTATAAGCTCACTCGGTCTTGAGGATATGTTCAGGGTCATTTTCTCAGTCAGGAGCTCGCGCGAGCTTGGTTTACCTCCGTCTCGTCCCATTCCGTCACCTCTGTTATCACGGCTTTTTTATATATGTCAGCTTTGGTCGCGAAGAACACTTCTATTTCTCTGCGTAATGACACCAGTTTCCCCTCGCAAGTTAAACGGGGTCTGCTTACTCAGGAATATTATTAAATAGTCCTCATTACACGATCCACGGGATATTACATAATAATGCCATTTTCGTTACCACTGAAGAAATCATACACGTAACAGTTTGGGTATTTATTTAATGTCAGGAATGACATTAGCAACCGTTGCTATGCATACCTACTTATTTATACTTTTTAAATATGTGTCAAAATCAAAAGCACTAAGTAGTATTCATATCAATTTGGAAGAAAATCTCCCTTTTAACCCCATTAGGGGGTGAATTTCAATAAAATACGAAACACGTACTCCATCAATTCTGTTAAAGAATGTTTATGTAAAATTTGAAATAGATCGGACCAAGGAATCACGTTGTTGCATACAAACTTTGCACCCCATTTTTAACCCCTTAGGGATAGAATTTCGGAATATAATATAGCCTATGTCCTTTCCCAGGCTCCAGACTTTCTTTGTACCAAATTTCATCAAAATCCGTTCAGCCGTTTAGGAGTGAAAGAGCAACAGACAGACAGACAGACAGACAGACAGACAGACAGAGTTACTAACGCATTTATAATATTAGTAGGGATTAGTAGGGATATACATATTATATTATTTAACAAGTAAATACTTAATTATTCACAACTTCAATTTAGTGTTAGCCTATTTTAAAAACGTCATAAATATAATAGGTACCTACGCGAGTTAAATCCGTTTACAGTTGTTTCAACCGAAAGTAAATGCTTATGATAAATGTAATATGGTAACTATGAGGTAACCCTATGATATTTAATATAACACATGCCCCAATAACTCTGGTAGTTGTATAATTGGATACGCATTCCGTACATTTACATTTCTTGTTAACTAGGGTTCCACTAACGAAGAACATTTTGAGATGGGCCTTCTAAGCCATATCCCTATAATGAGCTTAGGCAAACTGCAAAACTCACTTAATTATATTTCAAATAATGTTCAATTTTATTTAACTAGCGGTTCCGACAGACGTCGTCCTGTCCTTTAGATTGTTACCTACGTGTAAGATCGTATCAGTCTTCAATCTCATACCAAAGTCCAAAGACTCCAGGCAGACTTTTTGTTAAAATAAAAATTTTAAATTATATTTATATTTGACACATAAAAAAGACCTAAGACATAAGACAAAAGGTCATAATATATGTTCAAGTAAGTAGGTACCTATATTATACCAATTGGTACCTGTTTTATCTATACTAATATAATAAAGAGGAAAAGTTTGTTTGTTTGGATTGAATAGCCTCCTAAACTACTGGACCGGTTCGAAAAATTCTTTAACTGTTGGGAAGCTTCGCTATTCCCGTGTGACAAAGGCTATAAGAAAAGGGATCCGTGCGAATCCGAGGCGGACAGCTAGTTTTATAGAAGCAACAAACATACACATTCACACACTCACAAAATTTTGCCTTTATAATATTAGTTACATAATCCACTACGTAAACTAGATTTACGGGGTAAAGATTATAGTGAAAAAGGGTCAGCATTTATACCCTTTGTCACTATGACCGTAAGAAGGACGTATGTCCTTTACACTTACAACCTTTTTCACTGGAACCCCAGAAATATACAAAGGAAATTAAGTACATTTATTAAAAGTGTTATCTGACATGGCCTAGGATTAACCTAACTTTATAAAGTAACCTAGCTTAACAAAAGACACATGGTCGTAGTTTCGCAACAAATTGCTGCTATAAATAACGCAACAAACTCTGTTTTACAGTTTAGCTGGACGAATACGTTTTATAATTGAAAGACGTTTTATCTCAACCTTTACGTAAAAAAGGGTAGTAAGTATTTGAATTAGTAAACATTTTAAAATAGGAGCTAAGAGACTTTTGTTTACTTTACTGGTGAAATGTTGCCCCGCTTTGAAGGCAGGATGAGTGCGTGCAACCTTGGAATTATACTACTATTGTTATATTTATTTGACAAATTATGACACTTATATATCTACTAAGGCTCTTCTAGTGCTAATCTCGGACGTGCCAATTGTGTTCAGAACGGAATGTTGTGATAAAATAGCTATATCAATCTATAGGTAGGTATATCATATAAAAGGAAAAGCTGACTTAATGACTAATATCAACGCAGGACTAAACTATAAAGGATACTTTGAAATTTTGCACAGTTCCATTTTGAAAACTCTCCTCTAAGGAGGTAAACGGAGGGGTAAAAAGTTTAAAAAGGGAATATTAAAAATGGAAAATACGTACGTAATCGAGGAAATAGCTATTAACTGGAAATCAGTAAGTACCTAAAGGATATTAAAAAACTGATTAATCAAATAAAAATAATTAATAAAGGTAAGAGTACAAAAGGCCAGACGCCCTTAGAAGAGACAATAAAATGGAGGAAATTCGTCCCTTTTCGATAAAACAAGGAAGTTGAATATTACGAAAAATTTTAAACCTAAAATGAATTAATTTAATAATATGAATCAACTTGTTTGGTAACGGTATATAATCTACCACTAAACAGTGGCTTTTTTTTATAAAAAATACTTGACTCACTTTGACTTATAAAAAAATGGGTTTTACCAAAAAAAAGACGATTTCACCTGTCTAAAAAGGTATAAGGTGTTTTGACGTATGTATTATATATTTTATTTACAACATAAAAAGTTTAGTATCCACGCATACGATTTAATTTCGCTTTACACATAAAATATCTACCCTTTACTATGCTTTTCCTGTAAAGCCTCACGGCTTTGTAACAGTCACGCGCGGCCTCACTATAAATCACGTAATATTTAAATAATGCGGGAAAATTTGGCGTTATCTTATCATTTACTTTCTTTTAACTACAACTTTGTGACGTATTACAATCCCGGTAACCCTACATCTATTTAATAAAGTCTTAAATGCAAGTACCCATTTTTGTAGCAGATGATGATCGTTTAACAAGCTACAAATAGAAACACAGTTTATTAAAGAAATAAATCATCCACCTGGCCCCGATTTTACCAACGCAACGCGACAACTGTCGGTGACAACTGAAAATTATAATCAACAAGCTGCCTGTCCCGGCTTTGCATGGGTGCCATTGTACAAACATTGTCCTAACATAGACAAACACAACATGAAATGAATTAAATTTGGTGCAGTCGGGAAGTTATGCGCGTATAGGTACATAGGTAATATTATCGGTGATTCATTATCCCTACTAATATTATAATAAATGCGAAAGTAACTCTGTCTGTCTGTTACGCTTTCACGCTAAAACTACTGGACCGATTTAAATTAAATTTGGCACAAAGAAAGTCTGAAGCCTGAGAAAGGACATAGGCTACTTTTTAACCGACTGCAAAAAAGGAGGAGTTCCACGCGGACGAAGTCGCGGGCAGAAGCTAGTTATTTATATAGATAGAAGATAGTACATTGTAATTATATCATTTAGGTACTAGAAAAGCTGCGTATACATTATAGTTACAAAATATGCCCTTAAAACCTTTTGAGGAAGATAAATATATCCACAAATTAGAATGACAACCACTTTGAGCTTTTGTTTATGTCATTTTGAGGTTCAGAATAATTCAGAACCTTTGTAAACCCAAATATGTCATATCTCACTTAAGTGATGAAAACATGCGAATTCACATAATACGAAAATGGACACCTTTTATACATACTCTACCTGTAACACAAACAAACAAAATTCAACCACAATTCCAAAGACATAGAGTCGAAACTTAGTTAATACAATCGACTGATTAGGACCTTTAGTTGTTCAAATACGAAGTGGACATTTGAGTAGACGTTTTGATTTTGGAATTGGAAACGTCTCAGTATTATGTAAGGTTAAAAGTTCAATGTGTTTTTAAATGGTAGTTATGCTCTTTTAAATATAAGCTGCCCGGTTTACGTTCAAATTTGACACAACCCGCAGGCGGCGGGATAAACGTGCTAAATTTGTTGTAATCGCCTATTTTAACGATTGCTAACGTGAACTTTTAAAAGGGGTTTTGGGAGAAAAATGGCGTTAATTTGGAGGTCTTTTTTTAAAATGGTCGTGATTTTATTGCGAGTCCTAGTAATAAATTAAGGATTACAATAGACTTTTTATGTAATATTAAAGCACATTAAAACATTAAAAACAGCGCACAAAGGGGGGTCGCAAGTCAAAAATCCGCTGGACGCGTTAATATAAAATGAGGCCTTACTAATAACGAAAAGTGTGAAATAACTAAAGGCAGAAGAAGTTGTTACTTTTTTATTCGTAGCGTTACATCGTAGCCGTGCTACGCCGTAGCAAGCTACAGACTGAATATAAATCTCAGTGTTGGCAAAAAAATACAAATTGATCTTCGTAGACCGAAGAGGTGGAATCCGCTACAAACATTCTCTTCACTACATAGCGGAAAGTCGGGATCGGCTACGAGCGTAGCGCACCTCACCGCACCTCACCTCATTACTGCACGTGTTAAACCAATTTTATTAAGTACTTCATAATAATAATTATTATGAAAATAGTTACTAATACCTTGGTTATGTAATTATTGACTTTTAGATTAATTTCCTTTATTATATAATCAAAATGTAGCCTCCTTTTCAACGTAATTAAATAATAGTGGATTATGTACGTATGTTAATTATTAAACAGATATTATTAGATGTCATTGGGTGTAGTAAGTATAGTAAAATAAGTAATAGTATATGTTTTTGTGAATGTTAAGATGTACGAAATGCTCAAATTATTTATTTCGCTTTGAGAGAAACTCGTAAAAAAAACGTAAAAAAGTAGTTTCTCTAAATGTATTAAAAGTAAATTGTAAGGGTCAAAGGCAACGTATGAAAGAAGTCCGCCCTGAGGGGATCCGAATATTTTTAATACATTAAATTACGCTTAATGAGTCCTTTTAAAATGGACGTAAATAAATGGAAATGTAAAGAGAATGTTTATCCCCTTATATATTATATAAATACGAGGGAACCTCACACACACACACACACAGAGGCGCCATTTTTCAATAAGAGTAGAATACGGGTTGACTTTTCACTATGAGAAAAATATTTTAATATAATGATGGATTGCAGAACCATGGCGCCTAGATACAGGATTTAGGATAATATACCTAATATTATTACCTATTAATAACCACCTCTTATTTTTGAGTCACATCTTAAGTATAAGTAGGCTATTATTGTAATTTTAAAAATATACAATAATAGGTTGACCTCCTTTTTTATTATTTTTATTTTGATAAAACTGTTGAATACTTTGTATTACAACTCAAAATAATAATTCCAAATATGAAAATTTTAATATCATGGGCTTCAAAGTCAAATTATATAGTTCATCCCTACTAATATTATAAATGCGAAAGTAACTCTGTCTGTCTGTCTGTTACCCGTTCGAAATTCAAATTAGGTAACTTTAGTTAGACAACGACAACGACAACGAACCATCCTTGGACTTCAACGAACATTTAAAAAAAAAATTGGCCAAATTGGTCCAGGCGGTTGTCGAGTTATGCGCTTACCAACACAGTCATTTTGCGATTCATTTTTATATAATATAAGATTATTAAATAATTCAAAATTCAAAACATATTACGAAAACTATTTCAAACGTATTTCTACTGCATTTTGCTACGGTATTGTTTTAATTTGATACCTTACTTCCAAACAAAGCTTACAAAATTAATGAATATGAACAATACCATGTTAATTAAGCAAGCATTTGGCGTAAGCTAATTACGGATTAATTAGTTCATACCGTAAAATGGGGTTACTTTGAGTCCTGGGGTTACTTTGATAAAAACTTCTTTTCTTACTAAAACTGGGACTAGTACTATTTCTGAACGCATTTATTACATTTTTATTTTACATTTAGCAGCATCGATAGACACTACAACCATGTGAATTATTGTAGCGCGATCGTGCTTCTGGTATGATAGTAAAAAAATAAAAAACATAAGAAGTTGTTTTTGGTTATTTTCATACCATGAATAACTTCTAAAGTAGTCGTTAAACTATAGCAAAAACATATTTTTTACTAATTTTGCTATATCAGAAATGTATCAATCTATAATAATCAATTTCATCAAAAACGATAACCTTTATGACTATTTTATTTTGGCGGTATTTTCGGCTAGGGGTGTCTCTGATCACTACTACGGGGCTACATTGATCAACTGATCTGTATCATTTCGTACTAGTAAAATGTGTTAACCCTTTCAATTATCTACTTAAAATAGGCTGATCGATCATTTATACTTCATTGGTAATAAGACCTGACCATAATTATTAGTTAAAATTGACTGAAACCATTCTGAAAAATAAATAAAATAATTTCTATAAATATACTGTGTAAAATTATCAAATAATGCTATTTAAGTATAATATATAGCAAAATAGCACAGCACAAGCATAAGAGATAGAAGTTAAGGGCATACGAACAAATTATTTAAAACAAAATAAATCTTTCTAAAAATGCTCTTATTTTTCCTTTGTCAAAGTAACCCCAACCAGATAAAAATCATTCTAAATTCCAAACCTGTGGACGGATTAATTTGGTTTCTTCGGATGATTTACTCTAAATCAGGGATACTATCGAACCCCATAATAAAAAGAGGGGGTATCAAAGTAACCCCCAATCATAGTATAAACTTGATCACGAACTTTTTATTTTTTTTCTCGAAATGTATTAATGAAAAAAAATATTTTAGTAACGGATTCGGTAGTATGAACAAAACCGATATTCCCATTTTTTTTATATTTTTTTTACATTATTGTATAAGGAGAAAAACACATTTGAATTTTAAAATTTACTAAAGTCACCCCATTCCACGGTATCACATTAATTATTTAATATCAATGAAATTAATAGACGCATAAGCATAAAATAATTAATTTGAGCGCTAAATTGTGAACCCATTTGAAAACCTATTGTTGTGCTATTGAAAACTAAACCCTTACGTGATTTTGAGAAATGTATTTTTTAAGGATCGGTAGTATAAAATAAACTTAGAAAGGAGTTTATACTTGCTAAAATGCAAGCTGAAATGATTTTATGAAACTTTTACAGTAATAGGTAAAGCTTACATCAGAATAACATAATATTGTTTGTAATGATATTTTATTTATTTATTCTTTATTGCACAAAAAAACTAAATTATGTACAAAAGGCGAACTTAATGCCATACGGCCATATATTCTCTACCAGTCAACCTTTAAAATGAACAGAGAACATGTGTAGGCACAAATAAATAATACACATAATATGATAAATACGATATAAAATAGGAAGATATTACACTACATAAATAAATATATAAATTTATATACTTAATAATATAATATATAGATACACAAAAATACATAAATAACCACAATGACGGATGATGAAAACTAATGTTCAAGAAAGTGCTTACGTAGCAGACGCTTGAATGCTAGCTTACTCGGTGCCTGCCTAATAGCTAGAGGGAGAGAATTCCAGAGACGGATTGCCTGAAGGGCGAAGGATATTGTGTAAAGTATTCATCGTGCGCAGACGTCGCGGGCAGAAAGCTAGTATTAGATAAATATATCGAACTTTTATCTGATTAGGTAGCTATTAAAAAGTGGGAAATAAGTTACTAGCAGTCTTAAATTATTTAATCTGGAAATACAATAATAATTTCTGATACATTGGAATGAAACAACTATTAACGAGTTAAATCCGTTAATAGTTGTTTCATTCCAATCTGGAAATACAAGATGGCTAAACATGCATAAATGTATTATGTAAGTTGTTTGGAATTGTGTGCTAAGGCTTTTATGCTGAAGCTTCTCTCTCGCAGTGTTTTGAATAGTCCAATGGTAACGGTAAGCTCGGCTTTAAGCCTCGCACTTCCATATTAATATATATGCTGCTACGCGAGTATTTCTTTAAGCAGATTAAAACATAATATTGTTACAAGTACAATATCTTTTCGCGGAACGAGCTTTAATGAACATATGTTTAAATATGATTAAAAGTAAAACTTTTTTTAAAATGAGCTTTTGTAATTTTACAATGTGAACAAACCTAATGTCCTAATGTCTACATTAGGTAACATAATTATTGTGATCCTCTTCCATTTGATACCCTACTCAAGTATATTTGTACTTAGGTATTTGGTTTTCCACCCCCGCTGCACCGCCTTTAAATAGGTTGTAGAATGACGTCACACACCAGACATTATCATCGAAACTTTTAGAATGACGTCACATAGTTAACTATGCATTGTCATTCAAACTGAACGTGTGTACAAGATTTCAGCTCAATAGGTTAAAGTTATCTGCTTCAAAATTTAGTTGCAAGATTTCACCCGTACGTATATTACATATATATTTACATTGCAAGTTAAATAAAAGCTTTTAATATTCATTTTACAGACACAAGTATAAAAGGTACATGATAAGGGAAAAATGTTTATAATACATAGACGTTAAAGCACAGATTACAAATAGCGGAATTTATTTAAAAACAGATGAACATCTAGACTTTTTTCATCCTTTTAAGTGGTCTCAGGGGAAATCCAATGCAAAGGGCATGTGCCCTATATTCGCTTTTATACTCATTGTAATAAAGCTCAGTTTTTATGGAGAGCATCAAGAGAAACCTGATACTGTGCAACATAATTTACCTAGAGTTGGTTTAAGTTTATTTGTAGTAGTAAAATAAATTCAGGAATGGCTCAGAATATAATACTTGTACTTACAGAAAAGCGTGTTATTACGTAATTCCCCAGTGCTTTGCACAGTGCATTTCATTTGTACGAGACTTAATTCTTTGTTTAAATATTTTAAGACTGAAATACCTAATGAAAAATGTAGGTTATTTCATGCTTTTGTAAATTTTATCCAAGGGGTTAGTTCACAATTGAATTATAATCTCTACAATGAATAGTTTCTGATACCTTCGCGGTTATTACACATTATAATGAAATAATAGGCTTTTTGACAATGCGAAAAATAAAGTGTAAATTACTGTTAACAGTATAAATTAAGAGTTAAAAAATGATTATTCATTAACGTAAGTTGAAAATAATGATTGATTTATTTAAAAATCCTTAAATAAAAATTACATTTTTTAAACGTTTGTCACGTGACACAAAACGCTCCTGCTGGGCCGAGTTTTTCGTGACGTCACATGCCCGTAAACTTTGTTTACCTAGTTGTGTTGCGCCTAGTTGTCAAACAGGCATGTGACGTCACCGACCTCATTGCGGCGCCATATTGTCAAAGTAGCGTTTTGGCACACTATTTAAATATTGAATTTTTAATTCGATGTTTTTCAGCTAATACATACCAGATTTAAAAAAAAACAACTTTTGCTGGGTTCCTTAGACTCTACTACATAATATAAAATGGATTTTAAAAACATGTCAAATACCCTATTATTACTCTGTAAAGTAAAAGTAGTGCACAGTTTTTGAAACGTCAGCAAATAAAAATACGCGAGTTAAATCCGTTATTGTTTCATTACAATTTTGTTCAAAGGATCTTCCTGAAAACGTATTTCGTTGTGTTTGGGAATAATTATCTGTTAAAGAAATAAAAATAATATGAAACTGAAATGTATGTATACGTAGTCGCGTCGCGTAAGTCCTAACACACAATTGTATATAAACTGTGCATATTAAGCATTCTACAGCTTATAACTTGTGTACGGTTTGAGCAAGTCGTTAAATATAAGGGCCTAGGAACCATTATAAACTCATTATCCACACACCTCACGTACTAAGGATCATGTGGTATGAACTTATGGCATTATATAATATACATTACGACTGCACGCAAGAAAAGCGTCGCCAATCAAGGTTTTCAGTATGAGAAATTTAATAGACCTGTTTTACAATGTTCGAGTAAGTCTCGAGTAAAATTTGTTACTTTTGTAACCACCTGGTAACCTGCTTTTGGAAATAATATGCACGAGATTTAGAGAGATGTGTTCTGAACACACAAAAGTGTGCCCATGAATATAGACCTATACGTCACAACATTTGGCAGTACTTACATACCTATATCAATTTGCATGTTGAGATTCAATATCAATAACGACATACCCGATATTTTTAAATTTTATATAGTACACAACGGAGACGAAGATGATATTTCGATAGGAATTTTGTTTAAACAAAATAAATAGGTTCTATGAAATAAAGTATTACAATTTGAAAATAATGTTAAGTAAGTAAGTATATAATTCAAAATGGCGCTGAGCCGTAACTTTTTCCATATCATTTTTTTTTTATTTTGTCAAAATTTAATACAACTTTTAGCTAGTTAGCAAACTAATTAAAGGTAAATAATTTCTGATGCCTTCGCGGTTATTACACATTGGAATGAAACAACTATTGACTTACTTTAACGTTAGACTATTGTCAGCTCAGTCGTGCTACGATTATGGAAACTGTAAAGAATCCGAAACGTCAGCAAATAAAAATACGCGAGTTAAATCCGTTAGTAGTTGTTTCATTCCAATAATTAAAACAAAGTTGAAACAACAAAAATGAATATAGTTTCCTTTATATTTAACTAGCTTCTGCCCGCGACTTCGTCCACGTGGAACTCCTCTTTTTTTGCAGTCGGTTAAAAAGTAGCCTATGTCCTTTCTCAGGCTCCAGACTATCTTTGTACCAAATTTCATATAAATCCGTCCAGTAGTTTTAGCGTGAAAGCGTAACAGACAGACAGACAGAGTTACTTTCGCATTTATAATATTAGTAGGGATTGGTCATTGTAAAATAGGTCCTCATTTTAACTAGAGGTGCAAACACGACCGCGTTTTAAACCGTTGCCGTTGCGGAGTGCTTGCTTTGAGTTAGCGCCTTAATTATTATTTCAAAAAGTTCATTATTCAGAGAGGAATTTAAGGTACAACGAGAGTAAGATATCTATATATCGCACCCCTAGATCTAAAGGGAGCTAACTCAAAAAAAGTAACTTTTTCGGGAGAGGCGAAATTGTTGTAAGGAATCGGATCCTTTTTTTTAGCGTGTGTTTAATTAAAATCTTCAGATTTTTGATTTAGCTCCCTTTAGATCTAGGTGTGCGATATATAAAAGAAAGTTGTGTTAGTTACACCGTTTATAACTCAAGAACAGCTGAACTGATTTGGCTGAAAATTGGCGGGGAGGTAGCTCGGAGCTAGGAAAAGGACATAGGATACTTTTTATCACGTTCCAGTAAAAAAAAAAAAGAAAAAAATATTAAGCTGATTTGTTAAAAATAGAATAACAAAACGCAACAATGACAACTGTCAAATCGACATTGCCGGGCGGGACGAAGTCTGCCGGGACCACTAGTATAATATAATATATCAGTGGCCAGAACTAAGCCTACAAAATGATTACATTGTCCAGTTTAACTCAGCAAGGCAATTAAGTATAATAATAATGCCTTCGCGGTTATTGCACATTGGCATGAAACAACTATAAATGAATTTAACTCGCGTATTTTATTTTATTGATTTCAGATTCTTTTAACTTTCCATTATCTGACTGAGTTGACAACGGTCTAACGGTATAGTCAAGTTTAATCAAATAAAATAATATATAAAATAAAATTAAAATCTGTTTAGGCATAGTTTTTTCATTACAAGGTAAAGTATTTTACTTAGCCATAATTTGTAGTATCAATAGTAAAAGTAGAAAGTCATCCTGTTAAAATGGCAAACAAATTTTAACGAATTTTATCTTCAAATGACGATTGGATATCTACTTATTCAAACTATAAGAAGATAAAACTTACGTTTCATTATCAAACAAAATCTCGTTATACTAATAGCCTAGTTTCTATGATAAGATATTTTTGATAAAACATAATTCTTTACCTATTATCATTTATCGGCCGTCGCTCACGCTAATGAGGACCACCGCGTGTCAGAAATCCGCTAGATGCGCTAGTGTAGAATGAGGTCCAGCTGTCATGTTCCACCAATCACAGACCAGTAGCTTGCCTCTCATTGGTGGTACATGACAGCTGGACCTCATTCTACACTAGCGCATCTAGCGGATTTCTGACACGCGGTGGCCCTCATTGAACTATTTCATTATGACAGCAAAATGTGTGATTTCTTTTGTAACTAGCTATCAAGATAAATAATAATTTTAACACTGAGACAAGTTAACGCAAATTATTGATTTCATCCAGCTATGATCAAATTTGTTAGTATACAGTAGAACTTCCGGCTATTGTTAGTGTAATAAAATTAATTACCTGTTATTTAAAATATATTTAACTAGTTGTCCGCCCCGGCTTCGCACGGATCATCTTTTTTTATAGCTTATGTCACTCGGGAATAGTGTAGCTTCCCAACAGTGAAAGAAATTTTGAAATCAGTCCAACCGATCTGGAGCTTATTAAATCCAAACAAACAAACAAACCTATTCTCTTTATAATATTATTATAGATGACCTGTTTACACCCGGGATAAAGAGAAGATTATCCTTTCTTCAAGGTTCCATGCATCACTAAACCATATCCAACAGGAGTTTAGACATAAAACCGACACAAATAAATATATAAACAAATTTACATTCTTATTTAGTATTCGTAAAGATATAAACTAGCCTGCTACAGAGAATACTTAGTTACCCAAAATGTTTAACAAGCCACCCAGAACATCCTGTAACAGATTGGATACGTTTAACAAGGCTTCCTAGAATAAATTAACTCACTTATACTATGCATTTTAATGAAGTAAAATGTTTCAATTTGGGATTAAAACTACGACATTGTTTAAAGATGAAGTAATAGAATAATTCACACCAAACTTTATAAATAAGTACGTAGGTATCTACTCGTGCTTATAAAATCACAACTGAGCTACTATGATTTGGAGAGGATTATGGAATCCTTTATTTATAGAATTATAGAATTTAATACGGATTTTATCTTCATAGGAAGATAAAATACGTATTATTATTTTGAAATACCGTAATGAAAGTACGTCACCTTACGATTCATAAAAAATGTAATAAAAAGTTTTCAAGATTTTTTCCCCACACAATAAAAATGTGCTATAATTGTCGTGAGTTCTAACTGGTCACAATTATAGCACACTAACCATCACCATATAACCTACATAATAGTCAGAAATCATAAAGTGAACAAGTCTTAAGTGAGCCAGTGAAGCTCAATAGAACTACCGTCTTCTACAAGATCTCAATAGAATTAATTATCTAGATCCTTCAGACTAAATTAGCTAGACCGAAAACCGAGCTGGATTTTCCTTTGACAATACCATTTATAGTGTTGTTTGAAGCTCTTAGTCAAAGTTAGTCAATTAGCTATGCTTAGGATCTTGGAGTAAAGTTTTTGCTTCGAACCAGCTTGGTTCAAAGTTTTGAATCTCCGAGCGAGAGGATGCAATTGTATTCGATACTTAGTCTTGTACCAACATTGCTTTATGAAAAGTTATATTGTTTGATTAACTGTACTAATCAATATTTGATAAAATATTGGTCTTTGCAATCCTATCATTATTATTGGAATGAAAAAAGTATTAACGGATTAAACTCGGGTATTTCTATTTTATTTTATTTGCGCACGTTCTGGATACTTTACAGTTTCCATAATCGTAGCACGACTGAGCTGACAAGAGTCTAACGCTAAAATAAAAATACACGACTTAAATCCGTTAATAGTTGTTTAATTCCAATGTGTAATAACCGCGAAGGCATTATAATTTTTTATCATTATTAGATAAGTCAATTTAAGGTGAGAAACTACTTACAGAGTTTTTCTGCAAAATTTCTTTCTTTCTTCAAAATGATTTAAACAAAAAAAGGTAGCGAAAAGTTATACCCACTCATTTCAATAAGTAAGATAACATTTATTGTAGACTAGCTTCTGCCCGCGACTTCGTCTGCGTGGAACTCCTCCTTTTTTTGAAGTCGGTTAAAAAGTAGCCTATGTCCTTTCTCAGTCTCCAGACTTTCTTTGTACCAAATATCATTTAAATCGGTCCAGTAGTTTTAGCGTGAAAGCGTAACAGACAGACAGACAGACAGAGTTACTTTCGCATTTATAATATTAGTAGGGATATTATCTAGTAGGTATACCAATTGTAGATGTTTTAACAGACAAAATAATAAATACACAGATAAGGTTGGAAACATAATTTATTGAAATAATTGTTATATACCTATTGCTGCAAAATACAGTTGACCAGCCAAGGCTCTTCAACGTAGTAAATGTGCATGGTGACTAGCCCAGGACTATCAGCTAAATCATACAAGCACTGCGGACCTCTAGGTACGATCAGCTGTAAGAAATTTCGGTCAAATAAAATACATCATTAAGGTAATATAATAAAATAGTGATTTGACAAGCAAAGTAGGCAATGTAAAGTTGATGCTATATCCTACTGTCAAAATGTGGTCCCGGCAGACTTCGTCCCGCCCGGCAATGTCGATTTGACAGTTGTCATTGTTGCGTTTTGTTGTTATATTTTTAACAAATCAGCTTAATATTTTTTTCTTTTTTTTTTACTGGAACGTGATAAAAAGTATCCTATGTCCTTTTCCTAGCTCCGAGCTACCTCCCCGCCAATTTTCAGCCAAATCAGTTCAGCCGTTCTTGAGTTATAAACGGTGTAACTAACACAACTTTCTTTTATATATATATATATATATATATATATATATATATATATATATATAATAGATATATAGATAGAAGATAGATTATCTGTGTAATGTAAAATTCTCAAGGACGCACATACAATAAAATGAGTAGGTACAGTGAACCTAGGCAACATGCAGCATAAATACAGGCCAAATTTTATCGAACGACCATTTTTAAAAAATATTTGATTTACATTTTGAAAATAGGTACCGAATGAAAAATTCCAATTTGAACGGTCATAAAAAGTGTTAATGAGTTAGAGAATGCTCTAGTGCCCGTATCCAAGGAAGTCCCTTATAACAGACCTACAGGTAGGTGACCACCGTCTGATAACCTGATTGCTGGAATCCGCTGAATGCAGGTAAGATGCGTGAGATCTATGTCCAGCAGTAGACATCTTTTAGTTGAAAATGAAAATGATATAGAGAATGTACGGCCTGTTGGTCTAGTGGTCAGAGGCCCTGACTACGAAACCGGAGGTTGCGGGTTCGATTCCCGCTAGGGGCAGATGTCAATGTGATGAGCACTGGCATCTGTACCTGGGTCTTGGATGTCTTATATGTATTTATGTATATTTATCCGTTGTCTAGTACCCATAACACAAGCTTTGCTTAAAATGGGACTAGATAATTGGTGTGAATTGTCCAAAGATAATTTATTTTAATTTATGTAAAAATATCTTACCTTCACAGCAGTAGTGTTTGGTGATTCGAACCAGTTTCTCGCACCACTTGGGAGATTCAGCTTCCCAAAGACAACGAAGCCGGTGGCGATGAGTTCACCGGAGTCCACGAGAGGGAACCACGGGAAGAGAGGCTCACTAGTGCAGGATGTATCCGCAGACATATTGTAGTAGTAATGACGACCTAGATATCATTACAAAAAAGTTATACTCAGTTATACTCTTATGTGTTCAGCGCGTTTCGAATGTCTAATCCGCCAATTTAGACTACTTTAGACTGAACAGAAACGAATGAATTATACCGATCTCATGTCTTTAATCATTATCTGGACATTCATAATAATACTAGTTGGTGTGCGAAGCAAGGATATACTATAGTAGATCCATCTTTTTCATTAATTCATCCACTTTATTTGATCACTAGCTTCTGCCCGCGACTTCGTCTGCGTATGATTAGTATTTTACACTATATCGTTATAAAATATAGCCTATATGTTATTCTGATGTATAAGCTATATTGTGGTAAAGTTTCATTCAAATCCATTCAGTAGTTTTTACGTGAAAGAGTAACAAACATCCATACATCCATACATCCATACATCCATACATCCATACTTACAAACTTTCGCCTTTATAATAGTAGTAGGATAATAAATCACATTACTTACATCACACACAGTTGATCCATCTTTTGTTTTATGTGTTCGCATTCTCGTGAAATACAAATTGCTACCAGACAAGTAGGTTAGGTAAAAACTGTGATACTTGATGACAATCCGGCTAATCGAATCGCCGTTATTCAAAACGGCCCAGTAAAACGGCTACTCACAATCTAATAGAGTGGATAATACGATCCGGCTGCGAAATGTACTTACCCATCCAAGGAATGCAGGCTTGTCTGGTGAAAATGCTGTTGCTGATGTCATCGGTGTTGTTGGCAACATGCACGAGCTGACGACTTATGCCGGTCAACCAGACACCTCCATTCTGCACGATCTGATTGACATTGCGGGTCGCTTTGCGTTCCTCGTAACTTGTAGATAAGCTCGCTATTAAGAATGGAAGAAAATTATAAATGGGTGATTCCACAGGCGAATTTCAAATGCTGTCAGTCCCTAGTTCTGAATATTAAGGAAATGAGCTACATCAAGAACTACGAGTAAGTTTTGATGCAACGACATACTGCGCTCGTAGGTACTCATTAGAACTAATGGAGTTTAAATCTTAATGTAGCTTATTCCTTTGATATTCAGAGCAAGGAACTGAAGATAGTTGAAACGCCCGATAAATCAAATAATTACATAGCTTTGGATAATTTACATCAATTGTTCTACTGATAACGTGCAAATGGTCATTTGAATTTCATCATCATTTCTCCTGTGTTTTTAATGATTTATATCTAATCTAGTCTCAAAATACGTGCGGCTAATGTGTACAAGATAACGGTAGACACGCTCGTGTTGATCACACCAACATTTGCCCCTAGTAGAATTCAAACCCGCAATCATTCGAAGTCAGGTATTGACCAACAGGCCGGCAAATGCAATAAAAAAGATACTCTTTAATGATCGCCATTACAATATTTAAATAAGATACAATACCTATGTAAACAAAAAACTATTCTGGAATATGAACTAGTCCAAGAATTTCTACTGTACATTGTTATAACGACGGTCATAAGGGCGTTTTGACAAAGGTATATTTCAAGAAAATTAAATAGATAGTTACAAAATACCTTCACTAATGAAGTACTGCTGGATGGCCCAGTAAGAGGTGGAGTTCTGACCAGGAGGCACCGAGGGAGTCCATCGCTGGAAGCCAGTTGTTTCCATTTCGTATACATTGTCGGACCAGGCGTCGACCGGTAGCTGCAAGTATAATAGTACATACGGATAATGGTACGGTAGCCGATTAGGGATTTTGTGTAATTAAAGTACCTATTAGTCGAACGCGTCAGTAAATCACATAGGGCGAAACCCTACACCCTGTAATGTACTCCTACAATATATAAATATAGGAGCAAATATATAGCATCTCAGAAAAAATCGACCATAAAATGGGCGAGTCACACAGTTGTAAAAAATGAAACCTTGGCACGCTCAAATCGTCAGATGAAATATATAGTTAGTTACTTAACTTACCTTGTCTTAATCTGACGCGCTTTCTGAGGAGCTATTTTTTATTTAGGATTCATAGGGGCATGCGTTGAGGTCAGGGATACATTATATATATGGATACGTTACATTACATAGGTACCAATTACCAACGCGAAATTTGGTAGAAGCAGACGTGATTTTATAATATAAGAATTTACATGTCTCTACATTGTCACAATGTTATATATTTTCCGGTGACTCATGAGTGTTCTCGTCTGTCTCGTCGACAGGAATTTAAGTATGCGTAGTACAAAAGTTTATCACACCAAAATGGAACTTGACTTGCTTTAATTTAGGTTTCTTTTTTTTTAGGTTTAAGACATTTATTTCTCAAAAAAAAGAATACAATTCACTTGGTATTGAGAAATATAGTTAACATTTTATCATGCTTAAGCAACTTAAAAAAGAGACACAAAAAAAAAACAATAATAATTTAGTTAAATTAGGTTAGTTGCAAACTTACATTTATACTATTTGATAGTTAAGTTAATAAAATAAGTATATTAAGATAATCAAAATATAAAATGCAAATATGAATATACTTTCAGTGGATTCCGTTTTCCAATTATACGTGTAAACCAATCTTATCACTAAAACAAGCTGACTCGGCGAATTCGGACTGATTTTGTATCGCCATTTTTTTTTTGAGAGTATTATCTAATTTTTACTCATCGTGCGCAGACGAGTAGTTGCGGGAATATACTATTATAGATAGGTATACGTTTATATAAAAACTTACAGCAATCTGTAGACCAGCTACGACTTCAGTATCGTCATACAGGGTGCACACGATTCTGTCAGAATAGCAGTACATATACAGGCTTGGGTAAGGTCCTTCAGGCCTTTCAGTCAGCACCCAGCCTTCGGTCCTCGCGGCTGACGCGGTCTGCGGCAGATTGATGAAGAAACTGCTGCCTAAACCGAAACCTACATCGAAACGGACTGAAAAGAAAAATATTAACATATAAAAAAAAAGAAAAAAATATATACGCATCGATTTGAGAACCTCCTCCGTTTTATTCGTCGCGTCGGTTGAAAATATATACATAGTAAACAAACCAAAAACAAAATAACAAGTCAAGTTATACATTGGATGTAAGCGATTCAACAACTATTCACAACAATTATTTTTTAAACCAAACATCGTGGTAGCACGCACGCGCACAAAATTGATTAGTTTGATTACTATTACTTTTGTTTCATTAGCTTTATTCAATTCTCCCATCTAACGGCGTACTACAGCGCCCCCTCTTATTGACTACCATGAAAACCAGCGTCACGGCTGCCGAGTCTGACACTGTATGCTAAATGGTAACCGTTTTGGTACCTACCTAACGTTTTACTCTTTTCTTATTCTAGTTGATAAGTTAAGTTATTAGTCTAATTGTAAGTATTTAGTTGTTAATACCTGGTCTGGTATCAAATCACTATTATTGATTGAATATTTTCTTTTACGCTGGCTGGATAATCTCTCTGAACACACCAATTGGTGCCAAAATGTTACAGATACAACAACTGTTATTTGTAAAATACACATCCAAGTTAATCGACTGCTAGTATATTTCAACCTTGTGCTTTTTTATTGTAGGATTGACTAAAAAGAAAATATTTCTAACCCTGTCCCACCAGCCAAGTCTATTTCAAAAAAATAGAACGTGTACGAGACAATTTATAGTGTATGGAAAACCGACCTCGTGACTTTTTGTCAGCCTGCGTCGATTCCATACATTTTGTTTCGTTTCGTTTTTCAACAACGCAAATCGACTTCACCTTAGGCTTATAGTTCCTATTCTGTTTGAAAACTTTTATTTTTATATAGGAACCTATCTTATCAAATTTATTTTCATAATCAATCAAGTAATATCCAAAACAGTACATATAATAAGCTGTATAAAGGCTGTAAGGAGCAGTTACACTTGTGCTGCCTTTTAACATCTTACGTGGTTTTTTTCTTAATTTCTGTTGCCTTCGTGATTATTATACATTGGAATCAAATAACTTTAAACGGATTTAACCCGCATATTTTATTTTATTGGCTGGCTTTTTGAAGTCTTTACAAATCCATAATCGTAACACGATCGAGCTGACAATAGTCTTAAGCATAAAACTATTTAAAGTTGACTAAATCCGTTTAAAGTTGTTTCATTCGAATCTTTAATGAAATTTGTGTGATTCTCAGGACTGATGAACCCATGACTTGTCAGTAAGAGTCAACTTGCTCATTACCCATTGTTTTTATAGCACTTTTTAATCTTTATTTTAATAATTATTTTTTTATTAATTATTTATTCTTTGTAAACTATATGTACCGTAACACCATGAGTATTCAACGATTCACTTACCTCTTAGACCTCCTTTCCAGACACCGGCTAGAAAATAATAAAATGTTTTAGTTAAAGCTTATATGTATAAATCATAATATTATTATATACTACAATACATTGAATTATAGATTAAATATAAATATTTAAATTAATATTTCTTTCTTGTTTATTAATTTGTAAACATTTTCTTTAACCGACTCTCTAATTAAAATGTTAACGGATCCCAAAAATGTATAAATTCGCTTTTATTATTTATATTTAGGTACATTATTTATTTATTATATTATTAGTTTACTCACCGCAATTGGCCACGGCCAAAATAGTAAACAGTACTGCGAGGTACTTCATTTTGTTTCCACAAAAAATGAAATGAAATGATTAGTGTTGTTTTTATACTAATTTGTAATCGTAATAAGATAATTAGCTGATAATTAAAAACTACTAATAGTTTGATTTATTAGATTACACTACTAGATCTATTAGATCTAAGAGAATCCGAATATCATTATCATGGGATATTTATTTTAAACATGGGCTTTCCCACATTCCTATATCTATATCTGTAAGTAGGTCTATTTTATTTTTTTTTCAAGTAAAAAAAAATGTCTTTACATACATAGATAAAGAAAGACCTATGAAGAATCTGACGTGCGCTTCGTTTGGGGAACCAGTATATTTTGACACACATTGAGTATGTAACTGTACACTGATTGTGTATTAGTTTATACTGGATAGTGGCCCACCCCGGCTTCGCCCGGATCCCTTTTTTTTAGCCTATGTCACTCGGGAATAGTGTAGCTTTCCAACAGTGAAAGAATTTTTCAAATCGGACCAGTCGTTTTAGAGCCTATTCAATCCAAACAAACCTTTCCTCTTTATAATATTAGTATGGATTATGACAATTCGCTTAGTTTCCATCGCGTTACCAAACATAATTGATTATCGTACGGAAACCTCTGTGCGCGAATCCAACTCGCACTTGACCGGTATTTAGCAATTTAATTAACCTACTGTTTTCGAGGAATTTCTTCTAGTAATCATATAAACTATCATTAATAGTTTTAATTGATACTTGATAAGATTACGATTGTTTCCTAGAATGTGAATCGTTTACTTTTGCTATGCTTTGTTTCTTTTAAATCCATAAATCAATGTATTTGGGTCATTTGATCGAGACGACACGGGACGTGACGTCACAAGCCCCCACTCCTGAACGTAAGAAACGACTATCCTTGTATACCTAACTAGCTGCCCGCCCCGGCTTCGCCCGGATCCCTTTTTTTAGCCTATGTCATTTGGGATTATGTAGCTTTCCAACTGTAAAAGAATTTTTCAAATCGGTCCAGTCATTTAGGAGCCTATTCAATCCAAACAAACAAACCTTTCCTCTTTATAATATTAGTATAGAAGTATAGATTAGGTTTATACTTTATTATGAGAAAAGTAAAACTGGATTTCCAATACTCTTTGATAATCTACTTGATAGTTATATAGTTAGACAAAGAAAAAAGGTCACCATGCCTTTTTTAAGCATAAATTGCAATGAAACAAATAAGTATAAAAAGATTTAACTCGCGTATTTTATTTTATTGGCGCACATTTCGAAAACTTTACAGTTCCCATATTCGTAGCACGAGCTGACGATAAACTTAATTGTTAGACTATCGTTTATAATTATTTCATTCCAGTGTGTAATAACCGCGAAGGCTGAAATCATTAGCATAATACCCTTAATAGTAATAATTGGGGTTGGCAACACTATTTAAACTACTCTAGCAACACTAATGATTTCATTATCATATAAAGGCACTTTAAATGGCAACAGATAATAAATGACTTCGCCGATCGCCACCGGCAGTGCATTAACATGTCACCTCTACAAAAAGGGGTTGACAGTGATAGATACGCATACTGATAACATACGACAGGCAATTTTTAACCTTATTGTCAACACTGTTGGGACAAAGTTGATTAACGTTTAAGCTAATTGCTTATCAATTATGGAAAAATCGTTTGGAACGTGAATGTGAACGTGATGAAATTGACTTCTCGTAAAGGCTGCTGTAGTATTATTGAGATTTTGAGATCAGATTCTTGTGTTAGTTACTTGGTATATATTATGTGATCCCAATTATTGTGTCGAAAATAATTAGAATTATACGTACCTACCTGTATCAAATTTATACACAGTCAAAATCGTTACGTACCACGTTTATATAGATATTTTTGATTAAAAAACTCGGGGTTGGTGGTGGAAGAGTGAAAATGTAGAGTTGTGTGTATCAAATCATGAAAAAACATATATATATATAAACTTTACCATTAGATACAATCTCAATATTATTTAAGCACACCTATATTAAAATATTTTCAAAGGAAAAAATATTTATAATATTAAAATATTTTCAAAGGATGCGTGGGAGCTGTAACGTTCAAAAAAATAACCTCGATGACAAAATCTGAAAATGAAATTTGTTTAGATTTATGTAGAATTAACAGTCGTTCCATTATAAATGTTTATTTATAAAAATTCTCGGAAACTCTTCTCGTTATCTGTAAAAGATTCAAAGAAATAAAAAGTTTTATGGAAATTTAATATTCCACGAAGTTAACCTGCATTATACAGCGTGGGTTAATACGGTCCCATTTATAAATTTTCTTTATTTTTAACTTACTTATATTTCTTGGGAGAGACTTTTGAAATCTACATAATAATATAGCACAACTAGATCTAAAGGGAGTTAACTCAAAAGCCTGTAGGTTGGAGTTCTGCTCACCATCGAATTCTTTACAGCACTAAAAAATATTTAAGTTAAGTTCTAGCTTTATCCCGCAGAGAAACGCCGAGCATAGCCCTTTCCATAGCCCGCTGAGCGACTTTTAACTTGTGAACCAGCCGTACCGTCAGTGTCCACGTTTCGGCTCCGTATGTCATGACGGGTAGGACGCACTGATTGAAGACTTTCGTCTTAAGGCACTGTGGGAGTGACGATATGAAGACTTGACGTAACTTCCCAAACGCTGCCCAACCTAACTGAATTCTTCTATCCACCTTATCCTCGAAGTTCTAGCTTTATATAAAAAACATAAATATAGACAGAAAACTCCTGCAGTATATAAGGACATTTTAATCAGTTTATCGCCTCTGGTACTGGACTGATTTGAAAAAATATTTTATTGTTGGGCTACACTATTCGTGAGTGACATAGGCTATATTAATTTTGAAAAATAAAATGTTAGGGGTCCGTGCGAAACCGGGGCGGGCCGCTAGTACATTGTCATTGCATGTAAAATGTATATGAAGTTCGTTAACATCGTCCCATTAAAATACACTTAGACCTCTTCAAACTTTCTAAATGAAACATTGAAGCCTTAATTTTATTAAAACTCGTGAAATAACGTCACTATTCATTTGAGTATAAAATTAATGAGAATTTTATCGAAAACAATTTTCAAATTTTAGTGTGTAGTGCTCGTAATTATTTTATAACATATTATATTTATAAAACCATTTATTTTTATTTGAGAATGAGTTGGTCTGGGAGTTAGAATAATATTTTAAAGTTATATTTTGACTCTTTATAGGTATAGTACATTATATAGACATAACCCTTATTTCATCACACCCAGAACTACATGGCAATGTAGTCAAAATATGTCAAAATCCTTAAGGTAGCAGAAAAATCAAAAACATGTAGATGCACAAATTAATATAATTATTATGACGTTTCCTATTGGAATAACATAATGATAACCGATTTAATTCGCATACATTTTTTAATGCTGATCTTCTCAAGACTTTAAGTGTTTTAGAAAAGTGAACATAAATTAATACCTACTTATGTACGCGATTAAAATATTTTAAGCCAATGTAGTAACCGCGAAAGCAACTAAATTACATAATAGGTACCTATGTACTTTGTACGTTTTCCTTTTGTTTCGAAATATTTACTAATAGGAGATTCTGTAAATTTTGCTTATTAAATGAGCGTTGTGCTTATGACTAATATATAAACCTAATACTAAATTAAAACTTATAGACTATTATAATATGTGTACTCAACCTTCACAGTTAAGAAATTTTGCGAAGGACAGGCATAAACTTATGAGGTTTAAGATGGCTACAGCGTTATTTTAAACAGTAAGACAACAACTACCTAACTTGTAATAAAACCAAGTCTCACATCTTTTTAACGTTTTAAATTAATAGATTGACTTGGCCATCGCATAAAAAACAACGTTAGTAGGTAATACGTGTTATATAATATTAGATTTTTTGTGCCATTGCCAATACATACAGTCATACACTGTATTTGAAACATAAAATACTTTTAATATTAATGTCCTATAAGGACCCTTAAGTAGGGAATAAATTGATCGACTTAAGAAGCCATTATAAGAACTGTGTTGTGAGACTTTTTTACAAATTATATTTTTATTAGCATAATTATTTTATTAAAATAGGTATACAATAACTTTCTCAGGCTCCAGACTTTCTTTGTACCAAATTTCATTTAAATCGGTCCAGTAGTTTTAGCGTGAAAGCGTAACAGACAGACAGACAGACAAACAGAGTTACTTTCGCATTTATAATATTAGTAGGGATTGAGACTGTTTTTTAATTAAAACGATCGTTCTTAAAGATTCAAAGTGTACATTCTTAACATTAATTTGCTTATAACGAAATTACAACGTAGGCGGCAAGCCAAACATGTGTGCGATATGTTGTTTTATTACGGGTATTATTAATCTTAACGATATTATAGCTAAGTACGAAAATAAACATTATACCTAATTAATTAATTTGGATAAATAGCTTCGTGTGCGTAACAATAATCCCTACTAATATTATAAATGCGAAAGTAACTCTGTCTTCCTGTCTGTCTGTCTGTTACGCTTTCACGCTAAAACTACTGAACCGATTTAAATGAAATTTGGTACAAAGATAGTCTGGAGCCTGAGAAAGGACATAGGCTACTTTTTAACCGACTGCAAAAAAGGAGGAGTTCCACGCGGACGAAGTCGCGGGCAGAAGCTAGTTACTTATAGTTTAGTTATTAGAGAAATCAACGTGATATCTATTTTTCTATTAATCGGGGTAACGAAAATTTTCATTAAATCCGTCGGGTTGTATATTGAAAAATATGTACCTAACGCATATTTTTTCTTTCCTAAATCGACAAAGATCGCTCGTGACGTCATGCTAAGGTATTATGCTAATAACATGACGTCACAAGCCCCCACTCCCGAACTTTAGAAGCACTTATCTTTGTCCCGGTTGCAGTACAAGTGCATGTAAATGCATTCTCGTAATAAATAATCCAGTAATACAAATAAATAATAAGCCTTATTTATAACGGAGGAGAGGCCATTTTGAAAACAAGAACTTTTTAATTTGTGATTTGATTAGCGATAATTAATTTATGCCTCGTACTTTGGATCAGTATAACAAACTCCAAGTTGAAGTGAAAATTTTATTATGCAAACAAGACCGAGATAAAGCTAACCCGGCTATAGGAACGCTTACCTAATATTTAAAAAAAATGCAAAGATTTTTAATTTAATTTTATTGTTGTTTTTCTCATTTGGCAAAGTTGTAACTTACCTACGTATCCAAATTATAACTTTAAGTAGGTAGTTTCATAGCGTAGTAAAAATTTTCTGACGCAAAAAACAATATCTACGCAATTTAATCCGCTACAGTTGTTTTATGTGTAACCGTGAAAGCATCAGAACTTCATAAATAAATAACGTTATTCACCGTCACACTACAACATACTATTGCTTAAAATAGACTTATAATTCCATCGTTCCATCTATTTTAAACTTTACCAAAACACATCTTTAACAAACCTCAATGTACTCGTACATCCATTAAAGTGTATTCTACAAAGCATCTCTATAACATATTAACTACGTCATCCTAAAACAACAACGATTACTTTCTAAACCCTTATATTTATATAAACATAATGAACCCTATCCTTATCAAAATAGAGTTCAAAAGATATAAATGGACTTACGATGTTATAATCACTTTGGAATATTTAATGTACTTACAAAGTAAATGTGGACGTATCGATTAGAATAGGTGGCACTTAACTTTGTAAACAAACTTATCGGGTTGTGTAGTACTGTCGACTGCAGCTTCGTCTAAACTAATTTGTCGCTTTCCAGCAAGTTCCGCCTACTACTAACTCGTTAGGATAAAAGCATTGAAAAATATAAGCGAGATGGATTTCATTCTTTTACCTGTGAATTTAAAATTCATGTCATTCCCTTCCCTTTTTTTTATTAAGAGTAACGTTGTGGTTATCTCTGGTAACAAAGTGGTAATTTTTTTATAAAAAAAAAAGAGAATAATTAATTCTACGTACCTAGTTCTATTAATGAATGCTGGTACTTTGCAGTAAGACTTCTGGTGTTAGAACCCGTGAAGCTAAAAAAAATAAAAATCAAAAATTGATTTTGAAAATGACCCAAAATTCCCGTATTAGTTATTTTATATTTTAATCTAAATACATATAAGGTAATGTATAGACATCGTTTGTCAATTTGTTAATTAGCCGGCACCTGAAAATACAGAACTTTTTACGTCGATTCTGTTTTTCACCCTTATCTTTGTGTTGACACCTTTTCAAAAATATTATAAAGAAAAACATTAATCTCCGTTGTTTGTGTATTTACATATAAAGCGTATAACCAAAACAAGCTTTGTTGAAACGTTATGTACTTGAAAGATAAAATGGGGTGTTTTTGTTCCGAAAAAATATAAAAAACGCAAGCGGTTTATGGTTTCATTTACAATACGTGAGAAAATCAAGACGTGACGTAAGTAACTCCTGAATTTTTATGTGACCTTTTCGTACACCGCTGCCTAGAAAATATACAGGAAAATGTAATTGAGATTACTTGTACTTTAAATAAATATATACTTCGCAGTCGACTTGGCGATCGATCTTTGTACAATTTAGACTAATTGACAATTGGGTACTACACAATGATTAGATTAGATTTGTTTATTTCTCAATAATCTCATAATTATGTCAGATACCTATATTAAACGATAACTGTAGGTACTAAATGATAGCCAACTTGTATTTAACTAAATTATATTATCAATTCTAAACGAATTAATTCTTATTAACCTAATACTTATTAATTATTATGGAATGCTAATGTATAGAAAGTAATGTACACTTATTTACATATTCTAGGTAAATAAGTGTAATAGAGTTTTCACTACTCACTCCATGATTGTAAAATTTGCAGGTTGAATTATCAATTCAACATCCGTCATAAAAAAAACGGTGGAGCAAGTGAATTTTTTGATGAATCATCGGCGAGGGAAATAAACTGTGAACATAAAAACTAAACAAGAAAAAATATCTGTCTCCAAATTTAACAAAACCCCGCGCAATGGAGTTTACGACTACTGCGTACTCTTTGCGTTTATATATAGTTTTTATAGTTTTACTTTTAATTGGCTATTGCCCTTTTTTATATATCGATTGTTTTTGGAATTGTCAGTCTGTTAGTTGATTTGGTTGAGTTGTGTTGTGATATTGTGTTCGTTTGTAAAGTTACCATATTAAATTCCTATATTCTTCGTAAACCTATTGCTTTCATTACAGTGCACCCTCCACAACAACGACACAATCAGGAATATTTACTCGTACTATTTTCCTAACAAATAAATTGATAATTCGACTCATTTAATAACGACAAAGATAAATAATGAAACAGTTATAATGAATTGCTAAAGACATATCGTTAGACTAGCGTCGTCGTGGTACGAATATGTGATCTGTAAAGTTTTAAAAGCGTCAGAAAAAAAATACGCCATTTTATTTGTAATATTATTATAATTATACCTAGCCAAGAGTTTATAAGTAAAACAGGTACGTACTCAAACAAACAAAGAAATATAGTATATATAGCCTTTACTATCAAATAAAATGATGAAATCAAAGAAAAATCTCTAAAGGCATATCCTTAATGCAATCAATATGAAGTTTCCGGAGGTCCGGGGACACGGATATCCGGAAAAAAGGGTCAAAATGGACGTAATAGGTAACGCAATAGGGCGGAAGGTTTCAGTTTGCATTAACCATTTCGCTCACGTAAACAAATATTCAATCATTGCTTTTATCGTTTTTTTTTAACATTCTTTGAAAATGTTCTTTTAAAAAATCTTCTGCTAAACTTTACCATAAAACTATTGTCAGCTCGTGCTACGATTATGGAATTTGTAAAGGGTCCGTAACGTTAGCCAATAAAATAAAATACGCGAGTTAAATCCATCTATAGTTGTTTCATTCCAATTTATAATAACCGCGAAGGTATCAGAAATTATTATCTTCTTTTATAATTGTTGATGCCTTCGCGGTTATTACTCATTGGAATAAGAACTTATAACGAAATTATCTAATATTTTTTTGGTGACGTTTCGAAAATTCATTGATTCCCATAGTCGTAGCCGCTTGAGCTGGCGCTAATTTAACACTAAAGTGATTTTACATTAGGCAAACTAGGTACTTTATTTTTGAAAATTACAAAATATTATACATACTGCCCTACTTTAATTTGATGTTTTATTCTACGTATAAATTAACTATTTATATATCAAAAGAGACCTAACGAACGCTTCGGAAAAACCATCGCAAGAGACTACATAAAGTTATTTTTATAGAAAATATACCTATTGACTCTAAATTTTAAACATTTACTGTCTTCAAAACCAACAGAATAACCTTCTTTTTATTTTTGTCTATTTTTTAAACTAGAATTATCTAGTAGAAAGTAGATTTATTATAAATATTATTTTAGTGTTATATTTGGAATTACAGTACACAAGTAAGTACACAAAATGCTATAGCGAGGTAATAGTAAAAATGTTACAATAATGAACAATAAATTAAACTGTATTTAAACAGCTTCAAAATGACTCTTCCACTCTATTTCAATTTATGTAAATAGTCTTTCACTGTACTTCCTAACGAAAGTAATTAGAACATTAAAAAGTTTTAAGCGCAATTCCACAGAAGAAAATAGTAAGGCTGTGTTTACGAGCTAGCTAGGCATAAAGAAACCAAAATGCAAATTCACACATACTACATATTAGAGGAATAAAAATACACACATACATAATTGGCTGTTTGTCAATTGCCTATGCGCAAATCAAAAGCGTGGTGCGGTAAAACAACATTTTGACGTTTAACATTTTTCAAAAATTGCTAACAATAAAAGTTCGTTAATTTGTTTTTTTTTCGCAAATGTGTTGAAAAATATCATATGAAACTCGTGTAGATAAAAAAAATACATACTGAGCTCTCTATAATACCGCCTCGTACCTCGTACTGCCATGCTTATCAACTTGTTACACAATTTTTTTTTCATTTTTTTTTTCTTAGCGTCACGGGTTCAAACAAATTTTACATAGGATTTATAGTGCATAGTATTAGCATCCATTAATTGATAGAAGTAGGTACCTACTCAATATTAATTTGTCCGTATTTTTATTGGAAAGTTTACCACTCTGTTACCAAATATAACCACAATGTTACTCTTAAGAAAGTAGAGTGTATTAATTCATAGATCTTTGTATTTTTCATAGATGTTTGCGATATATTATATACTAGCTTCTGCCCGCGACTTCGTCTGCGTGGAACGCCTCCTTTTTGCAGTCGGTTAAAAAGTAGCCTATGTCCTTTCTAAAGCTCCAGACTTTCTTTGTACCAAATTTCATTTAAATCGGTCCAGTAGTTTTAGCGTGAAAGCGTAACAGACAGACAGACAGACAGACAGAGTTACTTTCGCATTTATAATATTAGTAGGGATGTATTGAACATAGATTTTTGTAGTCGTTGTTAATAACAAAATATGGAAATTTAATTACAAGCGCAAAATTTGAAAATGGCCCGTTTAACTCGCTCAAAATTAATTACAACTTTAGCGGGTATGTAGATGAAGAAACTAGCATGAAATATTAAACACGCAAGTGCCATCTGCGGCACTAGTTTCCGGTTCCGCTTTAAAACTTAACTTTAGTTCTGAAACCATTAAAAAGTAATAAACATCACCACATTTTATAAGTACTTAGTAGTACTAGTAAATTTTATTTCAAGGTATTTTTGAGATTAAGCTTAGATAATAATTGGTAAGTGATTTGTTCGTATTTTCGGGAACGCAAAATATTAAGTACACACGGCGATTATAAAGACGAATACATATTTTCGTTACCTATTTTTCTGTGGAACAGTAGCGTTACCTATTTTTCAAATCGAAATATGATCAATATATAGGTACCTATCTATTGTTTACCAGTAACTTAATTGTTCGATCAATTATTTTATTGAAACTCATATCGCACACCTAGATCTAAAGGAAGCTAAGAAAAAACCATCGAATTATATAATCGATTGAACCATACGCATTATTATTTACTGAAGGAAGAAAATGCAGTTTACAATATTAAAGTGACTCATTACAAAACAGTGGAAAGTGGCTAATCAACCGACGAATGTTAAGAAACACTCCAACATTTTTTTTTATATTCTCTCATATCCAAGTTTAAGAGACCAAGTAGTAAAGTCACTAAAGGGCAGGTCGGGTGTGTGTAAACAGGTTTTATTTGTAATTTCGAGGTAGGGTTTACACACTGGCTAGTTCATACGAAATGACGTCATTCGCTTGACAAATATATTACCTAGGTTTTAAGAGCGTAGTGTGGTTTAACTACCACTACCTAGTTTATAAAACATTTTGGGATCTGTCTTAGTTCATATTATAGCACAAAGAAAACGGTCAGCGTGGATTTTTAATTAAGTATACCTACCCAAAAATATATTTATACGTTGGAATGAAGCAACTTTAGACAGATTTAACTCGCGTACCTATTTTATTTTATGTGTAATATCCGCGAAGGTATCAGAAATTATTATAATTATACGTAGGCGGATCTTCTAGAAATTGAGACGCCATCATTGACGTTTTTAGCTATATCTGTATCAATTGAAATAGTATTTGTAAATACCAGTACCTACCAGAACAATAAATTATATAATAAGCGCTTCAGAAGTTTAGGAGTGTCACGGTAGTAGGAGTGACGTCACGGTATGGTATAAATTATACTATAATGTAACGTCACGAGCTCACTCCCGAACTTTTAAAGCACTTTGTAATTTTCTGTTTGTTTAAGAAAAGAAAATATACTACATGATATTTTAATAATCTTACTGACGAACTTAATAGAATTTCATGTTTTGAAAAAAAATATATTATAAATGCAACATTTATTTTTAAGTGATGATATGAAATCAGTGCAATGATGAATGTGCACGTGAGGAGGAATGATTGTTAACCTCGCCGCCCGCTGGGTAACAATGAAAGATTAATGATGTTCTGGCACCTGGATTTATAAGGCAACGCCACACTGTGCCATAATGGATATATCGCACACCTACATTTGAGTTATGCACACCATCGAATTCCTAGAAGCAAAACCTACCTATAAATAAAACAGATTTAAGCTTACTCTTCTAACTTCATTATAAAAAAGCATAAATCTATAGAGAAAAGTTCCACTGAACTAAGGCACTGAGGGACTTTTCTCTTTCTCACATGGACATATTAATTAGTTTTTCGCCTTTTCTGATATAGGACCTTTTTTGAGTTAGACTTTAAAATGATATGAGAAAGAATTCTACAAGTCGAAGTAAATATTTTTATTTCTGCTTGAACTTTAAAGTGTAGTACAATTGGCCTGCTACCTGACCTTGTCTGTAACACATTATAATTTGTGATGCTTTTATTACACACTAGCGGTCTTCGCACAGATCTGTATTTTTTTTTCAAAATATTCTATAGCCTATGTCACTAAGGAGGAACGTAGCTTCCCAACAGTGAAAGAATTTTTCAAATCGGTCCAGTAGTTTTTGAGCCTATTCATTACAACCAAACAAACAAAGTTTTCCTCTTTATAATATTAGTATAGATTGGAATGAAATAGTTATAACAGATTTAAATTGCGTATTTTATTTTATTTTCTATCGTTTCGAACGTTATGGGGTAAGCACCATCCCACCATTTCCCTTCATCATCTAATAAGTATATATTTTCTATATTATTATAGGTTTTAAGAAGCCAATGTTAATTACAGACCGCAGGAATGATTTGTCTACAAGCGAGAACGAGCCCTAGCTTGCCCCTAACTAATGACGCCTCGCCTAGGAAATGAATGCGATTGACGATCGAGAGGCTCTATCCCCGAAATAACAACAGCCTGATGATATCTTTCGCTCACGTTAACTAGTTTTAGCAGATGGAATACCTACGGCCTAGTAATCTAAATTTTGAACGACAACATTATACATACATCTTTGACAATTTATACTAATTGATCTTCTCTAACAAAGCATGTAGGTACTATCATATGGGTGCTAGACAAAAGACATTCGTATACATAAATACACACATATCGAAGAGTCAGGTCTAGAGGATAACCATAACTTGCAGATGTCAGTGAGATGAGCATCAGTAGTACTCATCACATCTCCTTGTAGCAGGATTCAAACCTACCACCTCTAATAATTTCTGATGCCTTCGCGGTTATTATACATTGGAATGAAACAACTTTAACGGATTTAACTCGCGTATTTTATTTTTATTGGCAGACGTTTCGGAGCCTTTGCAGATTCCATAATCGTAGCACGACTGAGCTGACAATAGTCTTATGCTAAAGTACTTTAGCTTAAGACTATTACAACTTTAGCACTCACCTCTGGTTTTGTAGTTTCCTGTGATAACTAGACCAATATCATAGGCGGACAGGCAATAACATAATAATATGTGACATATATATAATATATATAAATGTGACAGAAAAAAACATTAAATAAATATTGTGTACATTTTTCCGACATATGAGACAGATTCCGGTGAGACAGATTAGATCGAATCGTCTAGAATTCTAGATAAGCCCATTGAAGACTTATAAATAAACTGAATAGGCATGACGACTTTTTTTTGTATGTCCATCGGGGTTGAATACCAAAATTATTTGGACAAGCATTTCTTAACAAACAAACACAAAAATACAGATAAGATCTTCTGATCCAGTCGTCATCTCCATTGTTATCAATGTAGTTATTTATGTAATTAATATAATAAGTACCTAACTACATACTTAAAAGTTCAAAGTTGTTCTTTTTTTCCCTGTTTTTCAATATAAAAACAAGGAAAATGATTTGTTTTCTAAATTGGTGACCCGGAAGAACAAACAGACTTCTTTTTATCTTGGCAAAAAAAGGAGTCCCTCTAGTTAATTAAATGTTTAAAAGTATTCCACGTGGTAAGATCGTACAACTAGATATAGAAGATTACTTAAGAAGTTTGTCTTAGAGTTTGTCAAAGGACCGTTATTCCTAATCAGTATTTCGGTAAGCGGATGTTTCATCTACTTAACCTGTATGTAAATTACGCCTAACTATTTACCGTTTCAATTCAGAAACAGTTTCTCCTATGTTTTCGAAATTTCGAAGACAATAATTTGGTATTATATTATCTCGATGACAGCAGTCTGGATTCTAGCAAAGTCGCACGAGGCAATTAAGAATCTGAAGCAATCCCACTAAAAGGAGTCTAGTGGAAGAAACAACAAATCACAAAAACAACATTTTCCCTTAAATCTTTAGCGAAAGACATTTCCGCAGCACGTAAACGTCCGCGGTTAATTTTATTAAGAAAATGCTTAATTAAATTTCCGTTCCATTAAGAGGGCCCTTATTTGTGGGTTTTTCGAGTAATTTCTTCCATTCCGCGTAATATTTCTGTGTAGCCTTTTCGGCGATATTTTTTTTTGGTTTCGTAAGTAGTAGAGGTGATTATTTACGTGAGTACCTAAGTTAGGAAGCTAAAATATTTCTTAATACCTAAGTAAGTACTCCTTTTTCTTATTTGATATAAAGTATAAGAATATAAAAGTAAATGAAATCAGTTTTAATTATTGGAATAAAATAACTGTAAGGGATAAAACTCGCGTATATTCCTCTCTGCTGACAGCTGAATAGACCAGCCTTAGATTATCTTAATATTGAATATCTGGTAGGTTAGCGGGCAGAAGGCTTGAGCGGTTTTTCTCGCAAATGAAGGGACATGGCAAGTCGCACTGAATATCATCTAGGAAACCAGTCCTGAAAATGCCTCCACAGAATTGCCTGTCACCATTATTATCTGGATCCCCGTTCCTCCATTTACCATAACCAGCTTGTTCAATTGTTTGACCTGGATATACAAAAAGATTATTTAATAATGATATTTATACCAGGACAAGGGTAGAAAAAATAGACTAACTAGACTTGATCTCACGCTTATGCTTATACGAGCGGCATCGTGCTTTTACCACTTTTACATTATGGGTCTACATTTTTTTCTACTCTTGACTTGGTACAGATGTCATTATCAAGTGATAGTATAAACATACAAATGGTATTGAATCATATATATCAATCGATTTGTTATCCATCGATTAATTGTAGTAAACAAAAAGATTATCTCATAGACAGTCATTAATGAGCATTTTTCGAAAAAAGTGGCCACCTACTTTTGCCAGAATAGTCACAATATACTTAAGTTTTAACTTTATACCTACTCCTGAAAAGAGTCCGACAACATTAACTATATTCCAGCATTTTTCTTAGTGTACCTAAGCATTACAATTTCTTATGAAATTTAAATCAAGTCAAAAATCGCACTTGTCTAATATAAAATTTACCTTGAATTGTCATCCATAAGCCATGGTCACTGAAATCTCTATATCCAACCAACGCCGTATTTTTCACGAATCTACCAGGCATACTGCTTTCTGGGTGCTTCTCATACAGTTCCGTCAGGACTCTAGCTTCTGTATCACTATTTATGACTGCCAGATATCCACCCTCATCGACACAGGCTGCGAAGGCTCGTGGCCAGGTTTGTGGTTCAGGGTGGAACTTGTAGCAACTACCTGTGCGTGTATCCACTTCGTATCCTGCATAAAAATAATGGTCTTAAAGTGGGGTTGCTATTTCTAAAATTTTGCGACCACGACGCGTGAAATACCTACCCTAATTTTGAGGCCAGATTTTAGGACAAATTCGTAGAAACCTGGACGGATGGCTCTTACCCTATCTTAAAGCATATGTACCTTCAAAATAGGTTGATTTCCCAATCGTTTGCCATTAGTAAATTTTTCAGACCTAATTCGAGAATTGCGTCCTTAATTTCGTTATCTTGAATACTCGCCATTATAATATATTTGGCCCAAGCTAAGCAAGTTATACCCAATTATTATAATAGGACTCGTTTTATAAAGTAGGTATAAGTCGAAATACAGTATGTACCATGGCAACGGTCGTACCTGATACGTATTTTCCTCAAACAACATAGAAACAAGAATACGCAGATTCAACATATTATTATAACTTTGTTACTCAAAACATTTATGTTCAATTTTGTAGACTTTATTAAAATTCAGAGTCTCTGAGGACTCTTACAAGTTACGAAAGAATATTGTTCAGGTTTTTTGCAAATATTTGGAAACAAATTTCCTTAGGGCACGTTTTGCAAAATTTAAAGAAATGAGTATTTATAAACTTTTTTAGCTTATATATATATATATATACATTTTCGTTTAAGCTTAATTAGTAAGGTTATATTATCGAATATCAGTTAACCAATCAATAGTTAATTGTATTTACTTTGGAAATGTAAAATAATAAGCAGATTTCGTAGAATAATAATTAAATACAAAAGAAATAACATACTTTTGCTCATCAAACTTTTGTAGGCGTTTAGTTCTAAAATATATTCTTCAGAATATTACCACCTTGGAAAAACAAATAGACATACCAGGATCAGTAGTTCCACACGCAGAAACAAATAAGTCAGCTGTCTCTTTCTTATAGCAGATGAACGGATAGACATGTTCACAATTCACATCGGCCATAGTTCCATGAGGTCTCAAAACTAAACAGGCTTCACTGTTGTCTTTGTTGTCAGGTTCTCCAGCCGCCCAATTAATTGGGATCTTAGACAATGGAGTACCTGAAAGGAGCGATATGAAAACTAAAGAAAAGGAAACGGTAAAAGAATATAATAGATAGAAGTTATAAAATTTGAAGAGTGTTTTAGAGGCAAAAAAGTGTTATTAGCAAAAGTCGTCTTACCTCCTTAAATTATCTAAGTTATCTCGCTCTCGTTTTCCACTAATGAGTTATGAGAGACAAACTAATGGAATGTAATTCGTGGAAAATGATTAGACCTTAACACATTCTTGCTATGAAAATTCAGTAAAGCAGGATTACAATGAATATAAAATTTAATGATTCCAATGAATATAAAACTCGAAAAGTGTTTTGCTTTTACATGATTTCATCATGAGCATTTGTGTGCCAGCGAACCGTCAAGATTTGATGACATAGAGTGACTTGGTATTTTGAATAAATGGATATTCGCAAAGTTACACTTAATAGCATAATTCACCTTCAATAGATGTGTAGTGCCCTTCAGCTAAATTGGCATGGATACCAGTGAATATGCCATTAAAAATCTCCTTTTCGGTTAATATTTTCCTCATTACCACCCCAAATTTTTTATTTTCTGGTGAAGCTAATACAGCACCTGTGAAAATATAATTTAAATTAAATAACATGTAAGTTGCATAAAAGCGACCATCCTTATTTTAGCAAAGTTTATGCAAAATATCCCTAAACAAGTACCAATAGTGAACAAACGAAACGAAAACTTATGTAGGTAGATGCGAGGCGTTTTGTTAGCTTGCGTCAATCCCATACAATTTTGCATTCGTTTCTTAGGTTCGCTATTATCAATTGACTTGTGTGGTGCTTGGAAGAATTATAGCTAACCAAACACACTTTAAATTACCTTCATGATAGCAGGTCAAATATGCATTTTTCCACGTAGCTGGTATCCTGTGTAATTTCAGCCAACCTTCTACTTCTTGATGGTAATCATAATCAAAACGAAACTTCGTCTGCCCAACTGTGTAAAAGTAGAAAATGTAGTAAGTACGTACACATTCAGCACAAATGCTAGGCGCATACCTATCCAATAAATCAGACTTAGTTCACCTCACTGGTCTTTGATTGGTTTTTGGATTACACTTGTCATGTAGTGACGTCATTTGTAGGTACGGATTATAGTACAGAGCTCCTTCTACCATAAAAATAGCTGACTGTCGGGAAATAATAGAGCAAGAGCCAGCGGCCCCCAGACTTTCGGTAAAGTATAAAAGCTGTAAGTTTGTCAATGTATGCCCCCAACACAAGTAAGAACGAACCCCGTCTATGAAACTTGGGTCGCGGTGGCTTTGGCAGGTATCAGGTAATAAAGGTGTGTAAAATTGTGTGTTAAATTCGTTAAAGTATAAAACTCAGTTTTTACATATTTTACGTATAATAATCCTAGAAGTCACCTTGCCGAAACCCAGACCCTTCGTACGGTTGCAACCCTCTCCCAGACGCCCTTAAAGTTTTATTTAATTGTTACTATACTTGCGGTATAGTATAAAAGCTCAATTTATATATGTTATTTGGAGAACTATCAAATGATGTTTTCTTAATAGTAGGAATGTGAAAAAATAATCGATTAAAAATCGATTATTTTAAAGTAATAATCGATTTTAAAACGTGATTTTTTTTAAATTTATAATCGATTAATAATCGATTTTTTATAATCATGAAATAAATGCTCCCCGAACAGTTTAGTTGATTTATTTTTAATAAAACATTCACTAGATGGAGTTAGACGATGAACTGTACTACTTTACCGACATTCGTTTGATATGTTATTCATTATTCGTTGCTGAAACTTCATTTTTCAAACAATTCAAATTTTAAAGGTTCTCGTGTGAAAAAGTTTTTAGTGTTTTAAAAGTCCCGTTTTTTATAATGTCTACGACTAAAAGAACTACAAGTATTCAATATTGGCGTCAATATTTTCATGTTGACAATAAATCTGGCAGTGCTAAATGTAAATATTGCCTTAATTGTATTGTTTTAGTTATTGTACATAACGAATTTTCATAATAAATCTAGAAAATAGTTCTCATTATCCCTACTAATATTATAAATGCGAAATCAACTCTGTCTGTCTGTCTGTTACGCTTTCACGCTAAAACTACTGGACCGATTTAAATGAAATTTGGTACAAAGAAAGTCTGGAGCCTGAGAAAGAACATAGGCTACTGTTTAACCGACTGCAAAAAAGACTTCCACGCGGAAGAAGTCGCGGGCAGAAGCTATATACAATAAATGATAGATCATGCGCAGTAAAACGTCGCAATGGACCGAACGCTGTATTTCACTCGCACCCGCTGACACATAATATGTCCCTCGCGCTCGCACCTACATTAGACTTTTGATGTATTGGCAACATGAAATTCTTAGTCAAAGTTCAAAATTGTCCCTAAAGACCCCAAATGACGGTATGTGTCAGTGGGTGCGTGTGAAATACAGCGTTCGGTCCATTGCGACGTTTTACTGCGCATCAGCTGTCATTGTATTATGTGGTACGTATACCGTAAGTATAGTAACAATTAAATAAAACTTTAAGGGCGTCTGGGAGAGGGTTGCAACCGTACGAAGGGTCTGGGTTTCGGCAAGGTGACTTCTAGGATTATTATACGTAAAATATGTAAAAACTGAGTTTTATACTTTAACGAATTTAACACACAATTTTACACACCTTTATTACCTGATACCTGCCAAAGCCACCGCGACCCAAGTTTCATAGACGGGGTTCGTTCTTACTTGTGTTGGGGGCATACATTGACAAACTTACAGCTTTTATACTTTAACGAAGGTCTGGGGGCCGCTGGCTCTTGGGCTATAAGTCTTTATATTTTTGTCGCTATTTAAGCTAGCTAGAGAACAGTACATTTAATTTTAACAGTTAAAAAAACATCATCCCTTCCTGGGTCGTTCTTCTTTTAATTAACCTATAATGTGTTCGTGTTCCTGTTTGGGGGTTTATTAAACTATTGATTAATTATTGTGGTTTTGGAGTGTAAGATTTTTTTTTAAATGACCAGTTAATGTTTCCTTTTCGACAGATATCGTTTTTTTTATCATGATTCTTTTTAATGATGTGACTGAGTGGACCTTTTCAGCGCAGATCACATTTCGGTTACAACTCTATCACGGTATTCGACGAAAATAAAACAAATAAAAAAAACTGGTTCGAATAAGAGAGAAAAATACATAGACGTTTACTCGAACATTATAAACGGTAATATCAATACTCCAATGAGATGCTGTAATAAGACGAAGGAATGTAGGAAAAAAGAAGAAAGACACACCTATAATTTTAGCTAGGTACTTAAAGAAAAGTAATGCGTTTATGATTTATGGATAAAAGTTTTGGATACGGCGCCATCTTGCATATCGTCGACCGTAGGTTCAATTACGGTAAGGGACAAAATGCCGAAAATGAGTTAAGTATACAGTTTTGTTCAGAATTTTGCGCTCTTTCGAATGGTGTATTCGAAAAAATTCTAGCTCAAAAAAAATGTTCCTTACCATAGTGATTTTTAGGGGTCACAAGTCAAATTATCCCTCGGCCAATAATGTATCTGATAATTTTTGAACAATAGCATCTTGGAATAGTGTAATTACCGCTGTGAACTCAAATTAAATAAGGTAAGGGTCTTCGCATTCTATTAATTACATGTACATTGTTTTTCATAAAGAGAAAATAAAAAATATCACCCATACCTTAAAAAAATTGCACAAGTTGTAAAATATTTGTCCCTTACCTTAATTTACATTAGCGTACCGAAGGATATGTTACCGTTACACTAATTTTATCATAACAACTCGGGATGTGTCACCACATGAATTTAAATTTAAATAACTAAGACATAGAGTCTAAAGTGGAGTAACAAAATATTTCAAGATGACACACTTTTCTAATAAAGGTGCGATATAATTATCTTCATTTTACAATTTTTTTACTTTATAATACAAGATACAGGCATGTGCTTATATAAGATATGCTGCAAAATACAAGATTAGAGTAAAAAAAATAGCATTGAAAGAAGAATGAGTAATGTTTAGGATGCTTTAGGATATTTTTTTCGAGCTTGCTCAGTTTACTCTATTGATTATATTCATTCGAATTCATGCAAGTAATATTTATTAATACCATAAGTATTGTAATACATAAAAAATACGACCAGAATTATCAAAAACAACAGTAAAACCTACTACTTTCTTTACAAGATTAGGGTTTGAATCTAATTTGAATCGTCTTAACTTATTTTCTATTGTCTCAAAGATTTCAAGACACCTTCACAAGACAATTCATCGTTATTGGAAACTGTCACTTTTCCGGTATTATCTTTTCTTAAGTCTTTCATCCAATCAATTCTTAATTATAATATATGCCCAAAAACATTAAAATCGACATACCGCTTATTGTTGTCTACTTTTGCATTAATATTCAGTGATGTTTCTTTACAATCGTAATAAACAGCACTGAATATTCTTTGATTTTGAACAAAACGGTCTATTTGTGTGATGGCATCTAGTTTGTAAAGCAGTATTTGAATTACACTGGTTCGATTAATTCAATAGATTTATTTTAATGGAGTTCTCCAGAGCCATAACTAGTAGATCTAACTGAGGAGTAAACCTCCAAGAACAAAACTTGTGATTGAAGCATCTTCTACAAATAACTAATAACGGTCAAGTCTTGGACTGTTGTTATTAGGTACAGAATCTAGGTGCTTCTCAATGTCGCAGCTAAAATCTACAAGGCAGTACCTATATAAAATCCTATCCTGTGTTTATTTTACGCACTTTCATAATAGATGTATACGTAAAATTGTTATGATTTAGTCAATTTTCCTTTCAGCAAAGGAATATTGGTATATTTTAATATTGCATAATAATATAAAAACACTCAGCATGCACTTTCTATACATTTTCATGTTCCTTAAATATTTTTTAAACCTGTTTGCGATTTAAAATTAGCCTTACGATAAAATTTTCCATTAATTTCTTTTGCAACCACTGTCTTACAGTATTTTATCTTTAATTTCTATTTTTAACACGTCTTTTACACTATTTGTAATAAATATTTTGATTTTAACTTAGAAGTCAATTTAATGTAAGGGGCGTGACTACGAAATACTTGCTATGTAGGGGACGTCATTTTCGAAAAACGCTAGTGTAAGGGACATCTATTTTCTAAAATAGATGGGATATTGAAATAAACGTTACAAGGACTGATAGAGCACTACAATATAAGGTTTTTTGTGAAATCAGATCCAAAAAAGGTTCATTACAAAAAAAGTTACAAGCGATTGAGTCCGAAAAAAAACTTTGTCGGCCTCTCCTGAAAAACCGTATTTTGTCCCTTACCGTAATTGAACCTACGGTCGACGATATTTTATTCACTGTCTGCGCTTTCCTATATAAACGGAAACATCAAAATAAAGTCAAGCACATAATAAGGAAGGAATGGAACAAAACAATTCTAAAAAATAATTTATGATGCTTTCGCGGTTATTACACAAGTTAATGAAACAACTATGAACGGACTTAACTCGCGTATTAGTGTTAGACTATTGTCAGCTCTGTAGTGCTACGATTATGGAAACTATAAAGAATCCGAAATGTCAGCAAATAAAATACGAGAAATAAATCTAATCATAGTAGTTTCATTCCAATTCTACAAAATCTAAATATATCTGGAAAATATTACATGATTTATTTTTCAAGTATCGAAAGCTTGCCGCTTTGATTGGTCTGAATTTGTTCTGTTTGCAATGAAATTGTAATCAACTCGCGAGGAGTATTTTTAGAGCTGTATTGGCTTTTGAATTCAACACCTCACGAACAAAGGAATGTTATAACACAATAAAATATAAAAAAGATATCAAAACCTAATTAGCTATACCTAGTCGACTAAAAATTAATGTTTTACCAAATCATAACGTAACTTGTTCTATCAAAAAATTTTTACTGCTTTTGCCGGAATAGAATAATTACAATGGATTTTAACTCGCATCCGTTAATCTTATGGTGGCATTTTAAAAACTTTACAGTTGGAATTTTATTTGTAGTTTACCGAGTCGATGATGGTCTAGGTAACACTGAAAATTATACACTGGAGTAGGTAGGTATTAAATTCATTATAATTATTTTACTCCAATGTATTGATATTAATTTACTCTCCTGTTTGTTTATCAGGAAGTTATGTGTCTTGACATATTACTTGCAATATAAACAGACGATAATAAGTTAGTAAATCTGCGAACATAATTCCACCTTAATCAACACTTTTTCCTTGTTTTTGCGACAATATTGTTCCTTGATAAATAATGTTTATAAATATTTGTAACAAATAGAATAAAATGTGGGATCCAGTGAAGAAGGGTATAAGAACTTTAGATGCAGTATAACACTTAAACCTTTTTTCATTTAGCCCGACACTAATGCCCAAAAAAAAATGTCATTGCGCTTTTTTAAAACCAATATTTATTTAGATTAAAAGTTATATTTTGTAACAAATCGAAATAAAGAGCGAAAAACAGATCGCACGTGTCACTAAATATATATCGAATATTTCAAATAGAAAAATACACCAGTGGGATTTAAACCCACGTTAACGGCGATCCGTAGCGACATATCGAATATTTGTTGTGACAGCCGGACTATTTGTCAAAATGTAGCTATATGCAGTTGACTTTTCCCTACGGGTCACCTATGGTATTAGAAGCTCCGCATTTTCTCACAAAATTCCATGTTTGACTTTTTACTCGTATAATAAATATTTAGAAATAATAGGAGCGTTGTTGGATTGAATTTTTTTTTTGCATGAGCGTTAGTTTTTAAAACATGAACAAATAAAACAAAATACGCTAGTTAAATCCGTTATAAGTACCTAGTTTTCCATTCATGAGCGTTCCTTTTTTATATTTTCGAAATTGCCTCAATATACTCAAATAAGTTACTTGTATTTCTTTTATATACAATTTATCATCGTTATAATTAGTGCCTGCTACCGCTAACGCCTTTCTCACACTTTTTGTTAAAAGGAGATAGATGCTTACCCCTAGTTATCGTTTTAATCCTACGTCAATTAATATGAAAACTCACCTGTGTAGCCAAGACACCCAATTGCGCAGAACAATAAAAATAGTTTCATCTTGGTCAAATATTATGCCACAAAAATGACCGTGCTCACAAGAGCTATGAGGTAAACTGATTCAAAACATGCATGAAACACATACGACGCCGATACAGGTTTTGATTGATAATCAAGACAATAAAATAAATGACTATTCTTACTGGCAAATGGTACACAACTACTTAATAGTCTGTGAACGCGGCAGTATCAGGTTCACATTCAACAAGGGGCTCCTACCATTGAAAATATACATATGGGGTTGCATTTATCAGAGGACGCAATTTTTTTTTAGATATTAAGGGGGTTACTGTAAAGTTAAATCCAAGTTTGTGGGGTTGCAGCTTTTGCCCCACGGCCGCCATCTTGGAAAAAGTGGTTCAAATGGTGTGTATGGTTTATCTGATACAATATAGGTCTCACAAAAAAAAATTGTAAATTTTTGTTGCAAATTAAATTACCTATCTGCTATAAATGTTCCATATTTTTACAGGGTAGTAGTTAAACTTTTAAGTTTCTATAAAAGGCAGTTTGCATAATGTGTAGTAATAAATTAAGTGGTAGACTATCGTAAGCGCAGTCGGCTACGAATAATACGAAATTAAAAAAAAAACTCAAGGTAAAAAATGGAAAGTGGTAGTAAAATAGTGGAAAGGAAAATAAAAACGAATAAATTAAAAAGCATAATCCAGCATATTTATTCAATAAATAAGGAAACAAGACGTAAACAAAGTGCACAGATTTTTACAAAATGTAATCAAAATCCGTTAACCAATAAAGGAACTGCTGAGAGCAAGCTACTTGGTTTCTTCTCACAAATAAACGGTATGCTCGTGGTGCAAGTGACATCATCCAAGGTTCCCATTCTGGTAACCCCACCACAGTACTGCTGGCCTCCCTCGTTGTCTGGGCTACTATACCTCCAGATGGCATACCCAGCTTCCTCCAGAGTTTGACCTGTAAAATGAAAGATTTTTTATTAATCTAGGATCACCTTATAGCCGGGTCAAGGTACAAAGATCACATGTGAAGACGAATAGGTTATTTTGAGGTTATGACATCAAATTTTTTTAACAAATAATCAAATATAAAAAATCCAATACGACTGGTATACCTACATATCCTGTAAATTGTAAATGACGATCATCGATGTTTTATCTTGTTTATTTAATATAATATTAAAAAGAAAAAAAAAAGAAATAAAATACTTTGCTGCTTTTCTAGAATAGTGTCACAACTCGAAATAATTTGTTACTCCATTTAAGATTGTGAACCGTCACATATAAATTTCAATTTAGAATGGTGACGCATTTCGAGTTGTGACACTATTCCAGAAAAGCAGCGAGTCTTGTTGACTAGTTTAATTTACTGGCTGAAAAGCGAAACAAAAAAGGTTGATTCAAAGTTTGACAACGACAATAGATGGCTGGCTGAATAATGCTGGCTGCTCGTAACAGTTCCTTGCAGAATAAAAAACAGTTCAATCAACGACTTTAAAAAATTAAACGGAAGAATTGGTTCATCGCCATTCACACATCTCTAGGATGCTTCGTGAAAAGTATAACAAAGTTTTGATCAGCTTGGCGTATAAGTGAAGTAGTCACTTGTCTTTTTATACCTTCCTGAATCTACTACACTAATTGTTTTCTATTGTATTATTCATTGTTTTGCGGTTTGAATTATTACAATAATTTAAATACATTAACGCAATGCTCTTTACAAAACATTTGCTGCTTGATACAAAATTAAAGCAGGTTTCCTTATACTGACATAGGCACTGCTATGTAACAAATAACACAGAATGGCAAAAATAAGATTTAAGATTTAGAATTTTATTTATTCCTCAAAGATTACAAATCACTTAATCGAGAAATAAACATTATTTAGTACCTAACATGCAATCATTAATATACCGTAAGTTAGCATATTGTGTATATAATAAAAATAAATGACGGTATTTTTCTATTCAACTCTTTAAATACAACATGCACAAAGTAGTCATTAGAGCTTACTGATAACTGACAATTGGTCTGTGATTGGTGAAACATCACAGATGGACCTAATCCAAAACTAAATTATTCTCGTATTTTTAACACCCAGCGATTCTCATTTCGGTTATTAAAACACCGTTATATTGAGTAGGCATTAATAAAAACGGCCAAGTGCAATTGGGACTCGCGCACGAAGGGATCCGTACTCATGGCTGTATGGGCGCTCCATTAATATATTCTGTTTTTCACTATTTGTTGTTATAGCGACTATAGAAATATTATGATCTGTGAAAAACCGGCTAATCACGGTTCATGATATAAAGACTGATGACAGACAAGCAAACGGACGAACTGCAGAGTCTCAGTAATAGTTTTACCATTCGGATACAGAACCCAAAAAAGAGCCAGTTACTTTATTCCGCGGAAACATTTATATAATTATTTAAGTCAGTAAAACCAGTTTATTATAATTGCCGGATAGGTAGTTAAAATCGTGATTGTAGATTACAATGTAGGAGCACATTAACCACGGTCGTGGTAAATTCGTTTTGATCTCTGGGGAGGCGTTAAACGTTAGAATAAAATTACTGTTTCATTACAATACGATGTCTTCTTCAAGTTTATCTATGATCATTTTATTAGCGGTTCGCCCTACAGTGAAAGATTTTTTTAAATCGATCCAGCCGTTTTGGAACCTATTCAATCCAACAAACGAACCATTCCTGTTTATTATATATTTTTTTAAATATTCTATAGCCTATGTCACTCGGGAATAGTGTAGCTTCCCAACAGTGAAAGATTTTTTTATATCCTTCCAGCCGTTTTGGAGCCTATTCGATTCAAACAAGCAAAATTTCCTCTTTATTTAGATATAGATTTCTGAATAAAACCAGTAAAGCAATAGTGCCTAGTATCTACAATCTACGTAGGTACCTACTATTTGTGTTAAATTGAGTAAAAAAAGAAAAATGCATAGTTATAACTAAGTACCATGGTTAACATAAGCATGAGGGGGGGATAAGAAGACCTCAGACTACTGACCAGAGTTAGAAATGATGGACCAAATGATGTAATTAGAGAAAGGGACAAAGATAAACTCACCATGAATAGTCAGCCATAAACCATGATCACTGTAGTCCTTGAACCCAATATGCACAATATCTTTCACATGTTTTCCAGGCACAGATTTATCCGGGTGCTGTTCATATAACTCCTTTATAATTTTGGCTTCAGTTTCATTGTTGATGATGACTAGGTGTCCTCCTTCATCAGCACAGGCGGCTAGCGCATGGTACCAAGTAAGAGGTTCTGTGTGGAATTTATAGCAACTACCTGTGCGAGAGTCTAACTTGTATTCTGTAAAAAAATAAGTACATGTAACTCTTGATAATAAAACATTAGTGTTTTAAAAAGTCCGGTAGTGGGGGCTTGTTACGTCACCTGCCCCCAATCTCGAACTTTAGAATCACTATCGTTGTCATTGTTTGTTGGAGAAAAGAGAAAAATACGTATCGAATATTTTTAATAATCTAAAGAACGATGAACTAAATAGACTTTCGTGTTCATTACCCAGTGACACCTTGGTCTATTAGTCTTAAAAAACAATTGAAAAGCTCGAAGCAAAAAAAATGAAAGGCTCGGGGCTTTGTCAAAGACTGACCGTTATCTATGGTCCCACATTCATTCAGAACTACAGATTTGCTGTCTTTCTTGTAGCAAACGAAAGGATGTACATTGTCACAATTGACGTCTGCAATGGTTCCATTGGCCATCATGAGAATGCAGTTTTCGTTGTTCCTGTAGTTGTCAGGTTCCCCTGGAGCCCAGGTAACAGGAATTTTATCCAACGGAGTACCTGTAATTGGAGGAATTTTAATCTTCTATCCCTACTATCTCTACTTCCCTACTAATCCCTACTAATATTATAAATGCGTTAGTAACTCTGTCTGTCTGTCTGTCTGTTGCTCTTTCACGCCTAAACGTCTGAACGGATTTTGATGAAATTTGGTATGGTAATAGATGATAACCTAGAAATGGACATAGGCTATAAATAATCACGCCATCGTTCTTAGGGGGTAGGCAGTAGGCAGATAACTAAATTGAGATAGTGATTTTTAGTCGTTTTGGTTGGGACTTTTGCTCTTTCACGTCTAAACGGCTTAACGGATTTTGATGAAATTTGGTATGGTAATAGATGATAACCTAGAAATGGACATAGGCTATAAATAATCACGCCATCGTTCTTAGGGGGTAGGCAGTAGGCAGATAACTAAATTGAGATAGTGATTTTTAGTCGTTTTGGTTGGGACTTTTGCTCTATTGCTCTATATATTATAAATGCGAAAGTAACTCTGTCTGTCTGTCTGTCTGTTTGTTACGCTTTCACGCTAAAACTACTGGACCGATTTAAATGAAATTTGGTACAAAGACAGTCAGGAACCTGAGAAAGGACATAGGCTACTTTTTAACCGACTGCAAAAAAGGAGGAGTTCCACGCGGACGAAGTCGCGGGCAGAAGCTAGTATTATATATAACAGGAGAAGCTGACATAATGACAGACATATCAACATGGGGCTTGTTAGATGATGTTGAAGGAAGCGAGTATTTTAGGAGATAAATTATAGACCAGCTTTACTGATGTTGAAGTTTTAATTGAAGTAAGTAAAAATGTATAAGTGACATATAGAATAAGTATGTAGTTTAAAATTAGAAAAATAGTTTAGTATTTATATAATAGCCCGTATTATACAACAGGGCTTATACTAAAATGATTAGAAATTTGAAATTATGTACATTCCTTTTATAACGTAGGGAAAAGGAAGAATTCTAGTAAGAAAGGATTTTTGAAAATTCACCGTCAAAAGTAAAACAAGGGTGATTATCGAGCAGAAGCCGCGGGCAGAAGCTAGGAATATATTACTAATGAGATTTTCTGTCTGCAGTGTTACAATTTCTGTTTTATATCCCGTTAAGCGAACTCATTTTACGCGGTTAGTGAATCTCGAAAACTTAGAATAACATTTTTATCGTTCCAATCGTAAACTTCAAGCTTCTAACAATTTTGACTGTGCATCAGTCGGGTAGTATGGTAGTTAGCAGATCCTACTACTATTATAAAGGCGAAAGTTTGTATGTATGGATGTTTGTTACTCTTTCACTTTGATTTGAATGAAACTTTACCACAATATAGCTTAAATACATCAGAATAACATATAGGCTATATTTTATAACGATATAGTGTAAAATACTAATCATACGCAGACGAAGTCGCGGGCAGAAGCTAGTAAGATTATAAGTACATTATAAGTACATATATAAATAATATGTAGATTTAGAGATTTCTGTAACGATATAAGTACCTAGAAAAAGCTTTAAGTATTTTATTACAAGTATTACCTTCGACAGTTGCGTAATGTCCTTTGCCATGTGCATAAAGTCCAGTAAATATACCTTCAAATGGTAATTTCTCTTTACGCATAGCATTCAAAACGGCATACTGTATAGTTTTGTTCTCCGGTGAAGCCAATATACTACCTGTGCAAAAGAATATTAATACAAAATACTACTGAAAATGCTTTGACCAAATCAGCATCACATATCGCACCCCTAGATCTAAAGGGAGCTAACTCAAAAAAGTAACTTTTTCGGGAGAGGCGAAATTGTTGTAAGGAATCGGATCCTTTTTTTAGCGTGTGTTTAATTAAAATCTTCAGATTTTTGAGTTAGCTCCCTTTAGATCTAGGTGTGCGATATATTGTAGGAATTAGTATATTATGTTCAAACATACTGTAACATGTCCTAATTTTGTAAAATAATACGTGTTCCGATACCGATTGCATTTGAGCATTAATAATAATATCTTTGGACAATTCACACCGATTGATATAGTCCCAAACTAAGCAAAGCTTGTACTATGGGTACTAGACAACGGATAAACATAAATACATAATATAGACATCCAAGACTCAGGTAGGTAGATGCCAGTGCTCATCACATTGATATCTGCCCCTAGTAGGATTCGAACCCGCAACCTCCGGTTTCGTAGACAGGGCCTCTGACCACTAGACCAACAGGCCGTCAGATCAACATTATGATGTAGGTATAATGCTTGTCAATTTAAATTATCCATATTATTATTGAATTTGTGTGCCCTTCCACAGACTAATGGCGCCACTGCGCATCAACCATTTCTGGTCTATTGTAACGGTATTAAACCATATCGTATCTTTACTAAAAAGTGTGATCTCGAAATATTTTGTTGAAATTTGAATTGAATTGAAAATTGTAACGTGCCATATATTGAGGAAATTAGGTTATCAATGGAAAATTAAGCAAAACAATTGGATACCTACTAAAAATAAAGGTAAAACTAAAACATTACGTTTATTTTATTTTCCTTATAGTACTTACCTTCATGGTGGCATGTCAGGAAAGCCTCTTGCCATGTAGTAGGTATTCTGTGCAGCTTCAACCAGCCCCCTACTTCTTGCTGATACTCGTAGTCAAATCGGAACTGCTTGCCATCTGACATTCATATATAAAAAACATTAAAATATATAATACTAGCTTCTGCCCGCGACTTCGTCCGCGTGGAACTCCTCCTTTTTTGCAGTCGGTTAAAAGTAGCCTATGTCCTTTCTCAGGCTCCAGACTTTCTTTGTACCAAACCAAATTTCAATTAAATCGGTCCAGTAGTTTTAGCGTGAAAGCGTAACAGACAGACAGACAGACAGACAGAGTTACTTTCGCATTTATAATATTAGTAGGGAAGTAGGGATTATAATTCAAATTCAAAAAGACAATTATATAATAACTTCCGTAGTGAAAGAGCGTAAATAGGTGATTCCCTAGGCCTGTAGATCTTAATTATATAAAAACAATGTACCTAGGTACCTGATTTAATGTAGGTATATTATGATCTTCTTTATGAGAATTATTATTAATAATTTCTAATGCCTTCGCGGTTATTACACATTGGAATGAAACAACTATTAACGGATTTAACTCGCGTATTTTTATTTTATTTTATTAGCTGACGTTTCGGATTCTTTACAGTTTCCATAATCGTAGCACGACTGAGCTGACAATAGTCTAACGCTAAAGTGATTTATACAGTTATGCAAACTAAAATAAAATCACTTTAATAGTTAATAGTTGTTTCATTCCAATGAAGAATTATTATTGTTAAAGCGAATTTCTTTTCACTAAATATATACATATTACGTATACAAAATGTAGGTATATAAGTTCGAATGTTTATTCGCGATCCAATATTATTAGGTACCTATACATTCTTCTTTTCGGTAGAAAAAAGTAAACTACCCAAAGTAATACAATGAACCTTAAAAGAAAATTGATTTCCCTACAAATCCATGAAGTGAAAGAATGGGCAAGGAAGATTTGCTTTAACAATTTTGTAGCTTTTCCAATCGGAGATTTCGTATAGAATTTTATTTCGGGATCCATATAAAAAGGTAGCTCAGGTCACTCAGTACTCTACAGGCAATAAAAAAATCTCCATAAATTACGTCGATCCATTTTGGTACCGGACAATTCGACACATAAAAAATTACTTTACGTGCTCCATTTATTGATAACGATTTTCTATTAAGCACATCGGTCTACCTAATCCCTACTAATATTATAAACGCGAAAGTAACTCTGTCTGTCTGTCTGTCTGTTACGCTTTCACGCTTAAAGTACTGGACCGATTTAAATTAAATTTGGTATAAAGAAATTCTGGAGCCTGAGAAAGTACATAAGCTACTTTTTAACCAACTGCAAAAAAGGAGGAGTTCCACGCGGACGAAGTCGCGGGCAGAAGCTAGTTTAAAATAATTACTGCTCAGCGCGCTTCTTATTACAAACGACTTCATTACAAATCAAATGTGTATTATAAAATCGAAGTACGGAAAATAAGTTTAAAATTAATTTTGTTTTCCTTCGATTTTCCTGTTTTTTGTTTAACTTAATTAAACATGATATTCTTCGAATGTTCAAAGCGTATCACGATTTTGATTAAAATGGTGTTATTGGCAATATAAGTAATTAACTACGTGGGACCGGAATAAAAAAAACGTATCGGGTATTACCAGTAACTGGTTTATAATTGTAATTTCTGATGCCTTCGCGGTTATTAAACATTGGAATGAAACAACTTTAACGGATTTAACTCGCGTATTTTGTTTTATTGGCTGACGTAGAGCCTTTACAAATTCCATAATCGTAGCACGACTGAGTTCAGTCTGAATGAGTCAATAAAATAAAAATACGCGAGTTAAATCCGTTTATATAATAGTTGTTTCATTCCAATAATTTATTAATGTTTAAATATTTATTTTATTATTATTGTACATAATAATTTCTGATTCCTTAGCGGTTATTACACATTGGAATGAAACAACTATTAACGGATTTAACTCGCGTATTTTTTATTTTATTAAATTTGCTGACGTTTCGGATTCTTTACAGTGTAGAACTAAACTTTAGCGTTAGACTATTGTCAGCTCAGTCGTGCTACGATTATGGAAACTGTAAAGAATCCGAAACGTCAGCAAATTAAGTAAAATAAAAAATACGCGAGTTAAATCCGTTAATAGTTGTTTCATTCCAATATTATTGTACATATTTAAGAAGCTGTACCTAAAAAAATGTTGTGCCCAACAGGGACTGTAAGTATGTAGTGATACTAGGTATCTGAATAACTCTTATTTATAGAACACAAATAAAGAATTGAATATTGATTAAGAGTCAATGAAACAGGTTATGATTTTAAAAAACAACATCAATACAGTGGAGCGTCGATTATCCGAACGTCGCTCGACCGAACGACCGCTTATCCGAACAGGGGGGCTAGACAAGTGCCCAACGTTCAACGTTAACGTTAAACGTTAGCACCAAAATGTATGAGATTTGACATCCGCGAACGTTTGTGACGTACGTGACAGTCGTTCGCGGATGTCAAATCCCATACATTTTGGTGCTAACGTTTAACGTTAACGTTGAACGTTGGGCACTTGTCTAGGGCCCCAGTAGTAACGCGCGGTGTCAACGGTCCGCCGTCCGACCCTACCCTATTAATTGTACCTAGTACATACAATGACATACATGTTTTACTTTAAGATAACATATTATTATCTGCACTTTTTTGTTTATTTCCTACTAGTGGTCCCGGCAGACTTCGTCCCGCCCGGAAATGTCGATTTGACAGTTGTCATTGTTGCGTTTTGTTATACTATTTTTAACAAATCATGTCATCCTATGTCCTTCTCCTGGCTCTGAGCTACATCCCCAGCAATTTTCAGCCAAATCGGTTCAGCCGTTCTCGAGTTATAAACGGTGTAACTAACACGACTTTCTTTTATATATATAGATAGAAGATAGATATAGATTTGTCATTAAAGATATATGTAAATGTAAACATGGTTTTCATTTACCTGTACGTAAATATGAATGTTTGTCTGAATCAATGTATGTACATATAGGTTGTTCGATTATCCTAAAATACCGGTTTTCCGAACACCTATGTCCCCCAATTAGTTCGGATAATCGACGCTCCACTGCTGCTTTTCTAGAATAGTGTCACAACTCGAAATGCGTCACCATTCTGAATTGAAACTTATGTATGACGGTTCACGATCTTAAATGGAATAACAAATTATTTCGAGTTGTGACACTATTCTAGAAAAGCAGATTATATGTATTATCACTTACTTGAATACGTAAAATGGACAATAAGCACTATAAAACTAGTCAACACTTGTAACGTAAACATGTTAAACTCATACGAAATAATTTATTTTTTACAGTAAGAAAATAGAATACGTCGTTTATCCTCGTTCTATAACATATTGAATATGACGAACGTTTGTGAGTCTCTTATATGCATCTTTCTGTGGCTGGAGGCGTTATAGCTCAGTGGTAAATAAGCGGACCAGCAGTCGTGAGGTCGTGGATTGAAATCCTGATGAACTTTTCTGGTTACCCATCTTTTTGATTAGGTTTATCCTATTTCTGTCTGTCAGTCAGTTTAGATTTAATTATATAATAATAGAACTATGTGAACTTAGATATTAAGCAAAAAAAAAACAATTACTTACCAAAATTAAATTACCCAATTAGAAGGATTTGGAGTTTGGAGTGGATTCGTTGACGGATGTTGTGAAACTGGTCCTTAAATTTATTTACTTATGCAACAGTTATAATTCTTTTTAATTTTCCGGAAAAGCTTTAAGAAATCATAAAGCCTCATAAATACATAATTTGGGATTTATCTAAACACTAGCGGCCCCGGCAGACGTCGTCCTGCCCGTCCGATTGTTTCGTCAAAGATCTGTCAGTCTTCTGTCACTTCTTCATAAGGCTTCATATTTTCCCCGTTTTTTACACATTTTCCACTGTTTCTTCGCTCCTATTGGTCGCAGCGTGATGTTATATAGCTTAAAGCCTTCCTCGATAAATGGTTTATCCAACAAAAAAATAATTTTTGAATTCGAACCAGTAGTTCCTGAGATTAGCGCGTTCAAACAAACAGACAAACAAACTCTTCAGCTTTATGATATTAGTATAGATTTGACTATGAAAAAAGCAGCGGCATAAATATCTACGTAATCATGGAGAGTTCACAGTGACTGTGAAATGGGAAACCCGATGTGGGTGTGAACTTCACACCCACATCGGGTTTCCCATTTATCACTAACACTCATTGATTTAACTAATACGTTGGTAAATCCTTGCAGGTGCCGAGAATATCCTTCAATACAAAATTTAAGGAAAACTGAAAGGAAAAGTGGTGGTAATACAGAACCGGAAAGAAAGACTATTAATTATGTAACTTGATTGAATTCCCATTAATTGATAGAAATGACCACTGATAAAAAAACGAAATTATTTTGAATCCGTCAGTTAAGTTAGTGAATTATGGCACACGTATTTTTTCTTTTTATATTTGAACAATTTATCATTGTCATTAATTGTTGAACTTTTGGACAGTGTATCATTGTCATAATTGATCGATTAATAAGAAAAAATACGTGTCCAATTATTTTGGTGATCTACTCGATGGACAAAGAAAAAAATACATCTGTCATGCCTATTGTAGGTACTATGAATGTCCACCCAGTACTAATATTATTAACTACCGTCCTAACGAAAGATTCCAAACAACAACTTTTCCGTTGGATTGAACTGTAACGGATTTAACTCGCGTATTTTATTTGCTAACGTTTCGTAAACTTTAGCGTCACACTATCGTCAACTCAGTCGTGCTACAAATAATGGTAACAGTAAAGTCTTCGGAACGTCACAAATAAAATAAAAATACGAGGTAATTCAGTTATGTTTGCTTCATTTAAGTGTGTAATAACCGCGAAGGTATCAGAAATGTTATTCGTTAATTTTTTGGGCAAATAAAAATATCTGAATCATTAATAATACAAAAAAAAACAAATATGAAATCGTTTTAATTAGCTGAAACAGAAAATCCCGAGTGGCATTATTCTGTTTAATTAATTGGTCTACAGACTCCAGAGACGCGATCGTGCATTCATACTATTGAATGGTAGACCATATTCATGTATAATAGTTTCTGATGCCTTCGCGGTTATTACAATGCATATTCATGTATGTCATCGTTTCAGGAAAGAGGGTCATGACCACGTCATGACGTGACTGTCCCCATAAGACAATTACAAGAAGACTGTATTTTATAATTGACTTTGTGTTGACCGCTCCGGTTAGGACCTACCTACTACACCTTTAGGCAACTTGGGCAAGACAAGACATCGCCAATTAAGTTACTATTTAAATTAAGCTAAGACGAAATAAATAATGATTTCATTCCAATTAATATACTCGAGTTAAATCCCTTAAAGTTGTTTTATTTTTATAGTTCATACTTACTATTGTATCCGTAATTAATGTGTCATAGAATGTAAACTACATATAACACTAAACTAACGAGGTAAATCTTCAGTTCACTCTTAGAAGGACAACGGCAAGCTTGCAAACATACAAGTAATCAAAATCATGTATAAAATTAATACCATACTAAATTTTTTATTTTTTCTTGCCAACATTGTGTCTTCCTGTAAGTAATCAATTTATTTTTATAATTCTAGTGTTAATTATATCTACGATGCACATAATTTGCAAAATTTTGTAAATATTAAACCCACAATTATTAGGTACTCACTGTTTATATTACACCTTTGCTGTACCTTACTATTCTTTATGCGGAACCTTATCTCTTAATCCCCTAAAGTTCTAAATTTCTTAACCTTTGGTCTCCGAAGTGATTAGTAAGTAATTACTTTGTGTTTTTGACAGATGGTAATATCTTTGGGTACGACTATGAGTATGACGAGAACGCCAAAGGCTGGTGGAAGTTCCATCCAATCCCGGTAACATGGAGCGATGCCCACCTCACCTGTTTTCGAGAAGGTTAATATAACATCTTCTAGAAAGACGAAAAATCTTTAGCCCTTACTGTAATGGGAATAAAGCTCTGGGTAGTTTTTAATTAGAACCTTACCAATTGGGTACCTAATTTTTAACACAAACATAACGTATCCTATTCGATCCTGTTATTAGAATTATCTTCTTTGCTGACATTTATAAAATTTACCATTATTTTACAGGAGGTGTATTGGCTTCTCCAGAAAATAAAATTTTAACCGCAGCAATGGTTAAAGTATTAGGCAAAGTAAAAACTCCTATCCCTGATGGCATATACACAGGACTTCACGCTTTGACTCCTGGTCACTACGCTTCCATTGTAGGTAATCTATCAACCATTTTATTAATTACGTACAGTATTTTCTATTGTGATTTATGAATAATAGTCGAACCACTTCTTACAGGTACTCCCCTATCTAGGATTTCTGTTCAATGGGCACCTAAAGAGCCTGACAATCATCTAAACGGTGAAGCCTGTCTTGTCATGCTGCCCGATGGAACAATGGCTGATAAGAAGTGCTCAAATATACACCCTTTTATCTGCTACGCAAAAACAATGAAAGATCCAGTCGATACAAAATGTGGAACTGTCGATTCTGGTGGGTATTCTTATTTCGTTATTATCTGCAACGTAAATCTCGCTTTATAAACAACTAGCAGCCCGCCCCGGCTTCGCACGGATTCCTTTTTTTTTCAAAATATTCTACATAATTATTGCCTGTGTTACTCTGAGTGAATATAACTTTCCAATGGTGAAAGAAATTTAGAAATCGCACTGTAGTTTATTAATTACAAACATACTATACACACAAAAAATACAAATCTTTCCTCTTTGTAATAGTAGTGTAAAAGATAAACCTATACGATTATTATGTGGGTCTTAATTGGCATTATGAGACAAATTTATGATTATATTGTATTGGGTAGATTTTCCTTAGGTTGAACTAGGAAAGGTAAAAAAAAAATACTTGAACGTCTAAAGGACGGTAAGGGGACCATCAGCTAGTTCATTTATTTATTTATTATTAACATAATCAACATGACATTACAAGCATACCTAATGCGCCATGAGATCAGACAGACAGAAAAAACAATAATAATATAGAAAAACATTTATCTAACAGGCATAAAGAAATTTACTAACAATAAAATTAAAAATTATTCATCATTGTGACACGTTGGAACAATTAATATTAATATCTTATAAGTTTCTTTGTTATTGCAGAATACTATTTGGATTCCCGGACCAACAGTTGCTACAAGTTCCACCCCGAGCCTCAGATCTGGTCTCATGCATTCGCAGCATGCCAGGACGAGGGAGCTCACTTAGCTATTATCAATAGTGACGTCGAATCCGAAGTTATAAAGGACTTGTTTGATAAATGCCCATACGAAAATATGCCTGGAGAGCAAAAAAGTGTGACAGCTTTCATAGGATTCAGGGATTTCAGCGACCACGGGTTATGGATGACCGTTCACGGTAAGTTTAGTTTTAAAAAGACTTAAGTGTGTCAGTGTGGTGATGAATGAATTGCATTTTGACCATTGCAGGGTAAATACCTATACGATGGTATGCCTGGCAGGCAAAAAGGTTTTAGGGACTACGGATTCACGATAAGTTAAGTTTTAAAAAGACTTAAGTGTGTCAGTGTGGTGATGAATGAATTGCATTTTGACCATTGCATGGTAAATACCTATAAGTACGATGGTATGCCTGGCAGGTAAAAAGGTTTTAGGGACCACGGGTTCACGATAGGTTAAGTTTTAAAAGGAATTATCTAAGTGTGTCAGTGTGTTGATGAATGAATTGCATTTTGCCTAATGAAGAAGTATATTTTAGTAATACATTATTTTTTTATTGTGTTCTAGGTCAAACTATTAAAGAGGCTGGTTTCGATAAATGGGAGTCAATACAACCTGATAACTTCAGTGGTAAAGACAATTGCGGTGGAGTGTTCAGGAGTGGATTGTTAGATGACACTAATTGTGATTTATTTTGTCCATTCTTTTGCGAAAAAAAACCCAATAGCTTGTTTCCTTAAAGAAAATTGTAAATTTCATAAGAACGTCTGATAAATATACTTTGTGTGTCTATTAGTTATACCATAATAATCTATAGAAATACCTGTTGGAAAAAAATGCTATAATAAAAAGTGTTAGTACTCACACTCTTATTTCTGAATCACGTACCTACTTACTGATCTCAAAACTTCAAAATCCTAATATAATTATATTATGATGACCGTAGGGGATTTTTACTTATTAATCTATATAAGGTCTAATTAACCTACCTACATACTTAGGTTAAGATGCTGCCGTCATAAAACAAAAGAGAACAGCTGTATCTCAAAAGAAACAAGTTTCGAGAAAATTTTGTTCACTTAATGCGTATAAATTTCTTTGTTTTCCAATATCATAAAAACGAATTTTCGATTTTGTTTAAAATACCACGTTTGCACTTTGAACGGCAGAATAGATAACTATCTATTAATTGAAAATCCAATGACTACCTAAGCTATTAAGCGCTATCTAATAATAGGATAACATTTGACACTATGACGTGATTTTCTTGAAGATTGTGGGATAGACCAATCGACTGGTATTTCCTACCCACGACTTTCCACGTAGATATGTTATTATGTGTTACCCACTTTTCAACCAAAGAAAAAAAAAATCTTATTATTTAACTTAATAATATTTTTCATCATCCCAAACGCAATATTTTCATGAATATCATAAAATTTCTACAACAGATTTAATTCACGTATGTACCTATATTATTTTTTATGCTAACGTTTCGAAAAACAATATAATAATAACAATATGGGAACATATTATAGCTGATTGAGCCGATGAATTATAATATATAATAATATGTAGAATACAAGTGTTATTTTCCGTTACAGCTGTTTTATGCCAATATGCAATAACCGCGAAAGCATCAGAATTGATCATCTTATAATTATCTGTTAAAGAATGAAAAAGTTACATCAACAAACTTTCAACCCCAGTTTTACCCCCTTAGAAGATGAAGATCCAAAAAAATCTTCCCTACTCACATACCTGCATCGATAACTCAGACAGTCAATATAGCATTTTATATTATGTAGGAATCTATACTAATATTATAAAGAGAAAAAAATTGTTTGTTTGGTTGTAATGAATGGGCTCAAAAACTACTGGATTTTTTAATAATTCTTTCACTGTTGGGAAGCTACGTTTACCCTGAGTAACATAGGCTAAAAAAAATAGGGATCCGTGCGAAGCCGGGGCGAACCGCTAGTATTATTATACATTTGATAAACTTTGACATAATCATGTAATTTCCTTACAGATAATGAAAGGGGTACCTGACTATACTTAATACCAGGGAAGTAGGTATACCCTTTATGTCAATGTATCACATCGCATTACGTAAAAAATGTGTTTTATATAATATAGGAGGGCCTTTATTTCAAACGGCCAAGTCCCACAACATTAACTATAATGATAAAGAAATCGCTTTAGACTTGGCACGACTTGGTCTAGAGTTCATTATTTCTTAGAGATAAACAAGCAGCTTCATCAGACTTGGCTAGTTTTTTACAGAATGTTTTTGGTGGGATTAAGTATACATGTGACCCAAGGGCACAGCGATTAGAAATTATCGTCTCTGCTGTATATTTACAATGAGTAACAAGGCAACCACTACTGTTTCGGCAATGTTTTATGTGGCCCCAATCCCTACTAATTATTATAAACTACTAATATATAAACTACTAATATTATAAATGCGAAAGTAACTCTGTCTGTCTGTCTGTCTGTCTGTCTGTCTGTCTGTTACGCTTTCACGCTAAAACTACTGAACCGATTTAAATGAAATTTGGTACAAAGAAAGTCTGGAGCCTGAGAAAGGACATAGGCTACTTTTTAACCGACTGCAAAAAAGGAGGAGTTCCATGCGGACGAAGTCGCGGGCAGACGCTAGTGTTATATAAAATTAGACAGGCGTTTGTCGAAATGAAGGTCGTTTTATAAGTTCCTACTTTGGAAACATAAAATACCTACTGAGATATATCCTGAAATGAACATAGTAGGACAGAAGTATTACATACTTTGACAACTACCCCATTATTTTATTCTATAAATACACATGTTTTACACATCACCGCATCATTCTAAGCTTAGTTAAACATACGTTTAATAAAATTGTTAATTTATAGAAAAAAAATCGAAAAATGTATATTATCCGGTTTATAGTTGTAACGGCATTTTATTTGAGTTTCATCGGTGAGTAAAACAGTTTAAAATATGTTTAAAGTTATAATTTGTCAATAGCTTGTTTCAATTCGGCTTATTGCACTCTTGTGTACTAGCCCCGAACAACCGAACCTCTTACTGGTCTTCATGCAGCTTGTTTTGTGCTACTGGTTCGGGTGTGTGAGGCGAACCTCGTTACCCGGGCGTCCTCCGACTGCACTCGGGCATGCCGGGTCGCGGGGTGTGTCGCTTCTCGACACCTTCTTCACGGCTCTCTGTAGAGAAGCGCAATGGCCGTTAGACGGCTCTGCTCCTCTCTGCTCTCTAAGTCCCCTTCTGGGACTTCTTCTGTTAGTGGTGTTGGTGGCTCTCCTTCTGGTGGGTTTGGAAGCTGTCTCTGCTCCCCCCGGTGCGATATAGTGATCCTCACACGGGGGATGACAACCAAACAAAACATGTAAGTATGTAACTAACATACGCGAACGAATCGTCACGTGGACAGTTTTCGTTCGTCTACGTCAATTCCATAAAATTTTCGATTCATTTCGTTCAGTTGCTATTATCGATTGGCTCTTGTTTAGAGGTCAAGTTCTTTTAAACTCTGTATGTATTAACGTGTCAGTTAAATGGTCTAGGGGGCGTAGACAAGGTGCCAACGCTCAACGTTAACGTTAAACGAAACGACCAAAATATATAGTATTTGACATCCGCGAACGTTTGTGACGTACCTATGTGACATTTTGGTGCTAACGTTCAGCGTTAACGTTGAATGTTGGCATCTTGTCTAGGCCCCAAGGTTTTGTTTTATAATTTAGATTGTGTGAAATTCCGTGCGGATTATGATTACCACGAAGAAGTCAATGGTTGGCTGAAGTTACACCGGATACCAGCCACGTGGCAAGATGCATATAGAACTTGTTTCTATGAAGGTAAGTAATAGGTACCATTTATTTACACTACCAAATTTATAACACTACCTACCGTTAGCTCGGGTTACATTAACCCTTTGTTTTTTTTACTATGTTCGTTCCACACGGCTCTTTTCATGTTTTGTATTTAATACTTGCTCTAAGTAGGTACATTATAACAAAACTATTCAGGCTGTTCGTTACAACAAACAAATTATACATTGAAAATTTGGTTGGGCAAAGTAACCCCTTAAGGTTAAAGTAACCCAACTTTATTATACCTACTATTTCAGGTGGCGTTCTAGCATCCCCTGAAAATGAAAACCTATTGACAGCAATGAAAAAAGTGTTAAACGGATCTTGTGGTATTTTCACTGGTACACATGCGACTTTTGGTAAAGGACATTATTTCTCAGTAGAAGGTAAGAATGTACATCATCTCATCATCAAAATAGATACTAAAAAAATGTTTGACCACAAAATCATGTGATTATTATTATCCAAATAGAAATTGTCCCTTATACTTATTTTTGACAAGGCATCTAAAAATCTATATATAGATCTAATAAATTTAATAAATTTTAGCGTAAGTAATATTTCTTAAAAATCAAAACGTACAGACGTAGTTTCTCATTATATCTACAACATATCCAAAAATTATAAAAATCTAACTATATTTACTGGGTGTAAAACGTTATCGCCTTTTGTATGAAAATTAACAGGTTCACAATCCTCTTAAATATCACATATATCTTGGGAACAAAATTTGCTTAGTGCCTATTATTAAAGTACCTAGCTGAGTGGGTACACACACTCGATCATATTGTAAATGTCTGTTATTTTGAAACTGCAAATAATGTGCAGTTACCAAGGAGGAACTTAATTTTTACTGCATAAATATGTTTTCCTTGTCTTTAGGTATGGCGCTATCCGAGATGCCGGTAGAATGGGCTCCTGATGAACCTGATAACTACGAGAACGACGAGGACTGCCTATTCATGCTGGCAGACGGACACGTGGCTGACGTCAACTGCTCACGCACACATCCCTTCATCTGCTACAAAAAGGAAACCAGTGACATGGTTATGAACCTTAAATGTGGAACAACAGACCAAGGTAGCTGCTTAGGCGACCTTGATTAAAAGTAAAACTTGAAGACTTACCTCTTTATTCTTAGACTCACGGCAGAAGTGAAAAAAGACATAAAATCTTAAACTAGAAGCAAAACTCCCCGTAAAGCAAAGTTCATCTGCATCTTTGCAGTCCATTCATGAAAGTCCTTTGAGAGTGATATTCGCGTGACATAGGGCAATATTTCCTACCTAAGTATGCGTTAGAAAGAACCCTCCAAAGTCGATATAACTAATCGATAATGGTCTTCTATTTCAGAATATGTTTTGGACAGTGCAACCGGCAGCTGTTATAAGTTCCACCGCGAACCACAGACCTGGTATCATGCTGTTGAAGCTTGCGCTGATGAAGGAGGGCATTTAGTCGTGTTAAACAGTCAAAAGGAAGCTCAGGTCGTCAAAGATCTATTTGCAAAAAACCCCGACAGTTCAATTCCCGGAACGTTCAATAAAGATCATATACATATAGGATTCAGAGATTTTAGTGATCATGGTTTATGGCTTACGATTCATGGTAAGATATTTGCATCAGAATTTGAACTTTAGATTTGATTCAACATCTATATTATATTAAGCAGAGGACTCCTGCAGAGGTGAGGGACCATTAGTGTATCTACGATACTCGTCATGCCCGCCGCTCCGCTTTTTGTCGGATTTTATAGGAGAATGGGCAGAGACGGCAACATCACGGCAGCGCGAGCAGCAACGATTGAGTCTCTCTTCATTATTTTGAGACATAGTAATAAATAGAAATTTAATTTCAATAGGCATAATTACTGCTATCAAACTTTACAATGGTTATATTTTTCAGGACAAACACTGAAAAAGGCAGGTTTCGATAAATGGTCAGCATACGAGCCCGACAACCAGAATAACCGCCAGTACTGTGGCAACATGTTCAGAACAGGTCTACTGGATGACGAAGACTGCAATAAACCATTTTTTTTTGTTTGTGAAAAGAATCCAAAGAGTTTAATGACGAAAAGTGGTAAGGAACATTTTAAGTATTTATTTTCTAGATGGTGTACGAGGTTCCTAATTCACTGACGCAATGGTATTATTATTAGATCAAGGAGTTTCTTATCATTTATACTCAAGTAACCAAGTTCAAGAAATAATGATAGGTACTTATCTCTTCAATAACTATTATATAAGAATAACGCAGTCATAAATACTTTCCGGCTTGTTTCACTAGACAGAGAAGTAAGATGATCAAATTAAGTTTGTTATATTTTCAGCTAATAAAAATAGTTAATTAATTAAATAACTTATTGATAACAGATGGCTCTGCAGTCTCACCTGGAGCAGACACCGGAAAAACTACATGTGAATCAGGTGAATGACCGTATTTACAAAATAAATAAATATCTTTGAACTATTCACACCAATTGATCTAGTCACTGGATTAGGTGCTAGACAATGGATAAACATAAGCACATAGAGTCATCGACATAGCCCACCGGATTAGCAAGCTAAAGTGGCAGTGGGCTGGCCATATTAGCCGAAGAACCGATAACCGTTGGAGTAAACGTGTTCTAGAGTGGAGACCGCGTCTCGGCAAGCGTAGTGTAGGACGTCCTCAGGCAAGGTGGAGTGACGATTTGCGTAAGATGGCTGGCAGGAGCTGGATGCAAGCAGCCCAAGATAGAGCAAAGTGGCGTGCAATTGGAGAGGCCTATGTCCAGCAGTGGACTGCGATGGGCTGATGATGAAGCACATATAAGACATCCAAGAGTTAACATAACGAGCAGCTACGCGGACAATTAGGCACCTTAGAATTCGTTCGAATTCGTCTAGAACTGTTGCCTAGACTCTTTTTACAAATTTACTCATTCGGACAAAAAAAAATAAAAAATCTCTATCATTTAAATTATATACGGCTTAGTTATGACTATTTCAAAATAAGGTGAATCGATTGGAAAAGTGCTTGTTTTTTTTATGTGTCATAACACAAATATCATTTGGCTGTTAAAATATTATTCTGCACGCAGGTTACATGCTGGACTATCGCACGCGCAGCTGCCATAAGTTCTATCGTGGACCCTTATCTTGGCCTGAAGCTTTCATGTCATGCGCCGCAGAGAAAGCGCACCTTGCGATCATTAACAGTGAAGCCGAGGCAATGACTCTGACCGAATTGATCCGAAGCAACTCTGGACCTACTGACATACCAGCAGAAAGATACGTGTATATCGGATTTCACCACTGGGGTCTAAAAGGCGATTTTAAAACCATTCATGGTATGTATGGACGCAGTACAGTCCCAAGAAATGAGTTCAAATCCCATTGATTTATTCTTTGAGCAGACGCCGACTGCGCGTTTAAAATACTCCCCTGTGCTAGAGGTCTTACCTAATATCGTAATATTATTATGATGTACCTACTTTTGTTTGTTCTTAATTTCATCAGGTCAGACCTTGGCTGAAGCAGGCTTCAACTCATTCTGTACTTATGAACCGAATCATTTGGACTCTGAATTTTGTGGCGCCATGACACTAGAAAGCTGTCTTCACAACATCCGGTGCAATCCAACCCTCCCCTATATTTGTGAAAAAACCCACGATACGGGAAACTAAAAGGAAATTATGTAACTTCTTATGAATGTGTACCTACACATATAGGGTATGTGTTTCAATTAATATGTCCTTTAGAATTTTTTTTATAGATTCAGGAGTCGCTTTAGAAAGCTACCTTTCTAATTCTCATCAAAACGATGCAATAGAGTAGCTAGTAAATACCTTGCTTATTGGATCTATCTGGTGGGAAATAATAAGGTTTTTAAGTCTCCCATATTAATAATTTCTGATACTTTCACGGTTGTTATACATTGGAATGAAACAACTATAGACGGACTTAACTTGCGTATTTTATTTTATTGGATAGCGTCCCATAGTTTAGACAAATTCGGAGCTTTAAGCCCAAGGATTCTTATCATAAAAGATTTATTATATGTTTGGTTTCTTTTCGCAGATAAAAGGATGTTTCACGTGACAGTACATATCATTCAGACAGGATAAATTCCGCTGTATTGTTCCGCAGATTTCAATATTTATGTTGTTGGGCTCGTTGCTGCAAAAATCGCTAAAGCCTTCCTCTGTAAGCCTTTTACCTGTAAATCAAATCTTTGTATAATATTTTGTGATGATTATGATAATGACATCAAACCACATTAATTATAATGAACGAAAAAGATTACTTGCTAAGCCGTTTCACTTAAAATTGTTCCATAAATATGACCTCACTGTCTAGGTACAAAGCTATCAATTACTTACCTATATAATATACATTTGATTTTAGTGAAACTAGTAACACGTGTAAAAAGATGTTTTATCATAGATGCATTAAATACATGTTTTACTACATTATTTTAACCTAGTGGCTAAGATAAGAGTTATTTAAAAAATCTAGTTACATTGTGACTTTAGAGAGACGACAAATAAACTACTTATTTCTAAATCATTCTTACCGTGAATAGATCTGAATTCTGAAGAATTATCACCCATGCTATAAAACCCAATGTGAGCATATTTTTCTGGGTTTATCGTGTTCCCCCCCTTAATACGTGGATTTTTCGAAAACAAATAATTGATGACTTCAACTTCTTCATCACTGTTAATAATGACGAGGTGGGCCAGTTCCGCAGCGCAAATCCTAAATGCGTCATTCCACGAATGACATTCAGTATGAAACTTGTAACAGCTTCCGGTCTTGTATAGTTGGTAACCTATTCGGTACAAAAATTACATTAATTATAACATGGTACTGTGTCCATCTAGGATAGAAAGATTAGAGCTATCGCTATAAGTACCAGAGGGCAAGTAAATAGAAGCCGTCTCTTAATTAAATATTATTCTTAATTAAATCTAGGCTTTATAATCTTCTTATATATAAAAATGAATCGCAAAATGTGTTGGTAAGCGCATAACTCGACAACGCCTGGACCAATTTGGCCAATTATTTTTTTAAAATGTTCGTTGAAGTCCAAGGATGGTTCTTACGGCGAGAAAAAATCGAATAATTGCCGGGAAACCCCTAAAAACAGCCCTTTTCTTTTCCCATACAAACGTTGTCTAACTAAAGTTACCTAATTTGAATTTCGAACGGGCAGGATGACGTCTGCCGGGACCGCTAGTTTTTCATAAAATTATAAAGCCTAGATTTTTTTATCACTTTATGAAATACGAAATTTAAACAACCGTATTATATAGAGTAAGTACATCAGATCTGATTCACAGCCATGACAAAAATAATGTTAAAAGAAGAGTAAGTCGGTACAGTAATGTCGGGTTACTTTAACCCTAAACCCGCATATGCCCACACTCGCATTGGCTGTCACGAGCCGTGTGCGAGTGGCAGTATTAAAAACCTATGGCGCAATAGCAAACTCCGCATTTGCTCTCACGTGTGGTGGACTTGCGGCAGGGTTAAGACCCCTTAACCCTGCCGCTTTGTACCTGTTTGTTTTTCATTTGTTTTTAAAAAAAATAAAAAAACGCACCATTTCCGCCGCATTGTTCTCTTTTATCAGAGTTGTTTCGGAGACAGAGATAGGGCCGTGTGACATTGCAGGGCACGGAGTCTATATATCCAGCATGAGACATCGTCAAGCACTCGTCATGGCTTGTCATGGGTAAATCTTCACGTTCCCAACGTACCGGCATATCTTCTAGTACCACACCTAAAATTTCATTTTGATTTATTAATAACTAGTGACCCGCCCCGGCTTCACACACTATGTGCTATAAACCTTCCTCTTGAATCACTCTATCTATTAAAAAAAACCGCATCAAAATCCGTTGCGTAGTTTTAAAGATTTAAGCGTACATAGGGATATAGGGACAGAATAAACAACTTTTTTTTATATTATGTAGTAATTAAGTTCAAAAATCGTGATAATTTCGTGTAGGTACCTAATATAATATCATTCCTACTATTTAATTCAAAATATTATACACACCCACATTTGAATGAAACAACTATTAACGGATTTAATTCGCTTATTTTATTTAATTTGCTGACGTTTTGGATTTTATAAGGTTTCCATATAAATTCCATATAAGGCTTACATATTATATTCAGCTCAATTGTCTACAAATTGAGCTGAAAATAGTCTAACGCTAAGAAGGCATCAGAATTTTATTATCAAAATCCTTACTTAATATTATAAATGCGAAAGTAACTCTGTCTGTCTGTCTGTCTGTTACGCTTTCACGCTAAAACTACTGGACCGATTTAAATGGAATTCGGTACAAAGATAGTCTGGAGCCTGAGAAAGGACATAGGCCACTTTTTAACCGACTGCAAAAAAGGAGGAGTACCACGCGGACGAAGTCGCGGGCAGAAGCTAGTATTATATATTGAGAGATATTTTTTAGAAAAACTTCAGGTCCAATTTTGGCACTACAATAGTAAAAGTATTTGGCAGAACGGTCGTCCCCAAAAATATTGAAATTTCTTAAGACCGATATATTTCGAAAACAAGCCCATAGATACATATTTAATAATGAAAAAATTGAATATTTATTTGATTTACCTTCAATAGATGTACTGTATTTTGTCTCAGGAACCGCCTGAATTCCAATGAATACTTTTTTAGAGACTTGATTGATTAGAAGCATAGTCCTTATACCATTTTTCATCTCTTCATTTATGGGAGACGCCAGAATGCTCCCTGTAAGTAAGACACAATGTTATGTGGGTATGAAGTATGAACAGATATGAAAAGAAGTATTAATGACTACTTATAATGATACTAGCTTCTGCCCGCGACTTCGTCCGCGTGGAACTCCTCCTTTTTTGCAGTCGGTTAAAAAGTAGCCTATGTCCTTTCTCAGGCTCCAAAATTTCTTTGTACCAAATTTCATTTAAATCGGTCCAGTAGTTTTAGCGTGAAAGCGTAACAGACAGACAGACAGACAGACAGACAGAGTTACTATCGCATTTATAATATTAGTAAGGATTTTTTGTCCAAGACAAGAGTAGAAAACTTTTAGACGCCCAGTGGTCCCCTATGGTGTAATGGTTCAGCACGCTGCCGCTAGTAGGCATAGGCGTGGGTTCGAATCCCACTGGGGGTTTAAATTTTTCTACTCTTGTCTTTGTACAAAAAATATCATTATAATTAAAAAACTATTGAACCAAGAATATCAATCGAATTTCGATTAATAGATCGTAGTTAATATTAAGTATTAAGAGGATTGTGAACCTACGCTAAAATTTATTAGCATCTAAAAATCTATATATAGATCTATATATGCTAATAAATTTTAGCGTAAGCAATATTTCTTAAAAATCAAAACGTACAGACGTAGTTTCTCATTAGGTATATCTACAACATATCCAAAAATTATAAAAATCTAACTATATTTACTGGGTGTAAAACGTTATCGCCTTTTGTATGAAAATTAACAGGTTCAAAATCCTCTTAATGACGCAATTTATTACATGCTTGAGTTATAGCGAGAATTGATTTTTTATACTGGTACAAACATCGAGAATGGTCTGAAAAAGTTACTGAACTGGTTGTTTCTCGATGATTACCTACATTTAAATAATATAAAGCAACAATAACTAATTCAACCCGCATATCTCGATTTTCTCTAATATGGGAACTGTAAAGTTCTCTAAACGACGTCATAAATTCAATAGATATACGCATCTTAAATCCGATGTGTGAGTACCCAGGTACCAATAACTAGCGTTTTATAGTGTTCCATCCCTACTATTATATTATAAATGCGAAAGTAACTCTGTCTGTCTGTCTGTTACGCTTTTACGCTACTGGACCGATTTAAATGAAATTTGGTACAAAGAAGGTCTGGAGCCTGAGAAAGAAAATAGGCTACTTTTTAACCGACTGCAAAAAAAGAGGTATTCCACGCGGACGCAGTCGTGGGCAGAAGCTAGTTTTTGATATGAAACTTAAACTTACCTTTAAGTTGACACCTCATCATGGCATCCTTCCAGACGGCAGGTATACGATGAAGTTCGAACCATTCCCCGGACATCAGGTTGTGTACATAGTTCTGATTAACTCCCACTGAAATTTCCCAATAAAATATAAGAATATCAATAAGTCGCTTACGACTATTTATATAACAACGTCGGATTAATCTAGCAGGAAAAAATACCTAAATAATTCTAATCTCAAATCGTATAAGTAACTATACAGTTGTACGTATATGCTTTATTTCAAAGAACTAATTAATTTCGGAGTAAAATCAAATACAAATCTTACCTGCACTAGTCAATGCACAATACAAGATAATTATTACACTTTTCATTTTTAAATCGATATTTATTAAGTTCATGTACTTAACTAAAATATTGATTGATTTCGTATGTGGTCTGCCGTTGATAAGTTACTATTTTTCCGCATTAAATAAATAATGATAATTAATGTTACCCAATACGTCTGAAATGTTAAAATTAATTTATTTTTAAAATATTAATATCACGGACGCTGGAAAATTAATAAGCAATTGATTTGTTGTTTTAATAATTAATGTAGTTAAATACATACTACAGTTATTTACAGACCTATAAAATCTACTTATAATATACTTACCTAAGTAACAATTTTGGCAGTGTTGCCATTTTAGATTGTACCTATTGCGGTAGCGTTAGTAAGTACAGTAGTTTTAGGTAGATTGTAAATATTAGGTAAGTAAGTAAGTACCTAAATGAAAAGCGGTCCCTCCGACATGACGTTTTCTTTGTAGCAATATTAATACTTAGGTAACTAATATTAAGATTTTATTATTGTTATACTTTTTAGAGGACCTTTTAGTTTTTATGTCGGGGGTTTGTTAAATTTTAAATTTATTTTTTTGGATTAATACTATCAATAAACATAGTTGTATCGATATTTAATTTAAAGTGCAATTACTTACATGTTAGCACATAAAATAAAATACGCAAGTTAAATCCGTTATAATGTTTCATTCCAATGTTAAATATCTGTTGGTCTCAAAGAAACCCTTCCCCGTACTTACCTCGTAGCTAGTTACCAACTTGAATACGCTGCACATTTTATCTTGTCACAAAGCTCTTCTATATCCTGAGGCCCGCTTTAAAGGATATTATGTCATATTCCACAACCATATTTTTCATGAAATATCGTCCTCTCTCTAAACATGCTCAAAGCTAAACATGTTTTTGAAAAATGTTCCTTTTATCATGAAATATTGTCTGAAAGTTTCATTTAAAATGCTGGTGGAATGACTTTATTTAATATAGCTATCCGCCCCGGCTTCTCACGGATCCTTTTTTTATAGCCTATGTCACTCAGGAATAGTGTAGCTTTCCAACAGTGAAAGAATTTTTCAAATCGGCCCAGTCGTTATGGAGCCTATTCAATCCAAACAAACGAACAAACCTTTCCTCTTTATTATATTAGTATAGAAAACTAAAATCTACCCACGCCGAGTCATCTTTGAAGTACCTTCCTAGTACCAGTACTTAATAAACTTATTAGATAAGTACTGCATGTTATCTTACGTTATTGTGGCGACGTAATATAGGTCCTTTGTTAGTTCTATACCTAAATCTTATGACTTAAGTATGGACGTATCAATTCTGGGGTCCCAGTGAAAAAGGGTACCAAAATTATTAAGCGTAACACTACATGAGAAAAAGGATATAAGTCCTATACCCTTTTTAGTAGTGCCTTATAATTTAAACTTTATTACTCCTTAAATAGAGTTGTTATTTACTTATTTATATTCCAAGGCAGAAATTCTATTTCGTACATAAAAAGGACAAATTTATCGGTACGCTAAAGACTGTAAAAACAAATTGACTCGATCGAATATCAAGTTAGCTTTCTTTAGCAAAGCTTGAAGCTCTGTTTCAAGAGCTTACAGTCAAAGTTAGGCTATTTAGTACCTACTCTCGGAGTAAACTTTTTACTCTATAGCGGCACTTAGTTCTAAGTTTCATTTTGCATCTGGAGGCACGCAACTGTCTGTACTTACCTACTACTTTCAAAGTTAGCTTAAATTCAATTTTAATGAGATACTTCTCTAAAATTTAATGAGATAGACACAAACTAGATACCTATACAATGAGTAAGAATTATTACATAAAAAAACTAATTTAGAAATGTAGAACATGTTGGAATGAAAAAACTAATCAACTAATCGTAGCACGACTGAGCTGACAATAGTCTCGCTAATTTAACGATTATGGAAACTGTAAAGAATCCGAAACGTCAGCTAATAAAATAAAATAAAAATACACGAGTTAAATCCGTTAATAGTATGTTTCATTCCAATGTGTAATAACCGCGAAGGTATAAGAAATTATAATGTAGAACATGCACAAGTGGTGATCGTTAATCAGACGAAGCTTGGATAAGGCATATTATCGTACAAGGGGGTCGAATGACCTGATAAAGGTCGCTGGAATCCATAGGATACGAGCGGCCCTGTACCTGTCGCTGTAGAGGACGGTAACTTATATGTCTAGCTGTAAACGTCTATCAGTTAAACTGAAATCTATATCAATACTAATATAATAAAGAGGAAAGATTTGTACCTATTTTTGTATGTTTGTAATGAATAGGCTCAAAAACTACTGGACGATTTTAATAATTCTTTCACTGTTGGGAAGCTACGTTCACCCTGAGTAACATAGGCTTTAGAATATATTGAAAATTGAAAATTGAAAAGTAGGGATCCGTGCGAAGCCGGGGCGAACCGCTAGTTTATTTATATAGTAGTTATTAATTACATATCTATGTTGAAAAAGATTTCATCATTCCTTCTTTTACCTGATTAAAATCGAATATAAATTGGAATAAAACGCTAAACGTGTTTAGATCGCGTATTTTATTTTATTTGCTAATATTTAGAAAACTTTACGGGCTCAGAAATGATCGAATACGATGCCGAAAGGAAAATGGTATGCAGTAAACGGGTAGGAATATATGAACATTTGCATACCCATTACATTTAGGCAATAGAACTGCTATTATATACGTCGTGTGTATAGTTTACTAACGAACCTAACCTTAGTTGTAACAATTCATTCCGCGGTTATTTATTACTGCTAAAATAGGGGTTAGGAAGGGTTAATTTCTTGGTATGTAATTCACTTGAATGTTACAGTATCTATACTATTGGGGACAATGCGTATTTTAACCCATTCAGTGCTAAGGCCTAAATCTAGAAATATCCACCGGGTCCTGACATACGAAAATGCCTTTTAGAAAAGTTTGTTCAAAATATCTAAGTAGGTACCTACTTTCTAACATTTGACGAGTTACTTCGCAAAAAGTAATTAACGATACGTTGTCGTGACGAAGACAAAAGTCACGACAACGTATCGTGATTACCGCTGAATGGATCAATAAAAATATTTACAAAAGTTGTCCTTTACTATAAAACTTCAGAAAAAGTTTGTTTAAAATATATTGGTACATACTTACATTGGACGAGTTACATAGCAAATAGCAATTAAAGATACGTTGTCGTGATGAGGACCAAAGTCACGACAACGTATCGTGATTACCGCTGAATGGATTAATAAGTAGGTATCCATTAAAAATATTTACGAAATATTTTTTTTTTGTTTTTAAAAATATTGATGCAATTTACAATTTCTCACTACAATAACTGGGGGGCTAGACAAGTGCCCAACGTTCAACGTTAACGTTAAACGTTAGGACCAAAAGGTATGGGATTTGACATCCGCGAACGACTGTCACGTACGTCACAAATGTCAAATCCCATACATTTTGGTTCTAACGTTTAACGTTAACGTTGAACGTTGGGCACTTGTCTAGGGCCCCTGAAGGGTAAACATAAACCCGCATTTGGCCGTATCGATTAGATCTAATCCTCCAAATATGTCTAGATAGGTCTGTGCTCAACAGTGGGACGATTATATGATACTAGAAGCCTCTAAGACTTAATCCAGGTAGTATACATTTACGATAGATTCACAATATAGCAAGTAGTTAGATTGATCGGAGAAACGAGGTTTTACTGAGAGAGAAATGGTTTGGCATCGCATGTTTATCCGATTAAAGAGTAAAGACCGTTGATTGACCTTAATATATTTATTATATTTCAATATTCACAGGGGTCGAAAGAAAAAACTAGAAAACAGGTGAGGTATATAAAATAGGATAAATTTGGGCAAACTACTAGTTACAAGAAAATATAAAATAGCTGATCGATATTTTTATTAACAAACATTGAACTCTCATTGCCATCATGTACAGGTAGAGCAAGTGGACGTATCTGATATTCTTTCTTCCATCAAACTGACCTGACTACCGAGGTCAGCCGACCTGTACCTTTTCTTTCTTTTAACATCCTTTGCAATCCTATCACAAATATCCACAACACCACTCCTCAACTCCAATGGAATGTCAGTCACAATGACCTCTCGAAGCAAGTCGTTCTTCACTTCTTCGTTAGTTGAATTATACTTTTTCCTACTCACATTCTCTTTCTTTTTGAAGCGGAAATACTTTTTTATGTAGTCGCGAGACCAATTTGCCTTCATCCATATCATACAATTCAAACATACTAAGAAAAATATTAGAAGTCCGCATACACCTAAAACACATTTGAGTATGGACAGAAGGGCAGATTTATAACAATTACTGTAGTCTATATTAACTCCCTTTATTGCGGGACAAAGTGTTCCACTCATCAATTCTTTAAGCAAAATCAGATTTTGAGAAATCGTTGAACAGTTCGAATGCAATACTGCAGTAAATCTTTCCAAATCCGGTTTTTGTGTTACTACACCATAACCCGTACTGATTGCGTAAATATCTTGCATTTCAAAAGGTACGTCTAGATTTCTACAGATATTTATTTTAGGCAAATATACTATGTCTGGTAATTCCTTGTTAAGATCTCCAACACAAGATGGTGCTACTACGCATCTCTTTTTATTTTTATCGTAAAATGGTCTTTCATCAGAGTACTTCAACTCGCAGTCCACAGGAGAACAGTCATCCAAGGAATCTTGGTCTATTGTTTCACAACGAGACACTGTTTTATCCTGTATATATTTTTTTACAACTTTCTTTGATTTCCTTTTAATATCACCTAGGTTGGTATCAAAACTTATATTGAAGAATTGTCTTTTGTAGACCGTTCCAGGTTTACACTTGCTATCTATCACAAAGTTGCAGATACCAGTTTTATCATGCAGAAATACAGTAGGGTATACAAACACCAAAGTTTTCCGATCTCTAGGCTTAATTACATCCGGACTATTACTGTAGACAAATATAGGAGAACAGTCTGTTTCTTTTTCAAACTTCAAACAGCACCGTTTGGCCCACGATCGAACTTTACAGGGAAAATGACGATGTTCGTTTTCAATATCTAGATAAAACTGAATTGCTACGGAATCTCTTTTGATTGGAAATATCCCTTTATCTAATATAGAGATATTTGCTAGAACTTCATACGATGTTGGAATGACCAAAAAAGTAAGTAGAAGTCCAATTGACATGATTGACATAGATGTCAATATAACTTGATTACTCGTATGACAATGTAATGGCAGTTAATACTCATAGACACAAAGGAATATAACTAAACTCCTTTTTGAAGATTTTTAATTATTATCGAGTTTTTATCCTATCATTGTCATTTATTGTAGCTAATTATTTAATGCGTTTTAATAAGGTGAGGTGTGGGTTACTTATAATTATTATGATTGATCATTCTAAAAAAAAACATTAGTTATTTATTTAATTTATTCATTAAAATTAAATATAATTTCTTAGAATTTGTCTTTTAATCCAATCACAGTTCATCCTTCACCAATACATTATATTCTTCTTTTATAAAATCAGCTGCTCTTTCAGCAATCATCATAGTGGCAGCATTGGTATTAACACTTGTAATTGTAGGCATTATACTAGCATCTACTACCCTAAGGCCTTGTATTCCAAGAACCCTCAGTCTACTATCGACTACTGTTGTAGGGTCATCAGCTAACCCCATCTTGGCTGTTCCAACAGGGTGGTATACATTGTAAGTAACCGTCCTAGCCATGCATTCCCAATAATCATCACTCCTAAATTCTGTATCATCACAGTCCTTATAAGAAATTCTCTTCAATTCTCCATTTAAACTTTTCAGAGCGGGTGAGTCTAATATATCAGTAACTCTTTTCAAATTTGCAATAAAAGTCTTCATATCTTGTGTGTCACTGAAATATCGGGAGTATATTTTTGGAAAATCTGTTTTATTAATACTTCGTAGCATTATTTTCCCTCTTGAGTGTGGTCTGCATAATGAAACAAAAAATATGATTAGTTCTTTGTCCGAATTGAATTCGGCAAATTGTTTACAGATTTCGTCTTGAAAAGACATTATGTTAGTGCACATTGAGTATACGTATGAAGTGTTAGGTAAGAAATAATTATGATCTATTTGGACATCTGGTAAGAGTTTATTGCCAGGGACAGACAAAAATGCGTTAATATTGGGCTGATCGTAATTTGTTGCATGAGGACCGTTGTGCTCCAGTAGATACTGAGCTGTAGCTTTCAGCCAAAATGTATCATCTCTTTCTTTAGCTCCTGTATCGAGAGTAACAGGGATCGGTATTCTAACATGATCTTGAAGATTTTCACCAACAGGCAAGTCAGCAACTACTTCAATACCCAATTCCTGAAGATGCTTTTTAGGGCCGATTCCAGACAGCATAAGAAGTACCGGTGTATTAACGGCACCCGCACTGATAATAATCTCCTTTTGGGCAAAGAATGTTGCCGCGTCTCCATTTTTGTTAGTAACTGTTACACTTTCAACCTTCTTATCTTTAATACTAACTTTATAAGCGAAAGTGTTTTTCAGAACAAATAAATTCTTTCTTTCTCGTATCGGATTTAAAAATGCTGTAGCTGTACTAACCCTCTTTCCTTTGTAATTACCTCCTCGTATTTTTCCAACGCCCATTTGAGTTTCACCATTCAGGTCATCGATAATGTTTAAGCCCATTTCTTCATAGCCTTTAGTTAGCATTTCTGCTATGCCTACGTGTGTAAAATTTAGCTGGTCAATTACAAACTCTCCCTCGGTTCCGTGATCTTTTACTAATTCTGGATTATTGAGAATGAAAGGATCTATTACTTTTTCACTTTTCATAAAATATTTTTTTATTGTCTTCCAATCCCACCCATCGTTTTCTTCTAAATGCCATGGTTTGTAGTCGCCAGGGCTTCCTCGCATGTGGAGAAGCCCGTTAATGGATCCTGTCCCTCCTAGAACTTTACCTCGAGGCCAGAAAGATCTACCGTCTACGCAGCCTCTGTTAGTATTATCGTCTTTTTCTGTATAATATTGCCAAACGTGAGAACTTCTATGTGTTGCACCGGAGAAGTTGGGTATCTGTTTAAAAAAAAATATGTCACTCTTTATTTTTAACGTCAACTGGTCTCACCCAAAAAAAATGAAACTTAGGGTTATTCCAGTGCCCAAATAAAACTTATAAGAAAATATATCCACTCAACGCATAGGTATAGGTATGGACAAACGTGAAACTAGATAAATTGCAAGAATACTTGAAACTTACTAAGACATTGATCTACCCTACTTCATTACGATATTTACGATACCTAGCACATTATAATGAAGTAGGTGGTTTCTGAACCCGTAAACTATTTGGGTACCTATAAAATACTTGGAAACTTACAATAGACTCCAATGGAGGATCATCTCCAGCTTCGATCAGCAATACCTTCCACTCCTCGACTTGAGTAAGACGGTTCGCAAGGATCGAGCCAGCCGTTCCTGATCCTACGATAATAAAGTCAAACGAATCACCGCCTGAAAACAAAAATAGTAGAACAGTATAAACATCGATCTGTAAATCTGATCGAGGAAATTTACATATTTTGTAATCTGTGTTTATGACTAAAACGTGCCCACGACTTTGACTGCGCAGGATTAGTACTTACTTTACACAATCTGATGTAGGTACTTACCTATAAGCTACATTATTGTGAACTTTCATTACAATTAATTAGGTAGTTTTCGCGTGAAAGGAAAACAAACATCCACACATCGATACAAACTTCCACGTTACATTTAGGTGCATATTTATAAAAAAACAAAATAAATAAAGACTAAAATATTTAATTGAATGGTTAATCTCTCAGCTTGATGCTTGATGATCAAGCTAATGATACGAAGCGCCTGTGCCGATTTCCAAACCCAGTTGATTATCAAAACTATTACAGATCCCATATTCGTAGTACTTACAACTGAGCTGACGATGGCGTTAGACTATAGTTTTCGCAAAGTCAGCCATTAAAATAAAATACGCGCTTATAGTTGTCTCATTCCAATGTGTAATAACCGAAAAGGTATCAGATCATTCAGAAAAATATTTCCTAAAAAGTATTTTGAGGAGTTGCTTGCACAGATAGCAATAAAAATCCCGTCATCTGTTCATCCCATCGAAGATTGTCTTGAAGCGTGCAATTTAAATTTAGGTCATGACCCGACAAAGGATTAACGGTTGACGTAATTCGTGTTTAATTTGAATTATGAATTTTGTTATAAGTACCTACTTCAATTTCTTGAATGATTACTTTACTCATTTCTGATGCTTTCGCGGTTATTACACATTGGAATTGAAATTTTTAACGAATTTATCTATTGGAATGAATCAATTATAACGAAACCTCAAAAGATTAAGCTCGAGTATTTTATTTTATTTACTGACGTTTCGAAAACTTTAGAGTTCCCATATTCGAAGCAGACTGAATATTTTTTATGCTGACTTTTTTAATAGTGAAAACAAAAGCGGCAGTTACTTATTAAAACCAAATCTAATGAAAACATTTGAACTACGTACTAGACACGGTGTCAAAATGATCCTTGGGCCAGTTCTCTGTGAGGAGACACTGTGCAGCCAGGAGTTGGGTCACCAGGTGGCCAAAAGTACTTCCTGCCGACCCTTGGCTATATCCTTCACACGGGTGGTTAAAGCACACCATTATTTCTGAAATTTGATTACACAACTCGATTGTTTTTCTATAGAATTACAACTCCAAGATGAAGGTACTAACTACCTAGGTACTAATAAATTATTTACTTCATAACCACTAGTGATAATTATTCAGCGGACTACTAAAGTTGATGTAGGTACTTAATACCTATTATAGCTAAAAGTGATTTTTATTGAAGGCTTCCTTATAGTACCTACCTTCTTATAATAAACAATCACATAAACTTGACTTTGCACTTACCTACAATATCGTAATGGAAAAATCACAGCACATAATCTTAAACAATCACTAGCATATAATTAAAAATAATTCACTCCACACTCGTATAGATAAAGATAAGAATTATCGTTAGTGACAAGCAAAGATTCGTTTATTATAACCTATTTTAAATAGTCAGCCACGACGCAGAGTACACTAGGTAATAATAATATGCACAATACTGAAGTACTACATTAATCAAAGCATGAACAAGGTCTATTTATGGACCTTAGCTACGTAGGCCACTGTATATTGTTATCTGCACAAATCTATACTAATATTATAAAGCTGAAGAGTTTGTTTGTTTGTTTGTTTGAACGCGCTAATCTTAGGAACTACAGGTTCTAATTCAAAAATTCTTTTTTTGTTGGATAGACCATTTATCGAGGAAGGGTTTAGGCTATAAGTATAACATCACGCTGCGACCAATAGGAGCAGAAACAGTGGAAAATGTGTAAAAAACGGGGAAAATATAAAGCCTTATGAAGAATTACTATTCCAGGGGGACGAAGTCGCGGGCACAGCTAGTAATCTATAAGAAGCAAATTGTTAACAATTATTGGAAGAAATTGATATTGCTATCTTTGTTTACTTGGTATTATCTATCTCATTAATTAGTAGGTAAGTTTTGTATCATGTTACTTAATATTATAATTGCTTAATTGAAGTTCGGTGGCCAAAGTGAAAAGTAAATAAGAACAATACGAAACATAATAGGCACTACCTACGATTACGCACTATTACGTAGGTACATAGGTAGGTACTTTACAAAAATTGAGCAGTTCTGTTTCTTTTCTAATGGAATTCTGTTTTAATGAATCAGTTATAGGTATAAGTATTTTCTTTGGTTTCGTTCGTAAGATGCAATCAATGTCAAGATACAATTTAGACTAAAGTTTTACGATATATTGGAATGAAACAACTATTAACGGATTTAACTCGCGTATTTTAATTTTTTTTTTATTTGCTGACGTTTCGGATTCTTTACAGTTTCCATAATCGTAGCACGACAGAGCTGACAATAGACTTTAGCGTTAGACTATTGTCAGCTCAGTCGTGCTACGATTATGGAAACTGTAAAGAATTGTTTCATTCCAATGTGTAATAACCGCGAAGGCATCAGAAATTATTTTACGATCTAATTAAAACTTACACACGTAACAAATAAAATTGTTTATTTTTTTTTTTTTATATGTTTCAATTTAAGCAAAGCTTGTATTATGGGTAAGTAATTAACATAAATACATAATATAAGACATCCAAGGCACAGTTGCTCATGTCTATTACACTGACGCATTGCTCATAGCAGGATTCGAACCCGCAGCCTCCAGTTTCGTATTCAGGGCTCTGACCACTAGACAAATATTTGCATTTGGTTAGATAATTAGTAGATATTACTTTGACAATTAGATTATTAGGTACCTATAATATCTAAATTTGATTCCCAATAGAACACCGCGCTATCCAAACTAATTAATCAAAGATGAGTTAAGATGGTAACATAGAGACTACGATTAATATGCGCTTGCAACACTATCAACAATCTTTTAAGTTAATTAGGTAATTAGTGTTAGCTTTTAAATACATATAGGTAAATACGTAGCTATGTACCTATATTTTTATTCCTAAATTGTAATTAAGCTTTGTGGCTGTTTGGCATCAATTTAGATGGATAAAATGTAAAGGTACTTACCTATTTAAAAATAACAACTCCATATTTGGTTGTCGGGAAAGCATTACGATTTTGGACTAAAAGATAAAATAATTAAATAGGTTGTACATTACGCACCGAGGCCAGTAAAATAAAAAATGTTTCAGATCACATGTAATTGTCGTCCGAGGCGAAGCCGAGGTTGACAAAAATGTGATCTGAGGCTTTTATATTTTACTGGCCGAGGTCAGTAGGTATACTATTGTTCGACGAAGCCAGAAAGCGGAAATTTCATTTAGCGCAGCGGCCAGAAAGTTGGCGCTTTCCGGCCGGAGGACAGAAAAATATATTATTGATTTTTATTAATTGTTTAGTATATCTACTAAGTTTAATTTGATCCTCTTTCATTTGATACCCCACTCGGGTAAGTATAGGTAAGTATTATGTTCTCATTAAACTCCCTCCCCCCCACCCCACCTTGTACCCTCCTTAATTTGATTTTAGAGTGACGTCACAGTTAACCATGCATTAAAAATTTCAGCATAGGTAATTGGTTAAAGTTATCTACCTACTTCAAAATTCAATTTCAAGATTTCACCCGTACTTACCTACCTACTTAACTACCTAGGTACTTAGTACATAGCAAGTTAAATAAAAGCTTTTAAAAATAGATGACTTCCCAATACCAGTGTCAATGAAACCAAACATTAATCAGTTGTCAGTGTACCTCAGCTTTAACCCAAAGCGCCACTAATTAGTTTATCTAAGCGAGCTAACGTGGTAATCTGTAACCACGTTTAGCTGAACACTGCAATCGATATTCGGCCACAAAGCGATTTGTAACGAAAACACCAATTAATCATGGCTGGAAATCACTCACTGTGAGAATGTGACAATTGACAACATGTTTTTTTTTTCCATTTATGACAAATTTAAAAGTTGTTTAATTGCTGACAAAAAAACAAAATGTTAGGGGCCGGAGAGTAGCATAGGTATGCTACTCTCCGGCCCCTAACCACAAAGCTAGAACCTCAACTGTTTCTACCTGCTCGGCCGTGTGACCGCCCCACTCGTCACGCCGCTCGTCCTGCTCCTCAGAAAGATTTAGATAAAGATAAGCGGCATCCGGCATCCTGGACGGCCACACGCATGCCTGGGCGCATACTTCGCGAGTATTTGGCCGGGCAGTTACAATTAAGTAGGTTTAAACCTTAGAGCATATAGGTACAGCTGGGGAAGCCTTTGACACTATTTGTCATACAATTTTATAGCCACTTTTATAATAATATACTCTAAGGTTTAAACAGTTTAATTACCCAACCACTCTTTCGTAATTTGAGTTTGATCGAATAGATCGATTTTTATTGCTCCTATAACAAACCCTCTTACATTATTAGGTATAATATTATGCTATAAATTAATAGGTACGGTCTACTTTGACTTCTTTGTAACAAAATATATAAAAATTTGTACTGTACACGGTCTGCCCACATACCATGTCACGTGATCCGGAAATGTCCGGAATCAATTATACAATCATTTATGTACACTTTCAACTTTGTCAAAAATAAAAAGAACTCCTATAAAAAAAACAACGAGTTTTAAGTAATACAATAATATTGTATTATATACATTGTTTAAATAATACACGCCGGTAATAATCATACTATTGCTTTCAAAACGAAACGTACCTTTATTTCGCGCGCTAATATGACAACTAAATGTCAATGTCAAATTGTTAATATTATGATTATCGCCTCATCAAGCCGGTTGCAGCACATAAAGAAAACAATAACATTGTATTAAAAATCGAATTGAATCTTCTTTTAGAGCGATGTTAAAAAAAATATACACCCTTGTATTCCTACGCAGGGATAACCAAATACTTCTAGGCCTTAAAAAGCGTGGTTTCGGACTTAACAAGTGGAATGGGTTCGGCGGCAAAGTTGAGCAGAATGAAACAATTATTGAAGCAGCAGCGAGGGAATTGAACGAAGAATGCTGTGTCAATGTTAAGACAAGTAATCTGAAAAATATAGGGCATCTAGAATTTACTTTTGAAGGAGATTCAACCATGATGGACGTAAGAGTTTTTAGCGCGAACATATTCGAAGGAATTCCTAAAGAAACTGAAGAAATGTCCCCAAAGTGGTTTGATTGCGATAAGATACCGTTCGAGACTATGTGGCCCGATGATAGAATATGGTTTCCTTATATGTTAACTGATAAACTGTTTTATGGGAGGTTTCATTACCAAGGCTTTACTGAGATTTTGAACTACAGTGTAGAAGAGTTGGAGTCTATGGAAGCTTTTTATAAGAATAAAGATTTGTCGAAGTGATTTTTGGAAGTTTTTGTGATTTTAACTCTTAAGTGGTTTATCTTAAATGTTTTAGACCCTTTTACATTTTGAAAATGAGTCATTTTATAGGTCTATTACTATTAATTAAGTTGCATGTAAAGACTGAATTTTGTTTTATCACATATAAAATAAAAGTTAAACTTATTAAGTATCTGATGACAATATTAAATGACCGTCAGCTGATATCATCTTATGCAATTAGCTATTTTGATAATGTTGTACAATTTATCATCAAAGTTATAAACATACACAATGCAAGGACAACTGATAAGTTGTTAATAAATAATAACGGAAACTAAGACTAATTAACTACTTAGATAAGAATAATTAGGCAACTAGGTATAATCACATATTCACACCCATAGACACTTTGATTACTGATTTATATTAGTCAATATTAGGTAGAAATGTTAATTGCGTTGTTTAATAAAGAAACAAGTTTTAATAAAAATGTTTATTAAATAAGAAAGCGATTGAATCACAACATACTATCAATAATAAGACTTAAGACAAAATTATTTACAAAAATGTTACTTATGTTAGCATTTTTATTTATCCTTATGCCAAATATTGTACACAATATTTTGTACAAAGTGATTTTAGTGTTAAAATATTTTGTTTGACCTAAATAGCCCGAGTACATACAATATGACGCACATTATGGACTGTTTTAACATGAAATTAATTGTCTAATTTCTTTAGGTAGAGTTATGTATTATTTTTTGGCTGGCAAGTGATAAATTTCATGTTTTTGTAAAATTTTTCATTGATCTAGCTAGTAATTTGAATGTATATTATGACAGAAAAATATCACAGAAAATATAATATTGAAAAATACAGTTCAGACCAGCTGGTTAGGAGAATAGAATACATTAATATCTCTAACCACTTATAGGTAGGCATATCTAATAGTTTGTATTTGGCAGTGACAGTACATGTTAAGTAATAGTATAATATAATTATGCACAACAGATCCCTTATACACCTGAGTCGAAGTATAAATATCCAATCAAAGTTAATGAAAAAATAAGGTATGGATTCGAATTGTGTGTGCTACTACATATTATAACGACTCAGTAAAATATTTTAAAGAATTATCAATCTGTAAAATTACAAAATTGTGCAGTTGTATAAATGTATGTGTAGGCACCTATGTATTTTCAATGAACCAGGGTATCAAAAATCCGTAAGATACGTTAGTGTAGAATGAATGTTTCACCAAAAGGAGACAAGTTACTGGTTTGTAATTGGTAGAACATGACAGTTGGACATTCTAAACTTGTAAAAACTTGTTAACAATTTATTCTTACAAAATCTTCAGACGAAAATTTTGCTGTAATAAAACATTTGGGTGTATGAATACGGCAAAATTTTAGCCGAATGTATTATTGGTTTAAAGATCTTTATTTCTCAAAAAGAATAACATTAATTCAGTAAATGAGAAACAATATTATCTAAAGTAAAAAGCGTTTAATCTTATTCTGATACATTAAAATGGAACAACTATCATCAGCTCAGGCTAGGGTTGCCAACTTTTATTAGAAGAAATAGAGTATATCTGGTTTTAAAGGAGATAAATCAAGAGTACAGACTAATAAAAAAGAGTATTTTTTATTTTACCTACATTTTTAAAAACGTAGGTATTTTTTTGTACTTCTTGCGGTTACTAATAGTTTTTCCTGTTTTTTAAAGCAATTATATGAATAAGCATTCTAAATCTAAGTTTGAATAAACAAAGAGGTAATTTTTTTATTATATTTAATGATGCCCTTTTCCGATACTGGATTTTCGTAATATTGCATGACTGGCATTGAGCAATTGAGCAAAAAAGAGTATTTTAGCATACTCTATTAGGGTTCTAGATTATAGAGTACACCTACATGATATAGAGTACAATACTCTATTTTAGAGTACGGTCGGCAACCCTAGCTCAGGCGCGCTATGAATATGGGAACTGTAAAGAAAAGTCAGCAAATAAAATAAAATACGCGAGTTAAACCCGCTACAGTTGTCTTATCCAATGTGTAATAACTGCGAAGGCGTCAGAAATTATTCTGATACTTTTAACCGTTAAACGTTTCGGAATACAACTAATACTCAAAAGAAAGAACGCTATTATTTCAAGATCACGCTGAGGCCTCTTATTATCACTCTTCATCCTCCACATCAGCCAAGGAGCTCCTAGCCAAGTTCCTGGCCAAAGCTAACCGGAGCATTTCCGCTTTGTCCCCTTGCAAGGAATTCGGCCTAAGTTCCAAGCACATCATGATTTCGAACGTGTCTTGGGATGAGAATATTATTTCGTCAGACTCGAGGAGCGGCAGCGTGTCCAGGAGGAGTGTCTCCCAAAAGCTAGAAGAAAAGATTTAATAAATTATACATAGAAAAAGTACAGTCAGCGTCAGAGATATCTGACCACATCTAATACCCGTGTACTTAGATATGCGGTGACTAAAGGACGGTCGCCGAGCACAGCGAAAAACGGACGTTGCCCTTTTGCTATTACTACGCGCGTGCGACAGAGACAAAAAGAAAAAGGGCAACGTCCGTTTTTCGCTGTGTTCGGCGACCGTCAGATGTTTCACATACTATGTCATTATTTAGGATCGATTCAGTACATTTATTCATCTCAATCGTTATCACAACTTTCTCCTTCGACCTTCTGTCTTACATAATCCATGTCACAATAAGACAAGTATCCTTTAATATAATTTTCAAAATTACTTCATGAATCATAATGAGGGCCACCGCGTGTCAGAAATCCGCTAAATGCGCTAGTGTAGAATGAGGTCTAGCTGTCATGTTCCACCAATCACAGGCCAGTAGCTTGCCTCTCATTGGTGGAACAAGACAGCTAGACCTCATTCTACACTAGCACATCTAGCGGATTTCTGACACGCGGTGGCCCTCATTATGTCGATATCGATACTTACTAGTCCGGTGCTATTTTCGAGGTAATCAGCGAGATAAGCAGTTTACCGGCCTTTTTGAACTCTCTATTTTTGTACAGTCTGTGAAAGTCACAGTATTTGCCTGTAAGAAATAAGGAAAAAGTCAAAAAATAAAACTGTTGCTTTAACTCGTATAAAAAAAATAATCCGCGATGGATACTATAACTTAAAATCAATATATACAATAGGTATAGAAACAACTAATTATCTCGTTCAAATATCCGCAATCTGTCCTTCAATGTGCGACAGGAAGATCGCGGCCCGTATATATCATATCTTATGATAATATTATCAATCTAAGTATATCTTACCTAGTAACAACGCCCGTCTGTGTATCAACAAACCGGCCCCGGCAGCGGGTAACAAATCTCTGGCGGGCAACACTCCTTTCTCCGTGTACCCCCTCAGAGCGGCGTCTGATGCGCGCGCGCATAACGCCGCGTTCCGACCGCGCATGCCCCAGGCCAGCGCAGCGCCCGTCCGCCCAGCGGACAAGTGGCGCGCTCCCACGCACGCGCTTATTGTTCTAACTGGAAATAAAAGAGAGGGATATAAAAATATATGGAGCTTTTGCCCGCAACTCCATTTGCGTGGAATTTCTTACATTTCATCCCCCTTTTAAACCCTTACAAACTTTTTCTCACAATTAAAAGTAGCCTATGTCCTTTCTCAGGCTCTAGACTATCTGTGTACCAAATTTCGTTTAAATCTATCCAGTTGTTTTAGCGTGAAAGCGATACAAATAGCCAGAGTTACCTACTTCCGCATTAATAATTTTATTTAATTTAATTTTGATGACAATTCGAAAACTTCACAGTTCTCATGTTCGTTGCCGACTCAGCAGACGATAGTCTTACACTGAAGTCACTTTCAAGATTCGAAACGTTAGGAAATTAAAAGTTACATTCCAATGTGTAATAACCGTCAAAGTTTAAGAAATAATTAGAAGAATACAAATTTAATTTAGGTCTAGAAAAGTATTATCTTGTAATGTTTGCATTATTCGTTCCGCCTACTTGCATGATTTGATGATTTTGATTGACGCATTACAAAATCAAATTAGATGTTATCAAATATCAACATCACAAGGATAAAATGATAAAATAAAACTATCACCTAATCAAATTAAACTTCTAGAATAATCAAAGCTTCATAACTATTAAAATTACGGTCCTAATTCATGTTTAAGATACCATCAATTAAATTATCATTTTATCATTGCTGATTAGGTAAGTATAAAAATGGAAATAATAAATCACAATTCACACTTGTCCCATCAAAATGAAGCAGGCAATAGTTCTATTTGCTATCTTGGCTGTGGCCAATTGCAGTAAGTACATAATAAAAAACCTATCAATTTGTAAAATGTTACAGTGACTCTCAAAATGTATAGCGTATTTATGATAGCAAATAAAATAAAATATTAAAGTTGAATCTGTTATATTTTTTTAAATCCAATGTTCAATGACAAATTATTAAAGTATATTTACTAAATTAATCTGCCAATTAAAGTTAATTCGCTTTTATACAATTATGAATTTAAAGTAAATTGTCGTAAATCGCCGTCAGAGGTCGTTTGATTGGTGTAGCTTGATAAAAACTTAACCTCGTTAAACAAAATGTATAAAAAATACGAAAAAATTGGCCTAGGACTGCAAAAGACGAAGGGACGCCAAACTAAACTATTTGCTTCTGTACTAAATATTTTTTTTTAATTGTATATTTTCAGCTGGTGTCTGGAAAGGCGGTTTAAGAGGTAAGTCGAATTTATTTTATTTTAGTAAAAAAAAATCAAGATAGTATTTTTTTTCTTCTGCGCAAAAGCCAAGTGAATGCAAAAGTTGTTTTCTGACAAGTCTATTGATACAAGAGTTAATTAGTGAATAATTACCAATGTCACAACATAGTATAAAAGTTTCGTTTTTTTTTAATAGATAGAGTGATTCAAGAGGAAGGTTTATAGCACCCGTGTGAAGCCAGGGCGGGTCGCTAGTAATATATAATAAAGGGATAATAAGCCTATTTGGCTTAGCAGTTAGCACTTACCAGGGTTGTTAAAATCACGATTCAGGATGATTTAAATCATATCAACCCTGGCACTTACAGCATGTTTCGTTTCCAGTCCGCTTCGATGTGGGTTTAAGTTTGGGCACCAGTTACTTCATCAGCCTGCCCAGGACCGGGGCCGCTGCTGTGACCGAAGGACTGACGCTGACCGAGAGGCCGGAGGGGCCGTATCCCACCCTACACATGTACTGCTATCCAGACAGAATCTTATGCTTACTGTTTGACGACACTGAAACCGTCGCCGGATTACAAGTCGCCGTAAGTGTAACATAATCATACATATTGCATTCACGACGCTCACCGCTTATAAGTGGTGAGCATGGCTTTTACGTCGAGTCTTATCCGCCCAAAATATCAGATACCAGTTTGAAAATGTGAACCTGACATCTATATATATAAAAGAAAGTTGTGTTAGTTACCCCGTTTATAACTCGAGAACGGCTGAACTGATTTGGCTGAAAATTGGCGGGGAGGTAGCTCGGAGCCAGGAAAAGGACATAGGATACTTTTTTATCACGTTCCAGTAAAAAAAAAAGAAAAAAATATTAAGCTGATTTGTTAAAAATAGTATAACAAAACGCAACAATGACAACTGTCAAATCGACATTGCCGGGCGGGACGAAGTCTGCCGGGACTACTAGTTTTGAATAATTTCTGATCCCTTCGCGGTTGTTACATATTATTTAAGTAGACTAAACCTAAGACTAGATTTTTACTTTCGCGTTAGACTATCGGTCAGCTCAGCCGTGTTACGAATATGGAAACTGTAAATTTATTGACTACGATCTTAGAGCACTCATCTGGCGGTCTTCATTTGAGATGTCAATCTCACAAATACGTCTAAATCATTGACTTAGATATCTTATGTTAATCGATAACTTGTATATAAATCATTAATTAAAGTAATTTTAAGCTATTCTTTACAACCGAGTTAATCCCTCTTTCTTACCTACTAGCAATATGGGCGTAGCGACCTGTACGTTTTGATTCCCTTGCGAGTGTCGAAAATTACCTTAGATATAAATTTAGTTTGCCCTCAACAAAATCCTAGCCATGCCCTTCACATACAACAGTAGTATAAGCCTCACTGACAACCACAATACTTAAATAAGTATTTGTTTATTGTTCTATTCAGCTACCAGTAGACCAATGGACCAGCAATGTATACGATATGGAGACCACCGGTTTCCAGAGGTGGACCCCTTCTGTGCCTACTGGCCAGAACACGACCACTTACTGGGCCATTCAGCAGTACTTCATTAGCGAAGGTAAGCTTTCAGAAATTCAAATGTTAGCAAGCTCCTGAGGAGCGAGAGGTGTGACAAGTGAGTTTCTAACATTCGCTAAATTTAATAAATACACAACCAGTAGGTTAGTTTATTAAAAACTCAAGATGACCGAAAATTAAACAAGATTAAGTATTTAATTGACACTGCCAACATAATAATTATTTACAACATTTGAATGTCATATCAGTACCATCTATCCTACTTTTGCCTTACGATAGCCATAAGTTTATACGACTTATGAGTTTTAAAAAAGCCTCGAATTTTCAAAGCATGCTCATAAAACATTATATATTATAATATTTTTTTACAGAGAGTGCGTCCAGAAGTTACGAAGAGCGCATGGCGACCCGCAATGTGAATCAGATAGTGGAAAATGGCGGCGTTTGGGTGACAGGCATTAGCCGCGCACTCGTCAATGTTGCCAACAACACAGCCGATATGGACAACAGCGATTTCACAAAACAAGCGTGCATTCCGTGGATGGGTACGTAAAATAAATACAACAAGCCCCATTCTACACCTCACTTGGAATAAAAATAGCCTAAGTCTCATATCTATACCAAAATTCATCATAATCAGTTCAGCGGTCTTTAGACAGTTTTTGATTTGTCGTAGCTCATCGTAAGTAAAAATAGAGCGGATGCAGTGTTGCCGTTCCAATACGGATTTCTCGTTTTCAGATTTTGAATCAATAAAAAAAAATTAAATCGAAACAAACATTTTAATTACGTAGTGGTCCCGGCAGATGTCGATCTAAGTGGCAAGGCGCTATATAAATCGATTTTACAGTATCATTAAAATTAATATTTTCGTAAAGTTTTCTTAAATTTTCTAATGTCCGGAGCAATTTTTTTCTATACTAATATAATAAAGAGGAAAAGTTTGTTTGTTTGTTTTGAATAGGCTCCAAAACGACTGGATGATTTGAAAAAGTCTTTCACTGTTGGGAAGCTACTCTATTCCCGAGTGACATCTTCTATATATATATATAAAAGAAAGTTGTGTTAGTTACCCCGTTTATAACTCGAGAACGGCTGAACTGATTTGGCTGAAAATTGGCGGGGAGGTAGCTTAGAGTCAGGAAAAGGACATAGGATACTTTTCATCCCGATCCAGTAAAAAAAATATTTAGCTCATTTGTTAAAAATAGTATAACAAAACGCAACAATGACAGCTGTCAAATCGATTGATTAATGCCGCTACATTGCTTCTTTGCCGGGCGGGACGAAGTCTGCCGGGACCACTAGTAAGCTATAAAAAAAGGGATCCGTGCGAAGCCGGGGCGGACAGCTAGTATTATATAAATTAGAGTAGCAAAGAATTATCTAACATATTTCATGATATTTATTGTTTCATTTTCCCCAGGTCGCCATTACTACTACAAAATGTCCGCCAACACTTCATGCACAGACGAGCCTCTGTTCCCGTGGTTCCCCATGGTGGACTCTGGAGAGCTGATTGCTACCGGCTTCATGGCCTTTGGAAAACTGACCCTAACTGACAGCCAGAGGAATTGGTTTGAAAACCCTAACACCAGCGCCGTACAAGTAAGATTCTAAACCGTTCATTTTAAGTCGACTCAATAAGTATGATAATTTAGGTTGAATTTTATAAATGCAAAATGATAAAAAAAATATTTATGTACAAATGAAAACTGAACAGTCGGACGAATTTAGTATTTTTAACCACTGTGTGAATGCTACTACCTACTTAAACGCAATACCTACATCGAGAAAGTTTTGCATATTATAAATATCCGGTACAATATTTACAAGGGTGTGACGTCATAACTTGGTACAGTGAAACCTGGTTAACTGGGACTTCCAAGGGACCTGTAAATTAGTCTTACTTAAAGAGGTATTCCACTTACGCAGTGTCTCAGATATCTAGGTATAAAAAAATACCTGTCTCATTTACAGAGGGTTTCATTAACAGAGGTAAGAAAAGAGGTAATCTCTGTTATAGAGGTGTATTCAATAAAGCAACGTATTTATTTTGTTAACAATTCATTATTTTCCATTATAAATATCAAAAATGTGGTTTAAAGACAGTTCTCCTGAAGCTAATAAGTAATTCGTTGTTGACGTTTGCAAAATTATTAAAAGTTGGAGGCAAATTATTTTACTGATTCGGGCACTAAAATTAACATTTTAGTTTTTTTCGTAATAATAAAGACTTTGACTTCGTTTCGGTCTTTTTTAAATAAATACCCGATTACTAGAGAAACCGCATTAAAACTAAGTTATAAAAGGGCCGATTTAAAGAAGTTCGAGTAAAAGAGAGAGGAGACATCCGAGGTCCGAGGTAGCCTATGTGTACCTACTGACTTTATCCCAGTTACAGAGATAAATACACGCGTCTTCTCAATTATAGAGGTAATTATGACAAGAAAATAGAAATAACTAATCCCAGATAAAGAGGTTGCTTTTGTCTTACTAACAGAGGTAGTTCATAGCTAAGGTGCCGGGACCTCAGCATGTGTTCCAGATATGGAGGTTTTTCACTTATCCAGGTCCCTCTTAAACAAGTTTCACTGTATATATTTGTCACAACGCATAGATATTAAATACAGTTAATTTTATGTAATGGCAACATGCAAATCATTACATGACTCTCTGATAATAAGGTACTATAGGTACATTTTATATCATATCGTGACGTCACGAGCCCCCACTCCCGAACTTAAAAAGCTAACTTTGCCATTTTTTGTTAGTTTGAGAAAAGCAAAACTACGTACACATAATTTTTTAGTAATCGATTTGATAGACAAAGAAAAAGCACAGTCTTCATGCATATTCTTACACAAGAACTATCAATTTATAGATGCAAGTTTAATCATAACATTTTTTTTTATTTCAGGCGATTGTACCCAGCGGCCCGCAGTGCCTCTATGACCTGGCCACATCCCCCGGAGTCCTAACCATGCACATTTATTATGTCGAAGAGCCATGGCTGGTCACCTGTATTGGACAGTAAATGTACTACTTATGTTGGAAACGCGACTGTGGTCGATGATTTGCAGTCGTGTTATTGTGCAAATCGATATATCCATGCGTAACAGTGCTCCGTTGATAATAAATTATAATATGTTTTATTTGGTTATTTAATTTCATGAATCCGATTATAGACAGACTATGTCAGCTAAAGACTTTAGCGTTCGACCATCATCAACTCCTGCTACGAATTCATAATGTCATTCTTTGTAATAACTACAATGAGTCGATCTATTATGTTCTATTAAACAGCAGCAAGTCTCTTTCACACATCTAGCGACTTTTGACACGCGGCGGCGCCCATTAGCTTCATACTAGAGATACCACGAATAATCAGCTAGTATTCGGTATTCAACCGCATATTTATATTGAAGAAAAACTAGACGTCATATCAACAAAAAACTTACCAACATTAATCAGCCCATGCTTCTCCGCTTCAGCCATGACTCTTAGAGCTTTTGTCTCTGTCTCGACCGGCATTCTCTCTAGTAACAACTCTGCTCGTATCGGTCCTTCCAAGGGACATGACATTAAATAGGAGAGCCCGACAGACCATAGAGACCGGTGCTCCATTAAAAGAGTTCCATACTCCAGGATCAGACTGTCCCGAAGACGGTTAGTCACACTGTAAATTACATTTAAATAATGAGTTAAAATCATCAATTGACCAACTCTTGGTCCAGTGGTTAAAGCCCCTGCTTACAAAACCGGGCATTGCAGGTTCGAATCCTGCTAGGGGCACTTGTCATTATGGTGTATATTTACAGCATATTTGGTTAAGCTAAGCATTGATACTTACTCTACTTGGTGTTTGTCCAATATTTTCAATTTGCCACAGTGATAAAGTATATCAGTGAGATGTGTAGCAAACCACCCATTGTCAGAGATCTGTTGTATTTCATGAATCACCTGTGAGAGTAACAATTTAAATTTGAAACCGAAATATAAGAGATATTACTTAACATTTACTATGTACCTAATCTAATAATATGTAACACCATAGATATGAAATAAGGAATGAAACAACTAACGGATGGTCTATTTGGGTGTAACGTAACGTTCAGGGAGGGGGAGGGGTAGTCCAGAAATACGTTACGGCACGTTACATAGAGGGGAGAGGGGGTAAAAAATGTACAAAAATTGTGTTACGTAGTACTTGAATGCTCCCTTAGATTAGATCTTTTGTTTCAAATAAAAGTAAGAATATTTGAACAACTAATATTTGGAAGTTAGAATATCACAGATATATACTATTTCAATCTAATGACATTGTTTATAAAAAAAACCTGCTAAAGACTATATTAAAATTACCTGGTGCAAATCACCTTCCACAGCGGGTCTCAACAAGTCATGTAGAGCACTCCTCTTAGCGCCGCGCATGCCGGCACAGGCCGCCGCTGCAGTCCGCAGCTCGTGTCTCCGCGCCCATGGTGACGTATATACTGTCCACCCTCCCAAAATGTCCAACCATGAATCATATTTAGGCAGAATTGACTCAAACGCAGAATAATCACCAGTTATGAGCTAGGACAAAGTTTTAGGAGTTAAATTATTTGTTAAAAATGGAACCATTTTCAAAGACTATCCTAATTTTCATAGGTGTAAAATGGTTTATATGTAGATAATTACCCTCATTATAAGTTCTAACTGGGGCTGCGAGGCCACTACTCGGCTGGACAGCTTAGACCGACACTCTACCTGCCAGTGCTTCCACGATAAAGTGAATTCACCAGTAGACAGACCTCCATATATCTGAAAAAGTTATTTTTATCTTTATTTTAATGTCAAATAGTGATAGCACCAAATAAATACAAAATATTGATACCTACTGTGGTGATATAAAATAAAATTACTTACATAATATATATTTTATTTATCTTATTTTAGAGTAGTGCTATGAATATGGGAGCTGCAGTTTTCAAAACAACAGCAAATAAAAAAAAATATGCAGGTTAAATCCATTATTGGATCTCATAATTTCATTACAATGTAAAATTAAATAATCAAATAATAAGTTATATCACTTACACTATAAACTGGCATACTTTTCAAAGAGTTGTCCACAAGTTTAAATTCATTACTATCAGTTGCAGAATGAAGCTTCAAGAGGGCTCGAGCGACATCCACTCTGCCCTGCACAATCATACCAATAACTGTATCCCAGTATTCTGGGTGGTCTTCGCAACCTCGCTCACAGGCTTCTAGTAACTGAGCTGCTGTCTGTTCATGACATGGGAAATGGAAGCGCACCCATTCCAACAAAAATGGCAGAACATAATCACCAGGAATATTGTCTATATATAGGATCTCACACAAATGCCATACACACTCAATAGAGTAAAATATAGTTATGCAAGTTAACAAGTTGTTCTTTTCAACACCATCTGTCTCTTTAGCGGCGGCTTCTTGAAGACTTTCAATACATACACGAATGATTGAACGGTATTGGCGGGAATGTTTCAAGAACTCTACTTGGTTATCTGAATACTTGTTGGAGTCGGCGGATTTTTGCAAAGATAGATATGTGCCATTCGATTCGTTTACTAATTTACGTAAAATAGGATGAAACAGCAAGATATCTTGGCGAATGTTCATGATTTCATCTTCACATTTTTCTGATGGCGTTTTGCTTATAGCTTGGCTTCGGGAGTATATTGCAAACTTATTTCCGCGTCTCCAAGTGCACGCCACACGTTTTTCAAAACATTTTCCAGGCAAAACCTAAAAAAGTATATTAAGTTAGCGTTTCATCAAACATAACCTTAGCCGTACAAATAAAGTAACTTACAAATGTTTTAGCGCGGTTAACAGGCTGAAATTCACTCTCACGCGATCGACTTTGTGAAAAACCGGAAGTGTTCATTTTGTAGACCGAAAAATACTAATAATTCTTGTAATTTAATTTCATTACAATCAAAATATCACAATCGCGGGACCGTTTACTTTGAGTACCATAGAAACTAGAGTGAAGTGTTTTTTTTTTATACCACAGATAGCAGATTCGGCTATATAGTTTAGGTTAGACTACAAGAGTAGAAGACCAAAATTTTGTGTATTTAATAAATTAAATACTGTGCTGTTTCTTTTCTTCTTAAAACCAAAAGCACACCCACAAATTTTATCTTCTTTTAAATACAGTCGTCGTAGAGTGATATTACTGTCATAAATAATACTGTATATTTTATATGTATTGTGTACCCCTTAAATAATCATTGACAACAAAATGTTATTGTCTCTGTGGGAAAAAATACGATCATTTGATATTCTCATTAGCAATATTATGTTTCTTGGTTACTTCGTGGATCTTTATATATCATTTTATGTGTGAAATATAATAAATTATTTATTAAGTTTTACAGATTAACTATCCATTATTGATATTTTTTATTATATTTGTGTAGTATGTTGTATGACCGGACGACTTGTTGGAGGACATGTTGATTTGGTCACGAATGAAACGATATTTGTCAATTCGTCAAAGTATATTGTTTAGACGAGAATTATAATCAAAATTATACAGTAAACTAAGTAATACTCTGTCTGGTGACGATCTAGCTGTATCATGTGTGATAAATATTTACGGCGATAAGTCGGGTTTACAGGAAATCAACAAACCGTCAGTCTTATACTTGGTGAGTCTTAGTTTTTGATGTTGCATCGAAATTGCTTGTCACTAACTTTCTATGTAGTTATTGGATCGCGGCACGGTTTCTTGCACTGTCTGTATACTTTAGACCTTCACCCAGTCAGATGACTTAACTTGTTTTTGTCGCTAACGTAATTTATTTGTAGGTCGAGCAAGTGAGTAATTCTAGATACTTTAGTTAACTGTAGTTCAAAAATTAGAACGGGATGTCCTAGGTTTATGTTTGCGAGGTATTTTGTGACGTCAAGCAGAAAGGCAACAATCTTACCGCTTGTAGTGATATGATAATAAATTTTATCAGCCATTGATAGTGCTATCGTGTATGTTTTTGCAGTAGAAGATTATTCATGCAGGTGTATTACAGTTTTTTGTGGAACTTTGCTTTGTTTGGTGAATTTTCTTGGTTTTTGTAAGTGATTTTTCATTATACTTACATACCTATTTGCTTCCTTAAAAACCTATTAAGGCAATGGTTAACACTATTAATTTCCCTTGTTGATAATTTACTTTTTGGCACAATATTTTATTATTTTTTTAAAATTAATGTCTGTCACTTAAGTGAAAACTGGTATCTGCTGCTATATATATTTTTTAGTATAATTTACAGTTTTTATGATTTTATGAAGCTAGGGCTGTCATGGGTATGTTCATGATTATTTTTCATAATGCAAGGGAAATGTACAACCAAAGGTTAGATTAAGTATATATTTATTTTTACCTAGTCAATAAAAGCAGTTAAAAATAATAAATATTGGCAATGTCTTATCGGAGATCATCTATCCTTTTTTAAATTATGACCATAAATTTATGAATTATTTCATTTAGTACTTTGTTTTTGGCATATATAACTAAGACCTTGCTAATACTATGTTTAAGCTTGCAATCGATCCTTTGTTTTCCATCATGCTAGCATTACCATAAGTGCACTTAACATTTACTTGATATACCTACCTGCCTATTTAATCTATTGATAATTTGAGCAGGAATTAAATGTACCGTGAAGGTCACTTCCAAATCAGCTGATGCCCTTAAAAAATGTGTATTGATTGGGGAAACTAACAAAGCTTTTTTTGTAACAAAAAATATGTTTGTAAAAAAGTAAATCCAATTAAATTCTTACTACTTACATAAAATTACTAGGGAAGCATTAGCATGGAATTTTTTTTTTAACAGCAATTTATAATTTAAATAGCAGAACTAGAATTAGAATAAAATAGGTTGAAGATGACCTAAAACTTAAATCATTACGATCTCAACAATGACCAATTTAAAATAAGCTACATTGCCCATTAAAATTTATTCGACATTATGCTAAAAAAATATTTAACTAGCCACAAATAAAAATATCTTGATAGTATATTTTTGGACTCTTACGTTATATAAATTTATAGGGAGGTAGGTATATAACTCAAAATAAAAATGGAATATTTTTCTGCAAGTAATTCTGTAATAAGTATACCTACTTAATGATTTTTTTAACCCCCGACGAAAAAACGACGGGGTGTTATAAGTTTGACGTGTCTGTCTGTCTGTCTGTCTGTCTGTCTGTCTGTCTGTGTGTGTGTGTGTGTGTCTGTCTGTGGCATCATAGCTCCCTAACGCATGAACCGATTTTGATTCTGTTTTTTTTGTTTGAAAGGTGTATATGTCGGGAGTGTTCTTAGCTATGTTTTATAAAAATCGGCTCAGTAGTTTAATAATTAGGGGGGGTTAAAGAGGGGATGTAAAAATAAATGTCTACAAATATACTCGAGTGGGGTATCCAATGAAAGAGGGTGACGAGTACATTACAAAATTGAAATCATAATGAAAATCGGTTGAGTCGTTCAAAAAATATTGGGAGTGAAAATGGGGATGGAAAACCAAATGTCTACAAATATACCCGAGTGGGGTATCAAATGAAAGAGGATCGCGTGTACATTACAAAATTGAAATTGTAATGAAAATCGGTTAAGTAGTTCAAAAATTATGGAAAGTAAAAGTGTAAATGGTAAACCCAATGTCGACAAATGTACTCGAGTGGGGTATTAAATGTAAGAGGATAACATATACATTACAAAATTCCATGTGAAATGGAAATTAGTTAAAAATAATAATTTATGTAGTAGATACCTACTTACAAAAAGTATGAAATAAAAAAATAAATTAAAAATTTAACAAACCCCCGACATAAAAACCTAAAAGCCCTTTAAAAAGTATAACAATAATAAAAACTTAATATTAGTTACCTAAATATTAATATTTCTACAAAGAAAACGTCATGTCGGGGGGACCGCTTCTCATTTAGTTACTTAATACCTACAATCAACCTAAACCTACGGTCCCCCCGACATGACGTTTTCTTTGTAGAAATATTAATATTTAGGTAACTAATATTAAGTTTTTATTATTGTTATACTTTTTAAAGGGCTTTTAGGTTTTTATGTCGGGGGTTTGTTAAATTTTTATTAATTAGATTACTTTTACCGTGCAGATACAAATTAGTATATATGTGTATAGTAATGTAGTATCGTAAATAAAGTGCCCATCACATAAATATTGCCTCTTAATATTCTCACAAATATTATTTATTTAGGAAGTTGATAATTGTACTGTGTTGATAAGTATGAAATATTAGGTGAATGACACAAGTGTCTGTATTTAGATACTATTATTTGCGTGTACTTAATTGGCGTCAATAATCTTTTGATATAGTAGATACCTATAGGAATAGGTATGTACCCAAACACCTGCATCCAAAGCTAGTCTTAATTAAATAAACAAATAATATTTATTTTCATACTAAGACTCACAAAATCCGAGTAAGTTGGCATTTTAGTGTAGGTATAAAAAGTTTCCCATAAAGGTCAGGTCGATAGGTAGGTGCCTACATTTAAAATTAGACCCACATGAAAACTCGCTAATAATCTTTTGGTTATACCTGCCTACCTACTATCTAGTTTCTTTCTATATACTATGTGTACTCTCTGATATAGATAGATATATACGAAATTAGTTTATATACGTCTTAACGAAATTAGCTTATATACCTACTAACTTTTTCCTGCGACTTCGTCTGCTAAAATATTTTTAAAAATATAGCCTAAGTGTTATTCTGATGTGTAAGCTATATTATTGTAGTCTCATAAAAATCTGTTCAGTAAGTAGGTAGTTTTGGCGTCAAATTCTTACAAACTTTCGCCTTTATAATATTAGTAAGTAAGGATAATACATTCACAAAATATTTTTTGTTTATCTGTTTTAATTTTATTTACCGTATTTGTGTGCCTTCTAAGTGCTTACCTCACATTATCACCTGCTAGCCGCAAGGTCGATCGGCCGTAAGCCTTGACCGATGCTTACCGTACAATATTGATCTCTCCCCATCAGTTCTATCACATACTATTTTTAGAGCCGAATTCAATATTCCTCCTTTGAAATATATGCTATTAAATCGAGGCATAATTATATTAGGTACCCAGTGAGTTAGGTGTATTTTTGTGTATTTGTAAAAAGGATTAACTCAAAAAACGGTGCGTTAAACCTTAAGGGCTTCTTAAGTCTTCATGTTCATTATACACCTTTTTGAGGTTAGAGGGCAGGAGGTAGGTTTCGATGAAACTTAAACTATGGGAGTTTCAAAGGTCTAAAAGTTTGTCTAGCTAGGTCTAATTTTTTTGATTTAAAAGAGCAAGATTACCTACAGTCTGATTAGATATTACCATTCTCCCTATGACACAAGTCATTATTTCACTCATTGGGAAATTAACAGTCACAGATGACTCTTTTGCCGCGATTTCTTATTGCCGTATTACATGACCCGATTTTAAGGGAAAAAAAAGGATCGATAACTATTACTTTAGGGTTAAAAATCTTTAAAATCCTAAATAGGTCACTTTTTATGCTAGTCGGGCTGATGCCATATCTATCATATTTACTATAAACAAGCCGGAAAAGATTTATTAACAATCCCACTTTGTTAGATTGCGGATCGGACTTTGTTGTCAGTCGAAGTTCCTATGAATCATGGTTCTCGTAAAATATGCGATAGTCACTTTGGCAATACAAGGAAATAGCGATGTTGCGTACACGTCATGTTGACCAAAAAGATATCATATAATCATCTAATATGAAAATAAATTATAGGTAAGGTAATTTGATTATTGACCTTATTTTAACCAATTAGGTATATTTGTTTAAAAAAAATCCCGTAATTTTCAAACTCTTTTGATATGTTCGTTATTGTGTTGTACTATCGCATGCTTTCGGGGCCATTTTAGAAAAAAATTGCTTGCACTTGTTGCCTCACACACAGCCGCCAGGTACCAGGGTCGTTCAAGCGATTATTGCCTTAAAGGTGTAACATCGCCAGCACAGTTGATAGTAAATGGTAATGGTACTCATTACACCACCCGTGCAAAGTCGGGGCGGTCAGTTAGTATGAAAGAAACACACTCTAATTAACGTCCACTTGAGTCGAACTTATAATATGTATTTATGTATGTTTATCCGTTGTCTAGTAATTAAGTACAAAGTATGTACATACGAGCTTTGCTTAAGTTGTGACTAGATCAGTTAGTTGGTGTGAACGGTCCAAGCATTATTATTTTTTAAAAGTTATTTTTTATTACTAGAGGCTTCCCCAAGACGGATTATTCCCCGAGATATACACGATCGAGGATGCATATTTTCACGTTACAGATGGATAGATATTTAAAATTCTTGCCTAGGCACCGACCCAAGATTCTCAAGCACGTTTCACAGAGCCTCGATTTGAAATGCTAGGGATGCTAGGGTCATTCAATGCTTGATCTGGCATTTTCTAGCATTCCATGTGCATTCCGGAGATAGTCTTATTACAACAACTGACGTTATGGGCATCTAGGGTTTAAAAGTTAGTGATCTTATTAGATGGATACCTAAATGACTTCGTATTCAATACCTACTTAGTATTTATTTGCATTACTTACATACCTACCTGGTTACATAAAACCTCTCCCTAGTACACTTTATTTAGACTATTTTACAAAGGTCTTTAACACGGTGTCATTTACTCAACGTGTAATGTCACTTATTTTGCGGGAGTGAGTACGAACTCGCCCACAAAGCAATTTAAACCTTATGTCGATATAGATAGAGATGGACAATTTTTTATACGTTTTGCGTTATAGTAAATTTGGCATTTTAACACTTTAGTACCTATTAGGTTTTGAAAACAGACGTCACGAAACTTAACCCGCAATCCTTGTCACACAATGTGACATTTCGTCGACCCCCGTCCCTCCCTTAATGTGTGACGTATTTTATGAAAGGCCCCATTATATAACACAATTTCCTTATATGTGTAATAATGTGAGCTATACATGTGACGTGACAATATGAACTTTAGTATGACGAGTGTAAATGGAAATTTACGATGACAAACTGACGACACATAACGTAGTAAAATATTTATTTATTTGTGTAATCTATTGGCCGGTTTCGCGTTGTCCAAATAAATTATGAGTAAGTAAATTTGTAGCTAGTAACATCGTTTAAGATACCTCGGTAGTTAACTAATGAATAAAATTATCCTCCGGATAAGCAGCAGTTGAATATCTTCTGTTCTAATTAAGTCTCAGGTAGCTTACTCGAAGCTTACTAGCACTAACATTGCAAAAATCTCCGATTCGATCACGGCTGCCGTAGCGTCCGCCGCGCCCCCTCCCACGGACACAAACCGTACACCGACACACAGGCAACTGCCGCGCGGCATGCGGCCTCACACGACCCACACCTAGCATATTCGATAGTGTTACAGCGGCCCCGCCGGCGGGGTCGAAGACGTCCACATACACCCGGCACGCGTCGGACCTATCCGCAGGGACCTTCTGTTCCCCTGCAACAAAATAGTCGTGTCAACACACCTCCTGACGGCCCGAGCCGAGGTGCGACCTCCACCTTGGGTCGGTCAGGGCTAAAAACCCTAAACCCAACCCAAAAGGCTAAAGAGCCTTCTTTGAAGAGTCTCGCCACCCGTCCGGTTTTGCAGTGAAGGCCCATTAGCTGGGCAAATGCGCTTTAGTATTCAGTTTCAAAAAGCAAAAATCAATTGGATTCAACCATGGTCAATTAGTAAAGTATCTATGAATTCAAATGAAATGTACACGATCTCGATTCTACCTTGTTGAGCATCATCATATTCACGATAATTATTAGTCATATACCTACATGTATCTTATCTTTAACGAGAGATTTTGTTTGTGTATTTAAAACTAAACAATGTTAACAATAGACTAACGGTTCTTTATTGACGCAATCACTGCAAAACATTATTTGATTTGCAAAGAAATACCTACTATTGTACCCGCTTTTTAAATTACTCACCTGTGACAAAATACCTATTTAATAAAATATTAAAAATAATAAAGTACAGAATGTTAAGTAGGTATAGTCTATTTTACGCTTGAGCTATTAGTTTAGTGGTTAGATGCTGAAACCTGAGGTTGCGGGTTCGAATCCTGCTAGGAGCAGATATGTGTAAAGAACATAAAGCATTTGTAGCTGATAATTATATTTATTTATGCTTATCCACGGATAAGTAACAGTCATTGTGAAATGAAGTCTTAAGCTAGGCACAGAAAGAGATGTAACTTAAAACCTAGTGCACTTAACACGAACTTCATACAACATCATGATCATACAGTTGCAAGCTCATACAATGATGCCAAAGACCGGATACAATCATGAGCACACTCGGCATAGTAACCAATGATTAGAGCGGTCATCGGCCTGCGCGAGAGTTGATCCACCTGTGTACCGTAGGGTTGACGAATTGCAAGGTCGCGGTCACGGAAATATGTGACTTATGTTCATTATAATAAAGATCATAAGTGTTGTGTTCTTGTAGCACCGCGGATAGTTTTTCATGAAAATTTTATCTTGTTTAGACTTAATGTTAATACGAATAAAGTCCAAATTAGATGTGTTTACTTAATATGTGATAATTGTCAAATTTAAAGTTTGCAATCATCTTTGTTGATAATGACATTATATGTTTAGATCACCTACGCATACGCACATATGGGTTAATAGAAGTTTGTATATAACCTATATAAATAGAAAAATAATTAGGGAGTTTCGCTAAATGAAACTTCAAATTGCAGCTCGTACTTAATAGTATATCCATGTTTATATACTTAAATAAGTATGCATTAGTTGGTCCACATAAATGGTTGTAGTGAAAAGTCAATACGAATACTCAGGCTATGTAGTACAACATTAGTGTGGTAATTGATTTAAAATAGTGCCTATTTTAATCGACGTAAGGTCGTAATTTCTTCGCACTTGCCTTTCTTATGTTACTGGCTATAGCGTTTGCGGGTCTTCCTCCCACCGGCTTTGTTATTCAACCCCCCAATAAAGGCTGTAGTTCACTTTTCTTATTGCTATAATAATTAAAATATATAGCTATTAATTAATATTATTGAATAATACTATCGCAATCAGCGGCCTGAAACACACATAGGCGTTTTTTTTTTATTTTGGATAATTCACAATAATAATAAGCATAACTTATAGGTACTATAGCTAAACATACACAAATGCATCCCTGACTCAGGTATAAAAGCTCATGATCATATCATCTGCCACTGCGCAGGATTCGCACACGTAACATTCAGCTTAGCAATTAGAAATACTAACCGCAATGCCATCAAGTCAGTAGGTACGTAGTTCATGTCGCTGAAATTTTGTCGTACAATTTTTGCCTGTATGTTTATGATAGAAATAATGAAACCTTTAGATATTTATTGCTGATAAATATTATAAAGAGGAAAGATTTGTATTTTTGTATTTTTGTATGTTTGTAATGAATAGGCTCCGAAACTACTGGACCGATTTCAAAAATTCTTTCACCTTTGGAAAGCTACATTATCCCCGAGTAACATAGGCTATATAATTGCTGATAAGTTAATTTGCACTCTATTAGTGATTGGTTTAGAGATCATTATTGAGTTTCTTTCTGGAGTAAGTTCTATGAACGCACGTTTGTTGGATTTCGGTTTTATGAACCTATATTAGTATCAATGTATATTGAAATGCACGTATATACTACAGCACTTGCAATTTCCTTTAGGTACCTACTTTAAATATCAATTTTAAGCTTTGAGCATGAAGACTGTATTTTTTCTGTCCATCAAGTAGATTACCAAAAATTATTTGACACGTATTTTTTGTTTTCTCAATCAAACAATAAATGACAAAGAAAATCGCTTGAAAAGTTCGAGAGAGTGGGGGTGCGTGACGTCACGCTTATAGCATCAATTGTACCGTATTGTGACGTCGTGAATCCCAAATCTCCAACTTCAGAAGCACTTATCTTTGTCATTCTTTGTTTGTTTAAGGAAAGATAAAATACGTATCGAATAATTTTCAAATTTCCAAGTGACTGACTAAATAGAATCTCGTTTTATTTACCCAGTTCTCATCCCTATTTTATTGCAAGTGTGTTTTGCTATAGTATATCAGTGGACAACTCGCCTTACCTTGCTTCAACCGAGTACAACGTTTTCTCCTTATATTTTGCACAAATATGCCATTTCGTTAGGTAGCGTTTTTGCTTAGCGTAACATAGTAAATAATATTAATTTTGTTTGTTGCAGTGCTTGAATTAACATAGTTATAGGTATTTAAATTAACAATTTACTAACAATATAATGTATTTTAAGTATGCGAGTGTTTTGTGCCAAATTGTAAGTAATTTTATACGTTTTGACGTAAAACCGGCCTGTTATAACCGGTCTATTTGTCTATTTTTTTTAAAGTGTCATCTTTAAGTTCTCTGATATTAAATTCTACTTTAATAAAAACATATAAAGGATCCATAAGTGTCCATTTACACCTTTTTTTTTATTTTATTTTTGGATTTGACTAAATTGGAAAAAGTTTTATTCAAAGGATGAATTGACATATTTTTCAGTATTTTTTAATAATTCGGTAAATTTTTAATCCATACCTAGTACAAATAGAAAATTGCTGCTTTAATGAAATAGTAATACAACCCGAAATATTTTATTTATCAATTTAAGGATGACATTTAATGTAAATTTCATATAATAATGCCAAGTTTTTTTTTTCATGTTTGGTCAAATCTAATTGGCTGAGCTGAAAATGTGTGTTTTTCAAAAATATATAATGTAATTTGGCACGAAACCTGAAGTACCTATTTCTGATAATCCTTAACAATAACAATGGTTTGCACGTTGTATAATTTTTGAATTGTTCTTTTTATGTCAGCAGACTTGCGGAACAACATAACTACATTCTTGGCGTTTTTTTTAATAACACGGCATAATAGCACTGCAAAGTAAGTTAACAGTAGACGATTTCAAGTTTTTTTTTGCTATCACTTAGCACATTTTAGCTTGGTCATGTTTGTTTTTTTTTTCTCTTTGAAAACAAACTGCTCTGTCACCTATGTTATAAATTTTTCAAGTTCACGTAGTAGGTAGGTACATGTCATCTTTACTTGTTAGGGCTTAGATCTGACGTGTCTATTAAAATCTTAATCTAAGTGAATATATAGTAGAGGCTGGATGGAAAACAAGCATTCTGGAAAATTAATTAATAAAAAAAAAAAAACTAATATGTATTACGATTAAATTGGAGTAAATCTATCCAAAGTTGATTGTAACGCCCATATGGGTATATGATAATTTCTGAAATCTATGACATGGGAACTGTAAATTTTCGAAACGTCAGCAAATAAAATAAAAAACGCGAGTTAAATCCGTTATAATTATTTCATTCAAACTATTGGATATTGGTTAAAACTTTCCTAATGTCATTCTTGAGATTAAATCATCTGGCATACATATACACAAATATATCGTCGGCGTCAGTGCAGGACCTTCTAACTACAAGTTTTTATAATATATGAAATAAAGCAAAATCACAAAAAAAGTTACATTAATTAGTTCGTATTGCTTTTAGGACAGTTTTTATTGTCTACTGTAAAATTTACTTTTTTGCATTTAGAAGGTCCTGCACTGACGGCGACGATATATGAAACATATATTCGAAAAATACTCATATTAATTAAACGGAGATATTCCACACACATCTGTTATGCAATTGAACATTTTTATATTCCTCACTAGTTTCTGTTATAATTATATTTTATAGTCATATGATTTACTATTATGATTTATTACGGCACTAAATTATGACATCTTATTTAATAATCACATTGCTTATTTTTGTCTTGAGTTATGTTTATATAGATTGCATTGGCGTAGTAAGGACTTTTACCAGGATAGGTTCTGCCCTTAAAAAGTCTTTAGGGCCAAACCCTTAAACTATCTCTGTAAAGTTTTTTTAGCGTTCAACCTAGATCCTAGATATGACCTAACTAGGTTCACTGATTTTACTCCTCCCAACGATGAACGAGCGCGCTAGTTAGTATTATTTAGTACCTACTTATGCTCGCTGCTCGGACTTGTCACTTTGATATTTCATATTTGCCGGTCGATACAACTACCAGCTGATTGTTACGCTCACGAAATACAAGTTTCACCGAAGTGGTAATTACTCCCAAGTTAGGAACCTAGGTCTTAGATAAAGTTAAGTAGATAATTATAAGATAGTGTACTTATAAGAGATGTTGTCGAATATTTCTATTGTAACAATAGATCAATGCGTTTATTTAAACTAGTTAATGTAAACAGTTTACCGTCATTTATAATTGAATACCTACCTATAATCTAGTACCTACCATATGAATAAAATATTATCATAATATGACTTATGTCATAGTTTATTCCATTTTTCAAGTAGTAAAGGAAAATGTATTAATAAAGGGAAGGTAAATCATTAACTACTCATACTGTATAATCACACAATAATTGTCGTGTTAAGTAAAATTTAAATTTAAACAAATTTTATATAAAACCACAAAATTATAATTAAATTAATTAAAACAACTTTGAACTTTGTTAAACTTTTCACAAATAACATGACTGATTCTCTAAATTAGTACTAAAACCTTTAAACGTATTAACCTTTGTCTGCCTTTCAATCTTAAAATGCAAACACACATTAGTACCTTGTCACACTAACGAATTAAACAAGCTTCTACACACGTCCGAACTTCTCGTTATAATGCAAAAGTGACAAGGTATTAAATGTATTAAAACGCCAGGTCACTACCCCCTTGTTTACGTGCCGAAAATAGTTTCTTTGTACATTTCTGTTTTTTCTCTACACAAAGATTTTATACGGTTTGTAACGACATGAAAGCGTAGCTATATTTTTGTTTTGAATTTATCGTTTTACCGTGCCTGTTAAATCAGTTCTTTGTATAATAGGCGCTTGTGGTGTGTTAGAAATAAAGTTTGTATAGAACGTTGAACGGTGTTAAGAGTGTTAGATTAAACTGTCAATACTGCAATTTTATAATTATAATAGCTTTTGTCTGCAAATTCATTCGCGTACTTTTTAACCCTGTTGGGAATTAATTTCAAACAGATCAGAGCCCTCGGGTCGGTCAGGGCTAAAAACCCTAAACCCAACCCAAAAGGCTTAAGAGTCTCCTTTCAGGAGTCTCGCCACCCGTCCGGTTTTGCAGTGAAGGCCCGTTAGCTGGCCAACTGCGCTTCAGTATTCAGTTCGAAAAAAAAAAAGATCAGACCAAGGAATCGCGTGTTCCGTATAAAATTTTGCCCCCATTTTTTCACCCCTTAGAATTAGTATTTTCGAAAATCCTTTCTTATCAGATACATATACATATCGTTCACTGATTTTAAAATTCCTGATTCAGGTATAGAGAACCTCGCTACATTCTCTCATTAAATTATTATGTATATGTAATTATTTTGTGTAGAAAACATTTTACATAAATACGTATTCAGTGTGATTCGAGCTATCATAAAGATTAGATAGGTAAGACAAAGAACGCAATCGGGCGAACTATTTTGAGCCTAAATGATACAATGACCGACCTCCAAACAGGTCAATAACAACTTAATATAAAATTTACAAGATAAAAGTTTTTTTGTTGTCATAAATATTATTATGTTATAAATAAATTAGTTTGCTAAGGTACAGTGCCTACTTTGATGCATAGAATACATAATGCTCATTCAAATATTTGCCCCTTGATGAATTGGAACTCGTAACCCTTCGAATTGAAGTCAGTGGCAAACTACGCTATACTACTACTAGGCTGTGGATGGTCTTTACTACTCATAGCGGTCCGCCCCGGCTTCGGCCGGATCCCTTTTTTTTATAACCTATGTCACTCGGGAATAGTGTAGCTCCCCAACAGTGAAAGAATTTTTGAAATCAGTCCAGCCGTTTGGAGCCTATTCAATCCAAACAAACAAACCTTTCCTCTTTATAATATTAGTATAGAAAACCGATATAGAATCTTGTTACAGCTAATTTGCTCTGAACTACTGAAACGATTAAGTTGAAATTGACCTTTATGTTTTTATAACACATATTAAATGCCAGATTTTTCTAAAAGCAAGTTATATTCAACCTTAATCCAATATTCTTAGCCCTTAATTTCGGTTGAGACGTCACAACGTGACTTCAGCCTACGACGGATATGCCGTGAGCGGTGTTTCTTCCGTTTTCCAATAAATACTGGCCGTGTCGTGTCGGAGCTCAAGTTAATACCGGGCCTAAAATCTTACTAAGCATTTAAGCTATTTATATAATTTCATTGAAACACGCGGAAACACGGAAGGAAGCAAACTTTATGGGCATAGTTACTTGAATCACCTTGACGTTATTAACATTGTCCTCATTGATAGGGATATGCCGTGTATTTATTTATACCCTTGATAAGGGTATTCTGATCATGTTAAGGAAATATGGCACCCTAACTACATAAGTGTGACATCACGAAATATTTTGTCACGCCATTTAGGACTCTAAGTCGGCACATTTCAATTTGAATTCGTGGTGACACATTTCGAGATGTCACACTTTTCCAGTAAAGCTGTACGTGTGTATATCCCGATTGGATAACTGCGTCTCTAGATGGTAGGGACACAAAAAAGTGACCGTATTTTTTTAAAATAAATGAAAACAATATAAGTAAACAATTGAACTATCATGACAGTAAAACTTTTAGCAATAATACCTACAAGTAAATGTATCAGTATCATAATAGTAGTTTTTTTTTTAATTCAGCATTAAGTACCTTCATAATTTAATTATATTAGATAAACAGCATGTTTGCACAGATTTCTATAGTCCGTTCATCACTTTTTTTTTTCGGCGAAAACTTCAGGGTTTGACTCAAATTCTTGTATTGCAGATGCCCCGGGGACGGGACGATATGCAAGTAAACGTGGCGGGCCTAAGGAGAAATATTAAAAACCTCGCGCACAACTATTCCGATGCCCAGGTGAGATGCATTCACATTAAGTATATTATTTATAGCTTTGGCATAGTTATGACGTCATTATTCAGAGTCTCTTAAGGTACTTTAGACGTAGTTACGTTTCAAAAAGGTATAGTGTTAAGAATCAGAGTGCCTACCCGTGGTGGCACGGCACGCCCCTGATAAGTTCGTACGATGAAGCAAATAATGAAACCTTTTTCTTGTACAACGTACTTTCTGAAATTAATTGCTTATATCAGCATTTTTTTAAATAGAATCTAATCTAGAAAACAAAGATTGCATAGTTACATTTATTACTCAAAAACAAGTGGAACTATTTTTATAATCATTGTTTTGTTGAATAATTCAGAGCTCCGAGTAGCAGAATAAAGGCACAAACATATAGTTATCTCACACATTTTGTATGGATCCCTTTCGGTTCTCCGAAACAGCTAATCCCTACTAATATTATAAATGCGAAAGTAACTCTGTCTGTCTGTCTGTCTGTCTGTTACGCTTTCACGCTAAAACTACTGAACCGATTTAAATGAAATTTGGTACAAAGAAAGCCTGGAGCCTGAGAAAGGACATAGGCTACTTTTTAACCGACTGCAAAAAAGGAGGAGTTCCACGCGGACGAAGTCGCGGGCAGAAGCTAGTTTTAAATAAAATTTTCATTTTGACAGGTAAAAGTGCGCGAAGCAACGTCAAACGATCCATGGGGCCCCTCAAGTACATTGATGGCAGAGATTGCCGACCTAACGTACAATGTCATGGCATTCACGGAAATCATGCAAATGATATGGAAGAGGTTGAACGACCACGGCAAGAATTGGCGGCATGTGTACAAAGCGCTAGTACTGATGGAGTATTTGATCAAAACTGGCAGTGAGAAAGTTGCGATGCAATGTAAGGAGAACATATTCGCTATACACACTCTTAAAGACTTCCAGTATATGGAAGAGTGGAAGGATCAGGGTAAGTTTATGTACCTACTTTTTTTTTATTTCGTACTGAATACTACTGGCGAGCCTTCAGAGAGGAGGCTTTCAAGCCTTTAGGTTGGTGAATGTTCCTACACAATTGCTAGAACGTCGTTCTAGTAAATCTAATAACTTAAAAGTTTTTGAGTGTATAGCAGACGAACTAATCGATAAAATACGATATAGTTAATTTCTTAACACATGATGACGACCTGGCCCCTTATGCACCAACGCGACAATTGTCGGTGACAATTATGCATACCTACACTACAAACTCGACAAGATTCTACGACTACTCACTTGTCAACGACAATTGTCACGTTGGTGAAATAGGAGCCTGTTGTAGCAGCTGATTATCTAACCAGGTTGGAGATTGTTGGTTCAGATCCCGTTCAGAGCTAATAGTATATACATAATATAATTATTTTGTGCTGGCGTTTTATCTGTTTTATTGTATCTTTTGCCAAGCTTTAAGGTTAGCATGGGTTTTTATTGATTAGGGGAGATAGGGGAGGGATGGGCACTTTTTCACGTAACTAATTATTAAAAATTAAATTATCAATATAATCAAAATTTACTTCCAAGGTGAGTTGCGCAATATATTTGGCTAGATGTTTTATAAAGAACAGTTCACAAATTATAAGCAGTCTCTAAGTTATACCATGATTTCAGAACCATGTCAAATGTGCCCAAAGCTCCCTATGGTAGGGAGGTACGGGCACCGGCTATGGGAGGTTTGGGCATGACATATAAAACACTTAATATTTATAAAATAATTAAAATATACAAAGTAAATTATGGTCAAATATATAATCTCAACTTATATGTAATTACAAAAGTAATCAAAATGGGCTAATTACGAGCTAGCGGCATCTTCAATACATAATGAAGTTTTGAAGAATACATCGTGTGGGTACTTCGTAAATTTTTCTTCTACCGAGGTAAAAAAATGTGAAGTTACCATTTCAATGAAGAATCTTTTATGTGTCAATGTTTCAGATATCTTTGCAAGTGAAAGCAACATTATTTTCTTTTTATATATTTTCTTATATTGCATTGGGTATGCCCAAACCTCCCTCAAAAAAAGTGGCCAATGCTCCCTCTGCATATTTATTAATTTTAATATTCTCGTTTAAAAAATTGGTTATATATTTTAGCGTGACTTGCAAACTAATTTATACCTTAGCACATATATAATTAAAAAAAATATTAAAATAGAACATACCTTCAGCAGGTATTTTTTTCATTTACTTTGAAATCATAACAAAATAGTTACATTGATCGGTGTCGAAACTAAATATGCGCCTGTATTTCACAAATGAACGAAATAACACGTATTCTATGGATGAACATTGTGGTCAGTGGGTAGACTAATGTACCAAAATAAGGAATTAAAAATATATATATTAGAATTGGAAATAAAGGGGGGTGCCTATGTCTCCCGACTGCCCGTCCCTCCCCTACCTCCCCTATGTAAAATCTACCAAGTTTATCTTGGAAAAACTGTTAATATTTGTGATATTTAATTAATCACGTACCTAGAAGTTACCTTATCGTATCAGATTACGGATACGCCTACTTTTTACATGTTGTACTTGTACATGATTCGACCTCCGTACATCAACAGCATTATGAACACTCACAATATTCTTCATGGATTTGACATAGCTTCGGTGGTGCCAACTCTAAAATTTGCAATCTCACGGCGTACCAACCTTATGTTGAAATATATAATTTGCGTACACGCTTCCATGTTGGCTGTATGATGCCAACTTTCTAATTTATGTATCTTTTCACTAATTGATTACGTTTTTAATTCAACTAACTTTTATGTAATAATTGAAGTGACTAATTTTTGGTACCTTTAATTAATTAACGTTTCTAATTTAGATTCAACACGACATATCGATATACAGTGATACGACCGTGGTATAAACACGATGTTTCTATATATGGAATCTAATGATAAAAGTATTATAATTATTATCTATGCCAATGAATAATAGCTTGTCTTGTCAAGATAGTACTTCCGATGTGTTAGTGATAAAACTATTTAATTATTGTACAATACTTATGCAAAATATGTACTATTTCAGGTTTAAATGTTCGCGAGAAAGCGAAACAGCTAGTAAACCTTTTAAAAGACGATGAGCGGTTGAAGAATGAACGAGCCCGTGCTTTGAAAGCGAAGCAACGCTTCGCGCAAAGCGCTAGTGCTTTTGGAAGCGACGGTGCGCTCGACACGCCTTCTAGCCCCACTGGCTTCCCGCCTGTAGAGAATGTAAGTATATGAGAACAAGAGCGAAGTCATGCTTCGCTTCCGAATACTACTGAGAAAAACCGACTTCTTACCTACCTTATAGTCTTTTGTTATGCGGTCACGCTAAATTACGCCGTACATATTGATTAAAATATTGGATCAATGGCTATTTTGCAATGAAAAGTCTACTAGATGTCGCTTTAGTAAGAACTAACGTAATGTTCCACCAATGAGAGACAAGTTGCTTGCCTCTAATCGGTGGAACTGAACAGTTAGACCTCACTTAAGTTTAGCAGATTTTTGACTACAAATTTATTTAAGTTTCATGATATAAAAAAGCAAGGGCATGTATTCCATATAGGCACGTAGAGTGCCTACCCGGACTTGAGCTTCCTTCCAATACACGCGCCTGCAAACAAGTATCTTTACTTTGCAGTTAAGCAGTGAATCGGCGGAATGGACGGGCGGACGGGAGGCGGAACTTGCCCGCCCCCTTACAGCGGGCGAGGAGGAGCTGCAACTGCAGTTGGCGCTCGCCATGTCGAGAGAAGAGGCAGAGAGAGAAGAGAGGAGACGGCGCTCTGATGACGTCAGATTGCAGCTCGCCATCAGCCAATCACAACACGACTTGCAGTGAGTCTTCTTAAACACTTTATCTTTTATACATATAAATTATTAGTATAGCGTGTTAAAGCAGTTTTGTTGAGAAAAATCGCAGCAAGAAAAGTTCATTTTATTTAAAGGTAATCATATAATTTAATCTTACATAGAAAAGTAAATAATCTTATATGATACAAGTATACATACATACAATGGTGTGTAATAATGAATTAGTATGGTTTTGACTCGCTGTTGATTTTTTATGATGTTTTTACAAAGTTTATATTAGTAGGCAATGTTGTAAATTAAAATGACAGTCGAACTACGATTATTGTTTTTATTGGATAATGTTTATATAAACAAACATTATCCAGTAAAAATGGTATTTATATTGATTAAAGTAAATAGGATACCGGGAAAAAAGTTCGCTTATGTTATAAAATGTTTTTGACATAATAATAGGCTCGATTTTATCTTCGTTTTGAATTCCCAGTACAAATATTCCCGAAAATTAAAACCTTAACATCCCTTCTCCTTACTTTATTTCCTTTAGATACAAATCGTATCGTCTTTATCCTAAGCTAGAAGCGATAGAAGAATCACCCACTTGGTACGGCGACAGCATACGCCTGCGGACTGTGCAGTTAGTGGTTCGATTCCGATCATGGTCTTTTGTAGATGTAGAGTAGATAGAGGTAGATTCATTGTGAAACCATGGGTGTGCGTTCAATACAGGCATAGTGCCTACATGTGCTAGCCTTCCACTGCACGCACCTGTGTGGAACTCTAGCTTCTTGCAATATTGATATATTTATAAATATTAGTTTCAAACCAAGGATTTTTGGAGTTTCGTACATACCTAAAAGTTAAAACAATATCCAATTCTGAGACTTCGCTGTCCATCCATCTGTCGCCAGACTGTATCTCGTGAATCGTGATAGTTAGCCAGAAATTTTCATGTGTTGTATTTCTGTAGCTGTTATAACGACAAATACTATAAAACAGAATAAAATAAAGATTTAAGTGGGCTCACATACAACAAATGTGATTATTTTGCTGTTCTTATAAATAATGGTACGCGACCGTGCGTGCGCGAGTCCGACTCGCACTTGACCCGTTGTTAATTACAAAATGTGTGTACTTTATGTTGTAATTAAATGAATTGTAATCTCCAGAGCGCCGGGCCAGGAGAAGAAGGCCGAGCCAGCGCCGCAGTCCCACCTTCTGGACTTGCTGGATGTGAATCTGGGGTCCCCCGCGGCGCCCGCGCCGGCGCCCGCGCAGCACGACCCATGGGGGCTCAATAACCACCATAAACAGGTAATTTACAAACTATTGATATTATAAGTTTAAAAGTAATAGTGTCTAACTTCTTCCGGCTTGAAACTGATTTGTATGAAATTTAGTATGAATATATCCCAGATATGGATCATTTTAGAAAAAACGAGAAATTTAATATGGAGGTATGATAATTAATATATTACCTACCCGAAGCAACTACTATACAAGAAGAAATTTGTAGAAGCTTGTATATATACTTATGTTTTATAATCATGGTAAAGTGACTACACAATAATTGGTTCAGAAATACGAAATTTTTAGACAGTCACATTATACTTTTATTTTCTTCGACATTGATATTGCATTCACATTTTAATGGGGGACGTCGCATGCCTTTGACATGGGTCAAACATTAGCTAGATGCGCGTAGTGTATAATGAGGTCCAGCTGTCATGTTCCACCAATGAGAGACAAGCTACTAGCCTGTGTATGATAGAACATGACAGCTAGACCTCATTCTACATGAATGCATCTAGCATTTTTGATACGCGTTTTTTTATTATTTTATATTAGCAAATGGATTTGGATTTCGGAATATTTTCCGACGCGATGGTAAGATCTGTGTGGTAGTAGCTATGATTAAAAACAGTAACTAACGCTAAAACGTAACGTATATTTTGATAGTATGTTTAATATTGTGTGATTAAGTAAGTTTGAAAATTTGCACCAAGCTCTCGAGATCATTATTTTAAACCTAGGATCTGTGTCAATTTTTTTATTATAATATGTGTTGTTGATATATCAGGAAACGTCGTCGGACGCGTGGTCGAACGTGGGTAGTCCGGCGCGAGACCCATGGGCGCCAGTCGCGGCCGCAGACCCTTGGGCGCCTGCTCCCCTCGCACAGGTAATTAACTATATTATTATTATACACTCATTTAACCACAGCTCGTTCCTATAAAGGGAGAGTGTTTACAATTTGACGGCCTGTTGGTCTAGTGGTCAGAGCCCCTGACTACGAAACCGGAGGTTGCGGGTTCGAATCCTGCTAGGGGCAGATGTCAGTGTGATGAACACTGGCATCTGTACCTGAGTCTTGGATGTCTTATATGTATTTAATGTATTTAGGTATGTTTATCCGTTGTCTAGTACCCATAGTACAAGCTATGCTTAGTTTGGGGCGAGATCAATTGGTGTGAATTGTCCAAAGATGTTATTATTATTATTAATAGGGATGAAAGCTTTCGCGGTTAATATACGTTGGAATGAAACAACTTTAACGAATTCAACTCGCGTATTTTATTTTATTGACTGACGTTTCGGAACCCTTACAGATTACATAATCACTTTAGCATAGTCTTAAGTCATGTCAGCTCAGTCGTGCTACGGTTATGTAACAATTATGTTTCTGTGATTCCAGAGTAAGTCCCCCGTGTCGGTGCTGTCATCGCCTTCCTCCTCGGAGCTCGAGCAGTTCGACGCGCTGTCGCAGAGACCCCGCGCGAATGACCGCCCCGCTGACCCTTTCGACCTTACTACCTTGGGTACGTTAACAATTACATCAATCTACTATACATATATAAATATCTCGTAGTGATCTTACACAACGCACTCTTAAACGGCTCTGCTGAGTAAAGTATATTTCAGCAAAAATTTAAATAAAAAATATAATTCAATTCAGGCTTTTACAAGCTCCACTCTTGCCGATTCTTGTCAATTGAGGTTTTTTTGGAAACGGTGGCATCTTTGATCTTCATAAGAGCTTGTAAAAGTCTAAATTGAATAAATATGAGAATTTCTAATGCCTTCGCGGTTATTACACATTGGAATGAAACAATTATATACGGTTTTAATTAGAGTATTTTATTTAATGGCTGAAGTTCCGAAAACTGTACAGTTATGCAAAGTAGTTTGCATAACTGTATAAATCACTTTAGCGTTAAACTATTGTCAGCTCAGTCGTGCTACGATTATGGAAACTGTAAAGAATCCGAAACGTCAGCAAATAAAATAAAATAAAAATACGCGAGTTAAAACCGCGAAGGCATCAGAAATTATTATATAAATATAGTGTTTTTTAAATTTAGGTTCTAAGATATGTTACAGTTATTATATTTAAACATTCACAATTTTACCAGTTACGTGTCGCTGCTATCGGGTACCAAGGACAGATTAAATCAACTTTATTATGTTTTTTTTATAATTCCAGGTGACAATCTAACTCCAAAGCCGGTGTCGCCGCTGAACAACACGGGCGCCATAAAGAAGTCCCCCTCGGCGTTCCTCGGCGAGAATTCGTCGCTCGTGAACCTGGAGAGGCTACTGCAGCCCGCCGCCGCCGAGCCGCCGGCGCCGAACCCCTTCGCAGAGCCTCGGCAGATGTTCGCGCCGCCACAACCGGTAAACTACTTATCGATCTATCTATATTAAAAGGGAATAGCAGTTAGTTTGTCTCGCTACTACTCTATAACGATTGGACTAATTTGGGCCACTAAATTTCCGAAATTCTACCCTTGGAGGGTGAAAAACAGATGTAAAGTTTGTATCGAATAACGTGTTACTTTAGTTCAATATATTTAAGATAAAGCAGAATTGATGGAAGACTTCGTTTTTTATTAAAATCTACCTCCTAACGGGGTTAAAAAGAACGCGGACGAAGTCGCAAAAGCTAGTCTATAAAGGTACGAAGTTCGCCGAGCTCAGGTCATTGATATGTTTAGAGGAACAAATCTACTATGCGCTCATTTACAAATCTTAAAAACAGGTTCACTGATAGCTCTGAATGGTCAGCATAAACTTACCTACGCGAATTAAATCCTAACTAATATTATAAATGCGAAAGTAACGCTGTCTGTCTGTCTGTCTCTCTGTTACGCTTTCACGTTAAAACTACTGAACCGATTTAAATGAAATTAGGTACAAAGAAAGTCTGGAGCCTGAGAAAGAACATAGGCTACTTTTTAACCGACTGCAAAAAAGGAGGAGTTCCACGCGGACGAAGTCGCGGGCGTCCGCTAGTCCGTTATAATTGTTTTATTTATGTTTTAAGGCGAAGCTGTCTATAAACGAGCTGAAGCAGCAGCAGATGGGTCTGAGCGGGCTGTCGTTCGGCGCCGCGCCGTACTCCGCGCCGCTGCAGCCCGCCGCGCCCGCGCCCGCGCTCTCCACCGCCGCAGCCGCAGGTAAATAACCACTCATTATCCTACTAAAGGACGTTCGCCGAGCGCAGCGAAAAACGGACGTTGCCCTTTCGTCTCTGTCGCACGCGCGTAGTGATAGTGATCTCTCGCTCGCACAGCCCTTACTTAAAAAAAATGCGTAAAATTTTGACAACGTCAAGAATTAAATGATAAATTAATTATAAACAAAACTTAGATACCTTTTTTTCTAACTGAATAGTTGGCTACGACTGCGCTATAGTAATCTAATTGGCCTTTACTGCAAAACCGGACGGTTGACGAGGCTCCAAATGGGAGGCCTACCTTAAACACAAAAAAAAACTGAAAGCCCTGTAAAAAGTCCCTGTAATAATAACGATTTTAGGTAGGTATCTAAGTATTATCATTTCTATAAAGATTCCTACTATTTTCGTTTATAATTAGATTACAAAATATCTTGAATTTTAATATTGTTAATAATATTAATTGATGATTCCACGGGCGTTCCAACCACTGTCAGTCCCTTACCCTGCATATTGAAGAAGGAATAAGTTACAATAAGATTTTAATTCTTGGCTATGTATTTTAGTATTGCCTTATGTGCTCATTTCCTCAATACTTATAACTATAGACTGGCGGCAGTTGAAAAACCACTGAAATCGCCATAATATTCGTTGAAAATTTGGTGATCATTAAGATTGAAACCTCTTGTTTTTCGATAGTATACTACTTAAGCAAATTGTTTACTACACCAGGTCTTTCGGACCCGTGGGCGGTGTCGGCCCCGGCGGCCCCGGTGCCGGCGCCGCGCTCGCAGTCCCCATGGGCGCCCGCGCCGCGCCAGACACCCAACCCCTTCCTCTCGTAGCCACCAGGTCAGTATTATACTATAATAATAGTCCTATCAAAAACATTCTGTAAAAAAACTAGCCAAGTATCGATAAAGCAGCTTGTTTATCTCTGCAAAGTAATGAAAAGCCCCCCGACAATTTAACCTTTTATTTCCTGAAATTTTACAACATTTTGAATAAAGTCCATTCAATATTATACTATAGTATACTACAGTATTATATTATACACAACTATAAAAATCTATTTATAAACAAAAGTCCACAAAGATTTAACTATCTTTGAAATAAAAGAACTTCGAGACCCTACCCGGTCTGACAACCGGCCAAAATCTATTTTTCATAACCTTCAATGTTAAGGGTGCTCCCCCCGTGAGCTACGAATATGGAAGCTGTAAAGTTATCGAAACATCAGCATATAAATTTTAGAAACAGTTCACCCGATATGCACACAAAATTTCATTAACTTCCGTCTAGTCGTTTGGAGGAGTTTGGACACGAGAATTTTATATATTAAATGTTGCATTATACTTTTTATTTCAGAGTAATAGTTTAGAGCGGACTGTGACGCCGCCCGACTGCTTCTCGCTGTTCACAAGCCAATGGTATCCGACAACCCGCACCGAGCTACGCGCCTCAGGTATTAACCCCAGAAACTATCATTTTAAACCCACTTACCTTAATAACATGAGAATTAGACATTTTTGTAAACAATATAATTAACTTGCAGTAAAATTGCTCTGTTAATTTAAAAATAGTTAATTATTCATTGAAATTTCATGAAAGTGCAGAAATGTCTTCAAATAATGCCCCATGTAACTACGGATCAATTATGGCTAGGTATATCTCTTTAGTGATATTAATAGGGAGGTCTCGAATTCAATACCTGTCTTAAGTAATGACAAGTTTTTGAAATATCTTGAGATATGTCTTAGGGACAACAGCACTAACTCGTGATATATTTAGCATAGTTGATTTACATCTGTTTTTTTAAGGGTATCAAAAATTTTACCTTTGAAAAATCGACCCCTAACCGTAGTAATGAAATATTTTAAATGATTGACGGATTGAAATATTAAAAATGGCATCTATTATTCAAAGCTACTTACCATTGGCCTTGGTCGTTGTTTAGTTTTAATATATTTTCGATCAATATGTAGTATGACTCTGAACTTAGTATTCTTTTTATAATACATGTTTATAGCACTATATTATAAATTATGTTTGTATGGTGTGGATATGTCAATACAGCAACTGTGGTGTAGGCTAACAAATTAAAAAGTAAATAGAACATATGTATACATAATGTAAATGAAGTTATATAGACTGGATTATGCTGTGACGTATTAACTTAATACGCCTTTTTTGGTTGCGTTCAGAAATAAAATAAAAAAAAGGTATATTATATATTATGTTATCTTTATAACTAACCGAGTTGTAATTCCGTATTTTACGACTAAAGTTTCATTATAATGAAATTATTATTTTTTATTATTATGTACCACATTTTATTTCTAAACGCGTCCAAAAATTGCTTTAGACGACAAAGCAACAATAGTTAGGCCATAGATATTAAAATAATTAAAATTTTGTAATGAATAAATATTTCGAATCCCGATTGAATATATTATGTAATGTCTCCGATTTATTAAATACAATTTAATTAAGAATTTAAATTTCCGCCCGAACTCCTGGCCTCTATGTGTAAAATATTGTAAGGTTAAGACTTTCGCGGTACAAAACTTTAATACATATTGATTATATTACTGCGGGTACTAGAAAACGTATCCATTTAGCACTCATTTACGTGCTTACTACATTGAAGTTTCTTCATTTTCGATGCAAAATAAGTCGTATGACGTATAAAATTGAACTCAAAAAACTTTTGAGCATACCTAAAGACCGTAGGCGTGATGTATAGAGAGAACAAAGATGTGTCTGATATACTTCGTAATTATTAATAACAATATATACCTTCTCAGTATTATTGAATTAAATATTTAACTAGCTATTTGCTTCGTTCTCCTGTGTTTTGATTGTTAAGGTTCTTTAAAAACATTTTATGAAATATTTCATTTTATTCGGGTTATACAGTCAGTTTCTTTACTGCATAGTTCAGTTAGTTTAATTTATAGGTTACATTCAGAATCCTTTGATATCGTAAGTGAATTTGGCAAATTACTTTGTACCGCGAAAGTCGTCGATTTGGCGTCCAAAAGTGGCGTTCGATTTGAAGGTACGGTGGCAGTTGGCAATAATTGCTGTTATTTTAATTATCTGCATGATAAAGAAAAATATTTGAATAAAAGTTATCATTCTTAATATGTTTTCACACTTTTTTGCAGTTGTATAATGTTTATAGAACTCTTTATACAGTGTATCTAAGTTTTTTTAATTGTTTTAGAACTGAATTTATTGTACCCATAAAATATTTAAATATGTTTGTGATTAAATAAAGGGTAGATGATTACTATTTACATAATTACTGAATAATGTGTTATAAAAAATCACAAGTTACATTAGTATGTTTGTTGCAATCTATGCCTTATTGTCACCTACCTTAAGGTCTCATGTTGTTGGAATGTGCCTTAGATTCCAGTTTTGTATCATGTCATGGCGCTCCCTATTATAAATTTAGACGTTTTTCAACTAACAACTGATTTATAAAATATAAATAATACTGACATATGTTGCGTTTGTAAAAATAAAATATTGTGTGCATTTTGTCGTCAATATTTTGTGAGTTGAAGAATGTCTCAAAATTGTCAATATTAAATTAATTAAGTTAGAGCAGTAACTTCGTCAAACGCTAGAAGAATTTACCTTGCAATACTACTTACATCGGTCTGCACCATTTATATTATACTGTAGGTAACAACGAGGAACACCAAATTACTGTTATTTATATCTTTATTTTAACCTTTTCACCGCCCCAGTCGGCAGTTACCGACTACAGAAAGCAGTACCACTAGCGCCTCGTCGGCCCGTGCCGACTGAAAGTTAGAGGCGAAAATTATAAGTAAATTAAAAGTTTAGTATACAAATTATGAACTTTTATTATTGTTTAAAGCCTAAATTACCGTAAACCTTATACATAAACGTGATACTATATAATATCATTGAATAAATAAACATTTTTGCGCGCCTTGATAAAATGCAGCAAATACGGCCCGTACTGAAGCCCTAGTCGGCGATAGCCGCGGCGTAGTGCTGTCACCAACTGTGTTTTGTTTGTTGCAATAGACGTTACGAAAATTTTAATGTAGGTGAATTTTACTTGAATGCGATTAGGTAATTAATCAAAATAGGAATAGTAAAATATATTTTACAGCATAATATTTTGAACACTTATTTAAATTAGTCCCGCGGCTATACACGACCAGTCATGTCTGAGATCGGCTCGTTCAAGTAAATAACAAACGAAAAAATTGTATATTACTTTATATTACTCTAATTTTTATCCTGTATACCTCTGTCAATTATTATAATGAAGTAGTTCGACGAGCAACCGAGACAAGTGTTCTAGTTTAGGTAATTATGTATATTAAATATTTACAAACCTATCGTTACTTTATCTAAAGCACAGGCAACCAAATAGGGTCTTTGTTAAATAGAAAACGACTACTTACATCCAGGTAAAGAAATTACCCTTTTATTAATGTTTCTTTCTACCTGAAACACTCATTAGCAATAACAATAGGCTTAATTTTTGTGAGGAATTCTTAGTAAATATGTAAAGCACACCGCACGTGCAGGCGGTATTTCAAACGAATTCCTGGAAAATGCCGACTATATGCTATTTGTACTTACTTCGTAAATAATTATCGGAATTTATTTAAAAACTTTGTTTGTAAGAAATCTACCTAGTAGTACCTAGATTTCTTACAAACAAAGTTACAGTAATAAAATGTACAAACAAAGTTAGTACATTTTATTATTGGTTTGTTGCTAAAGAATGTGTAGGATTTTTTCTTTCGATTCCCTGCCAAAATGTCGATAAATGCAGTTAACACATACCTACAACAGTTTCACATCTCTAGACTCAAAGCAATTTGCAATACCTAAAAGCCCGGGTCGGCCGGTGCCGACAACGCGTGACGTCATCGCGTGAGTAGTGTGGTGACTTTCGTCACTAAACTGTACTGTAAATAATGCAAATATTTTGATCTTTTCATTATTTAATGTTGTTTTATAAGGTTAATAATCAATGAACATGTAGTAACAACATTATTGTATTATTCTTTTGACATTTCTTCGACTTTTTGGATATAATTATCGAGGAATTATTTAAATATCGATACACTATTTCCAAGTCACTATGGTTTCTCGATCTCGAATGCTTGTTTTGTTCTGGCGTCACAGGCTCAGCGTTTTGTATTGTTGCGTGGCGGCGAAAAGGTTAATTACTTCGTATTTCTAATATTTTTACCTGTCAATTTAACATGCAACTCTTTAATAATCATTTGATATTTTATGTGTTAACCAGTGATTTATTATAGATTTTTGATTGCACGACCTTTTATATAAGATTTATTCTTCTGTACTCGTAACAATTTAAATCGGTGTAACTTTTATTGCAAGGCAAGTTCATAAGTATAACATTGTAAGAGCCTTGTCCAGTCAGCTTTTTACCGTGCGAGTGTGCGTACAAATTATTCCAGTTACGTGTGTTAATTTACTACCCTCACTGTATTCATTATTTAAGCTAAATTTATACAGTGCCCTCGCCTGTGTTGCCAGGAGAACTCACCCGCATTTTACAAACTGGCAACACTTGAGCAATATTTTTACACGTTTATTGACACGCTTGAATTAACTGCTCCTGGCAACACATGCGTTTTTATATTTGTTTTTCGCCTTATTAACTGTAATTAGCAGGTTCAAATGGTTATTATGTTTATCAGTTATGTAGATAAATTATTTTTTAATATATTAATTTTTGACCAATAAAATGCATCGATGCGTCACTAGCCTAGGGAGAACTGTAAAGATTAATGTAACTATTTAATTAAAATATATAAGTTTTTCAATGTTGGTTTTATTGCTGTAACTTCACCTTGTTGTGAAATCGGAGTGCGTTTTCAAGTCTTAATTAATGTATGAAACGATTCATACAATAATTAAGACTTCAAATTTGGCGTTTTAAAATAACAAAATAAGGCATTCACTAAAATGATCTGAGGTTTTTTAGAATCAAATGAAACAACACTTTACAATATGATTATAATTTATTCATAAATAGTTTACAAAGACATTATCGTACAAATATTAATTCAGGATTCAGCATACGAATACTTAAACACTTTTGTTCATTATAAAAAAAAACTTAATTACGCTTCCCGCTGTAAGTACGTCGAGATTTGATCGAAGAGTAAATTTTATATACACTGCACCAGGGTTATATTATATAAATGTATAAAAGTTCCCGTGTTACACCTAGAAGCTTGGAATGGACGATTACAATGTTGGAAGCGGTATCGCTTAACCTATACTTACAGTAACCTAACTAACTTACACTGTTTAATTAGTAAGCCAGATGTGCCCGGAGCGATGATCGCCCTCATACTTAACGTTTGGCTAAGTGAAGGTCTAAAAATCGCACTATCTGGTATTGCGTCAGCCCTGTTCATACTTAAATTAATTAGGTTAGAGCGAATCCACTGCACTATGTTCTGAACTCAGTCTTGATCGTTCAACTACGACTGATTCACCGTCGACTAGACACTACCGATAATAAAACATTCTCCAAAATATACGACCATAACTCTAAATAAATAATCGAAGCCGATGGTCAAGGTTAAAAATCTTAAGCGAGACAGATCTAAACGATTAAAAAAACTATGATTACAAATTTATAATAAGTGAAGCGATTTTTCAAATGATCACATTCGCACCGCGCGTGCGTTAAACACCTTAACTATTAAATGCAACGAGTGACGCGTCAGTTGATCCTTTTCTTTGCATTTTTTTTTTTGCCGAAATGTGTAACGACAATGCGTGAACATTGAGTAACATTCCCGTTTTAAATATTTTTATTTGAAACCATTGGCAGTCGATTCTGATTAGAACCAGCTGATTGGGTCGTTCGGTGCCGCCATTTTGGGAGTACAAAATGACGGCTTTGTCAAAATGGCGTCAACTGAGCGGTCACGCATGATTGTTCACATCGGACAAGGTGAAAAATACGGCCAAGTCGCGAAACCCGGCGTTTTGGAAGAGTATGTGAACAGGTTTGTTACGGTTACCTACCTAATATGTTATTTGAGCGAACCTTAACTTAGCCATGTCACACTGAGTATGTGAAGTCCGATATTGCTTTCAATATTCTTTTATCAATAACTTTACACATGTAGTTACTTAGTTTTATTAATGTAAAAGTTGTTCTATCTCCGCCGAGGTGCAACATTTTACTCGAAAGCGGAGATATAAAAATCTTCAAAAGTGGCAGTGTATCCAGTTCGCCCAAACGTATCTTCTAATACTCCCAATGCGTGGCCGTGCTGAAGTCAGTGCCTGAGAATCAAAAAAAGTTTAAATTACTTACAGACACACACAATATCAAGGCGCAACCGAAACTGCGAAATCTATGTTGAATTTTTAAACGTGTCTTATGACATAAGTAAGTAAGTAAGCACTAAAAGAAAAGAATAAGTAAGTAAATATATTTATTAATAGTGGCTTATGTAATACATATTAATAAATATATTTACCTATTATAGGTATACAATTTTGTAATCTTTGAACGGATTTAATTAGGTACTGAAAACTTTGTAAAACACTGAATTAAGTAAATCTCCCGGGCATTTTGAAGTCTACGTTGATATGCATTACAACATGTGTCCTAGGCATTTTTGAGTTCCGGTGACACGCCTAACAACATCCTAAAATTTGAGTACACTAGGTACTGTCTCGTCGCAATTGTACTAACCTGCGAGACGGAAGTTCCCGTTCTTGACGGCGGCGAGGTACTCGCGGCCGGCGGCGGCGCGGATGGCGAGGCGCGTCGGCTCGCGCAGCTCCAGGTGGAAGCCCTGCGGAGAGTCCGAGTCGCACGTCACCGACTCGCCGTCCGCGTGCCAGTACTTGCCGTTTGAACCTACAAAGAAACACATACGTTAATAACTAACTGTAGAGGGCCTAGACAAGGTGCCAACGTTCAACGTTAACGTTAAACGTTGGCACCAAAATGTATGGGTTTGCATCCGCTGTCACGTACGTCACAAACGTTCGCGGATGTCAAATCCCACACATATTGGTCGTTTCGTTGAACGTTGGCACCTTGTCTAGGCCCCTAGATATATTTTCTGATGCCTTCGCGGTTACACACTAGCTTCTGCCCGCGACTTGTAAATGGAATGGAATACCTATTTTATCCCATACTCGCGAAATAAGTCGCTTGGTTATACATACAACTAGTCGATACCGCGAATTCGGGTTACATTGATCTAAGTATTGACTATGGCATTCACATCTTTCTTTTCATATTTAAATATTTTCCTACTAATATTATAAACGCGAAAGTTTGTAAGAATGTCTGGATGTATGTCTATTACTCTTTCACGCTAAAACTACTGAATAGATTTTGATGAAAATATTTAATATAGCTTATACATCAGAGTAACATACAGGCTATACTTTTAAGTACTCATAGAGCGCAGTACCTAAAGTCGCGGGCAAAAGCTAATATATATAATAATAATATGTTGTTTTGTAGGTTTACAGTTGGGTTAGTCAAAGTTACCCCTAGGGTCAAAGTACCCAATGCCTTACCTTTAAAGTATACAGCTCCCTTGGGCCCGCGCACCACCTGAATGGTCTCATAATTAGCCTTGTTGCACTCCAGCCGCACGCCCTTCGGACCCACGAACCCTTGTTCGCACTTCAACACGAGGATTGGCCTGGAAATAAATAAACAAGTTTTTTTTAGAATTGAACGCTGAATTGGCCAGCAGGTAGGCGAGTCTCCGGACGAGAAGCTTCAAAGCCTGTATTTTGTTTAGGGTTTTTAGCCCTGACCGACCTGAGGGCCCCCCAGAGATGGGCACCACGTGAGGAGAGAGTTGGGCACCTCGGCTCGGTCAGGGGTGATCGAATCGGTTAGACGAGGCTTATAAGTACTTATGTCCGGCTGAGACGTTTTGTCGCCAAAGTACCCGTCACTGACATACTTTTGCAATAAGCTATCAAATGGTCTGAGTAGGTAGTCGAAGCTTTGGAATAAAATAACTTTAAAGAATTTATTAGGTACTACTTTATTGCATGACACTTAGCTAATGTAGCGTGATTTAGGTAACTTGCGTTATATTTGTCGCTGCCTATAATCCGCCGTATTACATTACGGCAAGCCGATTTACAGAACGGCGGTTCAACGTTTAACCGAATTATCTATACGTAATCTTATTTGTTTTGAAAAATGTATAACAATCACAATCCGGCTAATCGTTGAACCGCCTTACGAAACGGTCCTGTTGTAAAACGGCATAATTTTAAACATCTCACCTGTTAATAAGGTAGAAGTAATATTTGCAGTTGTCATCGATGGAGTCGGCGTTTGCGTACAGATGTCCTGACCGCTTGGTCATCAGGTACTTGCCGTTGTTGGCGCGGAAGGCGACCGCTCCGTCTCCCTGCCACTCCAGCTCGAATAGAGCGTTCGATGATCTATGAACAAATCACACTGTCACATTAATATTTGAAAGGCGAAAGTTCGTGGGTATGTTTGTTACTCTTTCACGCTAAAACTACTAAATTGATTTAGATTAAACTTTACAATGTGATAATGATATTGTGTAATAGTACATTACGCACCGAGGCCAGTAAAATAAAAAATGTCTCAGATCACATGGAATTGTCGTCCGAGGCGAAGCCGAGGTTGACAAAAATGTGATCTGAGGCTTTTTTATTTTACTGGCCGAGGTCAGTATACTATTTTTCTGTTCGACGAAGCCAGAAAGCGGAAATTTCATTTAGCGCAGCGGCCACAAAGTTGGCGCTTCCTGGCCGGAGTACAGAAAAGTAATTTCCGAGCGCAGACGAAATCGCAGGCAAAAGCTGGTAACATATAAGATATAGGTACCTACCCAACAAACTGCGTAATGCGTTTTTTGTTTTTTTTTTATGAATTAGATGTTGATGGTAGATGGTTGAAAATTTAGGGTTCCATGTATTTTTCAATGCTGAATAAAAATCACCAAAAATTTAAAAAAAAAGGTTTGCGGCCCACCGGCTGTCGAAAGTTAATTAGTTTAGCGTTACACGAAACGTTAGCCAATACCATAAAATATGAGAGTTAAATCCGTTTATAGTTGTTTCATTCCAACAACAATAAACACGAAGACATCAGAAATTGTAATTAAACAACTTAAAACTGATTTAACTCGCGTATTTTATTTTATTGACGTTTCGGACTTTACAGATTCCATAATCGTAGCACGACTGACGTTTTAAGTAGTTTCATTACAATCTATACTAATATTATAAAGCTGAAGAGTTTGTTTGTTTGTTTGTTTGAACGCGCTAATCTCAGGAACTACTAGTTCGAATTCAAAAATATTTTTTTGTTGGTTGACCATTTATCGAGGAAGGCTTTAGGCTATATAACACCACGTTGCGACCAATAGGAGCGAAGAAACAGTGGAAAATGTGTAAAAAACGGGGAAAATATGAAGTCTTATGAAGAATTACTATTCCACGGGGACGAAGTCGCGGGCACAGCTAGTGTATAATAACCGCGAAGACATCAGAGATTATTACTTACTTGTTGTCCCCACTGGCCTGGATGCCGCCGCCGGTCTCCAAGGTCCAGTAGCGGTCCTGCATGGTACGGATGTACCAGCGGCGCGTGGCCCAGTCGAACTCCAGCTGGAACGTCTCGTGCGAGGAGATCTCGTCCTGGTTCGCTGTTACGTCTACACCTGGAAAGAGGGAATAGTAGTTTGATATCAAGCTCCTTTCGATAAAGTAATAGAGTTATTAGGTACCTAACAAAAGTAATACAAAATGACATACCTACAGATGTAACAGATTTACGCTTCAACATAAGTATAAATGATTTCTAAAGATGTTGTTTAGACTTTAGACTAAAGAAAATTCGATCGATCGAACGAATTAGCATATTTGTGACATCCCTAGTTTAATATAACCCACATTCCGTGCCTAGTTCGTATGTCAATTTCGCTATAAGACCAACCTAGCCCTGTCAAAATTACCATTACCTATCTTTTGACCAAAATATGTAGGTAACACTTAACTTTTCCGTAGCAGGTTTCGAAATTCGAAAAGTTACGTTACAATAATTGTGATAATTTTAATCTCTTGTATAACACCCAGCTTTTATGTATGATTGTATTACCTTATATCATATGTTAATGTATTTTTCCAAAGTAAAACATTTAATTTGCAAACAGTAATCTGCACTACCAACTTAGGTAAGTTTAAAATGCCTGTTTCTAAAGCTTACTGCTTACTGTCATTATGTTTAAGTTTATTCAGAGCTTGGTCATAAGCTACATTGGATCTTTTATAAAGCGCCTCAGTAAAGCTCTAGACCGTCTAAAGCGCGGCGTGTGCGCCGGTCGACGCCCGAGCGAGTTCCTCAGGGTTGCTACAATAAGACCAATATAATAATAGGCAGAAAAAATATGGCCATAAGTATAGGTATGGGCGATTGATCCGTCTAAGAGACTGTTATTGAAGTCTCTAGCGATATATATAAAGGTTGAAAATAGTATTATTTAGTACTTATCAATGGAACAGTATTTGTACCAGTAGGTACTTGTAGATATTGATTCTGTGCCTAATTATAATCGGAGACGATGATAATGGCGTTTTAAAAGCTTAAAGATCCACCCATATACCTACATAGTATAACATACCTACAGCAGGTATGATAATTAAAATCTGTTTATTAATACGGTTCTAACTTATTTTGCCAAACAGAATGATAGTGGACGACACGAGAAATATATCTTGAAAAAAAAAAATGGTGTACGACAATTTCACTAAAGATAAACATATGTAGAAAAAGTAGTACCTATAAAGTATATCTTTTCCAGGACTAATAAATCAATATGTAAGTATACATGCTATTACCATACCGGCAGACTTACATTTTCCCAAAATTGTAAGTTTCCAAGTATTTAAGAGGATTGTGAACCTGTTGATTTTCATACAAAAGGCGATAACGTTTTACACCCAGTAAATATAGTTGGATTTTTATAATTTTTGAATATGTTGTAGATATAACGAGAAACTACGTCTGTACGTTTTGATTTTTAAGAAATATTGCTTAAATAATATAGATTTTTATGATTATAAATCTATATATAGATTTTTAGATGCTAATAAATTTTAGCGTATTTTTTATTTCCTTTGTGGTATTGCGACAGCCCTATTACGAGTCTATTGATGCGCACGATTGCATTCTGTTCGTTTAAATGCAATATGCAAGAACAGTAGTGTATCGATATACAAGAATGTATTTACATACTATACAGTACATAGATGTATTCAGATAAATCAAATTTGTATGTATATTTTTCAAGTTGATACTTATTCAGAGCTAAACTTACTTTAGCTTTAGACTATTATGGAAACTATAAAGAACCCGAAACGTCAGCAAATAAAACAAGATAAATATACGCGAGTTAAATCCGTTAATAGTTGTTTCATTCCAATGTGTAATAACCGCGAAGGCATCAGAATTAAAAAAAAAAATACTATACCTACTTACTCTTTTTTTTTAATTCGTATAAACGCGTAAGTTTCAATGGATATCTGGTTGGATGGACGTGAAGACGTTTGTCTGTCACGCAAAAACTACTGAATGGATTTTAATGAAACTACAATAATACAGCAGCTTATAATGAACTGTCGAGTCGACATTTTGTAGACAATATTGAGAACGTTGTCGACAAGACGAAGGTTTGTCGTGTCTATATCGTTTTGTTGTCGTCATGAAGAAATAAGAGAAGACATCAACATGGCTAGATTTCTAGTTGTCGACAACGTTAACAACACGTTACAACGGATTTTTGACAGATCACCGCGAGAATAAGACGACATCAACATAACAAAATGTCGAATCGACAACTCATTATAGGCTCGCTGCTCATATATCAGAATAATACATATTATTAACTACCTATGCTATAATTTGTACAGATATTGGGTAAAATACTAATCCTGCGCATATTTGAAATATAGTAGTAGGTATCTATCTATAGCAGTAGGTACCTATCTACCGTAAAATCGTTATTTTAAATATCATAATTTTTTCGAAACCATGACTTCGGACATTTACAAATCATCGTATGACTCTGCAGAATCATGTTTACATTGTGCTTATATTAATCAATGCATAGTCAATGTGCCCGTTAGTGTATTGGCTGACGGTACCACTTGCGGTACATCGAGAGGAAAGCCAATACTTACCACGCCGTTAATGTACTGAGAATATATAATAGAACAACTTATATATTTGTATTATTTGTCTAGTGACGGCAAGTATCTCCTCTCTGTCTGCTATGACACAAAGCCTGCAAGCCTTAGAATTCTTTCGTGACGCGTTATTAGATTTTATATCGTCTATTAAAAGTCAAAAGTGGATGATCTGCACAGTTTACTAATACAGTAAACCTTGCTTATATGCCATTTCAATTCTGAATGGATGCCTAGATCGTTAATTTTCGTTTTTTTTTACTACTACCTCTTAACTGCGGTACTTATGTTTATCTCTTGTCTAGTTTTTTAAGACAGTAGAGCAAACATTATTTTTTACTGACACCATTTGCCATCCTGCCTTAGCACACTAGTACGATCGATCTTTGTAATAAATCAATCATTAAATTCAATTGTTCTACAAGAAGATAGTAACCTTCCCTGCTAAGGATAAACGCAGTAAGTACCTACGTATGAAACTCATATGTAGTTACTGCTTTTATCGTTATAGGGCAGACAGTTTTTATTTAGTTAATAGACCTATAAGTTAACACTAGCCTACTCATATATGCTTTTCTTAGTGAATTAGATCATACCTAGATTTCGGCTGCCTAAAAAAGGTCTATCATATTTTGTTACCTACCTAAAGTTATACCTAACAAAGCTACCGAAAAACCACAACACAAATTGTCGACCCACCGAGGTCACAATCCATAAAATATGAAAAAAAAATGTAATATAAATTATCAAATTGCTTGTCTCGGTATAGCTTGCGCGCAGGCATCCGTGCGGAGAAACCGTAGAAAGCAGTTGCAAACAATAGATGCGTTTTTGCTCACATTCTAATCGAACGGCGGACGCTGTGAGTTGCTATGCTATATCTGCATCGTACATCACTTAGGACCTACTTTAATAATCCTGCGAGCCTGTGATGAATTGCCAACATCTTGTCATGTCGATTTCGTCTTATTCTCGCGATGATCTGCGAAAACTCGGTAACGTTGTCGACAACGAGACATCTTGTCATGTCGATGTCGTTTCTTATTTCTTCATGTCGACAACAAAGCAATCAAGCAATCGACACGACAAACCTTCTCCTTGTCGTTAACGTTCTCAGTGTTATGTTGCTAATGATCAAATGTAAAACGGTAGCTCGACGTGTCGAAGCACGTATGTTCTACATAAAACTGTAAAAGCGATGTAGAATCTTCGCAACGTATGATTTTAAGTTCCAATAACACCAAGATTAGCAACGGTTAAAACGAGTAGAAATGGTTCTGTTACTGATTATATAATTGGCTAATGGGACCATATAAATATCCTACTAATCCTACTAATATTATAAATGCGAAAGCAACTCTGTCTGTCTGTCTGTTACGCTTTCACGATAAAACTACTGGACCGATTTAAATGAAATTTGGTACAAAGAAAGTCTAGATCCTGAGAAAGGACATAGGCTACTTTTTAACCGACTGCACAAAAGGAGGAGTTCCACGCGGACGACGTCGCGGGCAGAAGCTAGTAAAGCTATATATACCTAATAATACGACCAAGTAACACAATAATTTAATTTTATTAAAAAGTTTATAATTCACTGCACAAATCCCAGGCTATGTCCATGCTTAATTATAAAAACAGAGATAATAAACAAACGTCAAAAAAATGCAAATATGTACCGTTCCGGTGTATGCGCGTGAGTCGAAGCGCGCCGCCATATGTTAAAAGTCTCTCAAGTGCGACAAAAAATCGTAAAAAACATCTTATTTTAGATGAAAGATTAAGTGTACTTTAAAGGGCTAAAGGGCACTGAAAGCAAGTTATAAATAACTTTGGACAGAACGCAAATTGATTTATTCCTAAACTAGGTAAAGCTTGGACTAGACAACTGATAAACTTATAAGATGAGGATATAAATGCTCTGCCCACAACACTACTGTACTAAAGATAAGCTAGCAGATTTATAGTTAGCACGAAGAACAGTTAGCTATGGACGTTTAGCGATATCATTGAAAATAGAGAAGTTTTGATTTAGACTGCGTTTTAATAAAATCTCGACAATCCACAGAAGTTAGTAAAACAACAAGCATCTGTATCAGGGACGTTACAGATATTCTTATCTACAACACCCCTTATTAGACAAGTATCATACGATAATTGCGAACGCAAACAAATGAAAAATGTTGGTATATAAGTACCGAAACGGAAACCGTATCTTCTTCGGACCTTCATAAGAGCTTTTAAAAGCGTAAATTGAATAAATATATTTTGATTTTGACCACGTGACTTTTCGTTAGCTTGCGTCAATTCGATATATTTTAATTAAGTAGTTTCGTTTATCCTTAATGCAAAACAAAATGATTACCTACTGTCTGGTCTATCTACCTATCTGTGCGCGGTTTTATTTTGAGTCTGCATGTACCTACTGGCACTTATGCGTTTTTTACAATACGCAGTTAAGAAAATGCATTTCGAATGCTAATTCGACAAACTTAGACACTTTCTCGCTATACGGTCAGTTAACCCCGGCCCGTTATCCAAAATTAAGATCATTTGAAGTTAGCATTTTATTCTCATCGGTCGGTCTGTAAACTACAATTACAATTGCAAATGAGACCGTTTTAGGGTAATTAGTTATGGAATGGCGTTGTTAAGATAACATAAGAGTTGTTTATTTTAAGAATGGTCTAAAATTTCAATACAAATAAGGGGCCCTAGACAAGTGCCCAACGTTCAACGTTAACGTTAAACGTTAGGACCAAAATGTATGGGATTTGACATCCGCGAACGACTGACACGTACGTCACAACGTTTGCGGCTGTCAAATCCCATACATTTTGGTGCTAACGTTTAACGTTAACGTTGAACATTAGGCACTTGTCTAGCCCCCAAGATAGGTTGATTTCTGACAGTTCTAAAAGCGATTCATTTATTTCGCTTAGCGGAAAAACATCGTACATTGTCGTTTAGTATCTTTAAGTTTATTTCGACTGTTACAAAACAAGCAAACTAACTAGGTCATAATAAAATAACCATTAGGGATGTAGGTATCGTTTTTTCTATGTCTTCGTCAAAATATCAATCCAAAAAATTTAAACGCAATTGTAGAAGAGTTTACACGCTGCCTTACTAGGCTGTGTGAATCAGTCTCTAAATTTATACAATATTTGTAAATTAAAAACAATCTATCAATCGAAATTCCATCGACATTTTTGGTTCAATATCATTAGTCTTTAAATATTTAGTGTTGCCATTTCTAAAATTTGGCAATCCTGACAAGACGCGTGAAAAACCTTTTTGAGCCCAGAAGCAGAACATGTCAAAATATTTTTTTTTACAGATGGCAACCCTATAGTTGTGAAATGCCCTCACAATCTCAGCGTAAGCAGTATAGCTAGGTGTTCCAGTCGTGACCTGCAATAAGCGACCCCTTGGGACGTGACTCCGCATCCCACTTAAACTACGTTGCATTTGCATTTTTACACGTACCTACCTATATGTTGGAATGAAACAACTATTAAAGGATTTAACTCGCGTATTTTTAATTTATTTAATTTGCTGACGTTTCATAACTGTATAAATCATTTTAGCGTTAGACTATTATTGTCAGCTCAGTCGTGCTACGATTATGGAAACTGTAAAGAATCCGAAACAACAGCAAATAAAATAAAATAAAAATACGCGAGTTAAATCCGTTAATAGTTGTTTGATTCTAATGTGTAATAACCGCGAAGGCATCAGAAATTATTACGTAGGGATTTCTGTTCATAGTGGGTTTATAGTGGACTAGCGGTTCGCCCCGGCTTCACACGGATCCCTATTTTTTTATTCAAATTATTCTACAGCCTATGTTACTTAGGGTGAAAGTAGCTTCCCAACAGTGAAAGAATTTTTGAAATCAGTCCAGCCGTTTTGGAACCTATTTAATCCAAACAAACAAACCTTTCCTCTTTATTATATTAGTATACTTAGATAAATTTATAGTGTTTTTTGTGTTACATAGTCTTATGGCTTGATTTTGGTAAGTGAAGACCTTTGCGACTCGTCACAGTACATTTTCTACTTCTAATTTAAAAAATAATAAATATATTTGGACAATACACACCAATTAATCTACTTAGCCCCAAACTAAGCAATATGGGTACTAGAGTTGTCTAGTCTAAACATACATAAATAAGACTTCGAAGACTCAGGTACAGATGATGCTCATCACATTGACATTTGCCACTAACAGGAATCGAACCCGCAACCTCAGGTTTCGTAGTCAGGAACTCTGACCACCAGGCCAACAATCCGTCAAATATCATTTTACTTAATTTGTATTAACTGGTAAATGAATATTTCAATTTGTTCTTCAAATCCTTACTATTATCCTTACTAGTCCTTATCCTTACTAATATTATAAATGCGAAAGTAACTCTGTCTGTCTGTCTGTTACGCTTTCACGCTAAAACTACTGGACCGATTTAAATGAAATTTGGTACAAAGAATGTCTGGAGCCTGAGAAAGGACATAGGCTACTTTTTAACCGACTGCAAAAAAGGAGGAGTTCCACGCGGACGGAGTCGCGGGCAGAAGCTAGTAGACATATATTTATGTATGTATCGTGAAACTTCATTCTTTGTCAATGTTATACTTGCAGGTAGGTACATATTTTCCCCAATTAGCGAAATGTTTCACGCGTCATAAATTTAAATTATGATTAATTTTTGTATTTACGATATAAAAATTTAACGAAGTAAACTTTCTGATACGGTCCACTTATGTTAACTGCCAACGGTTTTTTAGTAGGCCGTAAATTATTGAAACTGTAAAAGTTAACACTAAGAGTTAAGTACATATCCGACTAAGTAATTTGTAGAATAAATAAAGTTAATTTAGTAAATATAGCTAACTACTACCTCGTGCATCCGTAGTCAACTTCGTCTGCGCACGAAGCACCCCCGTTTTTACCCCTTAGGGGGCGAATTTACAAAAATCCTTTCTTAATGCTCCCCTACGTTTTAAGGAATCCTTGTGCAAATTTTCAAATATCTAACTATTATAGTCTAGGCGTTGATATGTCAGTCATTAAATCAGCTTCTCCCTTTATATACCATCATATTAATAATATTTTAAAAACGAAAGTTTGTAAGTGTGTATGTTTGTTACTCTTTCATGCAAAAACGATTTTGATGAAACTTTACAATAATCTAGCTAATACATCAGAATAGCATACCTATAGGTTATATTTCATAACGATATTGTGTTAAATACTCATCGGGCGCAGAAGAGTCACGGGCCGAAGCTAGTGCATAATGGACAATACAGAATCCTAAATAATATTATAAATGCGAAAGTAACTCTATCTATATATTTTTAAAATTACTGAACCGATTTAAATGAAATTTGGTATACACATAGTCTACAGCCTGAGAAAGGACAATGGACATAGGCTACTTTTAAGTGTAATAAAGAAACCTTATAAAGAAAAATATTATAAAGACCAATATGCAAAATAATAGCAAATCATATCATCCATCAACACAGAGCAATCAGCATAACGTACATGTTTGTTTCGCGATAATTTTCCTCAGAACAACACAATAAGTCGTTAACCGAGAATGCAGCAAGAAATGCATCCAGCCTCTACTCGAGCACAATGGCTTGTTGGTGAATCAAAAACACAGGCCTATCAGAAATGCTTTCTGCTCGGCAACCAGTTTATAGACAACTAGTGTACGGAAAAGCTGTGTTGAATTTTAATATACCGCAGAATCTGGATAAAGTCTGTTATAGAATGTTCTACATTAATTTCTTAGTTTCCTATATATATCACTATCTATTAAAAAAACCGCTTCAAAATCCATTGCGTAGTTTTCAAGATGTAAGCATACATAGGGACAGACAGCGATAGCGATTTTGTTTTGTGCTATGTAGTGATATAAATGCGTACTTAGTCGACTGAGCTGACGATAGTCTTACAGAAACTCAGTTTTTTTATAAACATAATGAACGATTCGTCGTGCTATGATTATAGAAACTGTAAAGAATCCGAAACGTCAGCAAATAAAATAAAATAAAAATACGCGAGTTAAATCCGTTAATAGTTGTTTCATTCCAAAACATAAGATTCATCAAAACTGAACAAGTAATAGCTAGTATAAAAGAATTCTACTTTCTACTATAGCAAAAGCTTTCCGATGTGAAACCTTCAGGAAGCCATACCATATCTAGTTATTAAAACTAGGAATCGATTTCCGTTTCCTGCACTTGCGACTATATACAATTAACTTTCGCGACGACCTGTCTGTCCGTCATTGTGTCTATATTCTGTAATTAGCAGTGACACCTGATTGCACCTACTAGTGAAGGCTTACTGCAAAACTAATTTTAATGACTAAGTAATCGATAATTCTATTTGCATTTTTTGTGCAAAAACACGTTGACATTTTCGTTTAGCTTATGGAATTAGTCGCGAATACAAACTTATGGATTCTAACGCCATACATATGGATTCAAATATGTAATACAAGCAGATTGTTTTTTCTTTGCATCATATCGCACACCTAAATCTAGAGGGAACTAACTCAGAAACCTAAAGAATTGATGCACGCCTGATTTATGCACGCCATTGAATTCCTTACAATAAAACCTAATTGCAAACACAGTAAGTGCATATCAGTTTCATATGTAATTACTGCGTTTAGCGTTAACACGGTAAATGACGGTCGCGGAACACAGCGAAAAAAGGACGTTGCCCTTTTTCTATTTGTCTCTGTCGCATGCGCGTAGTAATAGTGTCCTCACGCTCGCACAGTAAACTTCAAGGTTACGTGAGGGCACTATTCATCTATACTAATATTATAAAGCTGAAGAGTTTGTTTGTTTGTTTGTTTGAACGCGCTAATCTCAGGAACTACTGTTCGAATTCAAAAATTCATTTTTTGTTGGATAGACCATTTATCGAGGAAGGCTTTAGGCTACATAACATCACGCTGCGACCGATAGGAGCGAAGAAACAGTAGAAAATGTGTAAAAAACGGGGAAAATATGAAGCCTTATGAAGAAGTGACAGTTAGAAGACTTTGACAGATCTTTGACGAAGCAATCGGACGGGCAGGACGACGTCTGCCGGGGCCGCTAGTGTACCTATATTTAGCGTCAAAATTACCTTGTTTAACAGACACGTATTTCTCATTCAGTGCGGCGACGAAGGCGGCTTGAGGCAGGCTGTCTTCCAATGAGAATAACTCATCCCTGGTGACAGCGGTGGACCTGGTCTTCAGGACAGCTTTGGAGCCGATGGGGGCGAGGTAGGCGCCGGTCCCGTCGCGGAGCGCCAGGGCTCCCGCGTGGTACTCCGCGCTGAAGAGGCAGACCGAGGTGCACGTGTCGGAGAGCTGTTTGGACGGTAAAAAAGTCAGATCTAGGATTTGTTACAAGGGTTTTCGTAAATCTAAAAACATTTGAATATTTTGTACCTACCTAATGCATTAGAGATTTTTATAACAGATTTAACTTATACTAACTTAAGTTGAGTGAGTATGTGTTAGACTGTCATCAGCGCAGTCTGTTACAAATATAGATGCTATTAAGTTTTCGAAAAGTTAGCAAAAAAATAATATACACGAGTTTAATTCGTGGTAATTGTTTTATTGTTGTGAAGCTTCTGCCCGCGACTTTATCTTAGCATGACGACCACCCCAGTTTTTACCTCCTAGGAGGTGAATTTTCAAAAATCCCTTCCTAGTGCTCCCAAAACCTCTGCACAAAAGTATCCAACCCTTATAGTTTAGGCCCTGCGTCAATAAATCAGTCATTAAGTCAGCCTTTCCTTTTATATTAGGTATTTAGAAGATATAAAATTTTTCCCTTGAACTTTTTAGGTCACATTGTCAAGACATCATTTAATATCATTACCTATATAAGTAGGTAGCATTTACAACTTCTGACGATCTCAAAGATCCTTCCAAGAACTCGACAATCGACAAACCGATAAATCATCATATATAATTGACACCTTTTTCTTCGCGTATCGACAAGTTTTTTCTAAAAGAACAGAGCATTGTATGTAACCATACATTACAAGCAATACGTTGCATGGGAAGTGTATTACAATAAACACCTCGTTAACAGCGACTCATTAGAGTCGGTGACGCATGCGCATCTTTAGATCTATCTTAAGATCTGCATGTGATATTCTATGGGATTCCATTAAAACCACCAGACCTTAACTTTTTGCGGGATCGTCTTTTTATCGTTGTTGTTCATTATAGCTGTGTCCTGTATTTTTTCTAATAGCCGCAAAAGCATCAGAAGTTCTTAGTTAATTTCTCTATATGCATAAATATATAATTGTGTATTAATTTCTGATGCCTTCGCGGTTATTATACATTGGAATGAAACAACTTTAAACGGATTTAACTCCCGTATTTTATCAGCCAATAAAATAAAATTCGCGTTTAAATTTATTTCATTCCACTACCTATATAATTCTACTAGCTTCCGCCCGCGACTTCGTCCGCGTAGAACTCCTCCTTTTTTGCAGTCGGTTAAAAAGTAGCCTATGTCCTTTCTCAGGCTCCAGACTTTCTTTGTACCAAATTTCATTTAAATCGGTTCAGTAGTTTTAGCACGAAAGCGTAACAGACAGACAGACAGACAGAAAGACAGAGTTACTTTCGCATTTATAATATTAGTAGGATAGTTTCATTTTTCATTTATTTATCTTTTAAGTTAAACATTTAATTCCAAGTTTACAGTATTTGCGTTGTTCCTAATGAAATCGGTGTCAATTTACCTACTAGCATTAATTTTCATATCATTTCCGATTCAAACTCATTAATCTCGACAATAGAATTTGTGCAAAAAGCGACACATCCACTTCTCACAAACGATTACAATGCGTTATTAGCAGGTATGTCAGCAGTACTTCAGTGTTAAGGGAAATTAATCCATATATACTAAGCAACAGAGTCTTAATTTCAGTTGTCTAGTGGCAATAGTGCCAACGACACCACGCTATTGTTTGCAAAACGAATTCGCGGATGGCATACATGCTACAGTAAACAGTTGAAAAGGAGAGAGATGCCGCTAATTTCTGTATAGCGCTGTCCCTCTCAGCGGACTGAGATGTCAAACACAGCTGTTTTAGCAGGTCGGATGTGCAATATTGATGTATCAGCTACGTGATATGAATATAATTGCAAACCAGCAATTATCTTGTGAAATGTGTAGGAAAGGAGTCAGAATTCAAGCAAAACTGTTTGGGTTTCATTTCCCTCCGACCTCGAACATGGTCCTTCGACCCTTTAATTTTACCATGTAAGTTTTTATTTGTAGGTACGTAGGCCAGTATAACTGATCAGTTTGTTTAACTTGTTGTAATGACCAATGTAATCTTTAGTTACAATGAAGTGGTTTAAGCCATATGGAAGGAAACCAATGAGCTTCCCTTCTATTGCAACTTTTATATTTTTCTATCAAACTGATCAGTTTAACTGGCAGTATGAAAGGCATGGAATCGCTCTACCGTTATCGTCTTTAATGAGGTTGCTTCAAATAGTCTTGACTCTTAAAATACCCAATTTACTCCAATAATATCTCATACAAAATAACACAATATAATAATTATTATCAATCGCTGAAGCATGCATGTAGATGTTACCCAAAGCCATAGCTCTATATAAGCTGTACAAAGAGCAAATTACCTTTTACAGCATTTGTACAGCTTACATAGACCCTGTGCGCCGATTGAGTATTAATAGTCAAGTCTCAAGTCAGTAACAGTCAAAAATGTCAGTTTCCATGATTTGATAAACACTTTCATAACTCACGTATCATTCTCGAGATCTCGGTCTATTAATACGGATCATAGTGTACAAAGGCTGTATAAGGAAATCCTCTCTTATACCGCCTTTGTATATACAACAAAAATCTCATACCTAGATCCAAAGGGGGCTAACTCAAAAACCTGAAGTATGATTTACGCACACCATTGAATTCCTTTGAACAAAATCCTAATAAAATAGATTTTATTTAGAAACTAACTTTTCTAGCTTTATATAAGCATAAGCTATACAGAAAATACTTCAATGCACGTGAAAAAATTTTGCTCCCTTTAGATTTAGGTGTACTCTGGTGTACTATATATAGAACTTGTGTTTCAGTTACTGACCTTGCCACCAGCGCTCAAGTACTTGTTGTTGCAGGTGTGCAGGGCGTATTTCCCGCCCTCGTCAGCTCGGAACTCGAGAGTGAAGAGCGTGTCCTCGCCCCAGGGCACGTTGGCGTCCACGTGGATCTCGTCCAGGGACTCCGATAGGTGAGCGAAGCGCTTACGGCCGATTGAACGGAGGTTCATCTGGTGGAGAGAGTTGGGATCAGATGGGTTCTTAATGACAAATATAAAACTTTTTAAACTTGGCTACTTTTAAATTGTCTTTTGATGGTGATGCTGTTAATTCTAGTGCCATTTGCATCGAACTTGGACCCCTTTTCACATTTATGTTTTAGTCCAGTTGGTTCTTAATATTTTCAATAGGTATTGGTACCCCTGTGATCTGGTAAAAAAAACTAATTTTACCCTGAACTTTAAATACATTATGCAAATAATAGTTGAAGTCTTTTCATGAATTGTAAACTTTTCTTTATTAGGTAGTTTGTTATCCCCAGGTTAGAAACCACTACACACCACTGTATAAGATAAGAACAAGAGACTAGACTAAGTAAAATTATAAGGTCTCATGCTATAGTTACTTTTATAGCTGATCGCTAGTCACTCCATTAAGGATTCTAAGTCATCACATCAAAATTAGAATTCGTGCAACAAATTTCCAGTTAGGTCACTTTAGTACTGTATTTGATGTCGCAAAGATTGCTTGCTCCAGCAACTCTGTTCATTTCATCAGCTCAAGTGCCGTAAAGATGATCGGAGTAATTGGTACCGATACCGATATCGCACGAGTCTGAATCATGAACGCTAATGTCATTACGGCATTGTAATGGTATTCTAACTCGACGGCTCTACGCATGCCGGCGTCCAACACGCGAGATGTCGAGCAGGAATTCGAACGGTTGGTTTGTTAAATTGGCGACGTGTTGACATGTTACTGTATATCTTGCATTTAATCACAGATCTAGAGGAATGGACATGTCAATCACTTCTAGACGGCCTGTTGGTCTTGTGTGAGCCCCTGACTATGAAACCTGAGGATGCATTGAAATCGCGCCAGGGGGGTATCACTCCACCGTTCCGCCACCGAGTTAACAATGCGTACCGAGCCTCCCACAGCTGAGGGCGAATCGTCAGTGGTTGCCGCGCAGTGGCCCGTTTCTTACGCAGCTATAGTACCGACAACCCTATTCAGAACGTCTGACAAGGTGCGGAATAATGTCGACCTTCGCGCGGCGCCAGAGAGCTCAATGTCGGCTGCTCGCTTGCGGTCCGTTTGCTAATAATAATTATGTAGGCACATAAAAAGGCGGAATTTGTGAACATCAAAGCAGTGAACCTTCTGTACTTTTACTATTATATATTCTGTGATCGCGCCTAAAGCCACTTGATGTAAACAAATAACAGATTACTAAGAAAGCTCAAACCAAGACACTCAGAGCACATGTAAAAATCTTAATTTAATCATAATTCTCCGTATTTATTAGAATGATCCTGCCGCATGTTATAATCTAATAGAGCCCCAACCTCAACCTCAACTCAGTGATAGGTCACTTCTCCCGGGGACCTTAGCCTAAACATGTCCCCTTTTCTCCCCTCAAAATATATCTAAAACAAGTCAGTCTACCTGTGGCCTCGCTGCGAGATGGACGTGCCAGAGCTCCGCGTCGCCGGGCACCTTGGCGCTGCAGGCCAGCTTGTCGGAGCCCGACCCGAGGAAGTAGCCTCGCTCCACGTTGCGGAGCGCCCAGCGACCGCTGTTGTCCTCGGAGACACTGGAAGAAAGGGAGCGATTAGTAAGGATTGAAGACTAAATTGATCGTAGCTGGAAATTTAAAACATGATTTCTAATAAATAAATAAAAGGCTCCTGATAATTCACACTGATTAACCTAGTCCCAAGCCGAGATAAGCTTATACTATGGACTCGTACCCACAACCTCCAATTTCGTAGTCATTATTTGCATAAAATGTGTCAAATGCGTTAATATATAAAGCTCATAACTAATCTGCATAATACATAGGTAAGTACCTTTTAACTATTGACATGTAAAGGAAATGTATCATTAACTAAATAAAATAGTATCAAATTAAGATCATATTGTTCTCTGCCTAATTTTTATCATACATCAATTACTTGACAATATAAAATCAACAGACAATCCTCAATTCATAATACTAAGAATCATTGATCAATTCTAATCGTATTCCTATTGTTTTCGCTTCAATGCATGAATTACTTCCGCTACCGTTCTAAAATAACCACATTATTCTTAAGATGATTGGACCATTATTTGTCATGCCGCGTTTTATTAATCTAGCTAAAAGTAGTCTAACCCATACTTGCCAAAGTCAAATAAGGAACATTCCACAAAGGTAAAGGAAGTCATCAGGCGTGTGTTAAATCTATACTTAATCTTTTTATAGGAATATTGAGCATGAAAATAAATAAAAGACATAATGATGATTCAGAAAATGAACGGCATTCAGACGACAGCAGATAAACGAAAAGAAAAAAGGCAACTGCTACAATCTTCTCAGAGCACAAAAACTGCCCTTATACTTCCAATGTAACCTCATCCTAAAACTCATGCCTTTAAACTCCAAAAAATCTTTCTGAGATGATTTTTGGTTCTTAACTTTTTTGCAATATAAATTTTGCAAGATTTTAAGATAATGCAAAAGGCGAAGTAAAAACCCACACTAGGCACTTTAATTCTAGAGATTATTTTTTTCTGGTATATTGCACTTAAGCATTCTACTCAGTCCTGTGCTCTGTTTACTAGGCTAGAATAAAAATAGTTACACGTAAAATATAACCTTAGAGTAAGAATGACATTCATTTCATTTTCATTTTAAATTCTATTGTTCTTAAAACTGGTGTGCTCAAACGGTACTTAAGTCACGGCAAAGCCCATCCCACAATTATTGGGAAATTTATTAGAACCTTGCTTTACTAGGTATGTCAAAATATTAAATGTCATATCAAAAGGTGCCCAAACATTTAAAGGACATCTTTTAAATGCCATAGCTGAACTGCTCATATACAGTATAACATTAACGTGACATTCTGTCCCGAGTAAATGCTACACCACATAATACCGTTCCCTGCCGTTATGTATAGGGGCAGGGAAATGAGGAATCTGAAGTATAATGTGGTTGCACATTGTCTTGATGTAGTGGTTAGGAGTACGTCTGCAGATACGAAGTAAAGGTAGTCTCTTTTATCTGTATCATATTATGACATTTCTGTTTGATTGTCAATTCAAATGCCTGATTGCAAAATTTCATACCTAGATGGATATATGTATATTATATATTTACCACGTCTTACTTTTTTGTGAAGCATCCGACTTTAAGAAATATGAAGAAACGTAATATTTTGTAAGATTCATTAAAAGAAACATCTACCGATGTTGTTACTTTTGCAATAACTTAGTGATTAGCGAGAAATATTAAATGTAAACATAACTTTACTATCCTGACCTATTGCAGATATTATAAACAGGTAAATACATAATTGAAAATTACTTAATTATTATACGTTATCCTTAACAGGCAGTTACCCCTTTTATTTTTAAGGATATGTCTATAAAAAAGATAGACGCATAAATTTAGTTACGCGTTGTGTCACTTAAATAAAAAATTTAAAGAGAAGCCAAATGACAAAAGTCAACGCAATCTTACTACGCTATACCTAATTTAAATTCTATACGTCACTTCAGTTACATCTTAGACCAACCTGAGACTTAACTCTAAAGAATAAAGCTTAAAATCAAATACAGATTACTTAACACCCCTCATGCAGCCCTTCTAGTGCTCCTTATGTCCTGAAGGATCAATAAAAGGGTTAAAATGTTAGCGCAGGTTATTGAGATTTTAATGAAGCGTTAAAGTTAACAAACATTTGCAACATCAATTATTTAATTGTGGTTATAAAATAAATGATTGCGTTAATTATAAACGAATGAAATAAAGAGGATTGTATGTAGTGGCGAAACTTGATGATTTTTTAAAGGTCTGTTGAGCAGATGTACCTGAATCTATATGTTTAGCAGTTATCTGGTTCCTATAGTAGGTACTAGCTTTATTTAGTTTAGAACTAGATCAATATTTATAGGTATTTATTTTTAGTCCTACAACAAAGGGTTGTCATAGAGAAATTTCCAAGAACAAAATGAAAACCAAAAAAAAGGTTAGGTATATCTGTGTAGCTACAATATATGTCTAATCAGGTGATAAGAACAGATGGTGAACTAAATTATACATAATATATATTATGATAATATAATATATATGTTAAGTTAACTTAGCGCTTATGAAAGTAAAGTACTTCAAATTCTTGTTCAATATTGGAATGAAACAACTATAAACAGATTTACCGCGTATTTTATTTTATTGGCTGACGTTTCGGGACCTTCAGTTTCGCATGACGATAGTCGTACGCTAAATTCGTTAGACATCACCTCAGTCGTGCTACGATAATGGAAACTGTAAACGTTCCAAAACGTCAGCCAATAAAACAAAGTGTGTAATAACCGCGAAGGCACCAGAAAGTATTCTTGGTTAATGATCAGAGATCGCAATAGGTAGTGCCAATTTACCTAAACTTGGCGGGAGGAGATGACTAAGAGTGGTTACAACCACCAAAAATATTATTTATTTTTATTGAACGCGGGATTTCCCGGGATTTATAAGAATTCATAATCGATATAGATTCACACTCAGGGTGTAATGATTAATATTACTTAAAATAAAGTTTTCAAATAGTGTTTGCGTTTACAGGATACCTTTAGTTACTGTTCAATAGTTGAATAATAATTAATTTATTCCTATTATTTCTTTTGCAAAGATAATTAATTAGACCATTACACCCTGAGTGTGAATCTATATCGATTATGTATTCTTATAAATCCCGGGAAATCCCGCGTTCAATAAAAATAAATAATATTTTTGGTGGTTGTAACCACTCTTAGTCATCTCCTCCCGCCAAGTTTAGGTAAATTGGCACTACCTATTGCGATCTCTGTTAATGATATAAAAATACGAATAACAGTGAGTCAGTGTGAAAGTCAATACTGAACGTTCACCCCAAGAAGCTATATATCTCACGAGACGTGTCGCCTTTCAAGATATTTCTGAAGTCTTATTCACGGGTGACTCATTTATTTGTCGATCAGAGAAATTTCTGACTCATACAATTTATCGACTGTGGATGAACAATTAAATAAATTGTTTCACTTTGAATATTATTAACCGCATATCATTGAATTAAAACAATAGCGTTATGCAATATGTTATTGTATGTTGCAATATATTCTGTATCAATACATAGGTAGTATCAAACAAAGTTGCGTCGCCGTCTTTCCGTCCCTATGTATCTTAAATCTTTAAAACTACACAACGGATTTTTAAGAGGTTTTTTAATAAATAGTGATTCAAGAAAGTTCATAGCACCCGAGTGATGCCGGGGTGGGTCGCTAGTAGGTAAATAAAAGAGGAAGCTGACTAAATGACTGACATATCAACGCATAAGTACCTAAACTATATGGGTTGGAAACTTGAAATTTTGCACAGGGGTTCTTTTATAACGTAGGAGAGCACCAAGAAAGAATTTTAAAAATTCATCCCATAAGAGTGCTGATCGTGCATAGACGAAGTCGCGAGCAGAAGCTAGTCTGCAATAGAATTAAGTAGGTAGGTACTCCATGTTTTTTTAACTTTACGAAACATCAACCTTTTAGTAGAAATTTCCATCCGTATATGGATTTAATTATACCGAACGCTAGTGTTTATGGTGCTGTAATATTGGTAATAGATATTATAAGGGTAAATGGGAACATTATGTGGTTACCATAGCAACATAGGTATGCAGTTGTGCGGTAATCTAATTTACACATTCCTGTAATACAGCTGCCCCGCAGGTGTAATTCTCGTCTAATGTCTACTGTTAAACATTGAATAAAAAGCTAACAGCCGTGAATGCAATTTTAATTACCTCATAACATGAATATTACATTGCAATTTCAAAATAAAGGCTTCGCTTACTGAAGTTGCGAGTTTGAAATAAATAATAGACATTCCATTCACATTGGCCTTTTTTAAGTCGTCGCAATTTTTTGAACCTTCGAAGTTGTCAGAAACTAAACTCAGACGCATAGTCTGATTAAGATTGAATAGCTACATGTCTAAACGTACCCAGATAAAGAGAAGACAATAAAGACATAGTACATACTGATAGCACTGTGTTGCTACCAATAATATAGCTCGAAAACTGGCATCACTTTTTGGATTGGTAGGTATTTGAGACAAGCTAAAAACTTCTCAAATAGCCGTCCTATTATTCCGCATAGAATAATAGGCCAGTTACATTTAGAAAAGACTCAAAACTACACACACATAAAAAAAAAAACAGATAAAGAAACTCTTAGTCCTCGAGGCGTACACTTTGACTTAAATACTTAAGGCGATATAAGACCACAAAACTGATTAAAAACATTGCCATGCTTGCAACGTAACTGCAATAAACAAGCTGCCAACACTGACAACCACTTCCGGTGAGTCACGAGATGCCTTTTTTATATTCTGTGGCGAGGGTTGCAAAAAAAATAACGCCCGGAAGGATACGAGCTATTGCGAGCTTTTTACGACTATCAGACATGAGTTTTTTATTACGTACGATATGTTTTTAACCCCCGACGCAAAAACGACGGGGTGTTATAAGTTTGACGTGTCTGTGTGTGTGTGTGTGTGTGTGTGTGTGTGTGTGTGTGTGTGTGTCTGTCTGTGGCATCATAGCTCCCTAACGCATGAACCGATTTTGATTCTGTTTTTTTTGTTTGAAAGGTGTATATGTCGGGAGTGTTCTTAGCTATGTTTTATAAAAATCGGCTCAGTAGTTTAATAATGAGGGGGGGTTAAAGAGGGGATGTAAAAATAAATGTCTACAAATATACTCGAGTGGGGTATCCAATGAAAGAGGGTGACGAGTACATTTCAAAATTGAAATCATAATAAAAATCGGTTGAGTCGTTCAAAAAATATTAGGAGTGAAAGTGTGGATGGAAAACCAAATGTCTACAAATATACCCGAGTGGGGTATCAAATGAAAGGCGATCGCGTGTACATTACAAAATTGAAATCACAATGAAAATCGGTTACGTAGTTCAAAAATTATGGGGAGTAATAGCGTAAATGGTAAGCCCAATGTCGACAAATATACCCGAGTGGGGTATCAAATGTAAGAGGATAACATGTACATTACGAAATTCCATGTGAAATGGAAATTAGTTAAAAATAATAATATGTAGTAGGTACCTACTTACAAAAAGTATGAAATAAAAAAATAAATTAAAAATTTAACAAACCCCCGACATAAAAACTAAAAGGCCCTCTAAAAAGTATAACAATAATAAAATCTTAATATTAGTTACCTAAGTATTAATATTTCTACAAAGAAAACGTCATGTCGGGGGGACCGAAGGATTAGGTAGATTGTAAATATTAGGTAAGTAAGTACACCTAAATGAAAAGCGGTCCCTCCGACATGACGTTTTCTTTGTAGAAATATTAATACTTAGGTAACTAATATTAAGATTTTATTATTGTTATACTTTTTAGAGGGCCTTTTAGTTTTTATGTCGGGGGTTTGTTAAATTTTTAATTTTTTTTTTTTTATTCCCATGTATGATGGCTTAAGTTACCTGACATAGGACTAATAAGTACCTGTGTTATATTACATTGGTTCTGTCGCAGATGGTTCGTATAATCCGCCGTTTCAGAAAACATGGCCGTTTTGTTACGGCGGTTCAAGGATTAGCCGGATTGTCGCAGTTCTAACCTAACCTACTCTTCCGGTAACAATTTGAATTTCACGAGGGTCGCAATGTAAACGTAACCCTTATTTTCTTTTGTTATTTTCTCATTCATTATTAAAAATGATTTAAAAATAATACGGGTGCCATAAAAAGAAGATTATAATTGTGCGGCGCGCGGCGGACGGTGAAAATGTAGTAATGATAAAAAATAAGTTATTGAAGTTAGAATGAAACGCTAAAGTCTAGGTATCTAATATCTTCAGCTTAGTCGTGCTACGATTATGAAGATTGTAATTGGTTCCGAAACATCAGCCAATAAAATAAAATACGCGAGTTAAATCCGTTTATAGTTGTTTTATTCCAATTTGTAAAATGGTCGCGGAGCACAGGAAAAAACGGACGTCGCCTATTTTTAACCCCCGACGCAAAAACGACGGGGTGTTATAAGTTTGACGTGTCTGTGTGTGTGTGTGTGTGTCTGTCTGTGGCATCATATCTCCCAAACGCATGAACCGATTTTGATTCTGTTTTTTTTGTTTAAGAGGTGAATATGTCGGGAGTGTTCTTAGCTATGTTTGATGAAAATCGGACCAGTAGTTTAATACATAGAGGGGGGTGAAAGAGGGGATGGAAAAATAAATGTCCACAAATATACTCGAGTGGGGTATCAAATGAAAGAGGGTCGCGAGTACCTACATTACAAAATTGAAATTATAATGAAAATCGGTTGAGCCGTTCAAAAAATATAGGGAGTGAAAGTGGGGATGGAAAATCAAATATCTACAAATATAACCGAGTGGGGTATCAAATGAAAGAGGATCACGTGTACATTACAAAATTGATATTATAATGAAAATCGGTTAAGTAGTTCAAAAAATATAGGGACTGAAAGTGTGTAAATGGTTAACCAAATGACTACAAATATAACCGAGTGAGGTATCAAATGAAAGAGGACCACACGTACATTACAGAATGCCATGTAAAATGGAAATTGGTTAAAAAAATAATAAGTTACCTACCTACTTTCAAAAAGTATGAAATAAAAAAAATAAATTAAAAATTTTAACAAACCCCCGACAAAAAACATATAAGCCGTCTAAAAAGTATAGAAATAATAAAGACTTGATATTAGGTAGGTACCTAAGTATTAATAGGTATTTCTACAAAGAAAACATCATGTCGGGGGGACCTTAGATTTCGATACATAGTAGGTAATATAGTAGTAATATAGATAGGTAGAATTAGGTAAATGATGAGCGGTACCCCCGACGTGACGTTTTCTTTGTAGAAATACCTATTAATACTTAGGTACCTACCTAATATCAAGTCTTTTTTATTTCTATACTTTTTAGACGGCTTATATGTTTTTTGTCGGGGGTTTTTTATTTGTCTCTGTCGCACACGCGTACTAACGTCCGTTTTTCGCTGTGCTCCGCGCCCGTCCTTTAATAACAGCGAAGGTATTAGAATTATTGATGTATCACCTGATTTGGAACTTGCTGCCAGCTTCCTTCTCCTCGGAGTCGCAGGTGACGTTGCCGAAGGAGTCCACCGCCAGGTACTTGTCGAGGTGGGAACGCAGATAAATCATACCTAGAGACAAACAACACTGTTGTAAATACAAATAGTGTGGGTTTTTCCCGAACAGAAATCGAAACCGAAGATTCTGTTTCGGTTGTAGTTTCGGCCGAAACCGAATTTTTCATAAACGTTTCAAAAGGTTCGGTTTCGGTTTTACGTTTCACTTTTATCGAATTGAAATTTCAACATTGTCAAAGTGACACTGCGTCTAAAGAAGTGACATGCAGTCTAAAGGTTCGGCTGTTTTCGACCGAAACCGAATCTTGGGTGGAGCACTAGCAAAAACACATCGCGATGCAGTATTTACATTATGAAGAACATTATGAAGCAATTCTTTTGCAATCTTTTCTGAGCATCGAAGCAGAAGTAACTCAATATTCCTAAGTTTGCAATTTCAAAGTCTAAAAGGAAAACTTAAAAGCCAGACGAGAATCCATTTCGCTGCAGTTGGCTCAGTAAAAATACATGAGCCAGTCTTAAAAATACATGAACCAATCTTAAGAACACATACTGGATGAAATTCCGAGGCTTGAAACCTTTTACAATCTTAGTAACTGCAATGTAACATTTATTTAAAAGCATTGGTTCAGAACGGTGGATAGACATATCTAAACTGAGAAATAATGCAAAAGAGCTCATTTAAATTTCTCGTAGTTATTAGGTTCTAATTTATCAAGTGTATTTATTACACTTGATAAATTACAACCTAATAACTGATTAGAATTTCAGAAACTAAATTCTAATTTGTGGTGAGTTCACGAAAGCAGAAAAGTACTTTAAATATAATACTTTTCATTTTTTTCTTACATAGGTACTCCTTATCTATACTGATATTATAAAGAGGAAAGGTTTGTTTGTTTGTTTGGATTGAATAGACTCCAAAACGACTGGTCCGATTTCAAAAAATCTTTCATTGTTGGAAAGCTACACTATATCCTAGTGACATAGGTGAGACAGTTCACAAAAGCAGAAAATTACTTTATAATACATTTTAAATTTTATCTTACATAGGTACTCCTTATGTAAGAAAAAATTTTAGACGTACGTACCGTATTTACACAACACGATTGAATAAAAGCTTACGGTAAAATTCTAAGTATACCCATAAAATTAATGACACAGTCATAAAGATTAATGAAATAGAGCAATTTGCTGTGATTAATGAACATAGAATAGAAACTAGATTTGATTCCGATCGAGAAGTAACGGCTAAGCTTGACTTATGTAAGCTAAACTTCATTAGCGGGTTGGCGCAAATCAAATTAACTGCATACATTAATGCTAACTCAATTTACTTTGCTCGATTTGTTAGCGAGTTATAAATAATTTTACTATGAGAATTTTCTCAATTCTTGATCATATCCTGACAATAACAAATGAAGACGAAAACCCGATTAGATTCTGATCTGAGTCTAACGAACCGATGTAATTGCTCATCTAATCATCTTCATTAGATTAACGCTAAATAAACTTGATACATTAACTCAACTTAATTTACTTTAAGAGTGCGATGTTTTTAGCAAAAGTCATAAATCAGACTGTAATCAATGTGACTGTGAGAATTTTGTAATGTTATCTACACTGCTAATATCAGCTAGACATCATCAATCATAATAATTTCTGATGCCTTCGGGGTTATTACACATTGGAATGAAACAACTATAACGGATTTAACTGACTTATTTCTAGTTCCCATATTCGTAGCACAGAGCTGAAAATAGTCTAACGCTAAAGTAGTTTTCGATTCATCAACAAATAAAATACGCGAGTGAAATCCGTTACAGTTGTTTTATTCCAATCATTAATCAAAACTTTTTTTTCTTACATCAATACCTAGTTCGGTATTTTATATACTTTCTTGCTTTCAGGATCTTACTGATTTCAGTAAGATTACAACCCTTATTTTAAACACTGTCCATCTAACTAAACTCGACAGTGAACAGCCAAATTCGTTACTCCAAGTACTTGAAACAGTAAACAATCGCGGTCTAACCACGCTTACTTTTAGCAATTGAATAAACAAAATTCGTCAAATAAAGGGTGTATAACCAAATAAAGCACCTGAGTGCATTATTGATCGGCTTCAGACAGCTGGAGACCTTGACAGTGAGGGTGGAACCCCAAATAGATTGACATGTGATTAAAGGGGCGGACAAGTGAAGCCGATTGGAATCATATTATGGTTTTCGGATCGGTTTGGGTGCATCACTTTCACGCTTATTTTGACGAAACATACGGTAAAAATTATAACGGTTATAAGGTTACTTGAATGATTGCAGATTTTAAAGATATTGTATATTAGTGGCAGATATCATTTGGAACTAATTTACATTGCGAAATGAATGCTTTGTCCCGTTGCGTAATCAATATAGATTAACCAACTTACCCAACGAATTTCGTAACGCGTTTTTTGAGATTTTTTTTTAAAATTGTTGATGGTAGAAAGGTGTCAATTTTCGGGTGTAAGTATTTTTCAATGCTGAATCATGAAATATAAAAAAAAATCAAACATTAAAAAAAGCTTTGGGTTTAACCATCATTAACAATAATTCTAAGACCTACCCGATATGCACACTTAATTTTAAAAAAGTCCAACCGATTCGGAGGAGATTAGCAACGAACACCGGAACAAGAGTTTTTTTATAGACTACTAGCTTCTGCCCGCGACTTCGTCCGCGTGGAACTCCTCCTTTTTTGCAGTCGGTTAAAAAGTAGCCTATGTCCTTTCTCAGGCTCCAGACTTTCTTTGTACCAAATTTCATTTAAATCGGTCCATTAGTTTTAGCGTGAAAGCGTAACAGACAGACAGACAGACAGACAGAGTTACTTTCGCATTTATAATATTAGTAAGGAAGTAAGGATCTATAAAGACACGATAATCTAAAAGATTCGTGACATGTTATATGATTTATTAATAAAAATGCACAGGTGCCCGTAGTGTAGGGTTGCCATAAGTGTAAGGACTCGGACCGGGACATCTCAAGAAAAACTAGTAAAGGTAAAAAAAAAAAAAAACGGAACTTGACTAATCACGTTAATTTTGATAAAAAAAATCCAACCTTAAGGGTAGGAAAATAGGGGATAATTAATTTTTCACGCACTGATTGTATCGTATGACCAGACGTAACTTTTTACAGAGTAGTTTCATTACAATGTGTAATAACCGCGAAGGCATCACAAATTATTTTGATAATTCTTTTTTTATTGGATAGGGCATACCTCAAACTTGATCCCATAAATAATATTTGGAAAAAAGAAACCGTAAGGGTGGAAAAATAGGGGTAATTTATTGTTTCACTAAATGTTAATAGCAAAAACAAGGTAGGTAGCTATTTCAAAAGTAATTATAAATGAAGCATGTAATAATTTGTATACATTATGGCCAAAGACAATTACAAAATAATTAATTTAACTGTAGAAAACAACTAAAAGGCAACAAAGAACAATACTTAACGCACTGAAAAGAAAAAAAAAAATTTTTTTTTTCTATGTAGTGCGCTATTGTTTTTTGTTGCCATTGAAGTTTTTTTTCAGTGGTAATTATTTTTAATTTATATAATAATATTCTATTTTTTTTTATTTTAACGCTTCTTAGGTCGAGTTTTCTCAAGAAGTCAGGTATCAACTGAATGTATAAAATCGATATAAAATATCAATGCATTAGAAAAATCGATCTTGTATCAAACATCTCTAAGTCACATAGTGGGCTTGATAGCATGCCATTGATGCGCTCTTGCTCTGTCAACGCTAAGAGTCTGCGATCTCGAAATGCGTTGACACTGTTAACGTAAATTCGTGAAACGTGAACGGACAATTGTCAGCGCTTACGTCGTTCTATCCACGTACGGCTAATCGTACGCTAGTTAGAGCGCGTTTATTGGAGGTATATTACTGTTTACCAAGTCCAGCCCTCTATTAAATAAGTATGATTTTGAACCGGGACAATTTGCATATCGGCCGGGACGCCGGGACACCATGCTTCAAACCGGGACAAGTCCCGGCGTACCGGGACGTATGGCAACCCTACCGTAGTGAAGTAATGCGAGAAAACTACACTTCAGGTAATTGAAAGTAATATTAAGTATGCAATACGCCCGCGGCGGCCACGGTAACCACTGAGCCCAGACACATGTTTACAGCTGATGCATTACTATTAAATCCGCTTGCTATACTATTACCTTACTTAGTTATTTATATCATACATAAACATAGACGTACAGCCAGACTTGCTATTATTAAGTTACATTATGTGAATTCCATGTGATTTCTCGTTGTGATTTTATAGGTTAGAGATATTTATCAATAGATTTAGAGCACTTTCTAGTAATAAATTATGATATTTTATAAGATTGTTTTTAACTGTACAATTAATTAATAAACGTGGATTTCTAATTATATGCATACATCAATTTCAAATTATTCTCAACTTTATCATAACAAACTCTGTGGTTTTTCAAAAGTGTGACAACTCGAAAAGCGTCACAACATGAGTTCAAATTTAAATGTGTAAACTTAAGAGTCTTAAATGGTGTAACAAAATATTTCGAGATGTCACTTTTCTAGTAAAGGGGCGTTGTGTTTTGTTTCACGCACATTATCATTCACATCTACAAATTTTATGTAACTTCCGCACACGCGACAAAATGAAGAACCCTCTACCCCCAGTGTTGAGGCCCCGTATTTTTTACCCCAATTAGTCCCCCAAATATCTACCGATCCGCACGCGACGACGACACTTTAACTCCAATTTATTGGGGGAAAAAAGTTGCTCTTATATTTGCATTTATTTTTGCACTTTAGGGTATGTGTGGAATGCTTGAGTTTACGTTAAGAGTTTTAATGACTTAATTTAAAAATACTTTAATTGCAAGTGGAATTTCAAGGGTTAAATAAGTAACAGGTGAATGACATTTCACTCGTAAATATAAACAAAACAAAAAAATAAACTGTTTTATCTGTCATATTATTTTTACCAAGATCCCAGTCAACCCAGACTTACGTAAATTTAGAAAGGATGTTTTTTTTTTTAAGTTAGGATTGGTAGTATAAAATAAACTAGCTTAGAACCAGGAAACTGGCATATGATACTTTTATCCCGTTCCCGTGAGGAAAAAAATACATTACTTTTTTCCATCTTTTATACCTTCTACCTGTAAAACAGATCCGTTTTCAGTTTAGCGAATAAACATTTCTTTCTAAGTTTATTTTATACTATCAGCCCTTAAAATGACTAAATCAAGAATGAACTCACTGTCATTAGCATTCCCCGAAGCCGGCTCCAGGGTCCATATCTGCTTCTTCTTTAAACTGGTGCCGTTGGCATTGATCTTGAAGCCGAAGGTCTCAGCGGTGAGGTAGCGGTACCGGCTGTTGATCAGCCCAATAGTCCACCAACCCTTCTGCTGATTCTGGGTGAGGATGTCACCAGCTCCATTTACCTCGCCGTTGCTGTGACCGTTGAGCCCGTTCATAGTTCCTGGAAAGATATAGAAGTTTAGTTTCATGAACGTAGACATATTGCACACGTAGATCTAAGATCTAAAGGTAAAGGAACTCCACAACCTAAAGTTTTGAGTTATGCACACCATCGAAGTCTTCACAGCAAGACCCCCCCCCCCCAATAAAACGTATTTAAGCAAACTCTTCTAGAGCCTGCAGGGTGAGCGCACCTCGGAGCGCTCCCCTTCATCCGGTGGAGCAGTAACGGCCCTAGGGCCAACTGCAAAGGGTCAGTTCGAAAAAAAAAAAAAATCTAGAGCCTTTTTTTATTAAAGAACGTTGGCACTAATTACTGTATAAGAATCGAATATAAATCGCACACAAGTAAAGTCATTTGTTTTGTCTGCCTAATTTTAGACGAAATAGCGAGCAAACTAGAATGAAGTCATTCCGGTTCACGGCTCATTTCACTGGGAATGTTTGACGAATGCATTTTTACCGAAGCAACAATGTCCATCATTACACAATAAAAGTAAACATCCCATAGACAAATAAGGTCGGTATCTCCAACTTTATTCGGAAACTCCCAAGTCAAAAAACACAAAAACAAAAAACAATAATTTTATTTCTTTTTGAATAATTGAATCGTAAATCTAAAAGTTTGCCTTCATAATTATTATGCTACATAATTATGTTAATAAAGGAGAACATTTTCGCATGCAGTAATAGTACATTACGCACCAAGGCCAGTAAAATAAAAAATGTCTCAGATCACATGTAATTGTCGTCCGAGGCGAAGCCGAGGTTGACAAAAATGTGATCTGAGGCTTTTTTATTTTACTGGCCGAGGTCAGTATACTATTTTTCTAGTCGACGATACCAGAAAGCGGCAATTTCATTTAGCGCAGCGGCCACAAAGTTGGCGCTTTCCGGCCGGAGGACTGAAAATTAAATTACATTTTTAAAGTTCCTGTACATAGAAGTTCATAAAACCCCGCAGAATTAAAAAGTACCTAACACCTAAGCGTCTATCATGACGTATCGTGTTTATTTATATTAACCGTGTTGTGTTACAAACCTAAACAAACGTTTACACTTTATAATATCCTAGGTAAACCTAGGTCATGAAGTTCAGAGTCTAGACGTCGTTATTGGCGCAATAGTCATTTTACTGCGTTCTAGTATTTATTAGCACACGTTTTACAGTCTTTTAACCAAATGCAGAGGTGAGGTTATTATATTATATATAATATATAGCGCCAATAAGCTCTTTACAACTCGCTATCAGATATAAAATTAGTCCGTAAGTATATATAGTGCAATTACTATCGCTTCAATTGTAAGTATCATAAAAAATAGACAAAAAACGTAACAAGGACCCTGCGATACCAATTTTACAACACAACGACTTAGGTCTCTTAAACGGTGAGATCCACTTACTATGCATAATTAAGAGAGACAAACACTTAAATACAGAATTTGGTATCGTATTTTGGGCCCTACGATGTGGTTTATGACCTAGTGAAAGTTGCTAGAATTCTACATTTAGCTAAATTATAATGATGAATACAAATGCAAAAATGCACTGAATAACAGATACCTATGTCCAGAACTCGACGTCATTTTCGTAGTCTATACTAATATAATAAAGAGGAAAGGTTTGTTTGGATTGAATAGGCTCCAAAACGGCTGGACCGATTTGAAAAAATCTATAACTGTTGGGAAGGTGCGTTCACCCTGAGTAACATAGGCTATAGTATATTTTGAACAAAAAATAGATCCGTACGAAGCCGGAACGAACTGCTAGTTAAATTATAAAGTTTTTGCGAAATTTAGCAGTGTCAGAGTACAGCAGGTACGTTTTGCGTGTAGATTCGATCTACATCCTCACAAAGGGTACTGACGTGATACGTCACGCTGCCGTCACGGTCCAAACGAGACCTCGGTAGAGCTCGGCTGACATTGTGTCATGTTACATAGGTATGACACTGTAACATCGACGTGGGACCAAAATCGTGTATAAGTATCTTTTCAGGAATAATGACGAAATGAAAGGTACATTGAAAATAATAAACATGTGACGATTTACCTGTAAACAAATTTAGGTGGATTTTTCATCCTTCTAATATTCCTTTTAAATATTTCAAAAGCCGTAATCCTTTTTGAGCAAGAGGCAGGTATTTACAAATATAGTTTTTAATTCTGAATTATCTTATCAATCAAATTAGGGCTATTGCCTGAGAAAAACATGATAAAAAATCATTTATATCTTAATAGTTAATTGTTTACTAAACAAAAGCAAACCTACATATCCGTTATTTTTTAATAATATGTCTGACGAACAATGTAAAAAAGCCTTTTGGTTCTGTGCAAAAACAGTGCCTCAAAACGTCATTTACGTAAGTATATGATTGACTACAATATCATGCAAATTACTGTCATTATTCACTGGTCCTTTCTGGGCTTGGCTAGGTGTGTCTAGGGCGCGCTCTTCAATGCTCTCAACAATACGACCTAGGAGTGCTCCAGCGAGCCTATGATGAACTGTCGAGTCGACATTTTGTTAACATGATGTTGAGAACTTTGTAGACAGGGAGGTTTGTCATATCGATATCGACATGAAATGAAGAAATAAAAGACGACATCGACTTAAGAAGATTTGATATTGTCGGCAACGTTACTGATTTTTGACAGATCACCGCGAGAATAAGACTACATCGACATAACAAGGTATCGACTCGACAATTCATCATAGGCTCGCAGCTATTTACACAGATACGAAGGGAATCTTGTTAAAAGTGATGTTTAATTTACTACCTACACGCTGAATTACTAGGTATGACATATATAATAATATGACACCACAGGGACCACTGATGAGTCGTTTAATTCGTATGTCTATACTAATATTATAAAGAGGAAAGATTTGTACCTATTTATGTATGTTTGTAATAAATAGGCTCAAAAACTACTGGACCGATTTTAATTATTCTTTCACTGTTGGCTACACTATTCCCGTGTAACATAGGCTATAAAAAAAATCCGGGCGAAGCCGAGGCGGGCCGCTAGTAAACAATAAAGTACAAGAATTGAAAGGAGTAGAGAAATTCGAGTTGATTTATTATTATTGTTATGAAATTTAACGAACTTATCTGTAAGTGAAGTTCTACTCAAATTGTATTATGTTTAAACGCTATTTTGGAAAAAGCATGCTACACTGAATTACTGGTCATGACACAAGCAGAAGTTAAAATAGGAGAGTTGTTATTTTAAATCACGCGAAATTAAGTACGCTGAGGAGTGAGAATAAAAAAAAATGATCTTTGTCAGCTCTTCTGTCTTGTATTACTTATTTAACACAAATGAAGATTACAGATATAAACATATAGGTATCTATTACTTATGGAAGTAACCCTGTATCTGACACTGAAGTCCTATTATTAGGTTGTCTTTCAATATTCATTAGAGGTATATAACCATTTATGACCATGTAAAGAATATAGGGCAAATATGGTTGTGATAGCAATGACTCAGTACCAGTAACTATCTGTATAGGGTTATATTCATACATACTAATGTAAATAACCATTATCGGAACTAAGTTTCCTTTTATGATACATAATAGGTACATGTTTATTGTGTTTGTGGTGTTAATAAGGATAATTTGATTCGTAAAACAATTTAAATAATGAACTTTCCAGTAAATAAAAGGAATGACGTATGGTTAGGTATGACTAAATTTAATAAAGCATTTTAAGTTCTGATTCCCTTGCGAGTGTCAAAAATTACCTTAGATAATATATTGTTAGTTTGTCTACGCCTGCCACCATCTTTGACAAAATCCTAGCTGCGCCCTTGTCTAAATGTAATATTACAAGCATTTAAATAATTCTTATTTCTGGAAATGTGTATAATGTAATACTAGCCCGTTATATTAGTATCTATAGAACTCTGAATACTCGTGTGTCTAAGATGCGCATACTGCGGTACTTGTGGTTGCAAAAAGGTGTAACTTGTCTCATTGCATTTACCTACTAATCTGCACGTACCTGTCATTTAAGACTTAATAGGAACTGTAGAAGTTGCGATCCAGTGAGGATGCTGGCCGCATAAGAAGTTCAAAGTGTTCTGTTACTTTAAAAATAATAAGGGGTTGGCCCTCGACATTGTAACAGCGCTGCACTTAGAAATATAATAGGGTCATTGTCAGGGAAGGAACTCAGTGGACCTCAACTTTGTAGCAGCCTAGCAGCGCTGCACTACGAGATCTATAGGTACTTCGGCTAGAATTGAGTTAAAAGTCTAGGAAATGTAGGAATTTTAGTACTCACGTGTTTTATTTGCTTAAAATAAAACAACGGTTGAACTTTTGGTAATAAGAGTTTAAGAAAGAAGTTAGTTTAAGACGTTTCGGAGTCTTTACAGATTCCATTATCGTAGCACGACATAAAATAAAATACGCGAGTTAAATCCGCCTACAGTTGTTTCCATCCAACGTACCTACTTACTTAAATATGTACGAAAAGGGTTTTTATTTCTCTGCTATTGCAACTATTGAGTACAATTATAATTTATAACTTTGCAGGGGGTTAGACCGTGGCGAGAGGTCATTAACCGACCGTTTTTTGCAACATTATTTTATGATAGCTGTCGTAAAAATAATTGTATATCATTAGACCATTACCATGTCGTAAAACACACAGTTGAACGAAGTAGAGAATGCATCGTAACTTTTTTAAACACATTGTAAAAATGGGGGCCAACAGGGGCGTGCCCTTCATACAAGCCGAAAAGCCTGGATTGCCCTACTAAAAATATTGTCCATCAGGAATATCAACATTCGAACTGTTTAAAAGTTCGCGCTATAATATTCGATCAGTTGAATGCAATGACCTCGCTCACTCGCTCGCCGAGCGAGCCAATAATATGTTAGATCACGCGCACCAATCGATGCTCGCGAAACCACGACTGATCGCGACCTCTCGCTCGCACTAGGCTGGCTTGCATTAGGCTTGCCTTCATGTTGTCTCTGCGTGTTTATTTCTCTTTCTAACCTATAAGAAATTGATATTTCTATTGCAGTCAAATCGTTCATTTTAAGCCTTGGATTGCTAATGACGTTTGAACGAAAGAATTGGCGCATGCGTAGTGACAGTTGTCTGTTCCGCAAAACGTTACAAGTTCATGTTAGTTATTGACAATTAATGACAATTATTGAATACTTGGTTGTTTGCATTGTTTTTCTGTGTTTTGATTAAAGATTAGCTAACTTCGTTAGGTTTCATAATGTCTGAGAGTTTTCTAATTTAACTGTAGTTTAACATTGGGTACGTAGGCATATACTTATGTTACAAAATGGAAGAAATAGTTCTTTATGGGGATTTAAAGTGCGTGTGTTTTGGTGCAAGTACGTGAAGCAAAGGTAAAATACTTATTTAAATTTTGATCTGAAAAAAGGTAAAAGTATTAAAACGATCGGTACTTATATTATTATTGTATTTTGTGATTCAAACAAATTATATTGTTAGTGTTGAGTATTTATTTCGGCGGCAATAACTTATGGATTACAACGTAGGTACGTAGGTACGTAGGTAATATAAGTACCTAGTTATATTATGACTGAATAACTTATCTGGCGTTATGAAAAGGCATGTTATGTATGGTCAATCGCATCCATTCCGTTTTTTTTTTCGGTAGATACCTACCTATTTCAGTCTTCAACTGTTACGAATTACAATATCATATCTTTCGGCTTGCCCTATTCTGAAACCCTAGTCCCGCCACTGGGGGCCAAGTTTGTTTCATTCAATACTCTTAGATACCTATTTAGATAGTACCTAACTTACCAAATTTTTTATTTGTTCCAGGATTAGGTAAGTATGTGTTTATTAAATTAAACAAGACAATCTACGATTCAAATATGTAATATTGATTCTTGAAACACAAAAAACATCGCACTCTATTCTAAGTAAGGTACCCTACTTATGCAAAAGTACAAAAAAGGTAATTGTAAAAATAAAGCCAAGTTCTTTCAATCAAGTGTTACATATTTACCTGTTAATGAAGTTAGCATTACAAATAATATGTACAAGCTTGAATACATTGTATAATAAATAAATGTCATGATTTATTTCTTAAAAGCTGTCTGAGTTTATAAATAGCTTATCAACCGGGACGGAGGTCGATGTTCGACGTAGGATAAATAAACCACACGCAGCGAATAAATAAGGAGCTTTTGCTTAGATTGAAGTAAGTATAAGCTATAATAAATCGAAAGCCAATCGGTTCTATTTGCAAAATATAAAATTATGTCATTGAATCTCAAAATAATTACACTTATTTTTTTATATTTATCAGATATTTTGATAAGTTATTCAGATAGTTATTCCTAATAAAGATAATACAGGGTGTTTGTTTCAGTATACATTTAAATAAAGAACAAAAATGTTCTTCCAAGCGAAATTTCACTAAATCAACATTCGTTTATTTTTTCTCTTCTAAGCCCTTTGATATATTTTTTGTTCACTTTATTAATACACTAGCGGCCCGTCCCGGCTTCGCACGGGGGACTTAAGATTTTTTTAAGACCTCAGAAACGATACTTTTCCCCCGTTTTTGAAACATTTTCGGTTACTGCTCCGCAACTATAAGACCTAGCGTGATATTATATAGCCTATGTTACTCGGGGATAATGTAGCTTTCCAAAGGTGAAAGAATTTTTGAAATCGGTCCAGTAGTTTCGGAGCCTATTCATTACAAACATACAAGAATACAAATCTTTCCTCTTTATAATATTAAGTATAGAAGTATAGATTACTAACATAAGTACACTATAGTCGCTACAAGCCAGTGGGCGTAACATTCTCCTGAGTCCAGACCCTCACGAGGTCAGAGGAGCGATAACCTGGCGAGACTACCTTTGTAAAGTGTAAACTTTGTTGCTACAATAAACTAAAAAGCGTATATTTCAAGCTGTAGTACAGCTGAAGCACATATTAATTTATTGACGGCCTGTTGGTCTAGTGGTTAGAGGCCCTGACTACGAAACCGGAGGTTGTGGGTTCGAATCCCGCTAGGGGCAGATGTCAATGTGATGAGCACTGGCATCTGTACCTGAGTCTTGGATGTCTTATATGTATCTATGTATATTTATCCGTTGTCTAGTACCCATAACACAAGCTTTGCTTAAAATGGGACTAGATAATTGGTGTGAATTGTCCAAAGATATTTATTTATTTATTTATTTATTCTTTAAACCATGTACTTACTTTATTTATAAATCTGCGTCCAATACCCCATTTTCCAAGAAAAACTTGATAATTTTGCTATAATTGAATACGATGATACACACCAATATTTACCAAGCCATCCACAAACCTGTATTAATACGAGAGGCGTTTAACAAGCGGTAATAACAGTTTAAATTAGCTACTGTTTGTAACCAATCGATAATTACTGACATTTATACCCATAAAACGAACCATACTAAGAATGTTTCACTTATATAGCCGGCCGGAATGACCAGTAGGTTTCCTGTTTAGTCCATCTATGTGCAAAAGGAAGGAAAATTATCTAATATATTTTGAGCTCAACATACAATAACATTCTATTAAAAAAAGACGAGCAAATTATTTATTACTAGCTTCTGCCCGCGACTTCGTCATGGAACTTTTTTGCAGTCGGTTAAAAAGTAGCCTATGTCCTTTCTCAGTCTCCAGACTTTCTTTTTACCAAATTTCATTTAAATCGGTCTAGTAGTTTTAGCGTGAAAGCGTAACAGACAGACAGACAGAGTTACTTTCGCATTTATAATATACTAGCTTCTGCCCGCGACTTCGTCCGCATGGAACTCCTCCTTTTTTGCAGTCGGTTAAAAAGTAGCCTATGTCCTTTCTCAGGGTTCAGACATTCTTTGTACCAAATTTCATTTAAATCGGTCCAGTAGTTTTAGCGTGAAAGCGTAACAGACAGACAGACAGAGTTACTTTCGCATTTATAATATTAGTTAGGAAGTAGGGATAGTAGGGATGGAAGTATTCTCAAATGCACTTTGCATTTGAGAATACTTCCATCCCTACTATTCACTTTCCTCAACCCATCTTTCACTTCCGCAACTCATTCCAGATGATATTCACGATAGCAATACCGTTGTTAGCATTTCGGTATCGACGGGAAACCGGTCTGCCGCCAAGTTTACTGACAAACAGATGGTGGCTCATTTGCAAATACAGGTTTAGCTGGGATCATTTAAAATTTTGACGACTTCATTATGTTGCTACAGATTCCAGCTGGCGTTTACGAAACTAATAATGCATTAGTAAAATGGTGCTAACAACCTGATAATCAAATTATACTCATCACGAAGATCTTAATAGCTACTATGCCAATGCTTTGTTAACGGACTTTAACTGTGCCTTTTTCGCGTTTACACTTCCTCGTCAGAATACAAACAATAAGTGAAATTTGTTATTGTATTTTCAATAATCCACAGTTTTCAATTGATGAATAACTCAACGAATCTCGGAGATGGTAACAGTAAATTTGAAAAGAGCATACAGTTATCCAGTCGCCTACTTTTGGTCTGAATGTAGACATTATGAAAAGTAGTTCAACGTCTTGCGAATCTAGTGAAAGACTGATTTTACGATGTGCTTTATTGTGCATGGAGAAATTGAACAACTCAAATGGTATAAATGTATAAATCTATATTATAGCTAAATTCTTTTTCGCTCGTTTAAACGCTCATTGCTGCTAAGACAAATCCGTGCATTTTTCTTACTTTGTAAGTGGTCCTGAATGTAAAAACTAAAATCATGCTTAGCCCAAGCCTAACGTAGTATTTCGACAAATTAAGCATCTTATGAAGGCATATTTTGGCAACCCTAAATATATAAAACCTTCAGCTTTGCGTGTAGAAGCTGACGTGGATCCGTTAGGCGAGGTCGTCGCCCGGTCCCGCGCCGCTATCCGCTAACGATGCAAAGATTAGGCCTTTAAAGATAGGGATTAACTCCAATACGATTGCCTACCGCAGAAAAATTATCACGTTACTGTATTGGATAAATATGAACATAATCGCAGAATTCAGAATCGAGTTGGAAATCGTGAATACTTTATATGTACACGTTAACATTAAACCGTAAAACACGTGTTTTGCATAAGATGTGGGGAATAAAAAAAGCGTAAGTACACGAGTGTGCGAAGGATATAGAGCCCAATATGATATTTATCGTGCTGTGATGATTAAATATTCTTTCGCATTGTAAATTTTTAAATGGGATACCTACATCTCTCAGGATTATCATATACCTACTATCAGGCGTAGGTATAAAATAAGTGTGGTCACACTTTTTGAAAAACCTTGTTAATTTAGCCAAAACTTAATATACCTGGTTGGAATTACTGGCCCGTAACAGAAGAGCTTATGTTCCGGCTGAGTGCGAGCGGAACAAAAACTGCGCGGGAGTTGCTGCAGAGCCGAAAGTAAAAAATCTTTGACTTGCACGGAAAATTGGTTTACGGATAAATGAGTTTACTGGTCTTGTAATAATGCAGGAAAAATATTATCTGCAAGTTTGTAAATACTGCCGTTATGCTTGGTAGGATTTTTGAACTTGGCTATTTACGCTGCTGAGTGCTCTTAAGTATATTTATATTGAAAAATAATTTTAAAATATCATCATCATCATCAGCCTATCGCAGTCCACTGCTAGACTATAAAATTTTAAAATATGCGGTTCCAAAATTCTTTGACCAATTTATTTGTATTTTTTTTTCTTAGGTTTCTTAGAATACATCACTAGTAGGTACTATCGCATGCTTTCGGGGTATGCCATTTTAGAAAAAAATTGCTTGCACTTGTTGCCTCACACACAGCCGCCAGGTACCAGGGTCGTTCAAGCGATTATTGCCTTAAAGGTGTAACATCGCCAGCACAGTTGATAGTACATTACTAATGTTAGACAACACCTGATAACGATTACGTTAGCATTTTAATTCTTTTAAAAGGCAACCCCGCACGTGCCTGTCATTAAAAACTTCAAATCACTACTAATTACTAGAAAACAAATGACAAAACGTAACTCAGAACACCCATTAACAATTAAGTTAACCAACTGGCTTCTGTTAAAATGTTTTAAGGTTACCGCACTTGGGGTGGTTGTCTCTTTCTGTTGAAGTGTGAAAGATGAAACGGGTAGAGCCTGTAAAGTGTGTGGGAGGAATAAGGAACGGCTGTATGTCGTCGAATGAATCTATCCCGAGGGACCGGGATGTGTGAAGAATAGATGTTCCACAAACATTTAAGTGTATCGCACTTTACTAGAAAAGTGTTGCATCTAGAAATAATTCGCTTCTCCATTTAAGTCTGCACATTCAAATTTGAATTCACGTGATGTCACATTTCGACATGCCACTTTTTTCTAATAAATATCGTAGAATAGCTTATTTTCAGTGCTTTATTTTTATAATTGCGTGAAATACTAGCTAACATTTGAAAGCTACTTACTTATTTTAGAAATACATAGATAATTTGAATATATACCAACAAGAGAGGTGTCAAAGAGGATGATGAAATTATTTGCGATTGCGATATCAATGATCGCAACGTAACAAAGGTTTAGTTAATGTGTTTCGTATTTAAAGAGGATGAATACCTCCATCAAACTCTAAAGTCAAAACAGGTATAATAATATATAATTTCTGATGCCTTCGCGATCACACATTGAAATTAAATAATAATACTGCAGTTCTCGAAACGTCATCAAATCTCAATAATAGTACCATTACAAATATTTAGTCACTAGCGGCCCCGGCAGACATCGTCCTGCCCGTCCGATTGTTTCGTCAAATATCTGTCAAAGTCTTCTGTCACTTCTTTATAAGGCTTCATATTTTCCCCGTTTTTTACACATTTTCCACTGTTTCTTCGCTCCTATTTGTCGCAGCGTGATGTTATATAGCCTAAAGCCTCCCTCGATAAATGGTCTATCCAACAAAAAAAGATTTTTTGAATTCGAACCAGTAGTTCCTGAGATTAGCGCGTTCAAACAAACAAACAAACTCTTCAGCTTTATAATATTATATTTTGTCATAGTAAAAGCTTCATACATCCGTGTTTAGATTTATCTCGAGTCTGTTCTATTCCTGTCTGACAGCAATAGGCGCGGGCGCAGTTTATGCTGTCATTTCATTCTATGGCTTGTTGGGATAGGTCGGTGTGATATGGAATGTTTATCGCTGTCAAACTAATAAAATTAATTGATTTGTATTATGTAATTGACGTCAATATTTTTGGGTTAAATTACATGTTTAATATATTTTAGAAACAACACAAATAACTTAAACTCTTTACAAAATAGAAAATGTTTAATTTTAGTTATTGAGCTTTACGCTTTTGCTTGCAACTGGTGAAAAAATCAGCTTAATAAGTTAATTAAATATTATAAATGCTTAAGTATTAAAAGGGAATCATTTAATGTCGCTCAATAAAAATAATCTCTCCTCAAGTTCTTCAGTCGAAATTAATTTAGAAATAAGATTTATAGTCATTGAGAAAACACAACTCAGATAATTACTATGTGTTACTTAAAACATGCACACTACATTATTTACAATATTACACTTTACTTAGTTATTTCAATATTTTAAAATATTAATTTATAATATATGTACCTAGGTACAAAACGATTATATTTTATGAAAGTTCAATGTTAGCAAATAAATCTTACTTCACTTGCTAAACTTGGCGAATGAACTCCTGTGCACATTATTAGGATCAATGACAGTTGGATGCGAATTCAGTAGACAGATTACGATTTTACCGCTACCAACTTTGTACGAAAACAAAAACTTACGTACTTACTCAAAAACCTGAAGATTTTAGTTATGCACACCATCGAATTCCTTACATCAAAACCCACCATTTTCATTCATTATAAAAAGCATAAATCTATACAGAAAACTCATTCGTGCCTAACTTTTTTTAGTTAGCTCCCTTTAGATCTAGGTGTGCGATATGTATATCTCGATTCATCAATCAAATATCCACAATGATACATGTATCTCAGACAGAATATTAAAGTCGTGTTATAATACTTAAATACACTAGCTAGGGTCGTTTTACCATAAGTCATTGCACGCAGTACAGAGCTACGCATTCACTCGCGGCCGATGGCGTCTGTGACCTTGACCGACGCCATGCGTTCCATATTTAAACTAAGTATGTATATTTTTTTAATAAACACAAAATGGGTTAATAATCTATATAACTACATATTATTATATAAAAATGAATAGCAAAATGTGCCCGCGACTTCGTCTGCGCACAATGACTACCTTATAAAATATAGCCTATGTTATTCTGATTTACGAGCAATATTATTTTAAAGTTTCATCATCAGTAGTTTTTGCGTGAAAGAATAACAAACATCCATACATTCTTACAAATATTCGCGTTTATAATACTTATTAGTAGAATACGCTAATATAATCTTGCATTATTTATGTTTCGATTAAAAGATACGTGTGCAATAATTTTTGGTAATTTACGTCATGTCTATTATGACATGGAAGTCGCATCGTCTACCCAAGAGACATTTGTAAATCAGAGAAATGTAGGTACAGAAGTAATAAATTATTCGTTTAATACACTTTTATTCCCAGCAATGCCAACCTAACCGAGTCAACCAGTAGGAATTCAAAAAAGGCAAACTGCAGAATAATCCGTGTCTGCGACTGCAATTCTAAATTTAAACGCTTAGCGCCAATCAGTGTTGCCAACTGCGTCCTCTTTGTTTCCTTTTTTGAACGCAAACTTATAAGGCACGTCGATGACATGGGACAAGTTGGTACTAATGCAGTGATTGGCATTTTAATGACAATAATGCTACGGAACGATACCAGATTCCCACTGGGTACTTTTTTATTGAAAATAAATTGGTTTTATGACCACATATTACTGAAATGCTGCTTGAAATTGCGAATGTGATGAGAAAATTAAAGAGGTTGCCGATTCTGATTTTGCAGGTTTTTAATTTTTATTGCGTGGGAACGAGATGATACTATAAGAAATATTTTACTATTGAACAGAAAATATGAACGATGTAAGTATAGTAAATGTTTGACAATGGACGGATGTGTGCCGCCTGCATTGTGTCTGAGTCGTGGTTCAACTCGTGTTTATTTATTTAGGCACTCTTATTGCTTTTTAATAAGTTTGTATTGTAAGGACCACGGCTGGAAAGAACATTAGGCCATAAAAAGGATTAATGACATAGCTCTCCTTTCGGATCAGAATAACAGACAAAGAAATACAAACTCTTATCCTTTGCTACAACATTTGAAAAACCAAACTTTATACTCTTTGGTATTTTTATTATGCATATCTGATTTGGTACATAAAGATTTAATTCTCATTCACTACATTTATTAACAACTTTAAATTTGGTCCTTCTAGCCGGACTTAACTTAATAATAACTACAATTTATTTAATGTAAATAATTTCGGTAATAATAATATAAACATCAATTCTGAGCGGTAAAACCTCTCGAAAACGTTAATAAGCGACGTAATAGACGCTCGTCCGCAAAATTACTGATAAACTCTTATCACCCGATAGCTACACGATATGTCAATCAAGCCTGCAACTGACCCGAGCTCTTAAAACGGATAGAAACTGCAGATAATCTCAAAACAACAAATAATTTGCATAAAAAATACAATTCGGAACAACAGTAAATTTAAATTAGAGAAGCAACACACTGGCCATAAAACTTGTCATAATTTAAGAAAAATAAATTCCAAATTTCGAAATAAGAACGACGTCGGCGACGGAGCGCGAGCGTTCTGCAGCGTTCCGGTGCGCGCAACATAATTAGCTTCACTTAATTACTGAAATGCTACGTATCTGTACTGTGGCGACTAAATCTGCTCATTTTATGAAAGAGATAACAGTAATGAGCAGCGTGGAAAGTCGTGGCGTGAGGATTTGGGAAAGTAAAGCGATGTTTTCGAACGCATTCTTTTAATAGTTCCGTTTATTTTGAATCTGCCTTTCACCTCGTATGTCTGTGGCATCTTCGGGCACCTCATTATATTCAATTTGTTTGCGTCAAAACAGTCATAACAAATATATCAAGTTGAACTTTCCATCAAGTCAAAATATTAACGAAAGGTGCTTTTGAAAAGAAATAAAAGTAAAAACATGACTAATTGTGATTATGTCTGCGCCTTTTACTAAATTTATTACTATTGTTAACCTAAATACTGCAAAATAAATCTGCTGTGTTATTCTCCAAACATTAAATGCAAAGTCATTATCTAGAAAGTTTTGTTAACGGACAAGTTCTGAAAAGTCTAGAAATCTTTAAATAAAAATAATCTTTCTCATAATACCCAATAGCGTACATTTGGTCAACATTCTGTTTCATAAAGTTTAGATAAGTTTAAACGGCAGTAGCTTCCTCAATTAGGTGGTAATGGCCAGACATCAGTTATCAAAGAGGAACGATTGTTAAATCATCCTTATCACCAAACCGTTAAAGGACCAACATTGAGGCCTAATTGAACCAACAAGGATAACAAATGTCGTATCAGAAGTAACAGTACGTTCTAAGATAAAATAAACTTTTTAATCTGTTTTTGATGTTTAATAGTTACGAGTCAATGAAACCGTTCTACCGTTAGCAAAATACTTTGCTGAACAAACATTGCTTAGTCAGATATTTTGTCCATCGCTGTACCATAGTTTACTTTACGAAAATGTTTTAAAATGGCATTTTTGGGTTGTCTTTATTTTTGTTTTTAGTAAATGTTTGCACCTACAATTTTTTTCTGTAAGATTCTAAGTTTGACTTTTAGATTGTGTGTTGTCTTTCACACGAAAACTACGGAATGGATTTGAACGAAAGATTTTACGGTACAATTTATGAAGATATTATGTTCAGTACTAATCACGCGCTGACGAAGTCACGGGCAAAGGCTAGTGTATAAATGAAAACTTAAAAAAAACCTTCCCAATGACAATAGCAGAGATTATGTCGCATTGAATGCTTTAGGAGTCTTATTGGAGCGAGCGTCTGTTTCCATGCGCAAGAGCACATCGTGTGATGCGCTCGTTAACTTGATCCACTTAGCGGTTCGGACAGCCAGCATCAACTAGAACTTTCTAGTTGAAAATGCAATTGGATTAATGAAATTCGGAATATATATTTATTATTTGTTGAGGCTTAATAATACCTCAATAGAAGAAAGTGTGTTTTTTGCAGTTGATTCTTCTATACTAATGTATACTAATATTATAAAGAGGAAAGATTTCTTTGTTTGGATTGAATAGGCCCCAGAACGGCTGGACCGTTTTGAAAAATCCTTTCACTGTTGGGAAGCTACACTATTCCCGAGTGTCAAAGACTATAAAAAAAAAGATGATCCGTGCGAAGCCGGGGCGGACAGCTAGTGATTTATAAGTTTGAATGTGATGATATGCAAGTAACACAGTACCTACTGCATTAAATTAGAGAAAAACCTCTTTGGTAGGTATCTAATAAGACTAGTGTTTTTTAAAATATTTTAGAACGCAGATAAGGGAAGGCGTGAACACTTCTCGGCAATTCATTTCAATGTAAAAAGTAGGTTTAATACCTATCTATATTCCGTTACGAGGAAGCCAACAATATTCATATAAAATATTATTAATGAATCGGTAACCAGTTAATAGAAAGTAAATGGTCTGCATTCGTCATATTGTCACCGTCGCCATAAATAACGAAAACGAAAGTATGGTAATGAATTTAAACTGATTAATTATTCATAATTGTTAATCTCGGGTGATATCCAGTTATTTTTATCGGATCCTAAATCTGCTACTTTCACGTCTGTCAAAGATGCAATTTTTGACAGTATTTTTCGCAAGGCAAGTCCTTTCTCCATTCTTATGTTCTTAGTTTTTCATTATTATCGATTACAAATATTGAAAAGCCATACAATGGTCAGATAGAAGTCCTAAGAGAGAAGTCAGTGAAATAGGTTTATATGTCTGTGAGCGATCGACTTGGCGGCTGCACGACTGAGCACATATGTAATTTTTACGTATAGAATCTTCTCACTTAAATTGTACTAAAAAACATTTTAATAGAACACAGCATGGCATAAAACAGCTATATAAATAAAGATTTAAAAATAAAAATTTTAGAGAAAGGTTTTTAGGGGTTTACCTGTCTAATTTCACTCCTAACTTTTGGATACTTAGCCCATCCCAATAAGTACAAAACAGATTCTAATTAGAATCGGCGAGGGTAACCTCTGATAAATATCTATACTTAGATTACCTAGACTGCTTGGTTATTTACGACTTTTTGAATCTACCGACTGCATGTCGGTCTATTATTTTATAATGGTAAGCATTAAGTAGGTACCTATTATTGTAAAGTTAATATACATAGGTACTTCCTACACACAAAGCACCGACACAATTGATTCCATAATAAACTTCAGATAAGCATCTTGTTAAATACTTATATATGACACATTAAACATATCTCCAGTGTCAATGTAATAATTATCTAAAAGCATAACATAAAACATCAAAGGTAGCGTAATGCGAGGGTAGGTAACGCTCAGCGTACCTTACAAATACCTTGTAATAATAATGTAAATAATGTTATTCTCATTTCTTATACTTTCCAAGAAAAACCAATGGTTTCTCGACCGAAACTGGTAAATGTAAGCGGATTAATAATTCATATAAACAACAAAACAGAAGCGCGGTCGGGCACTTCTAGTTCAAGATCAAGAACGGGAAGGAACAACAAACTGCGGGGGAGGGTGTAGCCCTAGCTCAGTAGGTATAGGTACGGGGACAATCGATTCGCGGGAGCCCGCGCCGGCCGGCGCTCCCCTGCCTGCGCGGCTCCCGGCCACCGCCGCTGAACAACATTCTATTCCTAACGGAATAAAAACTCACCTTTTTACACTTCAGCAAGCTCACACCACCAAAGAAATGCAGTCACGTAGATCGCGACTCGCGAGATACACTATTTAATATTGCACTGCGCAAAAATTAATGACGCGATTTACACAAACATCAATCAACTTGACACTGTTTTATGATGATACGTGCTATTTTATTATTATGTTCTGTGATACCGTCTAGTTTGGGACCGGTTAAGTTTTTTATTTTTGTAGATCCGACAAAAACGTCACCTCCACGGCGGTTCGCGGCAGACTGAACGAAATGAAGATGGCGGCGGTCGTGCGCTCGGAGGGACGCGAGTGAATATAGCCACGGTATCACCGTTAGAAGATCCACCAATGAGAGCTAAGAGTACTTAAAATGGACCAATGAGCATTAAAGGTTGTTACGTTTTGTTTTCCCGTGAAAGTTCAAAGCAAAATAAGTTCATTATTGAAAAATTGTACTTATAATAAGTTATAATCTCTTATTTTAAGACAAATTATGTTTTTAGGTTCATTAAAAAATTCTAAATTAATGATTGAAACAGATATATGTCTATTATATTATAGATCTATACTGATTAAATCTACTTAAGTATGTATAAGAAATTGCACCTATTTATAATATATTATTTGTAATTAAGGAACATTTCTTAAAAAAAAAACATATTTTTCATATCGATTACTCACGTTAGTACCTACCTACCTATATACCTATCTACTTTTAAGTTTTATTACTTATTTCGATATTATAAGTAGAACCAGTAGCCACATGATTTTTTTTATAAGTACTTAATTAAAATAAATTAATGTAAACGCGACTTTCTCAGTCAGCGAAAATCATTAGCACCAAGTACAAATGTAATATGCGTGATTAATATGGAAATAAATTAGTCTGGATGCATAGAAAGTTTATTTACATGTCTGATTTTGTGATATAAAAAATATAGAAATAATTTTAATTAATCCAACATTATCCGACAAATCTTTTTGGCTGATTAAGATCCATTCTTTAGATTTTTTTTTCTCATCAAAAAGGAAATAGTCTCTGTCAATGTCGTAATTTTTAGGTAATATAAATACCTACCTAGTGTACCTAAGTAGGTACCTAACTAATAACTATACTATTTGGAGACATTTTTACACATTTTATTAACCCCCGACGCAAAAACGACGGGGTGTTATAAGTTTGACGTGTCTGTGTGTGTGTGTGTGTGTGTGTGTGTGTGTCTGTCTGTGGCATCATAGCTCCCTAACGCATGAACCGATTTTGATTCTGTTTTTTTTTGTTTGAAAGGTGTATATGTCGGGAGTGTTCTTAGCTATGTTTTATAAAAATCGTCTCAGTAGTTTAATAATTAGAGGGGGTTAAAGAGGGGATGTAAAAATAAATGTCTACAAATATACTCGAGTGGGGTATCCAATGAAAGAGGGTGACGAGTACATTACAAAATTGAAATCATAATTAAAATCGGTTGAGTCGTTCAAAAAATATTGGGAGTGAAAGTGGGGATGGAAAACCAAATGTCTACAAATATACCCGAGTGGGGTATCAAATGAAAGAGGATCGCGTGTACATTACAAAATTGAAATCATAATCAAAATCGGTTAAGTAGTTTAAAAATTATGGGGAGTAATAGTGTAAATGGTAAGCCCAATGTCGACAAATATACCCGAGTGGGGTATCAAATGGAAGAGGATAACATGTACATTACGAAATTCCATGTGAAATGGAAATTAGTTAAAAATAATAATATGTAATTGGTACCTACGTACCTACTTACAAAAAGTATGAAATAAATAAATAAATTAAAAATTTAACAAACCCCCGACATAAAAACTAAAAGGCCCTCTAAAAAGTGTTACAATAATAAAATCTTAACATTAGTTACCTAAGTATTAATATTTCTACAAAGGAAACGTCATGTCGGGGGGACCGTAGGTTTAGGTAGATTGTAAATATTAGGTAAGTAAGTACACCTAAATGAAAAGCGGTCCCCCCGACATGACGTTTCCTTTGTAGAAATATTAATACTTAGGTAACTAATGTTAAGATTTTATTATTGTAACACTTTTTAGAGGGCCTTTTAGTTTTTATGTCGGGGGTTTGTTAAATTTTTAATTTATTTATTTATCTTTGTTACACTTTCATCATAGTTACGTAGGTAGGTACTTACTTACCTAACTACCTACTCTGTTCTGTTTTATTTTGCATAGATTACCTGGGAATATGTTCCATGAAAATAATGGTGAGAGTGTCTTTATGCGAATTGCGAACAAATGACAGGTGGTTTGCGGCAATGGTTTCGCAGAGGAATTGAAAAGCCAGCGAACGCAATTTCTAACACATATTTTATAGTTACCATAATGCTTAATAGTTCATAAACGAATTCACTTTATGTATCAATTCTATTAAACACTTTTATTTTTCTTTACTGAACCATGGACTAGAAAGCTCAGTGGTTAAATTCAACCGCTAGGTAGGTACCTTCTTAGTACCTATTTGTTGTCTATGCTTTGTCATCTAGTTTCTTTTTAAAGGCCGCAAAAACGTGGCGGCCAAGACTTAGATCTATGTTTGAACAGTAAGTTTGTATGTTTTAATCGACTTTATTGATAAAGGATTGAATTTATGGAGCAGACAAATGAAAAATGTTTTTACCATCGAAAACACAAAAAAATGAGATGAAGCATCGGTAAGAACAATGATTTGATGATGATTTTTAGTAGGTTTCTTATATATTATACTGTATTAAATATTATATTGAAAACATTTCGTCCTAAATTATGTGGTATTTTTTGGGGTTCCATAATAAATCATCAAGTAAACCTTATAATTTCGCCAAATCCATCTTTTATTTTGGTATCAAAGGTTTCAATCTATATCTAACAGCCTTTTACAATTACTTAATTGGTAGGAACACTAGGTACCGCTTCAATAGCTATTCCAGTCATCCATGAGTATCATACATTACCACGGCCACGCGTGAGACTGTACCATTAATATCGTCGACAGACTAACAGAATGATCAACCGGGTACGTCACAGCATCATGCAAATACCATGATAGATGCTGCAGCCAATTAAGCAACGTGTTAATCCATATATTATGCGTATTGCAACCGCAGCGAAACGCATCGTCGCCGCGCCGCAGGCGTTATATTCTTAGCAGAGCTGTTACTTTCTTTACTGCACTTGTCTATTTTTTATCTATGAGGTCTAGCCATAGACAAGTATAAAATAGCCGGCTTTAGCCACAATGGCGGGCAAAAATTGCTGTCAAAAGTTGTCAAATTTATAAGCGCATTCCGTAACGGAGTAAAGAACCGAGAAGGATTTAATACTTCGTAAAATTTGTCATTTGACAGCATAAAATCTTACCTACTGACATTTTTTTACTTCGCATTAAGCTGTTAGATTTGAGTTTACGTAAGTAATAGGTGGGTATAAGAAACTATTTCTTTCATTTTGCTCTAGCAATTTCTATCTACACTAATATACAATTGTAGGTACTTTCCCAGGAAGTAAACGTAGATCCTCTAAGTTATGCAGAAGCACGATGTAACACTAAACAAACCGACCGTCCGCTCTGTTGTTCCCACATGCTAGAAATTTGCATTGTTTGAGTAATTTATTCATCACATTGTAGCGGGAAAGCTCGGAAATGTATTGTAATTTGGCCGGTGAGGAAGGTGTTAACAATTTAAGAAATTAACGGAAAATTTGGCTCTAGTCTTAGTGATGTCTTTATGTTCTTTGTCTATGTAGGTGCCGAAATAAAGCAAATTATTAGTACCTACTTAGCTACTTACTTAGCTGCCTTAATGTCAAAAATCTTGATAACGTCATAACTGGACTCCCGGATAACTCAAAGACTGTCTCCAAGGGGGTTTTGGGGTCATGATGACCTGACTGATGATGCCTAAAAACATAGTTAGGTACTTACCTACAAATTGTGTCCGAATGTGAATCATTTTACATCTAAGTTAGCACATTAGATGTTGAACGATCAAACTAACAATAAAGTTGAGTTATTACATCTCCCTATGGGAAAAATCGTTTACCTTTTGTGTATTTAATTCAATTGATGTGAAGTCACCGCTGTTCATTTAATACTGTTAATTAAGTACATGTTAAAATATTATTCTAAATAACCGTAATGCCATAAAATAACGGATTTAATGACAATACAAACAGCAATGTGAACTCGAACAAGGGCAGCTCCCGTGTGAAGTAAGCAACCGAATTAAAGAATACTAAGACCTACATACTAACATTCCTAACGTATAACTACCTACCTATATGTAAATAAGTTCGGTAGGTAGGTACTTATAATTAAGATTTAGAATTAGGTATTTCATAATCTTAAATATACCTACCTACGCGCTGAAATTTTTTAATCCTTTTCCAGTCCACGTATTTCGTAAATTTAGTCACATACCTACCTAATTACCTTCATCGTTGATAAAGTCAAATAAAGCAGATGCTCATTGTATTGTAATGAAAATTAAAAAGGTAGAGGCAAAATGATAATATACTACAAACTCAAAATACTACTATTACCTACCTACCTATTATTACTTTTAATTGGTTTTGATCTGATTCCGGGACTATATAAACTTAAACAATGCCGTTACGCGCTTTAAAATTCATTATATCAATTTAGATTCTACAGGGGTATTAGATTGATACCATTATAATTTATTTTATTCACACTCAGTTACAGATACCTAGATCTTTATACTGTTAATCTACATTAGCAACCATCTTATTAAGTTCTCAGCGTTCGTGTAGATAGCGGTAATGATAAACGATGCTAAGAGCGGAAAGATATAAAGATAGATCACGCAGAATAGAGGTGGGCCCAAGCCATGAAACTGTCAAGAATTAACATAGCGAAAACGTCTATATTATCTATGTTCTGTTTTGTCTATGGCCCCAACTAACCGCCATCTTTTTCTTCCTTTTTTCCTGTAGTTCAAAATAATTGTCTGGTGGTTTAATTACTGCTGAAACTAGTTGAGAATAGTCTCTTAAACCAGAGAGGATTAAATAAGTGACTACTTAGTTAGTACTAAGACTAAAATAATATTATCTTATTTTAAGGTATACACGTAATATGTACATAGGTACTATTTTATACATTGAAGAACTTCTGTTTGATTATACCCAATTGACCACTGTATCGCGTTAATAACGTTTTATATTGCTAATAGAAAACGGGCTACATTTTAAAAAGTTGAAATTATACTTTTTCCCGCTACATCCCATAGTTAGTACCAACATAATTCTATTGCCATAGAGTATGCAAATGCTGTTCCCGCGCACCTTAACAGGTGCAGTAACGAAACGCAAAGGAAAGATGGCGCCATAATTGCCGACAATTTAGTAATTATCTTGCTGTTTTTTTTATGCATTGGCATTTTATTATCTCCAGGCGCCTTGTATATTGTTTGCAATGATCAATTATTTAAATCGCTGAGCGGAGATGTAAATACAACACATAAATTGGGACGTGGTTGGTTTTTAATTACCTAGGTATTACGAGTAGTAAATTTTAGAATGACATTGCAAAGGTTTTGCCGACAATTAAAGCAAGTATAAAAATTAGTACTTAGAAGAAAAATCACTTAGAATGTAATCCTGCTTTTATACAGAAAGTCAGTGATTTTTTTTGCTGTAAGTATGCTTAATTGAAATAATTTTAATCTGACAGTATCAGGTATATAAAAAAGCAAAAACGTCTAAATTCAAATGAAAAGAAAGTGAGCAGTGGAAAACAAACACATATCCAATTAGCAACATCACCTCAAACTATATCTACCCATAAAACGCAGTGCTTCCTCTAATCTGAATCATTACCAGCCTGGAAAGACCTTCGAGATCATTAGGATTTTTAAGCTAACTCATTAATTGAAGAGGTCCAGTTATAATGGTGCCTTAATTACTAAGAAGAGCGTGAACGTACAAGCACCGCGTATCAATTTTGGCGGCGAACGAAATAATTTTAAGAATTTTTATTGCACTTAATTTAAATTTTATATGAGTGCGCTTTCACTTAGTCTAAACTCAATCTAAAAATGAACCAAAATTTATTAATATTTAATTTATTAAGAGATTACGACATCGCGGTAGTATGCAGGCGACTGCAAGTCACTGCGAAAGTTAAAATTTGGTAGACTAATTTGATTTAAAATAAAATCAGATTACAAAATTTGCTCTTACAGTTAGATTTATAAGACAGGGTAAATCGAGAAGGAAGGTAGGTACTTGCGTATGTTGTACATATATACAGCCTCTATGGCTGATGTTTGTTTCCTTGTTGACTTTTTAAAAAAATAAATTCCTTCTTCTGATTTTGAACTTTAATGGTTGTTTTAATTATTTATGTTATTTAATAATTAATATTAAATAACATAACATGGCGCAGTCGATTCCAGTTAAAGTAATTTTAAAATAGTTGGTTATCGTGTCTTAGTGAAGTATCTAGGGCATGTCATTAGTAAAGCCGGTTTGAAGTTAGATGATAGCAGGATAAATTCTATAATTTCAATGAAAAGTCCAAAGGATAGAAAAGAATTGGAGAGGTTTTTGGGAGTTATAAATTATGTTTCAAAGTTTATTCCAAATTTTTCTACTATGAATTCACCTTTAAGAAGTTTGTTAAAAAAAGATGTTGAGTTTTCATGGCTCAGTGAACATGAAAAAGTATTTCAAGAATTAAAAAAGCAGCTAATTTCCAAACCTGTCTTACAATTTTTTGATGAGAAATTACCTGTTACTTTATCTGTGGATGCATCAAAAGATGGCTTAGGAGCTGTGATACTTCAAAATAATTTGCCAGTAGCATATGCCTCAAAGGCATTAAATGATTGTCAGAAGAACTATGCTCAGATTGAGAAGGAGCTGTTAGCTATATTGTTTGGTTGTGAGAAGTTTAATCAGTATATCTATGGTAGAAATATTATTATTGAAACTGATCATGCTCCTTTGGTGGGTGTTGTTAAAAAACCATTGAATTCTTGTTCTGCACGTATACAAAGAATGTTGCTTAAATTACAAAAGTATCAGTTTGATTTGATATATAAGCGTGGTAAAGAATTGTACTTGGCCGATACTTTGTCTAGGTCATTTGATGAAAGGGATTCAACAGAGATTGATTTAGAATCCGATGCCATTGAGGCACAAATAAATAGTATTATTTCTAATTTTAGTGCTAGTGAGAAACAAAAACAAAATATTAAGAACTTGACTAATGATGATATGGAGCTGCAATTAGTGAAAAAATATATCTTGAATGGGTGGCCTGACCACAAAAATTTGTTGCCTGAAATATTAAAAAACTATTGGTCTGTTAGGAATGATTTAACTTGTAAGTCTGATATTATTTTTAAAAATGATTGTATACTAATTCCTCGGGAATTAAGAAAAGAAATGTTAAATCGATTACATTACCCACATTTAGGAGTAACAAAAACTTTGCTCAGGGCACAGGATGCTATATATTGGCCTGGCATTTATAATGATATTTACAATATGGTGTCTAGTTGTGAAACATGTAAACTGTACAGTAATAATAATAGAAAAGAAACTTTGAGACCTCATGATGTTCCACAATTGCCATGGCAAAAAATTGCAGTGGATTTATTTGAATTGAAGGGTAAAAATTACTTACTTGTAGTCGATTATTTTACTAAATTTCCAGAACTTGTGTTGTTGAGTAGTACCACTAGTGATTGTGTAATAATTCATTTAAAACAAATTTTTAGTAGATATGGTATTCCAGAGACATTGGTGAGTGATGGTGGGCCACAGTTTACAAGTAGAAATTTTCAATGTTTTATTAATGAATGGGACTTTAAACATGTACGTTCTAGCCCTGAATACCCACAATCAAATGGTATGGTTGAAAGAACAATTCAGTCAATTAAAAAATTATTAAAGAAATGTTTATATGAAAATAATGATCCATATTTTGCTTTGCTAGAATTTAGAAACACTCCTATCTCGAAGGACATTCCATCACCTGCTGAAAATATGTTTCGTAGAAAAATAAGGGGAATGCTACCAGTTTCACAAAATACACCTCGGTGTTTTAAAACACTGCGGAGTCAGTTAGTAAAGAATCAGTTACATGTTAAAGATTTATATGATAGAAATAAGAGAAACTTAAGGGAATTACAGGTAGGAGAGAATGTGTTATTTAGGGTTGGTAATGATTGGAGAAAAGGTGTTATTAAAAATATAATAAATGAAAGATCGTATGAAATTGAAAGCAATGGTAGAGCATTTATTAGAAATAGGTTTCTTATAAAGCCTACTTCATTTGTACCATATTATATACCAGATGAACCTATTAGTGTTCATAGTGATAGTGTGATGCAGCCAAGACGTAACAATGATGGATTAGTAGTCACATCATCTGGAAGGGTAGTGCGTCCCCCGAGACGTTTTCGTGATTTATAATTACTTACTTATAAGAAATAATTATTTTAAAATTTTGTAAGGGAGATGTTGTACATATATACAGCCTCTATGGCTGATGTTTGTTTCCTTGTTGACTTTTTAAAAAAATAAATTCCTTCTTCTGATTTTGAACTTTAATGGTTGTTTTAATTATTTATGTTATTTAATAATTAATATTAAATAACATAACAGCGTAGTTACATTTTCTTTAAAAATTCAAGATCAATTGCTTTGCTACTACAAAGTAATTTTAAAATTGATTGAAGGCACGATGCAGGCACCTATTATTATCGACCACTGATCGAATCTGTTCATCGTGATAAGCGAAAGTTTCTACTTGATCGACGCGGGGAAAAAAAGTAACAAAATAACAACTTACTAGGTATGTACTTTTTTTATTGGGAGTAATTTACGCTGCTCGTAGTTATGCTAATGTTCATGGATGCTAAAATATTTTTCGGCTTTTTTAAAGAATAGAAACTATCTATTTTATCATAAATTAATACCTTCTAATAAATACTTAAGTAATAAAATTTTCACTGTTCTACCAACAACCCATATTTTCTCGAAGCTTGCTGGATTAGCTAGCAATAATATACTTATAAAGTAACCACATATGGGAACTGTATTTTTATATGGGTAGGTATATTAATAAAACAGAATCAAAATCGGTTCATGCGTTAGGGAGCTATGATGCCTCAGACACACACACATACACACACACAGACAGACAGACAGACAGACACGTCATACATATAACACACCATCGTTTTTTCGTCGGGGGTTAAAAACTATGTAGGTACCTAAGCAAGTATTTGGAGAACTGTGAAATATTAAATTACTTAATATTGGGAGGATTACAATCGCAACCAAGACGTTACTAAATCAGCGATGGTCACATCAAATTTCAACAACCGACTAATTGATTTCAACAACCCCTTACGTGTACATCAATAAGTCACGAGTTGATTAAAATCAATCAATGATAATTGGCGAATTGTACGTAATTCTGCATCAGCAATGGCCGCTTGCTCACAAGGTGGTCCGAATGTGAGGAATTCGGAAAGCCGACATAGTTGCGATGGCGTGCGACGGACGACATTATCATAATTGATGAAAGCAGCCCGATCCGCTTTAATGTGATTTAGTTTTGTGTAGTATGCGCTTACAATGCACATTGCACATGAGCGATATATTTGATCGAGCGAAGTGAGCTCTTAATACCATCTACGATGTTGTTTATGAATATATATTTCCTACCAAAGTTTCTTCGATAACCACAGATATCATAAGAATTGGCACCTATCCTAGCTCTTAGAACAAGCACTTTTTTTATTTTTGCGTTTCGTTTATGCTTTACCTATTCTTACTTACCAATGAGTATAATCTACTCTAATATAAAAATATTTATTTCATAATAATATGTCGATGATCGAGAGTAATATTGGTATTCATCTTCTATATTACAATGTACTATACATGTTCCATCTGAAAACCTGGCACCTACATTCTGTCAGCAAGTAAATTGTGTTGAACACTGTCACCGGATAGCACCAGCGAACATTCGGGAAAGTGCTCAGAAAAAAAGCAAATGATATTTTATCTATTGATTGTATATTGCGTGACTTCTTGCCGTTAGGATGCACATGTTTATGAGATTGTTACGTGCGGTGCGAGGATTTTGAATCGGAGACATTTTTCTATTGACAGCTCTTTTTATTGCTTAATTGAAAGGAATTTACCGCTTAGGTATTGATAGTTTTCTATTTGTGTACATATAAGGCTTACTAAGATTACAATGGCATTTAAAGGGTAGTTGAGTAGGTAATAAAAAACAAATGAGACTATAGGTACCTAAGTACTACAGATCGGTAGAAATACCACACAGGCAAAAGGCAGGCAGGCTCAGCCTAATCTTAACTACTTAGGTCAAGTCTAGGTCAAATCCTGGATCCTCCACACCTAAAAAAGATACTTAGTTTTCTTATACTCAATTTCCTTTTCAGACAACTTCTAAGTATGTACATGTGGTGTGTCTATGAGTACAGAGTAAGTAGGTAGTACGTTGCACTGTTATCACCTGGGTTACCTATTCAAATACTTATTACTTCCTGTATGTAATATTTTACCCTATAAGATCTATTTCTTGATCTCGCACACGCAATTTACATGCAGTCTCCGCACGGCTGCCGCCTCGCTCAATTAGTTGCCGCTAATTGCCAATAATTGCCAATAATAATCCACATCTGCAGATAATGAAACAGCAGCATTGTGTGCAAGAAACGTATTTTCTATTTGCAATGTACCGAGGCGGCGCCAGGGTTAGGAATGTTTGAGTCATGACAATTTTTCTGTCATATTAATGTCATGTGTATAATTATGTGCATTCTATCAAAACCGCTCATACGGATTGGGGAATTTTAATAGGTACCTATAATATGTAATATATATTTAACATTATGCTACTTACTAATTGATATATAATTATGTAGGTACCAAGTAATATTTTGTTATTAATTTGGTGTTTCAAATATCATTAATAAAGAATTATAATGAATTTAAAGCAGTCTTTGTAACCGAGATAAACGTTTCAGCTTTTTATTTTCTATTTCTCTACATCCGCTTTTCTTGAATAACTGTATGTTTATACAATTGCCATTAAACTTGTCAAAATTGATTAAAATATTTGTCTAAAATGATGTTGTAGAAACTTCGCGAGCGCGTAGTGGAACGAGATCCTAATTAAATTATTTAGAGCGGAACGGAACGTGCACATCTTGCGCTCTATTATTAAGAATTAAAGGTAGATTTTTTACTAAACGTTAAATTAATCTAAAATTTAATGTATTAAACAGGTAATCTGTTACTTTATTAAAAAATGTACCTACCTTGTCCATCGGAACAGTTCCAAAAGTTTAAAGTAAAAAATAGACTAGGCAGTTATGTACCTATGTTAATTACGACTCCTAATAATAAGTTATTCATGCAAATCCTACAAATGACAGGTAATTTTAGTTTTGTACTTTGCGCTAGTTAATTAAAATATCCATATATTTTAATTAACTTCATCCGCTTACTCTGAAGTGGAGAATAGTCCAATCACCAATGCAAAAATAAAACGCAAGTTTAACTGTGCAGACTTATTTGAGCTATAATTAAAAACGCTTCTTTTTGAACATACAATTTTGACAGTTCAGTTTGGATTATCATTTTTAGGTTATGTTACGAAAATTTAATCGATGCGAACATTTATCTTGGTCTTAAAATGCATTAAAAATAATAAGAATTATATTTGTTATTGAACTAATATCAAGGAATTTTGTGAAATATGGCATTCACACCATTAAGATTAGGTGTCTTTCAAAAGATAGTCCAAAATGTATACTATACAACTATGATTAAACGACCGATGGCATATAAAAGTGCAATATCCTTAGAAACATTGTATCCTAACAGCTCTTTGAAACTAACTACACCTGCATTCGTAAGTACTAATATATTTTTAAGTAGAAATAGTGCAAATTGTTACCCTGAGATCTTTTGTAGGATATCCCTATCCTACAAAAGATCTCCGGGTAACAGTAAATAAATAATATATAGAAGTATAGAATAAAACATAAATCTGGTATTGATGTTTTTTCTTACTAATTGTAAAGGTAGGTATTTAAATACCTACCTTTACAATTAGGAAGAAAAAAAATAATTAGTTTAATTTAGTATTCTTAAGTTTACTTTATCAGAAATACTTTATTAATACCAAAATATTGTATTTTTATTACAGACTGCTAATCCAAAGGAAAAGTTTTCTGGCTTTATTCCTATGGACAAACTGGATATAACATACAGTGCCAGCTCAGGGCCTGGTGGGCAGAATGTCAATAAGGTACCATATTTACTAACATAATTATTATTATAAGGCAGGTGGGTTTTGTTGTGAACTAAGACTGCATTGGGAGAGAATAATTTATTTTTCCATAATTATTTATCCATACTGAGCATTTCGTACAGAAATAATGTCATACAAAAATGGCATTTAAATCCGCTATAGTTGTTTGCATTCCAGTTGGTATATAAGTTGAAACAAGACTGTATAATTGTTGTACCGCCATATTGCAAAACGGCCCTGTTTTGTAAAATGGCTAGCTGTAATGTAATATGGCAGATTATATGATCTGTCTGCAATATAAATACCAATCATTTATATTTATTTTGTATTTAATTTATATGATTTTCTATTTCAGGTTCACACTAAAGTGGATATGAGGTTTAAACTGAGTGAGGCAGATTGGTTGCATCCTGATGTGAAACAAAAGATGTTGGAGCTGGTACTTACTATATATATATATTATATATTATTTAATTACTGATATTACTTTAAAAAACTTATAAATTAGATTCATTTATTTTTCATTATTAAAACAGGATGTTTTCAATCTTAATTTAAATGAAATAATTAGAGATTATAAATTAATCTACAACATGCCTTTTCAAAATGAATGCTTAGTAGGTACATCAAAAATATCCATAGCAAGCGTTGCCTCAAAACATATATCAAAAAACTATACTTAAAAATTGCACTTAATTCAATGAAAAGCTATAAATTAACTAAGCCATGTTTTTCACAGCAACAAAGGGACACATTTATCATAAAAATACAAAATGCTGATTTTGTAGGGTTCGTGGTCGCTGGTTTTAAATTAAACACCTACATTAATTTGTGGACTGTATAATATTTTAAATAGGATTGCGGATGAGTCGCCTCATCGCATCCTTGGTGGAACAAGACTACTAGTGTTGCCACTTTATGTATGCATCGTACAGATTTTATGCATCAGTTTTTTATTATATTTATTTATTACAGCATGGCAACAAGTTGTCTAAAGAAGGCTACCTGATCATTAGATCCGACACAACTCGGTCACAACAAATGAATGTAGCAGACTGCCTGCAGAAACTAAGAGTATTGCTCTGGGAGGCAGCAGCTGATAAGAAACAACCAACCCCAGAGACAGAGGAAAGAATTAGACAAAGGTATTATTGCTAACATAAGACAATCAATTGTAAACTTTTTCAGCAAATAAATTATTATCATTATGAAAGACCATATACAGATAAGGTCATTATTTAAATGAATTTTCTTATATATAAAATTCTTGCAAGGTTTCCTCCAAAACGGCTGGACTGATTTTTATGAAATTTTGTGCATATTATTATTATAGAATATGCCAACATTTTCATACCCCTAAATTTTATACCTCAAAGTTTTTTTTTGTTTTATTTTTGTACAATTTTTTTTATGTTTTTATGATTCAGCATTCCTAATTTTTCACTCTTCTACCTTCAACCTCTATTGTTTATTAAAGATCTCTTAAAACGCGGTATGAAGTTCGCTAGTTAGCTAGTTTTGTTTTTTTGATATTAACTTTTTGACAATAACCTCTTAATGTTTCAGGCATTTGAAGGCGTCGCGTCTTCGAGTTACTATGAAACGAGAGGATGCGTTGAAACGCTCTCAGAGGCAGCCGCCGACTGTCGTGGATTTATGATTCTTTCACTAATTGGACACACTGATAGTAGGATAGACTAAAAGACAGACTATTGATAGTAGAAATTAACCATTATCTCCTTGTTACATATTAGGGATCGTTCATGTATTACGTAAGCAGATTTGTCACTAGTCTTAGTAATGCGACACGAATATCAACCTTAAGCCTAAAAGTGTAGGCCGCAAATACTTTGTACAGTTAAAATATTTGAATTGTTGGCGTTCAATTTGTCACTAACGTTAGCTGTATGTAATGTTTGCATTGCCATTTAAATTACTTACTGCAAAATGACAGCTGTTCGTGGCTTCCACTGTTATAGTCTGTTTTATAGTCTTCACGTTTAAGACTTCAGATATTTTTATGAAAATATTTTAAATAAGGTTATTAATAATACAATTGCCTATTTTTAGGCAGTTATATCGCAATTACAGATAAACAAAAATTATTTAAAGTATTAATGTAAAAATATCCAAGTTAACGACAGCCAGCCTGTTTTTGCCTGTCGAGTGTGTCCAATTACCATTATATTTAGTTGTCTACTTTGTTTTGAATATAATAATAATTATGTAGAAAATTAGAATATAAAAGTTATTGTGTACAAAAAATATTGTTATCTTATTTATCCTCATTTCACCTATTGCTATATTTTGCCATTACAATTAATATAGGCATTTTATGTTTTTCTTAGTTTTCAGTGAGTCTTAATACTCTTAATCTATATAAATAAAAATGAATCGCCGGAATGCACTCGAAATTAATAACTTTCGAAATTGCACCACATTCAATAATTCCTTTTTGTGTTCGTTTATGTTTGTATAATGGCTCCCGTGCAAAGCCGCTAAGCTATTTTCAGCTAGTATAAGATATTTTCTGCGAAACTGTAGAAAAACCTTTTTAAGCCATTAGAGAATATACTATTACAACGATATTGCAATGGCAACACATTTTTGTTGCCATGACAACCTATGTCAACAAACATAGTCGCTTGACAAGACGAGTGCCTTGTGCTACAAAAACACTATTAACTTTTCGAAGACCCGTAAAAAATGTCGTACAGAGATCTTAGAAGTAAGTCACATATTTATAATAAGCACTGAAGTCATAATATAATATACCAGTTACCTGAACAATAGCCATGTTTCTAATGATTCTTCCTAGACAGGTAATATATAACTTAAAGATATGCCTAAATTCAGTAACGTCGATTTAACTTCAAAAGACTATGACGTGTACCTACCTACTGGTCAGACCTGTGAAGACACTATTAAAAGGGATACACTATTAGAAGAAATTAAAAGCATTCAAATGTGACACATTCACTATCTACACATTACTCTATAACTTGATATCGATTTCACAGACCATTACTTAGACATAGACATAGATTTATTTAGCATCAAATGATTCATGTTTACAATATTATCCTTACATGACTAACAAATTACTAGGTATCTTAAGAAACATGAGGTTGGTAAAAGAAATAAAAAAGAGTTGATGCGATGCCAAAAAGGGATTTGACTCAGCATTAAACTGTAGTGCGTTGCTACACTACAGCGCTGCTTAGCCGATTTCACTTACACCACCTCATATAGATTTCAGCGAAGCCATGCGCGCACTAGGCTACCCGAAGCAGATTTGCCTGGAGAGTTTCCGCAGCCCCAACTGGGAGGCTGTGGAGGAACTGACTCTATGGCTGGCGGCTCGCGTCGAGCCTGATGCGAACTTGCCCGGAGGCCGCGCCACCCTCGACCAACGAGTGGCGCTAGTCACCCATGCTGTAGCATTGTTTGTGAGTCACAGTTTTGTATTTCACTTTGGTGTTTTGAATCTGTGATCTGTCTTCTCTCTTTTCAACTTAACAAGTACCTTCTAAAGAAAGACTAGGATGATCTAAACACCAATCTTTTATTATTGTAATGGTTTGTGACGTCTGAAGTATTTTTTTATCTTACTATAGGTAAAACACGTACCTACCTACTTATTGTATAGTCAATTGCTTTTCAACTACCTTCTCAATAATAATTCTGTATCATTTATACCTACATATGTATAAATTAGATCTTCTGATATTTTGTTTCGCAAAATTTGTATCACACTAAAATTATAAAGGAGATTGTTTGCGAGTGTGCATATAAGTTACCTACTTCTGGCAATAATTACTGAATGGATTTTAATGAAACTTTACAGTAATATAGCTTATACAATAGAATAACATATTATAGGCTATATTTTATAACGATATTGAGTAAAGTAGGTATGTACTCATTGTGCGCTTACGAAGTCGTGGGCAGAAGCTAGTTTATAATTAGAATGATACCTTCAGCATTCTCGCGCGAATCTCAAGTTAAACGGCAAGAAGTTATATGGCGCGGACGGTTGGGCGGTGCGGGAGTTGCTGAAGGTGGCTTCTCTGCTTCGAGAGGCGCTGTCGGCTCCATCGCCCGACGACGCCCGCGCTGACGCCGCGCCGCTCAGCTATGACGTATCCAGTCGTGTAAGTGTCATATGTTTTAGAGCTATAGCTATTTGTGACTTGTACAATTATAATTTCGGAATAAAACGTTAGTATTATTTCAATATGGGACCTACTTCGAAAATGTGTTCAGAAACGAGTGTTTTTATTAACCCTCAGACGGAATGACGTATGTCTTTATGTGTGTGTGTGTTTTTGATTCTATTTTTTTTTCGGTTAAAGTAGGTATACCTTCAAGCGATATACCTGCCTACGAGCCTACGGCCATAATATATAATTTGATTGATACTTAGACAGATTAATCTTTTTACAGCTCGGTGAAATCAAGCAGGCGAGAGCGTTAGCGACTGAAATCACCGCACAAGGAGCATTCTTTTACGATTTATTAGCAAAAGAAGTTGAACATAAGGTAGGTGCTTAATAAAGAATTTACTAAACTATCGAAGCAAAATACCTGTTAAACACTATTATAATTAATAACTTACGCTTTGTTAGCAAACGAAGTTGAACATACGGTACTTATCCAAGTCTTAATAAAACTATTTCAACATAATACTTGCTGAACACTATTATAATTGGTAGAGAATGCTCCTAGGAGTTAAGCCCGCCTATTGTCCACTTCTGTTTAGTTTTGCGCAATAAAAAATAAATAATTAATAACTTAGAGTCTTATTTCTAACCCCTTATACATGACAGGAGAAACGCGAGCAAGCCCTATCTCGCCCTTTAGACATGTCAGCGATGGAGTCTTGTCTGCGGCGAGCGTTGGAAGCGGTCGCCGGCAAGCTGTCCGCCGGGCGGGAGCAGATCGACAACGTGGCGGCGAGCGAGGCGGCGCTGGATGCGAAGCTCGAGCGCCGGCGAGCCGAGCTGCAGCGCGCTGAGAAGCGCTTGCACACCGTACAGAAGATCAAGTAGGTTGACTAGTTTAAGCGATATTAACTACGATCTATCAATCGAAATTCGATTGATATTTTTGGTTCAATACCACAGGGAGTCTAAAAAAAATATCATTATAGTTTAAGCGAGTTGATGTTAAAAAGAAACAATTATAAACGAATTTAACTAGCGTATTTTATTTTATTGGCTGACGTTTGGGAACCTTTAGTTACAGTCAGGGGCGTGCACTCAATAAAGGCATAAAGGCACTGCCTACCCGACGAAAAACTGCTAGACCTTACTAACAACCCTACAATTTATAAGAAATATTAATTATCTAATTAAAAATATTTTTTCTATTCACTGAGTAACATTAAAATCGTAACGTAAAATGGAACGTAATACATAATTTTATTTACTTCAAGTTCATACACAAGTTACCTATATTATTACATTACTACATTTCACCTAAAACTTTCGTAAAAAGGAACGTTACGTCAAATTACATTCGCGCCATTTCGCGCGTTTCGGCACGTCACGAATTCTAGGCAGTCGAGCTCAGTGCCTTTGAGAAATGCAACAGTGTGCGTGAAATCTCTTGTCCGTGAACTACTTTTATATCGCACACACGCAAACGTCTCCAATTTGTATGGCGACTCAAGTCCGGCCGCCGGGCCTGCCTTAGGCGCGACAGATGACAGCTTCCCTTTCACACGTTGTACGAACCGTACCGAAAATGACCGAACAAAACCGAAATGTGTACTTTAGCTTCCAAGTTTGTGGTAAGTAGATAATATATTATGCACTATATTGCAAAATAATATAATTATATTAAATAAAGCCAATAATCTTTTACAATGAATATAAAAGTATTATACTTATTTAGATAAATAAATGTTTTTTAACAATTACTTTGATTAGTTTCGGAACTTTCTAAACGTTTTTACTTTTTACATACGTTGACGTTTAGACAAATGTCAGTTTATGTACTTTATGTCAGGTCGAATGTTTATTTCCCGCTAACGTTGTTGTTTTGCAAATAACAGAGTTGTTTCGAAGAGTGTTTTCAATAAATATGATAAGTTTTATAATGACGAATAAAGATTTTTATATTGTGCAGTGAATCTTTAGATCGTGAGTGTATAGGAGCCGCAGCGGTCAGCGATAATGATTGTTAATACGTAAGTGTTAACTATAAATGTATTTAAACGCACTATTGTTGATTGATTTCGTCAAGTGTTCATTATATTTTACGAATTAACAACTTATTTACCTTATTCTTACATAAATATTTCTTTTTCTTAAGCAAACGTTCCTTGTTCTAAATCAAACATTCAATCTCAACTCAAACTTAACTTATATCATGTGCATATTAGTATTAAATTCTTTAAACTAAACAACTTACTTATAATAAAAAACTTTTCTAAGCTAACAAAAAGTAACAAAGAAAATAAATAGAACAATATTAAGCTTTTTTTTTTAATTTCTGGACAAAAGCTACATTTATGAAATACCTAGTTATAATAGAATGAAAACCAAATGACTGTCAAGGATATAACAACTGTTTTTTCTGTAAAATCTTTTAATGTATATAGATATTATTCTTTTCTCTTAAGTAAATTTGAAATATTTTGGAATTAAGTAAGTAGGTACAATAAACCTTTCATTATATACTTAGATCTCTTATTAAATATTTAATTTGCTATTTATTTTATTTATATGATGCTATACAATTCTATATTTAATAGTTACTGCTTTTTTGAACTATATTCTGGCGAAGAAAATCCTTGTAATGCTATATGTATACTTACATCAAAATTGTCATGTAATCCTCCAACTCACACTGGAACAGCATGGTAGATTAGGCTAATACTAGCAAGAACTTTCTAAAGAGGTCTGAGCCCAGAAATGAGATGTTTACTGAATTAATTTTGTTATTATCTGTTCTGTCCATAGTCGGGTGAAAGAAAAATATAAAATATTATGTAACAAATATAATATGTATTTATGAAAACATAGATATATATATATATTAGTAAAATTAAAAAGTGATGTATTATTTACTGTGTCATAGATAAAGTTTTATTAGATATAAATCAAAATTATCAGTCATTATAGTAGAGGTTGTGTTCATCCGCCCACGCACCCGAGTGTATTTTTTTTATTTTTTTTTATTGTGCGTGACTGCCCTTCCCTGCCTACCCGCGTAGTAAACCCAGTGCACGCCCCTGGTTACAGTTTCTATAATCATAGCACGACTGAGCTAACGATAGTCTTTAACGTTAGAAATATTTATTATATAAACAATCACCATCATGTGTTTTTACTTGATATATCTTGGTATACTAGCTTAGATGTATTTTTTGATGCTGAATCATGAAAAAAAATTGTTCAAAAATAAAAAAATAAAACTTTGGGGTGGTCTATCCTTAACATTTAGGGGTATAAAATAGATGTTTGCCGATTCTCAGACACACAACATTTCATTATATTCGGTTCAATCGTTTCGGAGGAGTTTGGCAACAAACACTTGGGTATATGTTAGATTAACATGAATGTTTTAAAATGATTAATTAATATCACTTTTCCAGGCCAGCGTATCAAACCGAGTTAACGGCGTTGGAGAAAGAAATAGAACAACTATGGGACCAGTATGTACTGCGGTATCGCTGCGTGGAAGCACTCAAGCACCAGCTGAGCGTGTTGGAAACTGCGCAAGCAGAGGTAAGTACAATAGCGAATACCTCTTTGTTCGCTATGGGGCCGCCAGAAGAAAAGCAACCTTGACATTTACACAAAAGACACAAATTACGATGATACGCCGATGATAGGGTATGCCGCTTTTCTTTTGACAGCCTTATAATATATATGTGCATATATGAACTGCTACAGTAACACCTAGTTATTGGTCTTCATGCAATTACGACGTTATGTAATTTAAAATGGTTATTAGGTACATTGTTTGACTTGAAATTTTAGGCTGCAGAAGAGCAACAAGCTGCTATCATGCAATTGATCCATAAATATGAAGCTGAGGATGTCTTGGGCAAGCTCAGTGAGTCAGGTTAGTTACACCATTTACAACTCAAAATCGTTAAGGGTGACTGTTTTTGATGAAATTTTGTAAGAACTGAACTGGCATGCATTGACATACCTATAGGTCACATTTTACCTCATACACACATATATTACTGGTAGAGAATGCCGTATTGCATTAAGTCCGCATTTTGTTCATTACCTACTTGTTTTTTTGTGCAATAAAGAATTAATATTATTAAAATATAGATAACGATAGTTTTTGTATATTTTTTATCAAGATTTGCTGCCGCAAAATATATCCTTACTAATATTATAAATGCGAAAGTAACTCTGTCTGTCTGTCTGTCTGTCTGTTACGCTTTCACGCTAAAACTACTGGACCGATTTAAATGAAATTATGTACAAAGAAAGTCTGGAGCCTGAGAAAGGACATAGGCTACTTTTTAACCGACTGCAAAAAAGGAGGAGTTCCACGCGGACGAAGTCGCGGGCAGAAGCTAGTATGTAATAAATTGAATTATTTTCTTAGACGAGCTGGATTCGAGTGACGAGGCAAAAGATTTTGTTGAAACCAAGCAGCCGCGACCAGCCACCAGACCCAAAACGAGGCTAAGAATTAAAACTGCAGGTTAGTACTGATAGAAATACAACTATAACGAATTTAACTCGCTTATTGTTTTATTTTATTTGCTGATGTTTCGAAAACTTTACAGTTGCAATATTCGTAGCCGACTAAGCTGATGATAATCTGACACTTAACATTATGAAGACTTTATATGTTTTTATTTTGCTACGTTTGCCTCGGTATAAAACATCGTTATGGAACTAATTTTCTCTCAACAAAAGAGACTTTGTCGTGATAGTATTTTTATATAATTTGCCACAGTATTACCTACTCTCAGTACCCTTTTTACTTGGTTAAATGCTAAAGCGCTTTTGGCCAGCTGGTGAACCTTTATTGCAAAACCGAATAGTTGACGAATTTATTATTTTTAAGCCAAGAAATAAATCATTTTTAATTAGTTAGGTACTTATAAAAACACTTGTTGTTTCCCAGGTATGTCCGGCGCCGAAGCAAGGCGCGCGTTCGGCAGCATGGCGGGACGGGACTCGCTCGACGACGTGCGAGACGAGGACGACTCGCGATCCGACTCCGACCTCTCCGACCGACCGCTCTACGGTATGTTATGGAAACGTACCTACCGTATATATTTATACTTTGTTATCCTATATATATATATCCTATATGTGTACTTGAACGTAGTTAATGTTATCTTCTGTGAGTTCCATATTAGATTAAAATCATGTAAGTAGTATGCTTAAGATGAAAACTGGTATCTATAAAAAGTAGCAGGTGCGTGCAGTGAAGGATTGCACGTGCACGTATTAATTAACTGACTGACCGTATAGTGACTACATGGTATGCGCGCCATTGTAATAGGCACGCTTAAAAAACTCCATGTGATAGGTACGTTTAATAAACTCCCGAGTAACCCGGTAATCTTTAAAAAACAATACAATAAAACAAAGTAGTTTCATTTTTCCTCATGCCATGTACCTACAAGGTAAACATTACTTTTTTACGCGTTTGTGATTCATTGTATGTTCACGAGTGGTGTTGATTTTCCAAGATTTTCATATGTTTATTTGATGGCAGGTGGTCGCGAGGACGCCGCGTCGCGCTGGTCGCGCCCGCGGCCCGCCACGCGCACCATCGTCGCCGATGATGACGACGATTTCGCCGATCTTATCGAAGGTAATTCTATTTTTATATAATACTAACGGCCCGCCCCGGCTTCGCCCGGACCCATTTTTTTATAGCCTATGTCAAATCGGTCCAGTCTCCGAAACGGACCTACCGTTTCGGAGCCTATTCAATTCAAACAAACAAACCTTTTCTCATTTATAATAATATTATAGAAAAATGTTTGCTTTTACACGTCAATATTTACTTGTTCTTCTAAGGATTGCACTTCGAGTAGCAACGCCGCAAGGAACTCGTCAGCTTTTATACTAGTTTTTATATAAATGTTATCCCTAAAGTAACTCTGTCTGTCTGTCTCGCTTTCACGCTAAAACTACTGGACCGATTTAAATGAAATTTGGTACAAAGAAAGTCTGAAACCTGAGAAAAAGGAGGAGTTCCACGCGGACGAAGTCGCGGGCGGAAGCTATAATTTATATAAACAGTAACAACTTGCAGCAAAACATAATGATCATCATGGTGCATCCCATATAAGTGCAGTATGAAGGAGTGCCTACCCCTCACTGCACGCACCTGTTTATTCCATTCCACAGGTGTGGAAGGAGAAGGAGGTTCATTGAGCAGTTCATCGGAGAGCGAGCTGCGCCTGACCAGCGCCGGTAGACCCAGTGCCGCCCCCGGCCGCGCCTCCGTGCTCAGCGATAATGAGTTCTAACTCAACGTAATAAGATTAAAAGTTAAAAGCTTTTATAATTTTACAGTGTACATGTGATCTTCTTTTATTTGATATTTGAATACCCACTAGGGTATATTTGTAGTTACATATTTGGTTTTTCGAACAACCCTTACAACCTCCTTAGTTCGGTTTTAGAATGATGCCACATAGTTAACCATGCATTGTCATCCAAACTGAACCTACACAATTTCAGTTCAATCGGTTAAACTGTTAAAGTTGTCTGCTTCAAAATTCAGTTGCATGATTTCACCCGTACTTACAGTGCAAGTTAAATAAAAGCTTTTAATTTAATAGATCCAATTTACTTGTAAGCTGTTTTAATTGGAGTTAGGTACTTAGTTTTTCTTTTAATTCACTATTTAACGATGTATAAAATTCCGGAAAATAACCTTACTTACAATTTGAGTGTTATCAAATAAAAGATGTATATATATTATAAAATTTTATTAATTCATCTTTACAGTGTGGCATAACCAATAAAATAATTCCATATCTGAATAAATATTTAATTAATAACTTCCTTTCAGACCTAATAAAAATCTTAACACTGACTCCAATAACAATTTAAAGGAAAATGTAAAGAATAAGAAATTTAGACAATTTTATATTAATCTTAGTAAATAGTTACAATTTAATATTTACAAAAATACTAACGTAAAATACTTATGATCCATAGTATACCTATTCCAAGACCCAGTGGACTTTATTCTCATCTGTATTGCTATGAACATAAAATAACTGTTATTTTTGAACGACTTTTAAACACGGAAGTACCGTACACCATGACAACGGTAAAGCATAGATAACACAAAACCATAGACAACGTAGCGTATAGGTGCTGTGAAAGGTAAAAGTTTTTTTTTCTCAAACATTGCTATATGTAAAAATGTTACTTAGATCACAGGTGATATAAAAGGTCCAGATAATATATAAAAAATAAGACCTTTTATAATTATTTCGTAACAAATTTACTACGTTAGCACATATTTTTCTGCCAAGCTGTAAACAATTTTTACAATGTTTTTGAAATATTATACGCCATTGGATTAAAGACAACCTACAAGGTATTACGTTCATTTAAAAAAAATCAGCACACAGTTTAAAAATACCACTAGACTAACTAGGCATTTACCTAAAATTAATTATCTATAAGAGTAAAATATCTAGAAAAAAATATTACAACCACTCCCGGTTTCCCTAAAATTGGATATCTAACAAGGACAAAGTTCAGAAAACAGTGTAAAATAAAAAAAAAGGATCTACAAGAGAATTACTTCAATAGAAATAATGGTAACACAAGTGCGTAAATACTAATGTGTTAGTATTTCTTTTTACTAATGCTGATTGATAAAATTGTAGGTAGTATATATGCACACTAGCGCCACCTTTAGAAACTTTTTTTACTATTCTAGCGCCTGAAAACAGTCTCAAAACATTAACTACTGGCTGTAATAGGATTTTTTCCGATTGGAAATACTATTTGAAAGGAAAGGTACCTAATGCACATTATGTCCAAATTTAGAAGTATTAATGCCTTGTTATTTATCATTCAGCATTAATATAAATTCTTAGAAAAGCTACAGAATGTTAATTTATAATTATAGAAATATAAACGTAACCTTAAACAAACTTGGAGCAGTACGCGAATAAATTGAGCAATTTAGCTATTTACAAAACCAATGACGCTCTCGACGATTTGGCACCGTTTAGGTACATAGGACTTCTCTTGAAATGTACACTTTAAGAACTAAACAGTTAATTGTTAGTGATATTTTTGGTGTTCTTGCTTAGGTTCTATGTTCGGTTCTTATCACGCGAGAAAGTATCTATCCCTCTCTTTCACTCATCACAAAAGTATGACAGAGACAGATGATTCCTCAAGCGACATAACTTTACGTTCTAACCGAGCCTTGCGTGTGAGTATCTCGTTTAAAAATCTAAAAAAATAGATTTTTTCGTGTTTTTTCGAGGATGCGTTGCTTTTCTATGCAACTGCAGACGCAGCAGCCAGAAAGCGATTTTGCACGAATCTAGAATACTCAAAAATAACACTAATCGTTAACCAACTAAGAACTAGATAAATAAGACTTATAAGTATCGTATAACACAGATTTTTGACGATATAAACACAAGATACATTGTGTGTGTGTTAGTAAATTTTGACTTAGAACCTGCCAGGGTAATATATGTGAACAATGGATTTAAAATGGGTTTGCTATTTTTTGTTACTTTTTGCAACCTAAAATCCAAGAAATTTTCAAAAAGTTCTAGTACTTTCCATGACAGTTTCTACGCCGTAGTGTGAGTTAGTCAGTGCATCAGTTTTTAAATTGTGCTCTTGCTTAGTACCTGTGTTGTTAGTAACATATTTACAAAATATCATAAAGCTATAGGTTTTAGTTTGGTATGATATGTGTTGTAATGGTTAATTTTACATACGACGAGTATTTTCATAGGCTACAAGACAACTTACACAGAATAATAAAAGTATTATTTATATTCAACCTCTATCTACAAATTCTAAAATAGGTATTCTTCCCATCTTGAAATAAATTGTAATTTCAGTGTGTTGCGACATACTCGTAAATAATGTTAATCAGCAAATCTGCCGTGCTAACGATTTGACAATAAACGCAGTAAGTACGTATGAAACATATACGTAAGGTCAAGGCTTCTAATTCCGGCATATTTTTGAGCTAGATCAACTTTGGTTAAAATTTTGAGACGTTTATTTTTAACTATTTACCCATTGCGCGCATCTACTAGACTAATAATTTACTTGGCAATCAAATAATAGTATGAAATTCCCTGTATCTAGGTTGCTTAATTTATTATATTTTTTTTTTAAATAATAGTCAGGTAGACGGAGTTTCCCTCCCGAGTGGGGCTATTCCGTCATGCAAGCAGTTTCCCTAGAACTACGCAGTTTTTTCAAGTCTTAGCTAGCGGAAAATGAAGACACGTCGATTTCAATCAAATATGTGTTATTAGACCTTAGATATAAGATTTACAATAGGAGTTATCCGCAAACACAATTTTTTGGGGCTATTCCGGCATGGATTGCCAATCAGATGAGCTCAACCTTTTACAAATGTACTAATATATATATTTTTTATATATATTATTTCATAAAGTAATGATTTATGCATTTTACAGTCCGGAGTATTTTCGTACTACGTTCTATCGAATTACCTACTCATATATTTCGTCACAGCTAAGCTTATTATTGCCAGATTGACAAGTGTACCTATTTTAAAATGTAATACACTAAAAAAAGGTTGACGATGTCTGGAATCGGGAAATACCGGCATATGACGGCTTTGCCCCTTAAAAAATAGACGGAATTTCCCACTTGACTATTTTGAAGTTGTTAATTTTTCATGGTGAATTACTAAAAACTATCGGAGTTTTACGCATCACGAACAGGCAGACACGTTTATACATATCATAGACGTTGTAATAATCATACAAACAAGCCTAGAAGTCTAACTATTACATATTTATCTTCGATCAAACTGCATAGTACTATACTCGCACTTCGACTTCGAAACGCAACTGAACTTTGAAAGCAGATATTTTTCTTCCTTTATTGCACAGCGTCATGGGTGGTTTTTAGTTTGCATTAGAAAACCCTACTGCTTTACCAACTGAGCCGGCAGTGGCGAACTGTGCTTAGATTCGCCAAAAACGTGTACGTGACGGAATAGCCCTGTAGACGGAATTAGAAGCCTTGACCTTACTTACTGCGTTTATCGTTAACACGGCAGATATGCGCGCCGGCTTGTATACTTTCCCGCTCGCACACTCGCTATCTGTCTCACTCTGCGACCCGAGTGACCCGAGTGCACACGAAGGTGGCGCTCGAAAGGAATATAGGCAGCATTTATTTGCATTGTCTATATTCGTCTCACTCACAATTGTAATTTGATAGAGTGACCGTTTTTTTTAAGAAGAACCGAGTGGTATTGCTTACCTAGCCGCAGATGTAAAAGAGTAAATTAAATTTATCTTATTTTTTTATCTGGAGACGTGCAATTTCCTACTAACTAGCTCGACAAAAGCAATTCTGGCTTCTAAAAGCTAATTAGTTATATACACGATGATTGTGTACTTACGACAAATGCGAATTTACTGAAGTCTATGACATAATCTACTAAGAGGCATTTTAGAGTCTTGGTAGGAGAAGTAATCAAGTAGATGTAGCTCTACTACCTAATTGAAATAAACCTAAAATGATTACACGCGCGGTCTCAACCTAAGACTTTGGGGAAGATGTGGAGTCATTTGTACTGATAGAATATGCCCAATTTGGCTTTTTGTAGATTTTTCTATATTACGTAGATTATATAAGACAATGTCTTTTTAAGCGCTAGTAGGCTGAGTCAAATGATTTTTTGATAAATTATGTAATATTTAGATTAGGAGATCATGATCTCCACGTCTCCCCCCAGACCGCATCTGTTCAGGTTTAGATGGATTAACTAAAGTTCCCAAACCATTAAAGTGTCATGTCACTTACGGTGAATAGCCCATTGAAAATCCATTCGACTTAGCTAAGTCCGTTCGATGTCTACCTCAACACCTCTTTAGTTTTTAGTTGGTGGATGGTATAGCTGCTACGGTTTTAGGTCGAGTAGATTTTCTATTTATGTTGGTTCTAGGTCTATGTTGAGGATTCACACGATACTTGGAGAATAACTGTCAATCTTCTTCATAAATCAGGATACAGGTCCTAGGGCGTAGTGAGGTACGGGCAGGAGTAACCTGTAGGTTTTGATTCCCTTGCGAATGTTGAAAATTACTTTAGATATATTCTTAGTTTGTCTAAGCCTCCCTCAATAAAATCCTAGCTACGCCCTTGTACAGGTTGCTACATGGAGTCGCGGTGGTCGTGGCTGGTGTCGCTGGAGGTGGTGACGAGGGAGTCTTGTCTTTCAGCCGCGTGCCGGCTTTCGTCGCATACGGCGATGAACTGTTCAGCGTATGCCCTGGGAATGGTAATGAGACCTAGGTGTTAGCTTGCAATATTAGTTACTTTAAGGAATAACTAATAAACGGCTCAATCGACTTTCATAAAATATAGTTAAGAACACTACTAACTTATCTCAAGAGAGAGTGTCTTGGTACTGTATCGAACATTCGCTCAACAGTGTGGACAGTAGGTACCCATACGCTAAGGCCTTATAAAGCTTCTATCACACTTAACTCAATAAGGCCTATTAAAACGAAAACTTATTGAAAATTACCTGTCGAGTCCCGTATAAGTTCGTTTCAGTTCCGCGTCGGACACTCGGTCGCGTTCGGCGCGTCTCTTCCTGTGTATTCGTTCGAGCGAGCGAGTGAGCTGCGAGTCGCGGTCTCTGTCTCGCGCGTCGCGTCGCCTGCGCTCGCGCGGGTCGCGGGGCGAGCGACGCCGCCGTACGCGCTGAAATATTTACAGTCAAATCGTAAGTAAAACTATTGAGGGATGTAAGTATCACTGATTGTATGAAAACGAGAGGTTATTAAGTTGCTTCCATAACAAAATACACTCTAATTATAATTTTTGATTCTTTCGCATATTATTACACATTTTAATAAGGCAATTATAACGACTATCGCGTAAAATTAGTTTTATAGGGGTGTTTTAAAAACTTAACGATTTCTTTAACCCTTCGTGGGAAATTACCGCACAGGGAGACAAAGAAATAGACTTAATAAAATGCGTTGCGTTGTTTAATATAATGCGGGTACTTACAGCGTCATGTAGCGGGTAGTAGACGGCCGGCGGTGCGGGGTAGGGTCCAGGCGGGAGGGGCAGGGTAGCGTACCGAGGCGGTACTACCACGCTCACTGGCATACGTCCCAGCTGAAACAAGATAAAGAATAATATAAAACACTGCGAGTATCCCTACTTCCCTACTAATATTATAAATGCGAAAGTAACTCTGTCTGTCTGTCTGTCTGTCTGTCTGTCTGTTACGCTTTCACGCTAAAACTACTGGACCGATTTAAATAAAATTTGGTACAAAGAAAGTCTGGAGCATGAGAAAGGACATAGGCTAGTTTTTAACCGACTGTAAAAGAGGAGGAGTTCCATGCGGACGAAGTCGCGGGCAGAAGCTAGTACAGTGAAACTTGTTTAAGAGGGACCTGGATAAGTGAAAAACCTCCATATCTGGAACACATGCTGAGGTCCCGGCACCTTGGCTATGAATTACCTCTGTTAGTAAGACAAAAGCAACCTCTTTATCTGGGATAAGTTATTTCTATTTTCTTGTTATAATTACCTCTATAATTGAGAAGTCGCGTGTATTTATCTCTGTAACTGGGATAAAATCAGTAGGTACACATAGGCTACCTCGGACCTCGGATGTCTCCTCTCTCTTTTACCTACTCGAACTTCTCTAAATCGGCCCTTATATAACTTAGTTTTAATGCGGTTTCTCTATTAATCGGGTATTTATTTAAAAAAAGACCGAAACGAGGACAGTCTTTATTATTACGAAAAAAAAACTAAAATTAACGTCAGTGCCCGAATCAGTAAAATAATCTGCCTCCAACTTTTAATAATTTTGTAAACGTCAACAACGAATTATTAGTTTCAGGAGCACTGTCTTTAAACCACATTTTTGATATTTTTTATGGAAAATAGTGAATTCTTTACAAAATAAATACGTTGCTTTATTGAATACACCTCTATAACAGAGATTACCTCTTTTCTTATCTCTGTTAATGGAACCCTCTGTAAATGAGACAGGTATTTTTTTATACCTAGATATCTGGGACACTGCGTAAGTGGAATACCTCTTTAAGTGAGACTAATTTACAGGTCCCTTGGAAGACCCAGTTAACCAGGTTTCACTGTATTTAATAAAGACAGTGACGACAACAATGACGGTGTTTCAAATGCTCGAAGATCCACCCGATACCTTATGAAGGTAGATTAATAGGAATTTCTAATGACTTTAGCGTTAGACTAGTGTCAGCTCAGTCGTGCTACGATTATGGAAACTGTAAAGAATCCGAAACGTCAGCTAATAAAATAAAATAAAAATACGCGAGTTAAATCCGTTAACAGTTGTTTCATTCCAAAATTTCTAATTATTTTCCGCATTGTTTACACTTGTCAGCCATTCCGGCCGCTTTCAAATTCCAATTTATTCGCATTCTAAAGCATACCAACCGTGCCAACAGATCGCCCCACATCGATCTGACTTCAACAGACGTGACCAAGGAGCGGCAAAAACCAGACTTCATGCAGACTAAATATTTATAATAACTTTATTGGTATTATGGATTCCTGCTAAACCAGAACTGGTTTGGTCTAAGCCGCGGGTAAAAATAAACTAATATGTTGTGACCTTTATCATATTTGCGTCTTGTGTTTAATCAATTAGCAACTTTGGCTAACCAAATAGCAAATTTATACCTGCTTAGAGTTGATGTTATGACATTTAACATTTGAGAGAAAATAAATATTGGGTATTAATATAATTAGGCATGTACAAGAGTCGATTTGTGAGCTTCTATTTACTTACTTCTACTTACTTAGATTAGTTTTGCCTTCATTCACATTGTGTATTAATCACAATATCTTAATCTCTTAAAATCTAAGTTTGGAGAGAAACAACTATAAATGGATTTAACTCGTGTATTATTTTATTGGCTGACGTTTCGAAAACTTTACAGTTTCCATATTCGTGGTATGACTGAGTTGACGATAGTATAGATGAAGTTTGCCAGTAGTTAAGTAACATAATAACATAATGAAATCTAAACTCCACAGTTAGGCATAGTTGTTATAAACTTCTAGATCCTTCTTTGTACCGCTGCGTCGGCGCAGCTCGTGTGACAGATGTCAGGCTATGCTAATAGCCATTTGTTAGTTTAATTTGCTGTATATTAAATGACATTGAAATGGCTATTTTGCTTCCGGGTTCAAGAAATAGCTGGTTTGGGTTATGTATATAAATAAATTATTTAAAGCTACGTTTGGTCAAGTTTTCTATTCAGACATTTTTACACTGCCACAATATTTTGTGATTTAATACCTGCTCAAATATAAGTTTCTGCTATTGATGAGAAATTACACAATATGTCATTAGACGTAGATATACCTGAAGGACGACCGCAGAGCACAGCAAAAACGGACGTTGCCCTTTTTCTATTACTACTGGGCACTATTACTACGCGAGGGAGACACAGACAAATAGAAAAAGGGCAACGTCCGTTTTTCGCTGTGCTTGGCGACGGACAACGAAACAACTCTTTACCATAAACAAAGTAGTCCTAGGACGGGACGCCATCATTGTCGTCTCTATAACCATAATAATTACATATAATATTATTACCTAAGTATCAGTTGAAACAGAATTTATACCAGTACCAGGAGATAATTTCACTCTTCCAAAGTAGTTCTGTCCTTAAATATTATGGTGTGAGACGACAATGAGGCGTTCAAACGCTAGAAGATCCAGCTCCTTATTATAAAAGTGCCTAACTATTTTTTAATCAATATTAACTACGATCTATCAATCGATAATTCGATTGATATTTTTGGTTCAATACCATTAGTTTTGAATTATAATGATATTTTTGTACAAAGACAAGAGTAGAAAAAATTTTAGACCCCCAGTGCGAATTGAAAGGAGTAGAGAAATTCGATGACCTGTCAGTGGTCCCTATGGTGTAATGGTTCAGCACGCTGCCGCTAGTAAAGGCATAGGCGTGGGTTCGAATCCCACTGGGGATCTAAAATTTTTCTACTCTTGTCTTTGTACAAAAATATCATTATATTTTTTAATCATTAAATTTCTTATAAGATCCTCTATTCAAAATGAGATTAACGACACTGCATTAGGTTTTAATGTGGTTGTAATAATCGTTTAACACGTCACGATATACTCGTAAAACATAATTAAGATGACTTATGGTTTATTTACTCAAAGACCAAGTCATTAACCTTCGTGCAAAGGTTGTATAAAAATATTGCGAAACGTGCTCTAGATCTTGCAAAGATCTATCGATATATTATCTCAACTAGCTTCTGCCCGTGACTTCGTCTACGCACGATAGCACCCCTGTTTAATCCCCTTAGGAGATGAATTTAGGAAAATCCTTTCTTAGTACTCTCCTACGTTATAAAAGGAACCCATGTGCAAAATTACAAGTTTCTAATCCTTCGATATGTCAGCCATTAAATCAGATTCTCTTTTTAATAAGTAGACACTTACCAAACCAATTGGTTTGGTAAGAGAAGTGTATTAAAAGGAGAAGCCCACCAACAGACGGAGGTTAATAAGATACTCATCTTTATACCTTTCGACTTGTCTAAATTCTACCACTTTTAGAATTCAAATAATGATTAAATCGTAAGACTTTTGTATTTATTTGTATTTTTAATAGCCGAGGCCCATTCATCGTCATCACCATCATCATTTGTCTACAAATCCATATCCCATTATTTGGGTTTAATATAGTCTTTCTCTTCCATTTATCTCTATCAGACGTCATCTAAAATTCGCCTGCTTGCTATTCAAAAATCACTTAAATGTATTTCATTTAAATTTAAATATAATTTTTATGTGATGCTGACTATACTAATGGCTGTTTAGAAAGCCTGTTTTACGATATGGGCTTTTACAACATACCGCAAATTAATTATTCTGGAAAATAAAGCTATGGACAGACTAATAAGACACGACATAAAAGCAGTTTATAGTTATTACCTTAAACCTCTATAACATAAGTTTACTGACGAGACAAGATACAAACTTCAGACCAAGCCAATATACTTGTCAACAAGTATAAAATTAAATTTTTACACTCATAATATCTAATAATAAATAGTCGGCAATAATTTATTGAAATTTAAATAAATCACTAAGTACGATTTAAGAATGCGCCGTGCTAAAACTTTTTTCCACACAGACACAGACTAAGTATAATCGGCCAGCATTATTTTTCTAAAGGTTGTCAACATTATATGCAACCTTTGTTAACGATTTCGTTTACTGTTTTCGAAAATTGCTTAGTTTTTCGGCTAGTATAATGTTAGTTATACTATATACCTACCATATTATAAGTATTAATACTTACTTAGGAGTTGAAAATTGATAATTACCGGCTCATAAGAATCTTGTTTCGAGGCGAAGAAGCTTTTTTACGTCGTACTTTTGCAAAGAGTATTTAAAACAGTCAGTGATTAATAAAAAGTAACGACAAACAAATGTAGATACGCCGCAGCGGAAATCAAATAATAATTGCAAAATGGATTTCACAAAAATTTTACGCTCGAATTTAAAGATATTCTTTATATGCCATTTTTGTCATCTTTTGTTTGTTTATCAACAGATCACCGTCATCGGATCTTAGAACCGGATCTACGCAAGTGAATTGTGAAGTGTACTGTGAATGCAGAGTACTCGAGTATCGGGTGCCGAACCTGCACCGAACCGCCTTGGTACGATTACGAGCGATTTAGTTTACATCACAAACTAACCTGTTTTATTTTATCGGACAATGGTATAGTGGCATAAGCGGTATATTCTAGCATTAGATATTAGGAATAAAGAAACGTAAGCACGCGCAAATATGAAAAACAGTGGTGTCAGTTGTTCATATCAAAACTTCTGAGAGTTGTAAAATTTTCTCTTATATAGATAGACTGTTTTCAATATATCAATTTCGCAGTCACGGAAGTTCTTACCTATTATGAGTGATGTGTTATGTTTCAAAAGAAATCTAAAGCTTTTTATAGATAAGTATGTACCTATATTATATATTGAGTTGAAACAACTACTTATAACAAATTTAGTTTTACAGTTCTCATATTCGTAGCAAGACTAAGTTGATGATAGTCTAACACTAAAGTTACTTTAGTTAAATCCATTATAGTAGTTTCATTACAATGTGTAATAACCGCGAAGGCATCATAAATTATTACTAAATTATCTAGTTTCCTTATCTACTTTATAAGTATTTTTATATAGCTTATATACATGCTTAAGACCCTATGATAGCTTGAGACTCTCCTCTCAGGAGGCTCGCCGTCCGGTTTTGCAGTAAAGGCCCATTAGCTGGCTAAATGCGCTTCATTATTCAGTTCGAAAAAAAATCCTATGATTGCAAATCGCTTCTCCTGTCAACATGCGTTTTGCTTGTAAGAGTCTCGGCGCAAGGCAAGCGGCGTTCGCGACAGGTCCTAACTTTACAGTCTGCATTCACGTCGAGATTGTAAATGCTTAGACCATTCAACCAGCCTCTTTGTTTGGATATCTCCTAACCAGTTTATTGCTATCGAGGCTATTAGAGGCTGGATCTCTAACAAAGGGTTTGATCAAGGTAGTTTACCTAATTAGAGTACAGTACGGTATCTTTAGGTACCTACCATTAGTTGTGGTTAAATGTTCTTGGGTTAAAATGAGCATTTTTGATCTTGTTGTATCATCTCTATTGGAGGTGGTTGGTCTTCAGTTAGTCAATTTAATCTTAAAATATATATTTTTTTAAATTAAGCATACTATTAAATACATGTACTTAACGTCAAAAGAAACAGAACCAGCAAAAGAGAAGAAAAAGATAAAGACAAATTAAGTGTTTCATTACAATGAAATGTAAGTTGTAATAGTACCTTATCTTATCTTATCTTAGTATAGATGTAATATTGTACTCGTATACTCGTGTACCTACCTACTCGTTACATTTTATAATAGGTACCTACTTACATCTTTTTACTTACTTACTTATATTTTTTTTAATGATGCTCTAGGGCGTAAGTAAGGGTTATTATTGTAGGTACCTACTTACATATTATAATGTTAATAGGTAATTAGGTTCCTAATTACACATCTTCTTACAGTAAATATGGGGCACAGTTTTTTCTTCCTCGTACATTAATCATTGGTTCTTAATAAGTAAATAAACTAGTAATCATCACATCAACAGCTGCCAATCCGTGTCATTGATGAGCTGATAACATCATCGTAATGACTCGTCGAAAATGAACTCATGCGCGAATAAAGTCAGTCAGTTTTTGTTTATGAAGGGTTCAATATATACTCTATCTTAGTAGGAAAGGGAATGATAATGATATTGTACCAAGAAGAGGATAAATCATACCCCAGTGGAACTTGAACCCATACCTAAGAGAATATGCACGGCACCAATGCCAATATTGCAATTGTAAATTATTTATCATCACTTTAAAAAACCTTCTAATGTTAGTATCAGTTTATACAGTTGTAAAAATTGTTACCCAGTTCAGGTTTTTTTGATCCAAGGTTAGATACCTACTTTATCTCAGACGATATTTTTATAGGTACCTACTCTTACATTTAGGTACCTATAGACAGATAAATAAATACTTAGGACCGTTTCGAAGAACTCGTGAAAAATTTTACAGTTATCATAGCAATATTTTGTACCTTAATTGTAGCTAAATCGTGACTATAAAAACCTCAAGTATTCTAACATAGACCTAAATATTTCCCTCACCAGTTCAAACTTGAAGATAATTATAACCGTTTACCATTAGCAGTCATTAAAACACGTACCTATTGCACAAACTGTATTAGCTAGGCATGGGGTCAATGACCTGCCTGTCACTGGCTTAGAACTAGACGGGCTCTACAGGTGACCCAGCCTTGATCAACCTATGTATGGATAAATACCATATAGTTAAGTCCAATACCAAGTAGTCAATCGAATAGTTATTTGGAATGCAAAGGAATTTTTTCTAGTATTTTTAAGAAATGTTGATAATTTCCTAAGTAAGAATAATTAAGGTCTTTTACTGATTGATTCTTTAAAAACAAAACCTATTCTAGATGCAGTTTAATATATACTACTTACGTAGATATGTGTACAATATTATGATGAAATATCTTTCTAATCATTTCTGATCCCTTCCGGTTATTAGACATAAAAAGTTATTATTGTTTTATTGCAATGAGATTTTTTCCTATATTTACACAAATTGATAAAGTTGATATATTGTAAGAGGACGTAAGGACATAAACTACCTAGCCCTGTAAATTAATGTAAATCAGAGCAATCTGTCTTTGAAATATAAACAATCATTGAAAAACTATAATGACGTTTTAACAACTATACTGTTTTCATATTCGTAGTTATAGTTGGAAATAATCGCGGATGTACAGAAATTTCTATAGTTATTTTGTCTGATAACATAAATATAGATACACAGCAAGATGCTCTTGGGTACGGAACCCCAATTATCTTCAAAAGGTCAGTAATGAACTGGCTTTAATTTAAATTAGTATTAAGAGAGATGTCCGCCATTGTTTCGGAAGAAAGCGCCGCAGATAAGATGTGACCTTGTAGTGCCAACACATTCACTTGCGATTTTAACATTCTCACACTATCTCTATAAACAATGTCGAACTTTACTGCACGGTTTTAAAGTCTCGTTCAGCTTGATCAATTTGAAAGAGAAGCGTAATTATATTTTCGGTAAGCTTTAATTGGGTGAAATTAAGGTTTACTTTACGGAGTTCGTAAAAGTGTGTGGATCGTTTGATAACAACTGGGTTACTTTGGAAATGAAAATAGTGAAGTCGTGTAAGTTTATTATTCTACATGTTTGATTAAAAAATATTGATTTCTATACGAATATAATAAAGAGGAAAAGTTTGTAAACTAAACGACTGGACCGATTTGAAAAATTCGAGAGAGCTCAAGAAGCTACACTATTCCCGAATGACATAGGCTATAAAAAAGTGATCCGGGCGAAGCCGGGGCGGGTCGCTAGTAAATTATAAAACAGTGTATTAAATTAACAGTGTTTTATGTATATAGGTAAGTAGGTACCTATTTATGGATATTGTCGATCGACAAAAAAGTAAATAAGTACTGATGTCGACAGTTCTACCTAAAAATAATCTACTGATCACTATACAACTAATTTAGTTTATAGTGACAATTCAAAATATTTACTACTCCATTAAGGATTATAATTCATCTCATTTAAATTAATTCTCTGTGACATATTTTGAGTTATCTACGTCACTAAAATTTTAAAGAATCTCCGACAATAGTCGAGGGTCTTTATGGAACTTATAAATAGATGTACCTAAGCCTAAACCTAAGATTTTTAGATAGAACAGCTACCTTCATTTATTTTATTGTACATAAACATTAAATTTATTCAACCCCAGCTCGGAATCAAACCCGCATCACGAGGCGTCATTATACAAGCTGTCAGGGCGACATGTCGACCGCGCGGTGTGCGGTTCGACTCCCAGCATTAGCACACAACGATTGATTTATATACGGCCGCATGACGGAACCTCTGATATTAAACTAGACTATTTGACAGACAGACGGACGAAATTGTAAAGGTTTGACAGAGGACGGACTTGAAGATTCCATTTGGTATGCATTTAATAGTTAGGAGCACCACCGGAGTGGAATAAATAAAGATTCAAATACATATGCAGATGTATATATAAGTTATTGTAATGCTCATAAAAACTAGATTTAAATACGCCTACTGCAATGATTTGATTATTTCTCTTTATGACATACATTATAATTACATAGTTTTATGTCAAATTATAAGCACTCATAGTGAGATCGTCAAAAATATAAAAAAACAGTTGAACTGCAGAAACTGTTTGCAAAGTGGGAAGGGCATGAATGTCATTTGGTGTAATTAGGACCATGCTACGGCGTAGACGCGTAGCGTCAGGACGTAGGGGAAGTCATATTGTCAGTATTGAAAAAAATATGCAATTGTAGTACAAAAAGAGAGATATATAATATTATGAATTTAATTCAAATAATTTGCAATAAAACAACTGCAGCTGAAATTGATTTTTGGTAGACACTAGTAACTATATGGTTTTCATATTCGTAGCGAATTGACTCGAAAATATTCCACAGATTGTTATTTTTTAATATTTCAAAATGCTTATAGGTGCTTCTAAGATTCACCCCTAAACAAGCAACTTTCTATATTATCTAAGTTCACTAACGAAAACCGAATGAGAAATGTATAGATTTTAAATTATCTAGCCAAAATGCTTCCGCATTCATGAGCTTAAGTCACTTCCATATTTTTGTCATACATTTCATTCTGCTGCGTTAAAGAATAGTTAGGTATATAGACTGTCACTTATCCAAGGGGGCTGATTTAAATAGACAGATGGACATCCGTGACAGTAGACATTCCTCCACAACAAGCTGTCATTAACATTGACGTTTACAGATTTCTTTTCGATACAGCTTTCTCTACCGGAATCCTACGTTTTATTATCGATAATTTCGCAACGTTATAAAACTATTTTATAATGTAGAAATCTCACATTCGCAATCATTACGAATATTTACGAGTATATTGATCGTATTCCAATGATACAATTATTACGCATTTAACTCGCGTATTTTATTTTATTTGCCGACGCTTTGAAAACTTTACAGTTCCTTAACGCGTAAAATGGCTGAGAGATAGTCTAACGCTTTCAAGTGATTTAAGATTATGTAAATTACAATAAAGCTACTACCCTGTTTCAAAATATGAAATATCTATGTTTTATTCAATGCATAATTTACTATTTTACAATACAACGGTCAATGACCATAAAAACATCAAAAAATATAGTTTTAGAAACAACGGCAAATAAAATGAAATACGCGAGTTTAATCCGTTATAATTTTCTCATTCCAACGTGTAATAACCGCGAAGGCATCAGAAATAATATTAGCAGCAATTCGAACTCTTGTTTTTAATGCCCCTCACGTATATTTCTCGTTCTTCCTGGTGCCTTGAAAGCGATCATATTGTCCGTAGATTATGAAATGCTCTCGTGTAACGTGAAGTGGCCGACCGCAGATGTGGTTCTATTAATTTGCAGCTTTCTTCGCGGTACAGTGTTACTACTTGTACTCGAACTCACTGCAATAGTCGTGTCTAACTACTAGTTAAGTTGGTAATTTTAGTGAAAACTTGTTAAATATAGGTACTTTGTGTATTGGTCTCATTAAATTTTAAATTTTGACTCACCTATATACCTATCTATAGATACAGGTAGTTTTAGTTTTTTATATTATTAAGACCTTATTTAAACAAGTACAAGAAAAGTCTTAAATATAAGTAGGTACAACCAGAATTCAAAATGAAACTTTACACAACTTTTTTTTTTAAATTTACCTAAATTATTTGTTTTTCGAGCATGTCACGGTTTCCAAGAAATAATGTCTAGTAAAAAGTCCCAAGTCCATGGCATAGGTACTTGAGACTGACACTGGGTACACTGTTAAACAAGCCATTAATATTTCGTACTAGGTACTGCCTGCGACTTCGTCTGCGCACGATATAATGTTTTTACAAAAATAGCTAGGTCATGTATTTATAATATTAGGTAGGATAGGTAGTACAGATAAGGATTAAAATACAGTCGGTTTTTCTACATAATCCCTACTAATATTATAAATGCGAAAGTAACTCTGTTTGTCTGTCTGTCTGTCTGTTACGCTTTCACGCTAAAACTACTAGACCGATTTAAATGAAATTTGGTAAAAAGAGAGCCTGGAGCCTGAGAAAGGACATAGGCTACTTTTTAACCGACTGCGAAAAAGGAGGAGTTCCACGCGGACGAAGTCGCGGGAAGAAGCTAGTTATGTATAAAATGGCAAGTTTTATGGCAGACCATCAGACTCCAAGATAGACTAAGTCCGTGTCTAATAAATGCATTGTAATACACTCTCATAGTAGTATTTGTTATCTAACAGTGGGTGCCGAACCGGAACCTGCGCCGGCGCCGACCAAACATGTGTGGAGATTAGGATGTTACGCAACATACACCTGTTGTGTTGTTTCATTTGACATCTGACAAAAGAATTCTAATTATAAATTGTTCATCACTTTTTCACAAAGATGAAATGAGAACAGAAATCAATTAACAAGCAAGACTGATTCGTTGTTTAATTAAGTACCTATATATTAGAAACTAAAGGTAGTTGTATATTAATGGCATGAAGAGTTGAAGATATTGGTAAAAAAATATAGTGAAATAAGGACATTGTCCACTAACATACACAGTAAAGAAGAAAATATTGCACAGACCAGAAACAATCTACGAAGATGATGTTTAATGATGTTTAGAAACTTGAAATATTGTACAGGAGTATTTTATAGCATAGGAGAGCACTTAAAAAGGTTTTTTTAAAAGTCACCCTCTAAGGAGTTAAAACGGAGGTGCTTATCGTGTGCAGACGAAGTCGCGGGTAAAAGCTAGTTCCATATATTTTACGGCATGTCAAATTAAAAGCTCCCTAGTAGGTACCTACGGATTGAAACAAAAGTTTTTTTTTCCTTAAAACGTAATTTTACTAAATTATGTGAGCAAGAATAGCCACAGCCTTACCAACTTCATTCAACGATCTACAAAAATCGAAGTCCGTTCAAGTCCAATGCCGCTGCATTTTTTGTACACAAATAACTTCTATTGAATGTATTATGATTAAACTCTATTGCCATCACACACGAATGTAGGGCAGCAAAAGACGGAAATTTGTGTTAAAGCAAAATGGACCTTGGTGTTTAGTAAATGAGATCTACATAAGATAAGTTAGTGAAAAAATAGCTCCTTCACTACTTTTGTTAAAAATTTAACGTGATTGAGAATAACAAAATGTTTTTTTTTATTGCAATACGGACACATTGTTATCTTCCATTATTCTCTATTTTGATCATTTCTGTTAAAATATTTATTTATACAAATAATTTCTGATGCCTTCGCGGTTATACACATTGGAATGAAACAACTATTAACCGATTTACCTCGCTTATTTTTATATTTATACAAAGTTTGTAGTATCTAAATCATGAAAAAAAAATGAACTCACATTTTCTATAAAAACCCTTACCTAAGTGTTACTAATTAACATATATATTTTTTTATTCTTAGATAAGGAGTTTCGAGTAAGCATGATAAATCGATCTGTTTCTTCTTTTGTTTTAAGTATAAATAAAAAGGATATTCTTATAATTTATTATCAGATTATTGGTAACACTTATATTTTGTTTTATTTCCTTATAGGCCGGCGCCGGCGCAGCGCTCTCTCCAATGTCTGCCGCGATTGTTTCTTAGAGAAAGTCATACAAAAACTGTACGTCTCCTATTACATGCACTTTGAAGTACCTGGAGACCATAATCCAATTGATATTGCACCTAATTTAACTGTATAATAGTGTGCAGTATCATTTAGAACCCTTTAGGTGTACTTACGTACTTTAGGTGTTCATTTGTTAAGTTTTAAATAAAATCATATACCAATCAGAAATCTTAACCGATATATCTATGGTTTTCATAGCGAGGCAAAGAAATATTGACCATGGTAAGTACGTGTCCACTGTCATATAAATATTTCACGGTCATATTCAAATAAAATAACCGTGTTTCCCGAAACCAAGCCGAATTCAACTTAAGTAGGTTTAAATTCGGCGCCATATTTGTATCCAATGTTGCTTGCTAACCAAAACAAACGACCAAGAATGCTCGCATTCCACCGCACCAAATATTGAATAGATTGCACAAAAACAATATCTTAGACACGCAACGGCGTCATTTAGCTTTTGATTTGAGCTGCCTGCGGCGAAGTACCAAGGCCGAAAGCTGCAGTTTTAGCAATGAAAGTTTACTAAATACGGCTACAATTACATTTTAAGGGTGTTTGATTTTTTATGCTGACGTTTCAAACTTTCCAGGTCCCATATTCATAGCACGAAGGAACTGATGAAAGTCGCGAAAGCAAACATTGCATTTTCAAGTAATTCGACCAGTGGTCAGTGGTTCTTAACCTTTTTGGGTCCGTTAACCTTATGACCTATCTAGGGTACCCTGCCTTCTAACGACGAACTTGCGCGCTAGCCGTCGCATCGCTGTGCTCAAACTTGTCACTTTGAAATTCAGAGCTCGAGAGAACTGCCAGATGATTGTTACCCTCGCGAATACAAGTTTTACCCCCGCGGGTGTAATTAATAATAACCTCGAGATTAAGAACCTAGGCTCTAGGTCATATGGATCTTGTATATCTTACACTAGTTTCTATGAGTACTTTACGCAATATCGTTATAAAATATACCTAGCATATATTTTATTCTGATGTATAAGCTATATTATTGTAAAGTTTCATCAAAATCCATTCAGTAGTTTTTGCGTGAAGAAGAAACAAACATACACATTCACAAAATTACGCCTTTATAATATTAGTGTGATTTATACAATACCATACTTAGCATCTTGGTAGGTAGTGATAGGTTCTTACCTACAAGATCATATGACGATTCAGGCATAGAATTCCCCAGAAAAGTGAGAACGGTTGAAAGACTAGTAAAGCTACCCACCTGTCAATACAAAACTTGCTCAACATTAGAGGTTGTTACACTTCACCACTATAAGATATTTATCTTATATCTTTAATCAGCGTAAACACGAGCAGATTGGTACTAGCTGTATTGTTCTAATAAAGCGATAGCATGATTCGAACTAATCGCGACCTTTTGTAGTTGCCAAACAAATATTGCACAAACAGTATGTATGGTGGACAGATAGCAACAGAATTTAGTTCACTTGCTTACAGTGTAAACTGTTTTGTGGTGCTTCATAAACAGTTTTTAAACGAGTAGGCTATGAGATTTAAAATTAAAGTATTATATTTGTGACCTAGACAATCAAATGAGTCTTACTAATTATTTTACCTATATATATCCTTATTAAAATTATAAACGAAGAAGTTTGTGAGTAGTTATGAATACATGGATGGACTTTTACATTAATATGTTATTTCTTGGTTAAATATATATTATTTAAGTCTTTAGTTCATTACTCAATGTACTACTACAGTCAAAACAACCAGGCCTTGGAATTACATACAAACAAAGATATAAGACGTGTGAAAATGTTTTGGCAATTAGATACATTTTTTTTTCAAATCCAGACATTTTGCGAGCGGTACAGTCGCGTGAGATAATTGAATCGGTGGGGGGCAGATCGTTACATTCCGTGTTCGACTTTACTTCTCGGGTGGGGATCCATTAAGTAAGGAGAAGAGAGGTTTTGATAAAAGTCGTTAATATGTCTGATAATTGTATTTTAATTAATTAAAGTCCCTATTTGAAGAGGGCTCCTAACTTTTATTGTAAATTTTAATCTACGCATATATTTTTATTTCTGTCATCAGAGTAGGCACTTATAATAAAACAAGTAGATAGAAGTTGATATGTTAGTAAGCGCCCAAAACTGCAACTTCAAATAAAATGTTAAGCTCCTAACATTCGACAGATACTACATATATCACTAACAACTGTATTTTTTATATTTATAGAGCAAGAGCCAGCGGCCCCCAGACCTTCGGTAAAGTATAAAAGCTGTAAGTTTCCCAACACAAGTAAGAACGAACCCCGTCTGAAACTTGGGTCGCGGTGGCTTTCTTTTATACTTTAAGGGTTTCTGGGAGAGGGTTGCAACCGTACGAAGTGTCTGGGTTTCGACAAGGTGACTTCTAGGATTATTATACGTAAAATATGTAAAAACTGAGTTTTATACTTTAACGAATTTAACGCACAATTTTACACACCTTTATTACCTGATACCTGCGAAAGCCATCGCGACCCAAGTTTCATAAGATGGGGGCATACATTGAGAAACTTACAGCTTTTATACTTTACCGAAGGTCTGGGGGCCGGTGGCTCTTGGACTATTATAGATTCCTGATAAAAAACAGTTAGTAAAAGCTTCATACGGTTGCAATGAAAAAGGATACAAGTCATTCAGATACCTATATTACACCTAAGTGTATAATCTAGAATCTCAGATTTATGAAACGATTTTTAAGTGATCGGTGTAAGTGTAAATATGTAACTTGTTAGTGGAGAAGCCCCTCTTGTGGTACCTATACCGAACTGGTACCTATACCATTTTATAAGACTATTTCCCGCTCCGCTCTGTCAATAAATCCGTTACCATAACTCGCACCTCGTTAAACTGTTTTATCCCGCAATAAATAAGAAATCCGATCATTGCTGCTCGCAGCTAATGGGGGGCGATTGATCAAATTCGAACCTCGTTACGTGCTTTGTTATATTAAGTGTTGGTTTGAAAGCGATTGTATTCCGTTGTATGGTAAATGACGTAGTGTAAATCACTTATGGGAGATGTACTGATTTATCATCGCCGAAACTAATCATTACAAGATTTTGGAGCGTATATTCTTTTAAAAGGTTTTTGATTCTAATCTTAAATGAAATTATTTTGCTTAAAACTATAACTTCTGGTTCAGTTGATAGTGAATCATTTTTTATATCCTTTTGCAGATTTTTACTGTGATCAGTAGGATATACCTAAAAAAAATCTTTAGGTAATCTAAATAGGTATTATGATGATATTTTTAAGACTCTACATAATATAAACACATACATATACCTACCTATAGACTTAATTTTATTTAACAGTTTAAAATTACAAGTTAGAAATTTAATATATTTAACGATATTGGGTTTTCCATAACAGCCTGCTTAAGTACTTAACAGATCCGTGATTCTAAAATTATTTAGGTAAGTGTTGAAAAAAAGGTTGAATGAAAAAAACCGTAACGAATGAAGTCAACAAACATTAAATTAGTGATGAGACCGACTTGAAAAAAAAAAAACCATGAATACACGGCCACAGAGTTCCGATGATCATAAGGCAATCGATATTTAATACTAAATTTATTAATAGACGTGTCTCTCATGGTCATAAATCAAACAAAACACTGACATTTTGATTAGTCTGCAAGTTTATTTCAAGTTAGCTTTGAAATATATAATTAGAAGGTTCGATAGTTAAGATTTAAGCAACTAATGATTGCTTTAATATGTACCTATGTGCAATAATGAAAATTGATTGGATAAGATATTAATTTAAAAAGTTTATCAGTTAGGTGCAATCATTGACTTGGCTCTGGAGCGTCTACATTATTGTCAAAAATTTCATTTATTTCAGGTGGTCAATAAAAAATAATTCCCTAGGCAATGGAACATACCATACACATCATTAAAAAAAATTGTAATTTATGTCAACCTGCCCCGGCTTTGTCGAATGGTGTAGTTTAGCTTCCCAACAGTCAAAGAATTTTTAAGTCGTTTTGGAGCCTATTCAATCTAAGCAAATATACTTTTCCTCTTTATTATATTAGTACAGATGGAAACAATATACGACACTAAAGATTATACCTACCTTAAAAAGTAAAAAAAAATGTAATAATTAGCTAATCACGTTCCACTAAAGCGCAACTGGTCCCTTTTTTTAACTTGTCGCTTATCTTTCTCACTCATGAATAACGGATACAAAAAGGTTGTAAAAAGAGGAAAAAGTGATAAACTTTTTTAAAAAACTCGGCGAAAGCAATGGCGTTTAGGTTTTTGCAACAAGCGGTGTCATTAACCTGTTAGACTCCGTAATTGCTGTGAGTATCAACTATTTTTGAATTAAGCTCTATTAAGGAAGAGAGAAAGGAGACATTTAAACTAATTAAGATTTTTTATTAAAACTAACCACTGCTTTTTTTACTGACGTTTCCAAAACTTTACATTTCCCATATTCATAGCTCGACTGACCAAGACAGTCTAACGCTAAAGACAGAAATAAAATAAAATTATTAATGATTTTTTTATTCAAACACCTTTTATTGCATTTAAGAAGAAGATAAGTAATCTCAAACAAACTTAAGCGCTTTATTACCTAATTATTCATAATGGCCTTTGTACCAAGATAAAAGTAGAAAAATCGAGACCCCAGTAGGATTTGATCCCACACATATGCCTCTACGTGCGGCACCAGTCCCAGTTGGAGTGTAGGAAACTTGCAATAGGCGGTGTCAATAATAAACAGTAATTTTACTTATTTATTTTCGTACTTATATTTTTTTATATACTTATGCATATTATTGTATACTAGCTTCTGCCCGCGACTTCGTCCGCGTGGAACACCTCCTTTTTTGCAGTCGGTTAAAAAGTAGCCTATGTCCTTTCTCAGGCCTCAGACTTTCTTTGTACCAAATTTCATTTAAATCGGTCCAGTAGTTTTAGCGTGAAAGCGTAACAGACAGACAGACAGACAGAGTTACTTTCGCATTTATAATATTAGTAGGGATGATACCACGTACCTACTACGAATCTCTCAATCTACTCGTACCTCTGCAGATATGACTCGATGATATGACATTATAAATAACAGGTACATCTTCAATGGCGCGTCCAAATAACATGTAATCAAGTATCATGCAATTGGTTGGTCCGTCGGGTCGACGGCGCGGGCGCAGGTGCGGCCGCCGCTTGCGCAAGGCCGGTAAAGGTCACAATCTCAGCTCGCGAAATGTCTAAGCTTCTGAGTTACTCGAATCAAATCATTTATTAGAGAAGAGAGCTTAAATAAGTACTTTTAAACGTATCTACGCGCTTCGGAAAGGATATCATTGCTGAGAATTACCGCAAAAAAGGCAGCAGAAAGTATTTTTTTCAAATAGTCAGTTTATAAATGCAGTTTGAACTACATAAGTACTAAATAAAAAAGAATCTTATGTACAAGCTTACAATACAAACAAATAAAGAATGTAACATAAGACACTATGTCTCCAGTACGATTTCGTCCAAAACAAAAGCAATGTGGTTTCTGATTTTGATCTCTAAAGTCCCTCTTGCAAATCTCTTTCGTTCTTAAACAGAATAGAAGATAATTTTATAAGAACATATTAATCAGGTACAATTTGAAAACACTTAAAAAGATTTTTATATCTAGATGAGGTTGTGACGTAGGTAAACATTTTTCTTCTTGGAATGAAACAACTATTAACGGATTTAACTCGCGTATTTTATTTTATTTGCTGACGTTTCGGATTCTTTACAGTTTCCATTATCGTAGCACAGAGACTATTGTCAGCTCAGTCGTGCAATAACCGCGAAGGCAGATTATTATTTTTCTTCTTTGAATTTTCAAATAATTCAGAGATCAACATTTTTTTTGGGGATTCATATAACTTAAATAAAAACTGACATTTCTATAATAATTAAAAATAGCAATACTCATACATTAGAAATTTAACAACAATGCATAATTAATCCTAGATTATAGTGCAACCGCTTAAATAGAAATCATACAAAAAAAATCCATACAACTAAGACGAATTTTCAAAGTCACCTAGTTGAATGGCAGACTGCAATTAGGCGCGTATGTATGTGTATGTCATGTATGTATGTGTATGTCATTTATGTATGTGTATGTCATATATGTATGTCTGTTTGATGGATGTGCCTTTTATTACATGTGGTGACCATTGTTGAGGTTCCGTAAGACCGGTGATTATTTTAAAGTCATCGACCTTACCGTTTTATGGCCTGTAAAGAGTCTTATAAAATTACAAATACCGTTTTATTAAAATGCCATTAACCTGGATTTAATTGTGTTTGCAAGTAGTTTACGCATTGAGGATGTACCTAAATTTTGTATATTATTTCAAAATACCTAAGTATTTTGTGAGATCGTTCACTTTACGATTGTTGAAACAATTAATGAATTATGAACCCAACCTGACTAATAATTACCAATATAATATATAATATAATTATAATAATATTATAAAGAGGAAATATTTGTACCTATTTTTGTATGTTTGTAATGAATAGGCTCAAAAACTACTGGAATTAAAATCGTTTAATAATTCTTTCACTGTTGGGAAGCTACGTTCACCCTGACTAACATAGGCTATAGAATATTTTGAAAAAAATAGGGATCCGTGCGAAGCTGGGGCGGACAGATAGTTAGGTACCCTATATAAGCGTTTTCTTTAATCTTGATCAGTAAGTTTAAGATTAATTATTAATCTTACAAACTACGCATCCAATAGAGAACTTTAATTAAATGAAAACTCCCCACGATTAAATTATTGTAATTTATATAACGCGATATACTTCATAACACCGTTGTCATTTTTACTGCCTCTTTCTTTCACTCATGTCACCAGCCCTCTGTAGGTACTATTCTCTATTTCAAAATACCGATTCCCATGTTTTTGTCATTTGTCATTTCTCACAACGCGTTATGTCGTAACGCACACACGTTCTTCAGTCGGCCGTTGCTATCAAATTGCATTTTTGCCAACAGATTTCTCATGTTTCCACGTATTTTATTACATGTTTCTGATACTGTTGCTTCATAGGGGAAATGTGACGACGTTATAATTACTGTGATATCTTAAATGGAGGTTGTTGTAGGAAAAATCTCTTATTAGCTTCCGCAAATTAAATTTAAGAAATGCTAGGTAATTTCTAGACTTTTAAATAATATCTACGTTTCTCTGCCTAATTGAAACTGACGTACCTATTTTAATTTTTAGTCGAAACAGATAATACTTAGGTAGACAGGTACCATTTATGTGGTGAATATTAGTGTTGCCAGGCATCCGGATAAAGCCGGACGTAGATAGGCTTATAGATTGCGCTCTAAATAAAGCGTGTCCGGTTTGTCCGGCTTTTATTAGGGTTTTTACAATAATCAAAAAAGCTTTATTTTACACACAATTTTTGTATCATAACGTCACTACGTTATGAGTCCAACCTTTCTACCCAAATCCATTTGGCTATTAGGTTTGACGACCTGGCAACCCTATGCAAATCTAGAGGACTATGGCGAAGATAGATACGATACCATTTAAAAAAAACAAATGATTGAGACGTATCGATGGCGTATCTATATTTCTTCGTATTTGGCGAAGAAGTGTTGTCAATCGGTACGCGTCAATTTCATGCACTGCATTTTAAAACGGATATCCTCATTCAATTGTTAATCGCTTCTCACATTGCACTATTTATCATGTTGTAATTACTAGCACGGGACCACGCGACCGCAAAACAACCTATATACGATATAAATCAGTTAAATTTGTTTTATTTCATTGTAAGACAGCATTAGTTTCGTGCGGCGCGGCACGCTAGCCTGCGGTCTGCCACGTTGCAACACGAGTGAGTGCAGTTCTGTCGAAAGCATTTCCTTGCAGTCACTTATTGCTTGTTTTGCTTTTTAACTGCACTGCCATGCCATATACCACATATAAAACACCTTAATACTAACCTACTTACCTATTTGAAAGCATGACGACTATTTTTGTCCATCAAGTAGATTACGAAATATAATTCGATACGTTTCTTTTCTTTTCTCAATCAAACAATAAATAACAAAGATAAGTGCTTATAAAGTTCGGAAGGGTTGTGACGTCACGTTATGGTAAAATTTGTACCATCATACCATTGTCACGAGCTCCCACTCCCAAACTTTAAAAACACCTTTGTCATTTTCTGTTTGTCTGATAAAAGAAAAAAAATATGTCCAAAACTTAATTATCTAACTGGCGGACTAAACGAAATTTTGGTTTTTTAACCCATTTGTAATCAATATTCCAAACTCTTGAACATGTAGGTGAGCTATACTAGGCTCATTGTAAATTACCTAAGTACCTACGTTATATTTGAGAAAAAAAAACTTAGTCATTGACACTTTAATTGGATCGAATTTATTTAATCTTCTCTTACGACGCTGCGTTATATAAAACAGACTAGGTAACTTAAAGGTTATTTGAAAGGTTCACGGGTTCACTGCTCTAAATATTTCCATGTTTCGCTGTGAAGTGAATCGAATACATTTGTGTTTTAGGTTAAATATCGCTAACACATATAACACGCACACACGCATCTGTATAATAAAAGCTTGATACACGCAACACAATCAGATGCTCAAAAAAAGATTTAAAAAAAAGCTAACTTGCAGATGTCATCCATATCATTGACCTCGTCTTGACCTACGAATATAAAAAGTCAGTCATTGAATAAAAATGTCATTATCTTTGAATGTCTTAACAGCAAACAGAATTTGATAATAAAAATAATCTTTATTTGTAGCATAACACTGAATAAAATGTTACCTGTAGAATAACACTGTCTCAGATAAAACAGATCTTCTCATAAGAAAATAACCTAAAAGTTCAAATACTTCTGCAAAACGAATTTTCAAGTAAACAGCGAATTTCTTACGAAATAACAGATTACCTGTTAACCACCTAACAAGTCAAATGAATAACGCATTAGTTATGTTTGCAGTAAAATGCGTTGCATTTTACCTCAGAATGCACCTAAACATTTTGGGTGTTGAAATTTGAGAACCGCATGACAGGTTAATTCACGTATTCGGAACACGCAGTCAAATGCATTTAAGTTTGAAATGCAGTTTATTGAGTCACTCCTTTTACGGAGTCGTGCAGTCGTGCACTCAAATTGCAGCTTATCCAACACTATTGGATTTCAAAGTACGTAGAGAGTGAGGTAGGTTTGTCTGAATAGTTAAACCCTGTAATATACTAACACATTTGAATTGCATAATATGATATACCTATTATCATGATGAATGGTACAAGTGTACCTTTTATCTATACTCTATACTAATATTATAAAGAGGAAAGGTTTGTGTTTGGATTAAATAGGCTCCAGAACGGCTGGATTTCAAAAATTCTTTCACTGTTGAGAAGCTACACTATTCCCGAGTGACATAGGCTATAAATGATCCGTGCGAAGCCGGGGTGGACAGCTAGTGCTTTATATTCTCGTGGGTGTTTGTTAGATTTTTTTTGGGACTCTCACTCTATACATCAAATAGTTACCTTAGATTTCAGTTAAAGAGACACCTACAAATTAAAAATCATCTAATGTATCAGGTCTTTATTTTGTAAACAGTTTTAGTGCACTGTTCAGTAGGTACCTACTTACCACATCTTTTTTTTTAGGTTCTTATATATTTTGCAAATTCGAATTCCTGACACGTGCCTTTATGTTACAAATTGCACGCATATGAAGTGTCTTTTAAATTCTTACAACGTACCTGATGAAGATCGCATTATCTTGTATGTAGTACTTACCTGTAAAAAAACAAGATAACAATTAAAATTATGCAACCATACATTTATTTAACGACCATCGAAAAAAGTCCTGTGATTTCGCAAATGTTAATCTATACTAATTGTTGGCGACTGGCTGCTAGACGGCCTCTTTTGTTATATTTTCTATATTACTTTTTATAACGTTCTATTTTTGTATATTTCAAATTATTGGTATTCGACGTATATTGTTTTGTTTTATTCAGTTGTTGTAATTCGTTAGCAAAGATACCATTAAATTATGTTTATTTTATTGTATTGTGTGTTTTCATAGTTCGCCATTAGCACAGAACCCATTATATCGCTAACATTTTGATCCGGCTCGAAGGACCAAAATGTTAGCGATATAATGGGTTCTGTGCTAATGGCGAACTATGAAAACACACAATACAATAAAATCCGTTATGTGCGTCAAACGCCAACCATGCTAACATGCCGAAACCCACAAACGCCGTCGACAGCGGCGTCATTGCACACACTCAAGTACCAGCTGACTTGCTACCAGCGCATAAGGGCTCACCGGCAGATGTACCCGAATGTCATCCACTACTGCCACAGTTGTTTGATGACCTAATTTCCATGGCATACGGGTTGAGAGAGACATCACATAATTGTAACCAGCCCTATTATAGTCGGATTATAGCCTCTCTCAACGCCACACATTCGTTAATATTTAAGTTTACTGTTGTATATAAATTTCTAACTCGCACAATGTATTTTTTAGATGCATCCATCCGTCCGGACCCACGCGTGCCCGACCCGGCGCCATTGACCCGCGCCCCCGCCCCTGTTCTCCAGGGCGCGCGACTTGTCCGGCTCAATCAGTCTCGGGCTATAACGCTAAATTCGAAATTATACAAAGACGCCACGTCATCCTCACCGCTTCGCACGCAACGAGTGGAACAAGCCGAGAAGCAATCGCTACAGGAAGCACAAATGGCTACTCCTCGAGTTAAGCAGAATGCTTTACGAGCTTCGCAGCCTGTAGCCAGAAATAGTCGCTTCGCGAGACTTACATCAGTCTGCATGTACCATGGCCTCCATCAAACCGAACCGTGCATCAGTTCAGCCTCAGAAGCGAGTGAGAACATAAGACTGACGTTGAATTGGAACCGTCGCTGGCAAACCGCTGACCTGCCGATGCTTCAGCCGAGCACGCCTCAGTCCATTGACACAAACACAAGGCCGACAGAAGCAGCACATACCTCAAGCATGCCTAAGGCACCACCGGCTCATGTTTATGGATATCCAGGACCCTTCTCATCAGCACCACTGCCATGGACATGCACTGATGTGGAGCTAAGGCGCAAGTGCGACTGGCGCAGGTTCTTGCGACTCGCTTACCATCTGTGGACATTCCTGCTGACACCCCACGCGAGAGGAGCACACGACCACAACAACACATCTGCAAGCGAGGGTGATGTGGTGCTCTTTCCTGGCGCTGGCGAAACGGGCCGCGTGGCCGACGCAGCCAGTCGCCACCGGGTGTTAGTGTGCCACTGGGGGTCCGGTATGTTGGCGACTGGCTGCTAGACGGCCTCTTTTGTTATATTTTCTATATTACTTTTTATAACGTTCTATTTTTGTATATTTCAAATTATTGGTATTCGACGTATATTGTTTTGTTTTATTCAGTTGTTGTAATTCGTTAGCAAAGATACCATTAAATTCTGTTTATTTTATTGTATTGTGTGTTTTCATAGTTCGCCATTAGCACAGAACCCATTATATTTATATCGCTAACACTAATATTATAAAGCTAAAGAGTTTGTTTGTTTGTTTGAACGCGCTAATCTCAGGAACTACTGGTTCGAATTCAAAAAATATTTTTTTGTTGGATAGACCATTTATCGAGGAAGGCTTTAGGCTATATGACATAACGCTGCGACCAATAGGAGCGAAGAAACAGTGGAAAATGTGTAAAAAACGGGGAAAATATGAAGCCTTATGAAGAATTACTATTCCACGGGGACGAAGTCGCGGGCACAGCTAGTAAAAAATAAATGTTAACTTAGTAAATGGCCTAAGTATTATATATTCGTACTATTTAATTTCGTATAACAGTACGTACTTTAGATAATTTAGTGTAGTAAGTAAACTATTTTAAGAAAACTTTTATTATCCGTGAAACAGGCTTATCTTCTTTAATAACTACTTATATACCTACCATATTTCATCTTTAGCGGTTTAACTAACAGACAAAGTTAATCACATTTCTATCAAAAAAGATACGCATAGGGTAGGTCTATATGTGATGGCCCACTTTTTACGCATCTACAACTTCTTTTATTTTATAAACAGTGTCTCAAAATACCAGATTGACAGTTCCGGACATTACATCAGGCCACACTCGTGCGAGTAATTCATTAGTGCACGCGGACAGGTCTGTCCACTCTCGCCGTCGAAACTGAAAGCGGTCAGGCAAGGTGCCTCACGGCGGGGGAGGTGGCCAGTCACCGGGAACGGAAGAGTATGGGACAATATAGGTATTTGAAGAAAATTGAGTAATTACCTAATTTAAATTTTAAACAAAAAATACCAACACTTTTAATGAAAATTATATATATAGGTATGCCTTTGTAGGTACTCGTTTTTGGGTATGCAGGTACGTCAACTATCTTCACTTGTTTTTAAATAAAAATCTTATGATAATTTGAAACAACTACTACGGTACTACGTAAATTTAGTAACTGTTTATGTGACACATTCGAAATTATGTATGTTTTTGATTTCTAAAATTTAAAAGTTAATAGCGAACCCGCCTGAGATAATTTGGAGTGTATATAATCTTCACAAATATTAAATCTATTATTAAATATAACGGCATGTTCCGCAACATATAATATGTCAATTATCTGTTAGCAAAACTTCCGGATATATTGGTGAAAATATTTGCACTCTGTTTTATATCTATACGAATACCTATTATAAAGAGGAAATATTTGTAACTATTTTTGTATGTTTGTAATGAATAGGCTCAAAAACTACTGGACGAATTTTAATGATTCTTTCACTGTTGGGAAGGTACGTTCACCCTGAGTAACATAGGCTATAGAATATTTTGAAAAAAATTAGGGATCCGTGCGAAGCCGGGGCGAACCGCTAGTTACCTATATTGAGATATTCGGTAATTAGGTTCGGTAATAAGGAACGATTTTTGAAAATACCGTAAGAGGGTAAAAGGGGTTGCTCGCTTATCGTGTGCAGATGAAGTCGCGGCCAGAAGCTAGTTCACTTATAAAACTGTTTATAACGCCTACATACTTTCTAAAAATCGATTCTCCTGTGTCTCTCGTATTAACTATTGTTAGTGTTTATTGACTCAGTTTAAGTTCTCAAGAGCTAACAAAACTATAATTTTCTTGTCTAGTAAATTACTTAACGTTACGACATATCGTTGCATATTTTATGCAATGTTTGCAATAAGATATTTGTTGAAATGACAAGCAAAGTAAATAGATCTGTCACTGCCAGTGTGTTAATAGTTTAAACACTTCAATATTTCTTAACGGTTATGTATTGCATGTACCTATGTTTATATAGCTACTTGTCACCGTAAATACGTTGAAAAGAGACTACCGTTGTTAGCCACATAAATAATATCGAATGTTATACAAACTAGCTTTTGTCCGCGACTTCGTCCGCGCATGATGAGTATTTTACACAAAATCGTTATTAAAATTTAAAATATTAACGTTACTGCTATGTATAAGCTATAGGTAGGTATTATTCTAAAGTTTCATCAAAATCCATGTAGTAGATTTTGCGTAAAAGTATGTACATCCATTTTTTTTAATTGCAATTAAATATTCTCTTTGACGGTTGATAACCATATTCTAGAAATTACTAACTCACATTCTGATTCCTTTTTTTTAATAATTTATTTACCAACTCTATTTATACATAGGAACGAAACAATAACCGCGAAGGCATCAGAAATTATTAACTCTATTTATAATTTTATCTTTGTATTAACGTGTCAATTTTCCTTTAAAGCATAATTAATTGTGCTTACATAACTCCGTAGCTGACTGTACAAATAAATATAATACGGTTCAAGGTTCATTCAAATATGAATGAACAATCACATCCTAATTACCATAACTTTTTCCTCACTGATAACCGTGTGACTGGTTTCATTAGTCAAAGACCTAGGACTAGAGTAAAACTAGCGTGGTTTGTATGAACCTGAATACTATTCACGTCAGTTCTTATCATAGACATTATATGGTAATTTTAAGACCAGAGACACGCTGCGACGCGTTTTTGTTTAAAGCCCCCACACACGACGGTCCTTTGTAGGTTTTTGTGCAAGCAATGGCGGGAACGATTTGGCTGATGACTGTGTAAGGTGACTATGATTTTTGTAGTCATTAAAGTTGATGACTATTTTGAAACTAGCGATGACTATGTTGGAAGTGAAAGATTTTTATAAGATGTAGATGGTTATTATAAATGAATATATAATAATGGTTGTTATTTGATTATCATACAGTTGAGTTCTATATAGGTACATTATTAAATATATTATCACATACATTTTAGTCCACTCGACTGTATAGTAGATAAAATAACTTTACTTATTTAAATGCTATTGCAATTTATGTTACATTCTTCGTTACAGAAATTTTTAAGTACATATTTTAAAATGTACTTATTTAATAAACTTTTTTACAAACAGAATCCAACACAAATAAATGACAGTCGCCGAGCACAGCGAAAAATGGACGTGGCCCTTTTTCTATTTGTCTGTGTCGCACACGCGTAGTAATAGTACCCTCACGCTCGCACAGTAACCTTGAGTTTTTCGCTGTGCTCGGCGACCGTCCTTTACACAGGAGCGCAAGATTCTGTATTCTATGAGTACCAACCAATACAGGGATATAAAATTCAATTCCCTTTCTTCGATTTTGATATAAAACCTAAATCAATATCCCGCCTACGTTGTGTGTTGTGGTGCGCGCGCGCATATTTCCCAGCGCGGTGCGTCGGCGCCGGCCGACGACCCGCATTGTCTACCGTCCGTCTCTAACGATACTTCGATAACGGCTATCAATCAATACCAACTATTGTGCTAGCTAATTATGACAAGTACTATAAAAGTATAGGTATATTTTAATTAGTTTCTCACGTATTGTTTATCGACGATTGAACAGTTCCCAAGGTTGCAAGGGACAGTTTTAATGTAATTAAGGATTCAGTTGCAGTAAGAACTTTAAGCTCTCTCGACGGAAGCAAAGTTCTCTTTGGGTCGCTGAGCATTGCAATAAGCAAACAAATTATATAATAATACAAATATTAACTGCTCTCGTAATACCGATGCAATAAATCTCAATGATCAACCGTAGTTCAAGTGGTCCTTTAATTGTCTTAACAACAGCCGCCTTTAATGTAAGTCTTGGGCCTTTACTAGGTTTTCCTGGCTCTTTCTCTATTTCCTTCAATTTAGCCTCAGTGAAGAGTTATTTTTTAATTGTAAACCTGCCGCGGTCTGTCCGGTCGGCCGGCGGGCAGCTCTCTCGCCTTAAGCGCTAGAGAAAGCAGTATAATTATAGTGAGTTTCCACGCGCCCGCGCTCTCGCCCCGGGCACTGCGCCGCTCCGCTGGGTGCAAGCCCTTATGTGGCTCATAAGCATTTCTAAACTGAAATGCTCGAGTAGGCTCTTTATTAAGCCATAAGTTACAATTGTACCTACAGGCTAAATTGGCAACACTGAAAAGTTTGACGCAGTTTAAGCTGTGTTGCCATGTTTGAAAAATTTAGTGGGTAGGTATTTGCTTTATAAAGCACGGTCCTGACTTTTTGCATTTCGGATCTATTTCACAATGTCAACGTTATTCCCGAGTAAGTTATTTGAAACCAAAAAAAGGCATTTTTTTCACGATCGTAAATTAGGATGAAAAGATGTTTAGATGAACTTATTAAGTACTTAACATATGGTAATATATACCTAACTGTTTACAGCATATAGGAAGATACACAAATAGGTACATATTTAGGTCTTTACCCTGAGATACAGTTTACAACTTGAATCACTTTGAGATCTTGAGACTGAGATAAAATTTTGTAATCGTCATGATTATGTCTTAAAAAACTAAAATGGATATTTACATTTAGTATTACAAGTCATAAAAGAAACGCAACAAGAAATTATTATGCAGATCTTTTTACCGTCTACTTGAAATACAACTTTATTTACGGGTCAGTAGTTTCATATCAAACAGACGAAAAAGCTATTCATGAATAGTCAAGATTACCTAAATAAATCCTAAAAAATATTTAAGCGTTAAAATAGCTAAGTGTAACATTAACGGAATCCCGTAACGGATTCTGAATGTTGTCTTTTATTTTTATTTACCAATACTCTTACAATAAGTTACTCCTTTTACTCTGGGTGCTGTTACGTAAACAATAACAAGTGTTCGAGAGAGAAAAACTTATTCTAAACAGTGCATAATGCATATGTTTGTCTTTCTCTTTACACGTGAGTTGGCGATTAGTTTTAGTAATGCAACGAAATTCTTGAATTTCACCGTCTTTTGTTTTTGTTTTGATTCAAAACAAAGTGAATGTTTGAAGGAGTAAATAAAAGTATGTAGATAAGGTAGGTATCAAATTACACGAATGTGTTACGTTGAGGTCATCGGCTCAATTCCAGTCTCGTTTATAACTTTACTTCTCGTTTACAATAGGTAATTTTAAAACTTTAATCGAGTTTTGTTACGTAGAAAAAATTAATAGCTAAATAATCGGAATATAAAATATGGCTTTGATTTGCTTCGTTGAAATCTACGACCTACGTGGACACCATTATCTACAAAAAAACAAAATCAAAACACAGACACACACAGACACACACACACACACACACACACACACACACACACACACACACAAACACACACACACACACACACACACAGACACGTCAAACTTATAACACCCCTTTTACCCTTTAGGTTCGTACAAAAGGCCCTAAATCTTTTTAAATTCTCTTCACATTTTGGTTTTTCACAGTTAAGATGTTCCCGTTATGACTCAAAATTTATCACAGCATACAGACATATAACATTCCGCCATCGTTTCGCATTTCCATTAAAATTATAAATTCTAATCTCGGAGAAAGTAAGCCCTTACAGATTTTTGTATGCAAATTATAGAATTGTTCACTCATAATAACATATTACTATGTATTTATTCATATTTTAGAGCGGCGTTGGTTTCCTTTAATATGCGGGCTTATGAATTGTTAATAACAAATTGACAGTTTTATTTTAAACTGTGTGCTAGTTTTTGATTCTACTTTAGATAAGTAGAGACGAGGTACAATTTATACCACAACGTGACGTCACGAGCCCCCACTCCCGAGCTTTAGCAACACCTTTGTCATTTTTTGTTTGTTTAAATACGTGACCAATACTTTTTAATAATCTAACTGACGGACTAAATAAAATTTTAATTATTTTCTTTACCCAGTCCTCATCCCTATTACATAACTAGCGGCCCCGGCAGACGTCGTCCTGCCCGTCCGATTGTTTCGTCAAAGATCTGTCAAAGTCTTCTAACTGTCACTTAATGAATAGTAGTTCTTCATAAGGCTTCATATTTTCCCCGTTTTTTACACATTTTCCACTGTTTCTTCGCTCCTATTGGTCGCAGCGTGATGTTATATAGCCTAAAGCCTTCCTCGATAAATGGTCTATCCAACAAAATAAAGATTTTTTGAATTCGAACCAGTAGTTCCTGAGATCAGCGCGTTCAAACAAACAAACAAACAAACTCTTCAGCTTTATAATATTAGTATAGATTTAATATTTACCTAATTATCATAAATAGCTAACTAGATTAGCTGGAATATAAACAGTCTCGCTTTATATTATAAATCGTAAAATGCCAGTTGGGTAATCTGTAATTGTTTGATTGTACATGCCTTATTTATCTAACTAATGAACTATGTTACCCAACTGGTAACTCGAAGGTTTATGGGCTATTTCTTTACTCTTTCGTTACCCTTTTTACGACTAAAACAAAACAGCACAGTGCGTGCGGCGAGCTAGTCTACTAGTTACTACGCAACTAAACATGATTAAAGTTAAAGCGAAACTAGGTATCGCCTACGGTTTGACCTGCGACGTATTAATGACAGTCAAACCGTAATAAGATAATATATGGTATAATGATAGTTTCACATATGGGAAAATATATTTTTTTATTATTACAATGAAATTATCAATAGGTACCTACTGATGTCTGTTAGGGTACATACATGCTACTACGCAGCGCGGACGAAGTCATGGACAAAAGCAAGTATTTTATAAAAGCAGATATTTTTGTTAATTAAATGAAATAATATTATTAATTATTAAACTATCTACTTAAATTTTCAACTACTTTAACCATTTATAAAAGGAAAGATACAACCATCTTAGGCTATACATTTAATAGTCTGTGCAATAAGAGAATGGCTGATTGAAGCGGACATGAAAAAGCTACAAACAGACAAACACAATTTTCTTCGTACTTAATTAGGCGTAGTATAATGTAACGGCAGTCTGTCAATCGGAGATAAAACAAAAGATACGCAAGACAACGAAAAAACTGAAAAAAAGGGAAAAAGGTTTTTTGTGATTGGTCAAGAAACCTGTCAGTTGTACTTGGGATTTCAAGTATTTGAATTACATTTGCCAGTAAGTAGACACCAAATATTTTACCAAAGTTACGAAATCCCTACTAATATTATAAATGCGAATGTAACTCTGTCTGTCTGTTACGCTTTCACGCTAAAACTACTGGACCGATTTAAATGAAATTTGCTAGAAAGAATGTCTGGAGCCTGAGAAAGGACTACTTTTTAACCGACTGCAAAAAAGGAGGAGTTCCACGCAGACGAAGTCGCGGGCAGAAGCTAGTACCTTATAATGCTGGAGTTAAGTGAGTATTTTCAATCATAATCGGTTATTAACTACGCTACTATCTATCAATCAAAATTCGATCGATATTTTTAGGGTTAAAGAATACTTTATTCTCAAAAGAGTTCATATTTTTCACACAATAACACCTTTAGTTATTAAGTAGGTATACCTAACGATATTTATACTTTTGTCTTGGTGCAGCTGTCATAGAATAGAATACTTTTTTTCTAGAGATATCAACTAATAATCTAAGGTACATTCTATAAAACTTGCATAGATATCTAAATTAGTCGTACCTAAGTCAATTAACATAGCTATACAAACTCATAGAAATATATACGAGGCTATAAGGAAAGCAACTAACAGCTATAAAGCGATATATTCAGTTTATTGCCAAGCCCTAACACTAAACCTATAAAGGGTTTGACCGTGAATAGAATCCTTTCACACGTATAAACCCGTCTTCTTCTACTGTCGATGGTACGCTCAGAAGAACTTTAATTGCGCGCTTTCCCGCCGGAAGCTCCGCCATTATCCCATTACTCTATAGCCTATGTTGTATAGTCTGTGGAATCTGACCATAGACTATTTTCTAATGCCCGCAGTTGATAATCTGTCGGCGTTTGGTATAAAGCGGCTGTCAAACGATTTTTAATCTGATAATGATTTGGATCATCGCAAACGACTTTGATGTAGAATAATGAAAGTGTACATCAGTATTTCGTTCTTAAGTAGGTACTTATAGTAAATCGCGTCAAGGGGTTACGGGGACTATAAGGTCAGACTTTAGTTTTTTCATATAGGTAAGTATTATCTGCTACTTATTAAGTAGGTATGTATTATCTATATAAAATTATATAAGGTCAAGGCTTCTAATTCCGTCTACGGGGCAATTCCGTCACGTACAAGTTTTTGGCGAATCTAAGCACAGTTCGGCGCTGCTGGCTCAGTTGGTAAAGCAGTAGGGTTTTCTAATTCAAACTAAAAAACACCCATGACGCTGTGCAATAAAGGAAGAAAAATATCTGCTTTCAAAGTTCAGTTGCGTTTCGAAGTCGAAGTGCGAGTATAGTACTATGCACTTTGATCGAAGATAAATATGAAATAGTTAGACTTCTAGGCTTGTTTCTATGATTATTACAACGTCTATGATATGTATAAACGTGTCTGCCTGTTCGTGATGCGTAAAACTCCGATAGTTTTCAGTAATTCACCATGAAAAATTAACAACTTCAAAATAGTCAAGTGGGAAATTCCGTCTATTTCTTAAGGGGCAAAGCCGTCATATGCCGGTATTTCCCGATTCCAGACATCGTCAACATTTTTTTAGTGTATTACATTTTAAAATAGGTACACTTGTCAATTTGGCAATAATAAGCTTAGCTGTGACGAAATATATGAGTAGGTAATTCAATAGAACGTAGTACGAAAATACTCCGGACTGCTAAATGCATAAATCCTTACTTTATGAAATAATATATATAAAAAATATATATATTAGTTAATTTTTAAAAGGTTGAGCTCATCTGATTGGTAAAACATGCCGGAATAGCCCCAAAAAATTGTGTTTGCGGATAACTCCTATTGTAAATCTTATATCTAAGGTCTAATAACACATATTTGATTGAAATCGACGTGTCTTCATTTTCCGCTAGCTTGACTTGAAAAAACTGCGTAGTTCTAGGGAAACTGCTTCCATGACGGAATAGCCCCACTCAGGCGGGAAACTCCGTCTACCTGACTATTTTTTAAAAAAAATATATAATTAATTAAGCAACCTAGATACAGGGAATATCATACTATTATTTGATTGCCAAGTAAATTGTTGGTCTAATACATACGCGCAATGGGTAAATAGTTAAAAATAAACGTCTCAAAATTTTAACCAAAGTTGATCTAGCTAAAAAATATGCCGGAATTAGAAGCCTTGACCTTAATTAAGTTTTTTTTTAATATTCGATTTCTTTAAAATTTTTTAACCACCTACTACAATGATTTGGTATATTCAATGCTCTTTTCAAGTTTATAAAATTCCACAACTATTTTTAACATAGATTATTCTATTGTGCTCACAGACAGTACATAATATTGGCGTTGACAAATAAAAATACCGCATCTACTTTTTCTTTCAAGTGGATGAAAATTTCTTATAAGCTATACTATCGCGCTCTGTTTGCCACAACAGGCGTGCGCAGGTAAAGCAAAGTTAAAGGAACAGTCGTCAATGCAAATTGAACCTTAAGTCACGGTTATAAGGGGTACAAACTCCGTAAAATTAAATTGGTTTCTTATGAGATAATTGAATAAATCGTGTTCATATCAAAATGCGCGCACGCACTGAGTGATCCAGTTTTCTATTATTAAATTTAATGTAACGGAAATGTTTGATGCCTTCTCTATTAGATATGGTGATAAGCGTCATTGATGATTTAAGGAGATAAAGTTTTTGTTTTAAATGATTAAAGACTTCGTGAATGATCATCTGCCATTTATTTCATATCTACACAGTAGAAGCAGTGGGAGATTTCTGCTAGTTTGTAAACCTAATAATACAATCTTTTACATTCATCTACTTTATTATATAAATCAATTAGGTAGGTAGTTATTGAGTTTCGAAAAAATAGTACCTAAGTACTTTTTAACATCTTGGTTGCTATTTCTATAACTAAAATAGTAGGTACTAGCTTTCTGTGAGTTAAAATGATGGTGCAATATTTGACTTCACATTCTCTTGTATTATAAGTAGGGTTGACACATATTCAAATTTATTCAAGTCAACGTCTTATTGGCTCAAATCGAGATGCGAGTAGTTCAAGGTCGACCTAACTCGAACTGACTTTGGCTTCTTAATCCATGAGAATATTGTCATCACGTACAATCCTTATTTTATGTAGGAAAGTAGACACAACCTGCTTTAGATTTGAGTAGGCCGGTATGTTTAACATTCAGCCAGCTGCCGAGGATCTGTTGAAAGTGTTCCTAATTCATTGTTTACATTCCTCTTGCTTGTCCTATTGAGGTAAAGGTCAAGGCGTAGTAAACGTTATGTTTATGATAATGATTCTGCGCTAAAATTTGATATTTTGCTGTATCTGTTTTCATTGTTTTATGTTTTTGCATTTCCTAGATAAGATTAGTCATAAGTTGATAAAAATAATAATTGGTTATTTTTTTATTAACTCTCTAAAATATCTTAGTCGCCTTAGAAACCCTATATATCCCCTATGTATCTCTATTACAGGGTTTAAATATAGGGTTGCCACATAAAATATCTTAGTCAAATTAGTACTTAGTTACTAATATATATATATATAGTCATATATAACCCTGTAATATAGGGTTGCCATAGATATAAGGGAAGGGCTACTAAAAGCCTAATTAAGTACGTCTGATTTTCAATCACACACCTTTCGATGAACAAACATTTCAATTGTTAAATATGAATAAAGATTAAAGCTTCTATAAACGAGACTTAAAAATGTGATTAAAACTATTGAAGCAACCCTAGGTAGTTCCGTTCAGGGCTGGCACTACGTCGAAAGAACGGTATCAACACACCGGGTGCGTTTTTGCTTCGTTCCGCTCTCGCGGCGCGCGCGCAGCGTGACAGTATCGATAGCACGAGGAAGAGTATTGACTATGTTGTCCTACTGCATTGTTGATATTCAGTGCATCATATATTATACAATTATACATTATACGTCGTACGTACCTGAGAACCTATAAGTCAATAATTATTTAATTAACTACGTCATGAATAATAGGCTTTTCAATTTAATAACCCATCTTTTAAGAACATTTAACACTTTTAGAGCTAGGTATTATCTTAGTTCTCTTAGCTCTTATAAATAAGAGCTAAGAGAACTAAGTAAGACAATATAAGAATAATAAAAAAATATGTTTATGTTGCCAAATAACTGTACACGACTATATCGAATAAATTTTAATTAAGTAGGTGTAATATTTACTTACCTAAGTGAAATTTTAAAATAAAAATAATTGAAATTAATTAACAAATGGTTGGATACAATTTTCTTAAGAAAGCGTTTTTATTGTTCCGGTAAACGGTAACTAACATACTTGGTTTGCTTTAGGTAATTTTTATGCAAATATTAAAGGCGTTAATACATCTACCCAATCTCTCTAATTCAAAATTATAATAAAATTCATATTATGTTATATTCATATTATATTCTCATAACATTGAATTAAAAACTTGACTGTAATCACGTACTAATTATATTAAATTCAAAGAAAACAGTAAAAAAAACAGAAGTGATACTAAAAATGGCGCTGGTGACACATTATCTACGGGTGGTCCACCATTTTGTTTTCTTTTTGCATTTACAAAATGGCGGATCGAGTGTGCCGGTGTCACGTCGCTAATTAAATAACGTTATCACGCTGTTATGTCACTGTTGGCGTGCGAATAAGCTGAACGGATCAGGCAATTTTCGGATAAATTGATCATAAAGTAAGTGTTAAGTAAAAACTATCACATTGATGAAAGTGCATTAGATAAGTGAGGTTAGGGTAGGAATATAATTATAAAAACTCAAGTATACTACACACTCACGCGGCGCGCGGCGCCTCTGTTTAATCCGCGTCATATCCATTAATAGGTAGTTACGTACTTTTTTTCCCGTTATATTGAATATATATATATATATATATACCTACGTAACTAACGCAGAGTAACTGCCTATTTTGGCCAATTCAACAGTTTTTCGATTGTGTAAAAATCAACTTTCACATTAAAGTAGGTACAACATTAGCAGGAATAGGGAGTCATAAAAAGATTAGTGGGAAGTAAAGATAGGACCACACAATTGCCAAGTAAGTGCCGAGTAGGTAAGCTTATTTACAACTTATCAATAAAAATAATGTTTAACTTCCAAAAAACTAATACAGCGTCACTTATAATCTTCGTTTTCAATCACGTATAGGTACCTAAAGCCGCTTAAAACAATTGAATAAGTCTATCATAAGTTAAGGACATTGTAAATCTACAAAATATTATCATCGAAACATCAACTCGCTATGAAACAGTCGAGTATAACCGGTAATCGCATCTTGAAGTATGTGAGCGATGTTAACTAGAGAAAACTTCTCGTCCATGTTTAGATATTGCATTTCTGATGGCTACCATTCAGTCGGTGTAAATGTAAGAGATTAATTGAAAGATAATGCTATGCTATGCTGTGCTATTATATTTTATTACTAGCGAGAGTAGACACGAACTGTGTTCAAGCAGAATATGCAGATTATGCGTGCTTTTTTATTCTACACGTCTCTTTTCGTAATGTATGGCAAGGTAAACATTATTTGTAGTAAATATACCTTAAATTAGTTGTGTAATATTTTTAGATGATTTCGCGGTTACACACGCGGATATAGGTCATTTTCTTTTTGTTTCGAAAACGTAGGCAGCAGTTTCCGTAATCGTAGCAAATTAGCTGACGATAGTCTTTCAAATTATTTGGAATAAAAAGACGAATAGGTACCTACCAAATTTATGTTTTTAGTAAGCATTGTCGAAAAAATCTTTTTATATCAATCTACTATCAACATAACATTAATATACGTGACTTAAATATGTTATAGGTAATTGTAAATTTAACCAAATTCTATTAAAAAAAATAAACTTACTTTTAGCCGTATGCCTAAAGTTTAAACTTAGGTACCTACCTAGTAGACTTGTTAAATTGCACTTATATTATACCCAACAACTAAGAGTATTCCACCCCTTAGAAAAAAAAAGTCTAAAACCTGGGCTGAAGAATTCTCTAATACCTAGGCACTTACAAGTTATTTTGTACTTTCTCGACATTCTAGCAAAGTTTTAGTGCTTACGACCAGTCTTAAAAGCCAAGTACTTTATGAATTCAGGTTGCATCTGCGTTTGAAAGTTACGTTTGTATGTTGATTCCGAGTTTGTGGTAAACTAGCTCCGGTTTAACACGTATTGCACCATCAGTTAAGGAAAGACGTAAGTCACATTTAACGTGTATTTAAATTGACCGACTTATATCAATGTACAGCGACAACTGCCATTAGTCTGAAATTATGCAAGTGAGTATTGAAAAGTGTTTTTAGCAAGTTCAACCCCTATAGGTACTTATACAACAGAGGGATAATTTAGTACTTTCTTAATTTATTACTTCATTGCACAGCGTCATGGGTGTCTTTTAGTTTGAATTAGAAAACCATACTACTTTACCAACTGAGCCGGCAGCGGCGAACTGTGCTTAGATTCGCCAAAAACGTGTACGTTAGACGGAATTAGAAGCCTTAACCTTACATATAACTTTTTGATTCATAAATGGATTTTGAAAAATTTTCGTCACTCAATATTTTCCGTGAATACAACCCCTTTAACAACATTAAAGGAATAAAAAGCATTTAATACCCCTTAAGATAATTTTTTTAAAGAAACTTTTACAATTCAATTACTTTTTAGTATTCATTCTTGATTTTAATATGAGTGCATATACCCACTTAATCCCTAATATCCCTACTAATATTATAAATGCGAAAGTAACTCTGTCTGTCTGTCTGTTACACTTTCACGCTAAAACTACTGAACCGATTTAAATGAAATTTGGTACAAAGATAGTCTGGAGCCTGAGAAAGGACACAGGCTACTTTTTAACCGACTGTAAAAAAGGAGGAGTTCCACGCAGACGAAGTCGCGGGCAGAAGCTAATACTAGCTTCAATAAATGAATAGGTACCTACCTACTCACTTCCCTACATCGCGTGTGTCGACCACACTCCGTCACTTGTTTCCACTTTATACGGAACTAACTATTATTTTACTAGCTATTTATTATTACGTTTTTTAATACAAGGAACAAACATTTTGGGCGTGTCCAGAAATGATCGATGTGTGCACTTATAAGTGACTACGTGTCAATTAAGTAATTAGTTTATAGTTTGGTATTTAATGCCAGCTTTGTTTCGTACTGCGAAATCGTGATTGCTAAATAGACATGAATTTAAAATCAAGGTTAGCTTTTTTGTTTTGAATTGAAATGTACCCAATTGCATATGAAACATTGCGTTTCTATGAAACTATATATGATATTAAGACCCCGTTTCGGAAACATAAAAGCAAATTGATGATAGATACTGTTGTGGAGGGTGGACTTTAATGAAAGCAATAGGTTTATGAAGAACTAGCTTCTGCCCGCGACTTCGTCCGCGTGGAACTCCTCCTTTTTTGCAGTCGGATAAAAAGTAGCCTATGTCCTTTCTCAGGCTCCGAACTTTCTTTGTACCAAATTTTGTTTAAATCGGTTCAGTAGTTTTAGCGTGAAAGCGTAACAGACAGACAGACAGACAGACAGAGTTACTTTCGCATTTATAATATTAGTAGGGATAGTAGGGATAAGAATATAGGAATTTAATAAGGTAACTTTACAAACGAACACAATATCACAACACAACTCAACCAAATCAACTATCAGACTGAAAATTCCAAAAACAATCGATATATAAAAAAAGGGCAATAGCCAATTAAAAGTAAAACTATAAAAACTATATACAAACGCAAGGAGTACGCATCAGATACCTTACGCCAAATTTCCAAGTACCTAAGTAATGTAAGAAGGGTAAGTAAGTCGCAAGTTTTGTATCAAATAAAATTATTGTTTCTCAAGAAACATTTCTAATTCTTATGTTTTGCTTTAATAATTCAGTCATTAAGTCAGCTTTTACTTCTACATAATATATGTACCTACCTACTTCAATAAATAAAATTTTCAATTGTAGTGGATTATAATCATTATCTTACATATAATAAAACAGTAGAAACCGCGTGTCTGTACAATTGAAATTTTTAACAAAAAATGGGTGTGGGCAATAATAAAAGAGTAACAGAACACAAAAATGATTTTTTAGATTTTCTTTTCTGTCTGTCTGTCTGTCTGTCTGTCTGTCTGTCTGTATGTATTCGCTAATCTTGAAAACTACTGAACAGATTTTGACGCGGCTTTCACTAATAGATTAAGCTCTTCCCTGAGCAACATATAGGCTTTGTTTCATCAAAATCGGATGTCAAATAAAAAAGCTATCGTCTTTTAAAGTTTAAAGGTAATTTTTCTATAGGAGATTTTATAGTTACATAATATAGTACTAGATGGCGCCTCAAGGCAATTAAAACGCGCTATAGCTTTTTCTCTGAAAAGTATAAATACAAACTGGTTGTTTAAAACTATTTAATTTTGTTTGTCTTGCGATTCGGTTAGTTGATGATTTTGATGTTATACTTGGATATGAAAATACGGACTCTGAACTTGCTTTGTGAATTGGTTGAAAAATATCGGATATAATCTAAAAAAATATTGCCTACGTAGACGTAGATTTATTGAAATAAATATATGTATTATTGTATGTATTTGCTTTGATTTTAAAAATGCCCAGACGAAACGCTTACAACGCATCGCTATTGAGAAATCTTACTCCGCCTAAATTGTGCAATGGAACCCGACTTAGAGTAACTTCTTTACAAAGAAACTTAATCGAAGCTGAGATTCTTACTGGATGTAGTGCAGGTGAAACTGTATACATACCACGAATACCAATCATCCCCAACAATTTCCCATTCCAATTCAAACGGACACAATTTCCAGTGTCCGTTTGCTTTGCTATGACAATTAACGAGTCTCAGGGGCAGACGCTAAAGTTGATCTCAGGTCGAATTGTTTTTCACACGGCCAACTATACGTGGCTTGCTCGCGGGTTAGTAATGCGGATAACCTTTTCATATTAGCCCCAGAAGGAAAAACTGTTAATGTGGTTTATAAAGACATTTTATAATTTACGTTTGAAATATTAAATACATACCTATATTATATTTTTTATATTATTTGTCTGTCTATCTGTGTGTTCCGGCTAATCTATAGAACAGCTGGACTGATTTGAACGGGACTTTCACTGGCAGATAGCTTATGTAATAAAGAGTAACTCATTTTAGAAAAAAATCTTTAATTATCCATACTTATGTCCCAATACTTAAATTCCACGCGGACGAAGTCGCGGGCACAGCTAGTGTTATTATATAGCTTATGCATGTTATTCTTACAATATAATATGGTCATCTTAATCGTTAACACTTTTTTAATAAAACACAGAGTTTTTTTTAATTTGCAAACTTAGTCACAGATTATAATAAACTACCATTGGAAGTTGTCAGTTCTACTCAACGTTCTTTTATTTCTTTTCAATCTTGGAATTCGAGCTAGTATTTATACATTTTCTTATATAATACGTTGTTATCAGTGTTACATAGGCTGCGCGTGGGCAAACACTTTCTCCGTCCATACTAAAGACATCAACGCGTCAACCGACCACTTGTCTTGTTATGCATTCATACGATTTGGAGTGATCTTGTAACAGGTTGAATGACGTCATTCGATAGATAAATTTTACTTTCCGTTACATTTAAATCACGTAGGATACATTTAATTAGCAATATAAACAAGAGTTAAATACAAATGGTGAAAAACTTGTTTTTACTTATTGGAATAAAACAACTATTATATTTTTATTTTTTTTTATTTGTTGACGTTTCGGATTCTTTACAGTTTTCATAATCGTAGCACGACTGAGCTAACAATAGTCTAACGCTAAAGTAAAAATAGCAAATAAAATAAAATAAAAATACGCGAGTTAAATCCGTCAGTAGTTGTTTCATTCCAATGTGTAATAACCGCGAAGGCATCAGAAATTATTATTGTTTTTACTTGTTTTTTTCTGTACATCACAACGTACTACTAATCAATTTTTGTTAACTAAAGTATTGTAATTTGGTAATTTGTACAGTTGATCTTGACTAATATGACATGACGTCTTTTTTTATGATTTAGTTTTAATTATTCGGTCGAATACCGAATACCAAAAGAAGTGGCTGAATAGGCCGAATACCGAATAGTAGCCGAATATTCATGGCATCTCCAATATAAACTACTTCACATGTTTTTTTGTTTTATTTTCTCATTTATAATAATAATATGTATTAGTAAGATAATTTAAATAATCGCTATCCCTAGAAAATAATGAGAGAGAAAAGAAGAATTTGATATATATGAAGTACCTACTTATATTGTGGAATACCTATTCGGGCGAAAAAAATCGCCCATATGTGACATCGCAATCACATGTCAATTTCGTCACGAGTATTTCGTGTAATGTCGCTAATTTGTCACGAAACAATGGCAACGCTATTACCAAAATGATGGGACTTTGAAGGCATCGCACTAACTTTTGACCCGATACATTATTACACTAATAACACAAATTTGAGTGTTTCGGTTTTTTCGTTGCGTCACGTTTAATCGCAGAAAATTGTACGTTTATATTTTTATTGCTCGTGAAAATTGATGGATAATAAAAAGATACATAAACGAACCACATGAAGGTGGTCCAACAATGGAGTTTAAGTACCTATTAAAAAATACGTATGTAAATATTGAGACAGAAATATCAGTTAGGTAATAAGTTCACTGTTTAATTTTTATGCTTTCTAACTATACGGATTAAATTTTCATAGTAAACGTAGTCTGAGGAATGTTAATATACACATAAGTATTAAGCTTTTTCATCTAGGTATATATTATTTTTTATACTGACGATGCGAAAACTTTATTGCTGACTGAGCTTCCGACAATATAACACTGTAAAGTTTCGAAACATCAACATAAAAAAAATACGAATGGTAAATCTGTTGTAATTGTATTATTTGTATAGTTAAGTATAAGATAATTTAAAAATTTGATCGAAAGTAATTTTTAAAATCTAATACAAAAACTGTTTGACGTCATGTGACAGATCTTTGACGTAACAATCGAAACGTCGACAACGTCTGCGTGAATCGCTAGTTATTTATCCAAGTACTTAGTAGCCTTATCCTACTACTATTATAAAGGCGAAAGTTTGTATGTATGGATGTTTGTTACTCTTTCACGTAAAAACTACTGAATGGATTTGAATGAAACTTTACCACAATATAGCCTATACATCAGAATAACATATCCCTACTAATATTATAAATGCGAAAGTAACTCTGTCTGTCTGTCTGTTACGCTTTCACGCTAAAACTACTGGACCGATTTAAATGAAATTTGGTACAAAGATAGTCTGGAGCCTGAGAAAGGACATAGGCTACTTTTTAACCGATTGCAAAAAAGGGAGGAGTTCCACGCGGGCGAAGTCGCGGGCAGAAGCTAGTTATTCATAAATCATAGGTCAAACTTTGAGTAAGTATAAACAAAATTAAATAAACAACATAGATGACTTACCGTGCTAGCAGGGTGAGCCGGGTGCGCCGGGTGCGCCGGCAGCAACACCAGCTGCGGCGGTCTCTTGCGCACGCCGGCGGCGGAGCGGCCGCGGCGAGCGCGCGCCGGCGCCGGCTGCCGGCCCAGCCAATGAGAGACGAGCTTCTCCTTGCTGTTGGCACTGCCGAACTCGGCTGGCTCCTCCTGACAAATAACATGATTTCGAGATCTTTTAATTGCATTTCTACCTTGCTCATCGCAGACAGAAATTAGTTATAGCAGTTTGGAGAAATACCTAATGACATTTTGTAAATCTATACTAATATTATAAAGCTGAAGAGTTTGTTTGTTTGTTTTTTTGTTTGAACGCGCTAATCTCAGGAACTACTGGTTCGAATTCAAAAATTATTTTTTTGTTGGATAGACCATTTATCGAGCAAGGCTTTAGGCTATATAACATCACGCTGCGACCAATAGGAGCGAAGAAACAGTAGATGAGGGAAAATATGAAGCCTTATGAAGAAGTGACAGTTAGAAGACTTTCACAGATCTTTGACGAAACAATCGAACGGGCAGGACGACGTCTGCCGGGGCCGCTAGTTTATAATAATACTTTTAATTTTGTGTGTTATCTGTTTTTTTATATATTTTTCGCCACGAGATCACTCTGAGTGCATATACTCGTAGTTATGTGGTATATTGAGGAGATAAAAACCGTAATATTTAAGACTAAGCATACTACATTTAACTCTACCCATAAAAAACCCTAAATGGTTGGTTTTGTTATCTCTTTAGATGTATGACACATCATGTGTCTACATTAATTGAATAAGAGCTTTTAAAAAAAAGTTGAATTCAGTACCATCTCATGCTTAACAATTCTACTTGCTTAAACCACGAATCAAGAGACTTAAAGAATTAAGAGTTTAAATCTTCAAGACTTACCTTCTTCTTCTTCAAGCTCTCCCCCTGCAGCTTCACCTCCAACTCCTTACACAACTCATGATTCCTGATCTTCTCTTTATCTTCTTTTTTCTCGTCAATGTGGACCACGTACGGGGTCTTGAAGGTCGGGTCGAACTGGTTGTGGTCGTAGGGCTGTTTGGGTCGGAAGCAGGAGCAGATTCTCCGGGAGAGGTGGCAGATGGATACGATGGAGACCAGGCAGTGCACGCAGGCGATGATGAGCAGAGCTATGTTGGTGAGAACTGGCGTCCAAGCTTCCATCTCGTCCTGTTGAAGATTCACTAGGTTTTTAATGAGGTTTATATTGTCTTATAGCAAAAATAGGTGATTTAAGCCATACTATCTAAGGGAGAAACTAACTTAATGACTGACATATGAACACAGGGCCTAAACAATAAGGAAGGGTTAGAAAGTTGAAATTTGGCACAGGATCCTTTTTATAACTTAGAAAGCTCTAAAGAGGGGGATTTTTCTGCTTCGGGGGTAAGATGATTATCGTAGGTACCTACGAAAAAAAAGTCGCGGGTAGAAGCTATATAATGTGATAAGTAAGTACCTACTAGATTATTAAATAGTAATCGTATAGGTGCGACTTAGAAAGACACTAAAATAAAAAAAAGAGTTAAATATCATGTATTTACCTTATATTACAAAAAACATCTTAAGATGCGTAGTAAATTGTAAACATAAAAGGTACAGTTTTGCCACCCGTAATAATGGGTGATGCCAGCCGCCACACACGAGTAATTGTGATAATAACAATTATGGGACGGCCGGCGTGACGCAATCTACGGGTCACTGCCTTACATTACGAATACCGTTCGGATATAAACTTAATCCACCTGATACCGAACATAAAGTATTGTAAGAGATCAAGTTGTCGCACGCGTTAAGAATTTATGTAAATTTGCTATTCATTACATCATTTACAAATGAATTTAATGTTCCGTTCAAGTAGACTGTTACTTGTCAAGTAGATTACCGTAAGCAGATTTATCGCAATTATTTAAGTCGCGTTTTTTTTAAGCAAAGACAATGTATTTCCAATTTGTAAACGATAAATAACTACTGCTGACGTAATCACCACCTCGACCCCTATCGTCATCAAAAATATGGAAAATGCCTGCGATAATTTCTGCTATTGTCACCCTGTTTTAGAATAGAATGACTGATTTTTTCTAGAAAAACTTCACTTTTTGAGATGCGCCGAGAATAAGTGTGAAATAAGACGAAGTTCGTCACAGACGGTACCCAGGCTTTTTAGAGTTACTAGTAAAAGACTAAATATTTAAACGGATGCCAAATTAATCTGCCAACAAAAGACCTTAGCATTCCCAATTAAGCCGCAAAAACCTTTGTCGCTCTTCTAAAATGCTTAAAGAAATAATGAGTTTAAGCCATTACTTAATGCCAATGACCTCGCTAGTCGACCATAGACATATTATAATGACCAAAACGATTTGAGTTTTATCTGCGAAACATTTCTAATATTTCTGAAATAGGCGCAAATGCATGAACATAAAACTGCGTGAAATTCTGTGGGAGCTAACGCATTGCGCAACTAGCTCGATTTATTTTACATACGTTTTAGAGAAAGCTAATTTACTATGAATAATAGCGCCGTTTAAGTAAAAGACGATGCTTTCTTGTTTATCTTTTTGATGCAACTATTATATTCTTAGAACGGCTGTGGAGTTAATTATTTTGATATTTTGAACCAAGGTTTCGAAAATGCGATCCAAACAAATCTATACTTAATATTATAAAGCTGAAGAGTTTGTTTGTTTGTTTGAACGCGCTAATCTCAGAAACTACTGGTTCGAATTGAAAAAATCTTTTTTTGTTGGATAGACCATTTATCGAGGAAGGCTTTAGGCTATAGGTATAACATCACGCTGCGACCAATAGAAGCGAAGAAACAGTGGAAAATGTGTAAAAACGGGGAAAATAACTATTCCACGCGGACGAAGTCGCTGGCAGAAGCTAGTTATTAATAAGAAACGGGTTACTTTATCACCGGTTTAAAATAGCGAGTGTATTCTAGGTGATGAACTTATCCGACTATATTATAAAGAAATTAATAAATATCTTTACACATTCACAATTGACAATTCACACCAATTGATTTAGTCTCAAACTAAAGCTTGTACCTACTATAGGTATAAGACAACACACGTAAATACGATGTAAGATGCCAGTGCTCGTCACACTGATCTGCCTCTAGCAGGATTCGAACCCGCAATCTTCAGCTTCGTAGTCAAGGCCTCTGACCACTAGACCAACACTCCCAACCGTCAATACTATAACAGCTGATAAATTTTTGCGACGTTTCTTCACGCAGTGCCATTTTTTTTTAAACACTAGTAAATATTGACGTATAAAAGTGTCCCTTGGTCCTCAAGATTTTCTAAAACCTTCTTTCGGGACATGATACACTTAATAAATACATCTTCTCTTCTTCTTAAATATAAAAATGAATCGCAAAATGTGTTGGTAAGCGCATAACTCGACAACGCCTGGACCAATTTGGCCATTTTTTTTTTTAAATGTTCGTTGAAGTCCAAAAATGGTTCTTACGGCGAGAAAAAATCGAATAATTGCCGGGAAAACCCTAAAAACAGCCCTTTTCTTTTCCCATACAAACGTTGCCTAACTAAAGTTACCTAATTTGAATTTCGAACGGGCAGGATGACGTCTGCCGGGACCGCTAGTTTCCCATAAAAGTCATTTTATATGTCATTTTTAATGATTTATTTATATCTATAATCGACCGGACGTCATTAGCTGTGGATCGTGCGGCGTGTTGCGCGCGCGCAGGTCAAGGAGCGCTTCTTCGCTAGTCGGTGCTATGAGCCCACAATCCTCCGTGAAGTAATATGCCAACTGCGTGAACACGCAATCACGAAGGACTGTACAACTAAATTATATTATTAGAATTGCTGGCTGGTCCTCTAGAATTGCTCGGTAGCCGCCTAACGCTTGTTTATAGGGAATATTTAAATGTGAATAGTTAAGTATAGATAACTTTGTCGATTTCGTACCTGTGCGAGCATCCGAACATCGCAACCGCGACGCGCGATTAGAATCACATTTACAATTTTTAAAAAACATATTAAGTAACAATAGACATTTCTTAAAAATGTCTTTTTAGCATTAGCTACTGTGTCTAAAACGTCGTGTGTACTCGTTCTTATAATACCAACCTCTTTAAATCACAATTTTCTAGTAAGTATAGGAGTTATCTTTTTCTTCTTGTTCAGACAATGTTAAAATCACGTGACTCAACCTAAATATGAAGGGCTGCAGCTGTCCCGAACAGCTGACAAATTATTGTATACTAGCTTCCGCCCGCGACTTTGTCCGTGTGGAAGTCCTCCTTTTTGGCAGTCGGTTAAACAGTAGCCTATGTCCTTTCTCAGGCTCCAGACTTTCTTTGTACCAAATTTCATTTAAATCGGTCCAGTAGTTTTAGCGTGAAAGCGTAACAGACAGACAGACAGAGTCACTTTCGCATTTATAATATACTAGCTTCTGCCCGCGACTTCGTCCGCGTGGAACTCCTCCTTTTTTACAGTCGGTTAAAAAGTAGCCTATGTCCTTTCTCAGGCTCTAGACTTTCTATGTACCAAATTTCATTTAAATCCAGTAGTTTTAGCGTGAAAGTGTAACAGACAGACAGAGTTACTTTCGCATTTATATAATATTAGTAAGGAGTAAGGATGCGTTGAATGCCTAACATACTTAGCTATTACGTTATGGCACCCCGTCGTTATAATGTGAATTGAATATAATTGTTATATGTTATCAACCTGTTTTACAATGACCTTCGTTTAAGTTCAAATAGTTACATTATTAGCCCAAGGTCTTTGGTGTTTGTTCATTGCCTATTATTAGATGCTACATACCAAACAAATAGCGTGAGATAATGGCTTTCAGAATGTGATAAAATTATTTGTATGATTGTTTAAACTAACTGTTGGTCAATACCCCTAATTAGGGAGCTGGAGAATGTAAGTTCGAATCCTGCTAGGGGCAGATGCGATGAACACATGCTTTTGTATTAAAGTCTTGGATATCTTATATTTACCATATTAAGTACAAATTGTTCAAATTAAAAATATATATTGTTTTATACTAGCTTGTGCCCGCGCCTTTGCACGATGAGTACCTTACACAATATTTATTTATTTATTTATTTATTAGGATTACCAACAGAGAACACAATAGGTTACTATGACATAAACAGTAGGTACATAATTCTTAAGTCTAATTGTTTCTCCAATTAAAGGTAATCACAGCATGCACACAAATATTAAAAAAAATTAGGATACAAAAATTAAAATAAGCAAAAATAAATAAAGAAAATAATCAAATTCAAAATTAACATTAAAACTGAGGATAAAACCGAAATTACAATTCAATTAAAATTAAAATAAGAAAACAAATTTTAAATAAGAAAATAAACAATATCATTAAACAAAATCAGTAAGTATTAAGGTTCATAAGGCACGTCAACTAACATAATCTTATTTTTAAATTTACATAGGCTATCGTTGAAGATATCAATGTCGTCGTTGTTCCTCGCTAAGGTATTGACCAGGAGTATAATATCGTTATAAAATATAGCCTATATGGTATTCTGATATATAAACTATATTATTGTAAAGTTTCATCAAAATCCAATCAGTCGTTTTTGCGTGAAATAACAAACACACACTCACACACTGACAAACTTTCGCCATTATAATATTAGTGTGATAGTTACAGGTATTTTTCATAAACTACGTGAATTATATACGCAAGTAAATGTACTTTAATTTTATACCAATTATTACTGCATCACAGTGCAACAACTTGCGCCTGCGTCGTTATTGGTGCGTGGAGAATCGAAGTGATTTGCGATTGGTTCAAACTCTGTTGATACGGTTAATGTCACTTTATCGGTCACTGTGTTATATTGTCGAGGTTTTTTCTGTCTGATCTGCCTGAATTGAATAATCTAAATACACAAAGGCTGTATAACTTCGCTCTTATATAGCTCTTGTACAGCATATATAGAACTTGTATGATGCTTGGGACACCAACTTTAAAAAGTACCTACTACGTATTTTGTATGTATTCATTTTTCATGCACCTAAGTTTTTTATTTAGTTGACATAGTACCTATTGTATTAAATCGTGATTTTCTTATTATACGACAAAGATCTAAATGCCGCGACATAATGTACTTGTACTACCTACTACTCCGTCATAGTATACATTTACATTATCGCCTTAATAATAATTTTAAGGAAGTGTTACAATGGTTCAAATACCATATAAGTATTGTATGTTACAGTTACAGGATTCTGTCAGTCAAATGTGGATAGCCAATATCCAGTGCAAAACTAGAAACTTAGAACCTTGTGAAATTTTGAAACCCTTTATTTATTTACTACCAATTAAGAAACAATGTCGGTACCGCGTGGTTTTGTTTTGTTTTAAGACCCTTGAAATAATTAAGTCAAGAAGTATATAAATTTAAATTTCTTCCAAAAATAATCACGGGTGTTCAATAACTGCGCGCAAATTTCAGCTACATTCAATTATGTAATGCGGATGTGATCCTCTTTCATTCTTTTACCCCACTATATTTGTTGACATACATGTTTTTCCATCCCCACTTTCACCCCCAATTACTATATATCCTATGGCTAAACCGATTTTCATAGTGTTTTCTTTTTCATTATCTACCTGTTAATAGACCTAAATAAACCATTCCCGTTTTAAGTCGCTGTAGGATTTGATACCCTTACGAGTGTCGAAAATTACCTTAGACATATTCCTAGTTTGTCAATACCTGGCCCAACAAAATCCTTGCTACGCCCTTGGTCACGTTTAGTATAACATAGTGTCTACATCCATGCAATCATAATCATACCTGGAAGCTGGTTGGTGGTGGATGAGCTCGGGCTGAAGCTCGCTGGAGCCCCGTGGCAGCCAGGACGGCCGCGCTGTTCCCGCACGCCAGGCATAGCAGAGACAGTGCCAGAAACGCCGTCAGCAGACCACCCCTGTTGAAGAAGATTTAGTTATTTACTATGATAATTGACAGCCCAGGGGCTTATCTCTCATTGGTGGAACATGACAGCTAGCGCATCTAGAAGATTTTTGTGCGTCTAGCCAGGTACGGGCAGACCCTGTAGTACCCTGTAGGTTGTAGCAGATCACCCCTCTTGAAGAAGACTTAGTTATATTATAATTATGATCAATAATGACGCCTAGCTTTCTACTAATCACAGGTCAGGAGCTTATCAATTGAACGTGACAGCAAGACATCACTCGACTTTACTTACATTATTTTTTACCTATATACCTACTAGCCGTTTATTACGTCATATAAAAACTAACCTGCCATACTACGAGTATAAGGATCTAGTCAAAACTGTAATCACCACAAGCCATCGATGCGCGTAGATTTCAAACCCAAGTGAGCGTATCGCAGACGGTCATGGTTTGTTTGGAGCCGGATCTATACAACTCCATAATAATTGTTTTGTAGCTGACTTAACTTTTTTATTATTTTTTAAAGTCTGTAAGTATCTAGGTAAGTAACCGAAATAACCGATGGGTAAATATGTAAAGAATTTTTGAATTCAAGATTCATCTGGTTTTGACGATATTTTTATATCGTTGTTGATAGATGAGAGAATGAGTCACAGAATAAATAAACTATAGTAAGTACCTATTTAGGTAAGTGGGTAATGTGAGTGAGAGATCTCCAAATCAACAACGGTCAACGAACTTTTAATTTCGATAATGTTGACACTTTCAAGACCGTCTGATATTATGATAATTAGTTAGAATAGATACCTATATTAGGTATATACCTAGTAAGATGTGTTAGACGCAAAATGGTGTGCAATCAAATAAAGACATACGATATTTGACAATGTATTCAGACGTAAAGAAATAATTATGGAAACGATTTCAAGTTGAACGGTATATAGAGACTTAACGTGTCTTGTTCATATTCTGTCTCAACTGTCTCATTGATCTCAAGTAGGTACCTAAGTAGGTTTTTGAGTGAAACGGTATACTTATAGAGACTTAACCTGTCTTGTTCATATTCTGTCTCAACTATCTCAGTGATCTCAAGTACCTAAGTAGGTTTTTGTGACATAATGCAAATAAGTACAAAAATATGTCATTCATATTCCATGCAATTGGATATTCAGGTCGTTTCTCGCACGGGTGCACTGAGATGCCCTGCTGATCATAATTTTGCCGTTCTAATTATGACTAATTTAGATAATTAAGTTACTTTGGTACGTGTATAAATGGCTATGGGAATAAAAACGAAGAACATTTTTTTGAGGTTTAGTTTGGGATGTTTTTCGATCTTGGTATCGCTTTACTAGAATAATAAATTAATAATACAAATTGAAATGTATCGGCACGTAATAGTACATTACGCACCTAGGCCAATAAAATAAAAAATGTCTCAGATCACATGTAATTGTCCTCCGAGGCGAAGCCGAGGTTGACAAAAATGTGATTTGAGGCTTTTTTATTTACTGGCCGAGGTCAGTATACTATTTTTCTGTTCGACGAAGCCAGAAAGCGGCAATTTTATTTAGTGCAGAGGCCAGAAATTTGGCGCTTTCTGACCGGAGGACAGAAAGTTAAATTTAACTGAGACATAATATTTTGGCTTGTATCACTATTCTATTTAAGCAGCCACATATTTGTACCTACTTATTTTAATTCTTTCATTTTGTGTTTCCTGGGGGTCTAGACAAGGTGCCAAGGTGTACATTTTACATTTTTTTGTAAAAAAAATCACTACACTTAATGTTATAAGGCATTCTGTACTAGTGTAACTTATAAATACGATTTTTTTTTTGTAAACTTTGTACTTGGCCATTTCAATTAAATTTAATTGTTATTGATATAAAAATATTCATAGAAAATAAGAAGAAACTTTATACAACAGTCGTAGAATAATCAATCAACTAGAAAAGCATTTCCTGTATTGATTGTATCAATTATAATATAATATAAATATAATCAAGAATGCTGTCTATGCAAAGTTGTATTTCATGGTATCTTAGGTAGGTACTTCCTGAATGCCAACTAACCAAAAGGAAAAGTTTAATATACCTATTTAAAATTTACCTACATATCGTTGACTTCCTTGAGCAGCTAGTTAGACATCTAAAAAGTTACTACTAGTATCCCTACTATCCCTACTAATATTATAAATGCGAAAGTAACTCTGTCTGTCTGTTACGCTTTCACGCTAAAAGTACTGGACCGATTGAAATGAAATTTGGTACAAAGAAAGTCTGGATCCTGAGAAAGGACATAGGCTACTTTTTAACCGACTGCAAAAAAGGAGGAGTTCCACGCGGACGAAGTCGCGGGCAGAAGCTAGTACTAAAATAAAGCTCCCATACTATAAACTTTTTTTAATAGAATATGGTACCTACCGAACCCTTCGTAAGCGAGTCCGGCAGCAGTTTTCCGGTTTTTAAATACAAGTTTACTTTAAAAAAATAGGGAGGTCATAATTCTCAATTATTCTTATTTTCATTCAATATGGCAATAATTAATTTGTTTACCTTCCAATTACTATACACAACAAATCGCTGTTTGTTAAAATGTGTACCTTAATTTAGAAGAGGTATGGTCTAAGTTTGTTTGAATGAATATCGGCACGTGTGTTTAGGTCAGCATTTAGTGAAAGCCTCGGTAAATCTTTACAACTAATCTTACTCAAAGCTGATTAACATTATTGTTTTTAAACACTTTATACTTAACTGTCCACTTTTAAACGTTACTAGGTACTAAAATTAATTATTTCTAAAACAACTGTACTTAATGTTTTTAGCGCGCATATTGTAATCATTTTTGCGTAAACATTCTTTAACAGAATTGATGGATGACGTGTTTTGTATTTCATTGAAATTCATTTTTATCATTTACGAGTGGGGTAAAAAGTATGTAGATGAAGCCGCGGCCCAAATTTTGTTAATAAAATATGACTAATTAAACTACTAATAGGTACCTAGATAAATCGATAAATCTCAATTGAAACATCGTAGTAAAAATAGGGGTACCTATTTACCTAACAGTCGGACGCCTGAAGTGACCTATTGGTCAAAAATATACCTACCTTAACTTACACAAGCAGATGATTATTTTTTTAAATCACGAATAAAATCTTAACTGTTTCGAAACTAGAAAGATAAACATAATGGCCTGACAATTGCGCAATACATTATATTACAGACTTACACAACCAATTAGACATAGTTACGAATCAATTATCACATAGAAAAGGCCTAACTAATCAGATAACATCCATCAGATAGCGCACGTAACGCAAATGAACACGTTTGCACGGGCATAACGTGAACTCACACGTTTACGTTCAGACGCCGTTACCTTGTGACAATACTTAAAGACTTGAGGAAATGCGTTAACGGTACATATACGAATGCACTAGATTAGAGATTACGTTTGTGGTAGTGATGTTTTTATAGACTATAAGTCTATAACTCATCATGACTAGGCTACAGTATAAGTCGTATGTTATACTGTAACTATAAGTTCGACTTCGTCAGCGCGTGATAAGTACTATAAGTAGGGGAGAGGGGGGCTAGAATTAACGGGGGTAAGTATTAACAAGTCTATAACTACTAAATTAAACGACGATACGGTAAGACGTTTAGGTCATAAGTTCGGGTGACGTCGGCGAACAAGTCACGACAAGTCGGTTGCCCGCCGGCTTCCGCGTTGTGCAGTTGTCGTACGGTGGTGCAAAAATATAGGTGAGCGAACATTTTTAAGTCTCGTTATTTTTTGACTAATGTTTTAATTATTTGATTTTGTGATTGCAGATTTTTATATAATGAATGGTTATTTAGTTGTTAATTAAATTCCCGTGTTATTTTATTAAATATACCTATAGTTTTTTTTTTATAATTAGTTATATCCAAAAAGGTCCTCGGGGGCTAGTTTTAACAAAAGGAACGGGGTAAGTATTAACCAGTCTAATATTTGCCCCCGCGAAAGGTGTCACGGTACAAGAGTAAAAGAAGTATATGATTTAGCGGTGCAAGAAGTATTGAAATCCAATAGAAAATATTACCTACTACATTTTAAATGAAAAAGCCTTTTCTAAGACTGATTACTTAGTAACCTGAAGTAGGTAAGAATTTATGTTATTTGAGAGTTTTTATTGTTTTTTTTTTAACATTTGTATGTCAAAAAATAAATAAATTATCATTTTAATATTGTTTTGTTTTTTACTTATATGGTTAAATGAAATCATAACATGTTTACTAGCGTTAATACTTACCCCGTCGCTGTTAATATTTGCCCCCGAAGCGGGGCAAGTTTTAACCGCTGACTTTTTTTATACAAATGAGTCTGCCTTCGAATCCATGTAATTTAGATGAACTTTTAGCTTAGTATATGCAAGTCATATAAATTTCCGTTACTCTGGTATAAAAATATTAACATAAAGTTATCAAATTGAGAAGCTAAATGACAATATTTAAAATCTGTTAGTACTAGCCCCCCTCTCCCCTACACAATATCTTCATAAATTATAACCTGTAGATCTACATATAAACCATCTCCATAAAAAAATCAAATTTTCATAATTATCGGTTAAATCGTTTATCAATCTCATATATACCTACAAACATATTATACTATACATATCTATAGATTTACTATCCCACATCAAAAATACAGACAAAAAAGTTTATTATAACCCAAGCACTACCTAAAATATGTTTATACGCGATTTTTAAGGGACGTAGGTATCTAGTAATTCAGATTATTATGTAATTTTCTTTTAACAACATATTTTATTTTCAATTATATTTTTAAGATACTTTCGTTATTAAATTTTTCTATTTTATTTAAATAACGTGTTGTGCACGCGCAGCTTTTTCTACAAAATAAATAAAAATAGTGAATATAATGATACCTATTTGTACCAAGACAAGAGGAGGTTTGAAGTCGTTGAGAGTTGAGAGAGAGAATTCACAAAGGGGCTTGTCTGAAGCTAGCACCGACTCCAAAAATGACATACGTTACAACACAAATAATAGTCGATATTGACGTTGTTGCCTTTTTTTTTCGGCGGTTAATTTTTATCCAATTACACTATAGTGTACTAATACCATGCCGGGGTCATCATGCGCGAGTAAAATCCGCTATAGTTGTTGCATTCAAAGGTATTAAAATAAATGTTACTTGTTGACGATTCAACCTCTTTTTATAGTTTTATACTTTTTATGTGTTTTATGTTTAATCATTATATTTGTGTTTTGTTTTACATTCCAAATTGTCGGTTGTTGTCAGTTGGTAATAAATAGTCATAGAAACCACTCGCTTTGTTTTAAATGTTTATAGTTAGTTAGTATACAGTCCACATTACTGTTAAGTCAGTTTATTTACAAAAAGTTACAAATCTGACCTATAGTATCTAGACCCATCGCAACAATGGCCGGCTCGGCGCCTGCGCAACATTATTTTATTATTAACCGTCATCCTCCATTACATATGTAATTTGTTATTGCCTCGACTTTTGCGATTGTTTAATTACAAAATGCAAATTGTTTTACTGTCACTGTAATTATTTTTTAAAAGTATAATTATAATAATAACTGTGTCGCAAAATTTTGCAAATAGAGAATGTTTAGCAGGATTGAGTTGTGTATTTTGTCTTACGTCTGAAATCATGGATAAAAGTATAATCCACAGAACACCATACTAAACATTATGTCACTGCTGTAATAAATATTTCTCTTACTATATCCTACATCTCGCTCTATTTCGCTTTTTTTATTTCGTCTGTAGACTTTTATTATCTGGCCAACAGCGCTTCAGTATTCAGTTCGGAAAAAAAAAATCTGTAGACTCACTCAAGTGTACAATATATTATCCGTACAGATTTCATTACCCATACTATTCCTATTAATCCTACTACTATTATACAGGCGAAAGTTTGTAAGTATGGATGTATGGATGTATGGATGTTTGTTATTCTTTCACGTAAAAACTACTGAATGGATTTGAATGAAACCTTACCACAATATAGCTTATACATCAGAATAACATATAGGCTATATTTTATAACGATATAGTGTAAAATACTAATCATACGCAGACGAAGTCGCGGGCAGAAGCTATATTATAATATAGGTATGCGAAAGTTTGTGAGAATGTATGGATGTAAGGATGGATGTCTAGTATTAGTTTCTCTTTCAGGCTAAAACTACTGAATTGATTTTAATAAAACTTTACAATGATCTAGCTTATACATCAGAATACCACATAAGCAATATTTTATAAAGATATTGTGTAAAATACTCATAGTGCGCAGAAGTCACGGGCTAGTCTAACATAAAGAACATGCAAACAAGAAAAAGTCGGTATCAACAAAAGGGCATGACTTGTACATTTCTACTATACTTTGTACGCACTAAACAATAGATTTCCCGACGTGCTAACGATTTCCTAGAAACTATATCTGTGGCCATGCACCCGTTATGGGAACCACATCAAAAGATAATAGCAATCAGAGTATACAGAAACACATTGATGTTGCCTTTAGTACGATACATCTTAGAGTTGTATTATGCGATTGGTAAATATATGACGTGATGTTCACGTTTATCTATATATATTACTATCTTCTGCCCGCGATTTCGTCCACGTGGAAGTCCTCCTTTTTTGCAGTCGTAAAAAGTGGCCTATGTCCTTTCTCAGGCTCCAGACTTTCTTTGTTAGTAGCTTTAGCTAGTAGTTTTAGCGTGAAAGCGTAACAGACAGACAGACAGTTATTAGTAGGGATAGTAGGGATTATATATAAAGGAGAAGCTGACTTATTGATATACGAACGCAGAGCCCATAGGGTTAAAAACTTGAAATTGTGCACATGGGTTCCTATTATAACGTAGATGAGCAATAAGAATGGATTTTAGAAAATTCTCCCGGGATTAAATTTGGCCGCTTACCGTGCGCAGAATTTCATCAAGATTAATAATAAACGTAGTTTATGTTAATTATTTTAAGCCCGTGTATTTTTTATTCTGTTTTAAAATCGGACGTAAGAAATTAGTACCTAACTACATAAGATAAGCTTCTAAACTAAAATTAATAATGTGGATGACTCATTTTACACCGACCACACTCAAAACTTTTAACAGTTAATTCACGTGTATTTGTCGATTACTGAGCGTGCAACAGTTACACCTATCTACGAATAGTGCAGTTACTTACAATAAAACCTAACTTGTTATTTTAGTAACGAAGGATATCTAAAATCCATCCGAATATTTACTACATTGCTACCTAAATAATTACATAAATAGTATTACAAGTGGATAAGTCAACGCTTATCATATAAACCCTGCATGTAAGAAAATATATTTATTGTCAGCTCAGTCGTGTTACGATTATGGAAACTGTAAAGAATCCGAAACGTCAGCTAATAAAATAAAATAAAATATACGCGAGTTAAATCCGTTAATAGTTGTTTCATTCCAATGTGTAATAACCGCGAAGGCATCAGAAATTATTATATACTAGTGGTCCCGGCAGACTTCGTCCCGCCCGGCAATGTCGATTTGACAGTTGTCATTGTTGCGTTTTGTTATACTATTTTTAACAAATCAGCTTAATATTTTTTTCTTTTTTTTTCACTGGAACGTGATAAAAAGTATCCTATGTCCTTCTCCTGGCTCCGAGCTACCTCCCCGCCAATTTTCAGCCAATTCAGTTCAGCCGTTCTTGAGTTATAAACGGGGTAACTAACACAACTTTCTTTTATATATATATATAGAACTAGCTGTGCCCGCGACTTCGTCCGCGTGGAATTTAAGTACTGGGACATAAGTATGGATAATTAAGATTTTTTTCTAAAATGAGTTACTCTTTATTACATAAGCTATCTGCCAGTGAAAGTCCCGTCCAAATCAGTTCAGCTGTTCCATAGATTAGCCGGAACACACAGATAGACAGACAAATAATATAAAAAATATAATATAGGTATGTATTTAATATTTCAAATGTAAATTATAAAATGTCTTCATAAACCACATTAACAGTTTTTCCTTCTGGGGCTAATACGAAAAGGTTATCCGTAAGCCACGTATAGTTGGCCGTGTGAAAAACAATTCGACCTGAGATAAACTCCAACAGCCTTTAGCGTCTGCCCCTGAGACAGATTCGACTTTCTTCTGGGCATTTTTAAAATCAAAGCAAATACATACAATAATACATATTATATTTATTTCAATAAATCTACGTAGGCAATATTTTTTTAGATTATATCCGATATTTTTCAACCAATTCACAAAGCAAGTTCAGAGTCCGTATTTTCATATCCAAGTATAACATCAAAATCATCAACTAACCGAATCGCAAGACAAACAAAATTAAATAGTTTAAACGTAGAGAAACAACCAGTTTGTATTTATACTTTTCAGAGAAAAAGCTATAGCGCGTTTTAATTGCCTTGAGGCGCCATCTAGTACTATATTATGTAACTATAAAATCTCCTATAGAAAAATTACCTTTAAACTTTAAAAGACGATAGCTTTTTTATTTGACATCCGATTTCGATGAAACAAAGCCTATATGTTGCTCAGGGAAGAGCTTAATCTATTAGTGAAAGCCGCGTCAAAATCTGTTCAGTAGTTTTCAAGATTAGCGAATACATACAGACAGACAGACAGACAGACAGACAGACAGACAGAAAAGAAAATCTAAAAAATCATTTTTGTGTTCTGTTACTCTTTTATTATTGCCCACACCCATTTTTTGTTAAAAATTTCAATTGTACAGACACGCGGTTTCTACTGTTTTATTATATGTAAGATAAGATATAGATTTATAACTTTACCACTATTAGGTACCTTCTTGGATAAAAACGTGTACCTATATACCTATATTGACAGAGAAAACTATCAAACTTTTTCATTAAATGGCTTACCCATTATTCCCTCCGTTGAGTCCATAGCAGTCGTTGATGCCGGCGAGCACCCCGACCACACCAGCCACCACGGCCACGCACCCGGCCCACAGCCCTGCACCCACCCTCGACAACGCAGCTCCTTTCACCACGGCAAGCGCTCCCGCACCTACCAGCAACGCCCCGAGTATCACCTGCCCCAACCCTAAAAATACCACTAATTTTTTTCTGGTCACGCGCACACTACCAGCTTCCACACTTTTTGAGCTAACACTCTGTTTATCCTTTTTCAAACTCTTCACTTTTTCTTGCGGGGTCTTGCATATTAGCTGTTCTGTTGAGTCCTCGGATTTTAGGCTGGAGACGGTCGCGTTGGCGCGAGGGTAGGGTTTTTCGGAGTTTTCTTCCGTCATCGCGGCATCACTTGTCGGTCACGGCACTCGCGGGCGCTCTGGTCGAAGCGCGCAGCAAACTGAGCGCGGCACGCCGACGGGTGAAAGTCTGTGTTTTTCACACGGAACCTGAAGCTATGGAAAAGGGCAGGACGAAGGAAAGATGGGTTTAGAAATATATTAATGCGGTATTTTTGGTCTTAGTCCTCTTTTGTAATTGCACATATTTTTCATGCCAAATTTAACTGTCGCGATACAAAGTAAGTCTGTATGGATGTGATAATATTAAAACAATCATTTTTTCACTTTTATATTCCAAATTAATCTTTTTATTCCAGTCATCTTAAAACTTGTGATAAATATTCAGAAATAATATGTTTTTGCTCGTCATTGAAAGTTAGCAGTATTTAGGAATTCGTACTGGCGAAAAACAATGCATTGTTAACATTCTCAAGTCAGGCTTGGTACCTGCATAATCGCGATGCTATTAAAAATCCATACTTAATTAAATACATACCAAAGATATATAATTATACTTTATATTGCGAATTTATATTCATTAACCGATAATAAAAACAAACATCAAGAAGGTCTTAAACAGTTCCTCAAAGAAAGCATAAATACCTTCTAATCATAATAATTCCCTGGTAGTTTTAAACAAGGAAGTAAGTTTAACATCTAGTAGTGTACGTAAATTCTCGTATGATCGCGCGCGTCTCCGGTGAAAGCCACTCTCGCGCCGGTCAGCGCATCTTTTTGCCGTTCTGACGCGCGTGCGCAGAAGGGTCCGCGACTTTCTGCGCAATACTCGATAACCTGTATGCGGTGTGGTCAAAACTATAAAATTGTTTTCTATACTATTATTATAAAGAGAAAAGGTTTGTTTGTTTGGATTGAATAGGTTTCAAAACGACTGGATCGATTTGAATTTTTTTTTACTATATATACTATAGGCTATAAAAAAAGGGATTCGGGCGAAGTCGGGGCGGGCCGCTAGTACTACTTACCTATATAAAAGTATTCCATTAACTAGGTATCATTAAGTAAGTATTTTCTTTTATCATTTATTTCATAATAATATTTTATTACTATCGCTCACAAAATACTTTAATAAAAAAACAACGAGTTACATACGTTACGTTGTTATATAAATCTACCACGCTCATCACATCTTAAATAAGTTTACTTGAATTTCTCATGTTTTCGCGATTATTACTGGCATTAAAGTGTAACTAATTTACTCGCGTATGATTTTATGCTGATGTTTTAAGAACTTTACAATTCCCATATTCTTAACAGACTAAGTTGATGATAGTCTAAAACTACTATGTAAACTACCTATGTTAAGTATATGTTAGTGTATGACAAATGTCAATTATAATACCTAACTATTATATTGAACGTATGGAGACTGTAAAAAAAGATTGGTTTTGTAAGGAATAAATAGAGGATTTCTAATTAGATACTAAAAGTCGATAGATGACATAAAATTACATGCAATACCTACCTAAAATAGTAGTCGGTAATTAAAAAATTTGGCACATCACTGATTTACCCGACCAACTACCAAATTACGCAATAACCTCTTTGCTTAACATAAGTACTAAAATGTATAAGATAATAATCTTTCTAAGTCAAAAGTCGACATGTATTTTACTGGGGTAAATACTAACTATGTATAATGTGGAAGTAGACAGGTCGTTTTGTCAGGTGTTAGGAACCCCATCGGCCGCAACTTCCGGTGCAAAGGATGCGCAACTGTTTCTTAGATTTTAACTTATTATTAGAAACTGGTTTCGATTGACTGGAGACAAAACATAGGGTGGAATTAACCGGTAATAAATAAGAACAGAAATCAATAAAAATGTTGCTAAATTAAAGAAAGCGAATATATTCAAGTTACCGCAGTCTTGGAAATATAAACATATAAGTACTTAGTACTTGTACATACTTGCATATAATATGGAAGATAATTAAACTGATTAAGAGTCAAGATAATAAACAGTAAATAATAGAGATATAGGTATATATTTCAATACGAATATGAGAACGATAAAGTTTTCGAAACGTCAGCAAAAATAAAATACGCGAATTAATTCCGTTACAGCTAAGTAAACCTAGGTAGGTAGTTTTTTTTTTCATTCCAATGTGTAAAAACCGTTCATCAAAATTGTTATAAGCTCTAAGTGTTAGAAATAGAATCCATCCATTCCATGTAGAACTTAAATTACCTACTACCTATATCGTTACATCAATATCTTCGTGGGTAATATAAAAAAATCTACATCGAATTATTTTAAAGATATAAAGATAAATCGATAATCGATTGAGCAACATTTACCAACATCACGGAATCAATTGCCAACACTTGCTAGTCACGATTAGTCAAATGAGCAATGGGCATTAATTAGTATTCTAATCAGCCAATCAGAACTCATTTCACGTAACGCGGTCAGTTACGTTCCGTTGCGTTGCATTGCACCCTTAAAAGGGGAGAGATGTATCTGATGACACCTCATATATTATGTAACTATCATAGTGTTAATTTAACACTTCCTTAGGGTTACTAACTTAGTAGAGGTTGGGTGATTCCACGGGTGTTTCAACCGCCATCGGTCCTTAGCTTGAATATCAATATTCAAGCCAAGGGACCGAAGCCAAGGAATAAGGTACAATATGATATAATTTTAACTCGATTAAATCTTACAACATGTACCTACAAGCGCAGAATGTCGTTGAATCAAAACGTAATTATTGATATAGCTGATTTTCTCAACGTAAGTACGTATATTATAGTACCTACGCAAAAATACTGTATTTCTGCCTTATAAATAGACTTAGGTTTATTTTTCTCATTACATATAGCATAGGTGCACATGAATTTGTACATCGATATACTTACCTAACGTCTGAGCGATCTCCAAGGCAAAGGAACAGGGATTTTAAAAGAGATTTAAGTATTTTGACATAATTAACTAAGAACATGAGACGTAGGTAGTAATTGGTTTATGATAATTAACGTGATATCTACATATAATAATACCATTATAATGTTGAACAGGTATTAGTTAATTAAATCGCCTATGTAGTTTGGGAATATATATATACTTATACAAAAAAAATATACGATTAATTAATACACTTTATTGAAGAATTATTAAGCATCAAATCAATTGAAAGAGACAATACAAACTTTAAATCTAAAAACTAAAATTAATATACCGTTCTAACCAAACGGTATTACACACACATTTTATTAAAAAACACAATTGAAAAAAAAATAATCATAATTAGACACGATCGAATAAAATATTCGATTATAAAAAAAATACTTAGTAAGTACTTATCTAGAATGAATATCAAAATAGCGATACAAGGAAAGCTAAATAATTCTTAAAACTTATTACAAAAAGTCTTAAAATACACAAAGTCATACAATCAAATAATAAAACGTCAAATACAACAGTTTTTAAAAATATATTTCCTGTAAAGTGAAATAATCATGTCATCGAGTTAAAATTCATTTAATAATTCATTAATGCAAATTAATTTATTGTAAGTATGTCATATTCGTAATAAAGGGCCAAAAACTGGAGAAAACGACGGTTGACGTTTAATTATGTCAAATTATACTAAGAGTCAATCTGTTATTACACAGAAAGAGAAAAATCATAGAAACCTAATTAAACATTACTAGGGTTTAAAAAGTCGCTTATAACTAACACTGTTTTCATGCAATTAAAAGACAAATAGTACCTACAATACTTGCAGTCACAACCATCGTTTAGTACGAGATCGCCCACAGACCACTTAATCTTAATTATCTAATTAACCCATCGAAACCAGTTGTTCGTGAGCAAGCCCCAGTTGTCAAGCTTTATGAAACCCGCTGCCATTTCAGCTATCATTACCACAGGAGCATTGGTGTTACCTCGGATCACTTTGGGCATAACACTAGCGTCAACCACCCTCAATCCATTTACTCCTTTAACCTTCAATTGCTCGTCAACGACGGAACCCATAGCAGCCGTACCCACTGCGTGCCATGCAGAAGTTGCCATAGCCTTAACTTTGCACTTCGTAACTTCTTCAACCTCTGGATAATCGCAGCCGTCAATGTCAAAGTCAACGACACGCGCATTCTTCCTCATGAAGTAAGAAGTGTTTGCCAATGACCAAGCGACGTCCAATGCTTTAGGAAACCCATCCAAGTCAGAAGCATCTTCAAAGGTACCGGAGTAAATCAATGGGGCTTCATTCGGGTCTGTGGAGTTCAACCGCACTCTTCCTCGTGATTTCGGCTTCAGAAGAACGACGGCTATTGACATCAGTTCAGAATCTTGATTCACAGCATGAAGGACTCTGCAAATTTCTTCATTGAAACCCAAAATGTTAACGCAACCGTTGTACATATCTGACCCCATTGGTGTACATGTGGGGTATATCGCGAAATCCGGGACTTTGGAGTTATCATCAACAATATATGCCGCCATGCTGTTGGTTCTGGAAAAAGATCCCGTGCGATCATATAGGTACTGGATCATATCCATGTAGGAACTAGCCTGGTCCATGTGGCAGGTTCCATTGTCGGCTGCCAAATACGTCAACACCATCACGTGGTCATGGAGGTTATCGCCAACGGGCAAGTCTTTGACTACCTCTATATTCATTTCTTCCAAATGATCTTTTGGGCCTATTCCAGACAGCATCAGTAACTTCGCAGTGTTAAATGTTCCAGCTGACAAGATGACCTCCCTGTTAGCAAAATACGTCATTTTCCCTTGATCCGTATCTACTTCTACTCCATAAGCAGTGCCGTTCTTGATGAGAACCTTAGTAACGAATGCGTCTTTCAGAACGCGGAGATAGTCTCCCCCGTCCTCTTTATTGAGTAAGGCTGTGAGTGTGCTGTCGCGACGGCCATCGCGAATCGTGTGCGAGAATCGTCCTGCTCCAATCAAGCCAGGATACGTCATATCCTTGACCATATTAAATCCCAACTCTTTAAACGCTTCAAGGAACATGTCAGTATCAAATCTGGACTCATTTAGACCGGCGACCTCAATTTCTCCGCCGCGGCCGTGGTAAGCCATCAATTCAGGATTGTTAATGATTCTTTCATCAGTAAGGTATTCGGTCTTTTTGAAAGAATTGAGGACGTTGTCCCATTTCCACGAGGGCCCGGCTATTTGGGCCCATTCCTCATAATCTTCTGGGAACCCTCTGGCGTAGACCATGTCGTTAAGAGAGCCGCTACCACCTAGCATCTTACCACGAGGTTGTCGCTGGCGACCACCCTGCAGCGCCTGGCTTGAGAATCCGTCGTCCACCGTTGTAAAATTCCAATCATATGGCCCGCCTTTTAATACATTACGAAAACCTGGTATCTGGAAATAAGATAATTTATAATGGTACTTGTAGGTTATGGAGAACCTGGAGTAAGTTACCCTCCTTTAACTAGGCACAAAAGATTCCAATGGGTCGAAGTGCATCCGAAAGGATTCCACCAATAAGATAAGAAGATAAGATAGGTACTTTTAGTTTGGTTAATAATTAAACAATAATTATATGAATGTATCTATGTAACTAATGAAACAGGCCCCTGATATTTGAATGCCGCAAACAATCATATTAACTTGTTAAGTTCTTCACTTCTATGTAGGCGTTACTACATTGTAATATGTTTTGCTATACCTATTTAATATGGTTTTGGTACTTGTATAGGGGTGGGGGGTAAATGCCAATTAATCACAATAACTAAAAAACGCAGAGTTCAAAAGACCCCAACAAGGCGAATCGACGGCCTGTCAAAGGTCGCTGGAATCCGTTGGGTGGTGAGGGACTTGGGGCAGTTCTAAGTCCATAATGTCTAGCAGAAATAGCAGACGTCTTCCATTACAAATGATGAAGTTTACTTACAATACTCTCTTGTGGTGGATCGCCGCCAGCCTCCAGTAGGAGTACAGAGAAGTCGCGCATCGCAGACAGCCGCGCCGCCAGCGCCGCTCCCGCCGTACCACCGCCGACCACAATGAAGTCAAAACGTGAACCATCTGTAGCCATCACATTACTATATATTTTGTACCAAGACAAGAATAGAAATCACATTATGTTTACAAAAATAGGGATCTCTAAATGAACTATCGGACTCTCTTCTAAAATCATTGATCTACATCTTAATTTTCTAAATGCAAGCTCGATAAAATAATACTCGTAATTTAACGACCTGTTGGTTGAGTGGTCAGAGACCCTGACTACGAAACCGGAGATTGTGGGTTCGATTCCCGCTAGAGGCTGATATCAGTGTGATCAGCACTAGCATCTCGTAGGTAGATATAATAATAATATTATTATTGTTATTCCTATTACAAACAAGATTCCAGCTCTGCGCTAGATATAATTTTTTTCTAAAACTATTAAGGAACTCTCCTCGTCTGTGTATCACTAATATCACTTTGTATATACTAGTAGATAGATACAAAACTACCTAGGTACAATTAAAGTACACAATAGGTACACTAAAATGTATATAGTGTTACATACGAGTAAGTACCTGTAGTAACCAGATATAAGCAAAATATATAAATTTATCTATTGTTCCGTCACCTACTTTGTACATCAGCGTTGGGCAGCCAAGGTTCCCTGAGCAGACATTGCGAGGCTGCGAAGAACTGCAATGCTGCTGCGACGGTGGCACCGGCTGCGCCCGCGCCGCACGCCGACCTGACTCCAGCCACGCCAGCTGACATGCTGGCCGGACTGACTAATACAAAATGGCCGACATTACACCTAGCACAATTTAACACTTACTAGATAAACTTTATGTGGATGTATTTGGATAATCCCGAGCTTTAAGAACAAACAATGAAATTGTATTTGTAAGTACCTACCTATTATTTACTGTGTTTATAAACACTGAATTACAAAATAATTATATTTACTTAGTAATTTTCGTAATACGTTGTTGATGTACCTAAAGCGTATTATTATAATTACTTGTACCTACTTATTATAGCTATTTTCAAGTAGATACATAGCAAAACAAATCAAAAATGCAATAAATTAATGCTATAAAAGTGTAAATTATATACCTACCTCCACTACCTACCTACAAATAGATTTAAACACCAATTTAAATATATACCACATAGCTGTAGGTACGGTATGTATACTTACCTACGTTCCACATTTTCAAATTTTGGCCATATACTTTAAAATAACAACAACAATAACACTATAACAACACGAAATTAAAACCGATACTAAACTGGAATCCTTGACGATGACGTTTTCCGTTATCATTAACGTCAAACTCGTCATCCTATTTAATAATTAGCCGTTATCAGACAATTAGGGACGATTACTACTTTATGTTTATTAGATTTTTATCGCCGGTCATTGACCTATTGGGTGGCACTCGGCTAAATCCTTGATTGATTATGTCCTACTTAAATTAATAAAAAATCTAACCGCAAAAAAAAGTACTTACTTATTACTCAGTTGCAGCCTGATAGTTTAAGATGACTTGTTTAATGTTTTTAGGTAAACCATCCAAGATTCATAAGAAATAACTAAACTTTAAAAAAACGAATGCATTAAAAAGATCACGTAGATACTTAATTATTTACTTACTTGTACTTCACGTAAAAATACTCCGGTTACTTTTCACATAAACATTTTCAAGGGCGAAGAGAACTGATACTAAAGGCAGTTTTAAATTAATGCTTGGTAACGATAATGAGCGACTACCCACATGCATAATTAGTTTGGTACATATTAAGTATAAAATTAAAAAACAATTGCATAATTTTCAACGATAGGTACTTACCTAATTATAAAAAAAATCAAACCAATATAATAACGATTCATAATAATAATATAATTATTTGTCTACATTTTATTTCTCATTTAACTAATCAAAAACGAAACGCATCTCAAACTCTTTTGACATCATACTGAAATCTGAATAGGTGGATGGATCTTCGAGCGTTTGAAACGCTGTCATTGTCGTCTCTACTCTCAAGCCATATTCACGAAAAAAAAAAACTAAAGTGAAATTGACTCCTGGTACTTGCCTATTGATTATTCGTAGAAAATTACAATATCTTGATAATTTCTGATGCCTTCGCGGTTATTACATATTGGAATGAAACAACTATTAACTACTATTATTTTATTTTATTTGCTGACGTTTCGTTTCTTTACAGTTTCCATAATCGTAGCACGACTGAGCTGACAATAGTCTAACGCTAAAGTCAGCAAATAAAATAAAATAAAAATACGCGAGTTAAATCCGTTAATAGTTGTTTCATTCCAATGTACAATATCTTGGTTTAATAAACTTACTTTATGCACTCACCAGAGTAGTATCACGTACCTAATATGTATGTTGTCGCGATTTAACTGATTTATATACAATAATAACGGGAAGCCATACATTTTTCTCGATGATGCATTATCTGATATAGCACTCGCGTTATCTTGCAGGGCTCTCAGTCGGTACTTACCTACATGACCGATATTCGCAAGCCAGTATGGAAATTTGAAGTACCTATATCTCGAATACGAAATGCAAAATACCATTTGACTATTCAACTTCATTAAAAATAATCATTCTACAAAGTCTTAAAAAATAATAAATAATAATCAAAACCTTTTAACAAATTGTCAAATTAGTAATATATTAAGTATATTAGGAGTTTTATTACAGTTGTCTTAGTTAACAATAGGTAGGTTCTGCAATTTCCGCAGTCGTGATATTTTTATAGGTAGGTAACACAGCGTAATCAGACTAAAATTTTTGTATTGATAATTTAATAATAAAAATTGTTTTATTTTTTTATAAAAATTGCTTATAACGCCATAACAATTAAAAACGAATTAAAAATAAAAATATATTTATTAAAATATAATAATATTTAACTTAAATAGGTATATAAAAAATGTCAATGCTAGTACATATAAGCATACTTAAAAATGTTTTTTACATCTAAGTAACTTCTTACGATAAACTCTTGGCCAGTGGTTTCTGAAAAAAAAGGATGAAGGTAATATTAATTTCATAAAAATATACTAGAGAAAAATATGATTAAAACTTGAATACTAAGTACCCACATTGCAGAGTCCAAAATGTCCCAACAGAATAGGTCCTTGAACAAGTCCTGTACGGCAGCTAACTGACATTATATTAGCACCCGGCAAATGAACCTGGTAATATCTGAAAGTGTCCAATTAAATTAAGTTACAAATAAAAAAATAAGCACACTTAAATGCAACGAATATAATATAATACCACCCACCTCACTTTCCATCCGTAAGGGTTTTCAACAGAAATATAAAATCCCGGCTCTTCTATAAGTAAATACCTCTGCAAGTTTTTAAATTCAGGATCACTGCGAGCATTAAAGGGATATACTGATATATCAAAATTTGGTTTCTCAATAATTCTATTGCCTGGCAAATCGCGACCGATAAGGATAACCTTAAATTCATTGCCACTTGCATCCTTGACTGAGAGTTTCATGTTCAAAGATTGGTTCTCAAAACCTGGCAGACATTTTGTAACAACACAAATGACTAGAACACTCTCAATCAGGAAATCGCAATGAAATAACCTGACCAATCTGTGATCGTCATTTCTTTCGTCAGACGGGTTAATTTTCAAACAGCTTCCGCCAATAAAACTATCCTTCAAATAAGTCTCTAAGCACTGTTTCTCTGCTGGAATAAATACTAACGCAAACCGCGTTTTATCAATTTTCTTAGTGACAGCTGTATTCTCTTTGGGAGTGTCAGCAGTTATCGAAGATGAGCCGATGTGATTTGTTGATTTCTTGCCACGAAACATGTCTGTTATCAAAGTTTTCATTCGCTTTGTTGCAGTAACTTCAGTTTCGATTTCATTTTTCTTATTAGATACTTGTGATTTTATATGTGCTGCAGGAGAGGAGTTTGTCAGATTATCATTACCATCATCTGTCGTAGATGGGTCCACTACTGGCTCTATCGCGGGAGATGCATTAGTTACATATTCAGAGTTCGTAATGCTAAAATCATTATCTGTACTGTCGCTCTGAAATGTTTCCCTATATCTTATTGTACCATCATTGTCCTTTAGAATGCCTTGCTTTGTAACTTCGTATATTTTTTGCACCGTTGAAAGCATGTACCCATGCGGCCCGTGTGCTGAATTTGGTTGATATTGCATATGCCTCAAATTGTACCAAGGGCTTGGAGCTAACACCTTTGAAAGAAAAATAACGACGCTTTTAATAAAAAATAACGACTCTAAATCACAGTTATTATGACTTATTATTACCTCGCCGTACATACGCCTTTTTATACCTAGGCCTCTACAAAATGGAGTTTGAAACGGTAACTTGCTAGGCAGCTTGGTGTTGAGGTAGGGCCAGATACTGCCCCAAAATGCGCGGTCTCGTAACATGAATCGTTTGCAATCGGTCATTCCCCCTGCGAACGCAATATCGCTGATGTGTCTCGCATCGTCATTCATTGCCTCGTGAGTCCACGCCGGCGCGAATATTGCCAATGAACACCCATAGTCAAATGCTACTTTCACTGCCTAAAAATATTATAGGTAAGTAAAATAAAAAACAAATAATATTAGGGACGAAAAAATGAATATAAAAATGAAAACTAACCTCCTGAGTATTAAATTGTCCTCCACCGTAAAAGTTTCGACCCCATACGTCAATGCCTATAAACAAGTCGGTCAGTCTATCGCCAGCCGCTTCCACGCTCGTCTTTATATTGTCTTCAGTCCATGAGTAATTAGTGAAAATTCCGTCACAAGCGTCAAAAAATACTCTAAAAGTAATATCATGAGGCTTTAACCAGCCATTCAATCAGATCTTACCAATACATAATAACTGTGCCTTACCTGTTACTGGCATTAAGACCATTTTGCCAGCTGAGTTGACCATTAGAAGTTACACTATCATACCAAATGAGGAGTGAATTGGGAACTTCCTGGTGTAGTAATGTGTGAAGATATTTTACAAATTGTGCCAATTCTTCAGGTTTAGATATCTGATGAACACAAAAATGAATTTGGTGAATTCTGTTTGATAGGTAAAAGATTATATAAATTACCAAATAATATAAATATTGCAACCTTATTTTCCACATTCAAAAGCCATCCATCGAATTTCAGTATCTTTGCTATAGCAACCAAGGAGGCAGCAAACTCTTTCCAACAGGATTCTGAGCTCAACACGGTGTCCCAGACAGTGGAGCCATCGGCCCACTCTGTTATCACTGTGCCTATAATGATAACTTAGAGGTGAATAAACAAAGTATATACCTAAGGGATATAAGTACTTTCATTTTAAAATTTATAAATAACCTTAAAAAATATCAGTAGATATTTATATTAAAAATAATGTCTCCCTTTTTAGATACATAGCCATTATTCTACTCTGGGGCCATAAGCAGATTTATTGAAATTATTTACTACCCTTGCCAGTAAAAGTAAAGACATCAAAGACCCCTTTGCCATCAGCAACTCTGATATTATTATTCTGAACATGAGAACTAAAATTTATTAAACATATCAAATAAAAACATAAATAGGTATTAGGTACTTACCAAGTACTTGCACTCCATGCATATGTCCAACATTAATCCATCCTAATGGAGGTATTGTTATGAAATGATGACTAAAGTAACAGAATATGTCAATTCCTGCCCAGTTATAAAATGTATAAGCATCATACTGGTTAGTTCCATCAATTTTACTAAAATAATAATATCAGTTAATTAATTTGAGCCTGACTGTACCACTGTGCAAATTGGAATGTAAAAAAAAGATAAAAAAATAGGTATTTAGATAATACTGTTTATCAAGTAATCGCATTCTTGGATTATAAATAAATATACACCTATCATCGTGATATCCATTGGCCATATCGTGGCATACCAAAGTCCTTGGTAACTTTTTTCTTTCGTGACGTTTGATTTCTTTTGCTTCGGTTTGGTACGGATTCCAATGACAAAATGATTCTGCTATACTGAAATCTGTTGTATACTCGTCTTCTCCATGATAATGATCAACTACATCCTTATTCCTCACTGCATTAACACTATGAGGCTGCAGCTCTATGCAAAGGGACCTCCAAGGCGGCGGATTATTTATAAACATCGCAATTTCTTTGAAAATAGTGAGCGGTTTGCAAGTTAGACCATCTTTTATGTGATCGCACCTTTCCATTTTAAAAAAATATTGCAAGTTTAAGGCACAACTACACTGTAATTATTGTTATTCACTGATTTTCTCTCAATGTTTATGTTTTGCAGCCGGACTCAGTTTATCAGCTGTCTTTGACAGATGACATGTCTGTTGCATGCGCAGAGTCCAAATGAAGGTTCGATGTGAACATAAATATTTATCAACAATAACAGTCTCACAGAAATTAGAAAATAGGCCATCTACTGAGGTCATCGGATGTGATAATTAAATGAGTCACACTCCGAGTACCTAAACATTTGATTATTTTATTGTTCAATGGAAACAGTAAACACTAAAGACTGGACTCACTGTGTCCGTCGGGTAGATTCATCTTACATCTACTATAATATCCGTATTTTTATGCTATAGTGTGGATTAAATTACTGTTATTATAATTATTTATTTTATTTCAAGTATTATTTTTAGTTTTACTGCAAGGTACGGGGAGGGAAAACTTTCCGTCCTGAATCAAAGTAGCATATTATATTATATTTGTCGATAATTAGGTACTAAACAGGAAACGTGTTCCAGTTGATAACCACACTGTTCTACTTAGCCTTTGTTAAGTTTATTGGTAATTTATTCAGACTAATATAATTTTACTAGGTAATTTATAATTATATTGAATGTAAATAATTATTTTTGAAAATGGGTATTTCATTTAAATAGATACTTAATGTTTAAAATCGGTTTTCCTAATATTTATTCAGTAAAAATAATGAGTGATAAGGAGTAATAGTTATTTTTTGTCTTATTAACTTAAGTTTAATATTTTTATACTAGAACTTTTTATTAAGTAACTACATATTTTTTTAGTTCTGATGATGGTAACACAGTCACCGATCGATAACTTTTTGTACTGATTTGACAGATAACTTGACACTTTAATTTTGTAAACAAATTCTTGTAGTTCTTGTACTTACATAGAATAAACTATATTATTATTATTTATAGCGAAATCATTGAACACAATGATGGAATTAACATCAGCACATGATGCGGATCCATTAGAGGGCAGCAGTTACACCCTCGACGTCACTGTTAAGGCGGAGATCAAAGAAGAAAGCGACGACGAAAACTTTAATACTATGTAAGTATGTATGTGTAATTAATGACACATTACAGAAAATATTTCTCTTATTATTTATTAAGAAAAATCAACACAGAAATAAATCCTTGAAATCCTTAGTTAAAAGGTTTTTAATTAAATTTGCTATTTAAGATAATATTTAACATATTTCCTAAGCCAATAGAATATTTATAATATAAATTGCAGGGCTTTACTGGAACTAGCTACTTGTGTCGAAACGCATCAGGAGCCAATTGAATTCACATCTATTGATGCGGTGCTTTATCCGAAGACAGGTCTCATGGTATGCATGCTCTGTCTAGAGGATGTCGAGACCAATCTGTTGACTGACCACATGGTTAATGCTCACAACTACCGAAAAGTACAATTTAAATGCCAGATTTGTGAGTTGACTTTTGGTGAACGGAGTTTGCTTACAGTAAGGAATCATACTCATTTTCCTTTTCAAAATATGTATTTACAAAATAAAAGGAATATTAAAAACTACTTTGATAAATCTGTCTTAAGACTGTTAAGAGAATTGGAAAGTGATCTTTTAAAGATTGACTATTAAAGATACAAAGTCTTACTTTATCATCCTTTAATTGGGTTAAAACTTTTTATCCATCTGTAATTTACAGGTTCACAAGAAAGACTGCAAACCATTACCCAAACGTAATAAACGTAAATCATTTCAGCAGCTGATAAAAGAAATTGACAACAAAAACTACACTAATAACTTTGACACTGCTGAATGTCCCATCTGTACTGTGCAGCTTCCAAAATATTGCTTGAAAGATCATCTTATTAGTGAACACAGTAGTCCAGAATTGTCTCTCACTTGCGAGATATGCAAAAGGAATTTTAAAAATAAATTGACTTTGAGAGAACATATTAAATTGGTTCATGATGCAGTAGAGAATTCAGAAGAATGTCAGTTATGTGGACAGAAATTCCGATCCCAGAAATACCTCAGTAATCACAAGAGAAATGTCCACCCTACTGGTAAGTCATTGGTAACACATAAATAATTCTAAATTGTAAATTGTACATTTTATTTTGTAAGTGTCTAGTATATTATTAGTTTATGACAAGATCAATGGTAAGTATATGTGGCGTACTAACGATAAATGCAGTATGTACATATTGGGTTCATATTACTATGTACTACTGTGTTTATCTTTAGCATGGCTGATATAAAATGCAGATGAGGTACACAATTGTACAGAAAAGTTAATATTAAGTTTATTTTGTCATAATTATAGTCATTAATCTTCTTCCCAGGAAACAAGATTCATTCATGCCCTATTTGCGCTAAAACCTTCAAGTCCCGGCTTTGCCTGCACCAACACAAGAAGTACGTGCACCCTCCGCCTTCCGCCGCTGCCGCCTGCCCTCATTGCCCACACAAACTATTCAAATCGAAGATTAATCTGCATCAACATTTAAGGGTGTCACATGGAGAGTATAGAAAGGATAATAATTAAATATAAAAATTCAGCAATTTGTTTTAATCGACTAACGTTTAATATGAAATAATAATACTGTAAAAATATTTTAAATTACGCCAAAAATGCCGCCTAAATGGCTTATGCCATTGATGTCAGTTGCAGCTAACTAGAGTAACTAGTTCATTTTGGTAATGGTCCGAATGGTCGATTCGGAATCAATTTAGAAGCATGGTATTCCATTTGGAAAGTTTTACACGGGGAAAAATAAGTGTTCAAATTATGGAATAAAACTTAGTCTAATTGGAGCAAAGATTTAAAATTACATAAATTCGGGTGACTTCCCCGTTCAAATGGCCGTCTGTGAAGCAAAACATTTTTTTAGTGCTTGCAACCCCTAATACAAACTTCAAATGTAATTTGAGATATATGTTCGTATGTATTCACGTCATTTCCCATCCTTTCATCCTTTCCTTCAGAAGTTCAGTTTGTAACGAAGATGGTTTCAATAGTGGTTAATATAAAATGAATTGAATATTCTTTCTAGTCTTGCTTATGCGGGCGCTCACCTTCATTTCATCTGTGATGTGAACATTAAATTATCAGAGTTACATATAAGTAAATAAATTCGACACTTTCGAGGTAAGATGTATATATTTTTATTCAATTTGACTCTACTCTCGTGCCTACGGTTACCTAATTGCGAGATTTTGTATTGAACATCGGTTAACTGCATATTTTAAATAGTTCTTTCATATAATATACTCATTTGACTATATTTGGATATAAATAGGTATAGCATTTTAACTAAAAGGTCTTTCATCAGACATAAATACTGGTGTATTTTTTAAATATTATAACGATCTTTCAATTAGTGCATTGCTGTGGTCGCAACTTTTGCTAGACAGATTTTGTGTATGGAATAAATTACAGTTTCTTTTAAGTATCTCACTTAATAAACTTATCTTATATCTGATTACTCTTTTTTGTAAAATAATATGATGAGTATGTTTTTGCTTAATAGTTTTACTATATTTTTGTTACAGGAGGTCTCCCAAAAATAAAAATGTGCTTGAAATAAGTCTGAATTAACTTCCATTTGTTGTAAATAAATATTTTCCTACAAAACTATTCTATGTATTAAATAAAAGTATATTTATAACATATCAATCATAACATTGAATCTCATATTTATATACTTCAAGTACTTTTGTATGTAAAATAAGTAATACAAAGTACTAAATAATATGAATGTTCATGATTTTAATAATCACTTTAAATTAATTAACATGTAAGAGAGCATTTATTTATCAATATACTTTCTCTTAAACAACTGAATTGATTTGTGACTGTTGAGATTACAAGATTACGAGATTACAAGATCACTGCTGATGTATGCAATACATAGCAAAATATTTAATGATTTAAGCATATTTATTTACAATTATATCACAAATGCCTAAATGTCTGAAGTGCCTTAATATAAGAATTGCAAACCTTGTTTTTATCTCACTATGGCTGTTAGCAATCATTTATTTTTTTACTTTTTATGGGCAATATAACTATGCTCATATTGACCAACAATCTATTCAAAATAAGCTTTACAAAGAAGTAAATCCAAATATTTTGCGGAAAGGGAAACCCAATTGTAATTATGATAGTATATTACAAAGTACAAAGACAATAAATGCTTGGGAAGTTCGTAAGAGTTACAATGATTTTGATGCCCATGGAATAGCAAATGGAACTTACATACCAGAAAACTGTAACCCACTCTTCAGTGTGGCCATATTGGTTACTTACAGAAACAGACAGAAGCAACTTGATATATTTCTACCATACATGCACAATTTTTTGAGAAAACAGAATATACATTACAGGTATTTACTTTTATTTGAACATAAATGAAAACAGCACTCATTAATTGCTAAAATAATAACTATTTTTCATTATTATTGCTCAATTTTTTTTTATAAAATATTCAAGGATGTCCAAAATACATACTCTTCTTTGATTTCAGAATATACCTAATAGAACAGAGAGATGAAAAGGCTTGGAATAAGGGAATACTCTACAATATTGGAGCCAAACAAGCAATAGCTGATAAATTTCCATGTCTAGTCCTTCAAGATGTTGATTTGCTTCCACTTGATTACGGCAATTTATACACCTGCATGACACAACCTCGGCACTTCAGTGCTAGTATAGATAAATTTCGATTTGTGCTGCCTTATGACTGGTTGGTGGGAGGTGTGATGGCAATCCGAACTGATCAGTACATAGAGCTGAACGGCTTCTCCAACAGATTCTTCGGATGGGGAGGAGAAGATGATGACTTCTCTTCTAGGATTACTGAGCATGGCCTGGAGATTGTAAGGTACATGAAATTTATTTTTCCATGCCATTAGAAAGTGATGAGTCAATACTTATTTAAATTGTTTCATTTCATTGCTTATTGTCGTAGTTTTAGTACAGGATAAATTAAAGTACTTGATAAGTGCACAGGAAATAATATCGATTTAAGTAGTTCACCTAATCTGTAAGCATTATTTATGCGTATTTCTCAATTTCCAAGTAATCAAATAGTCACTTTTCTACCAGATAAAAATACTATCCAAATAGGTAATTAAATGAAGGACTCCCTGGATAATTTATGCTATTGTCATTTTGTATAGATAATATTAGTTATCTATGGAGTCTAAACAATGTACTTATCAACTAGAAATTGGCTATTACGGAACTGGCCCTTATTCTAATAGCTCTAAAATGAACCTAATGGAAGCTAAGCTAATTACTCATAGTACTTATAAACATATACATTGTTTACTAAAAAATACAATCTGAAAGTAAGTAATTCAAATTTATATGAAAGTTCGGGTAGATATTAAATGGGTATTTAGATAATTAGTTATTGATTAGGTGTAATATTTTACAGAATTATGTCTACTATTCTAGGCAGCTCAGTAGGTTATTAAGGTTACAAATTGTTGCAGATTTTTTATATATTTTTTTTTATTCCAGATTCCCGCCTACAATGTCGCGATATACTATGCTCCAGCACCGCCAGGAACCTAAAAACGAGGATCGACTTCGCATTATGGCCGATAGAGACCGCGGCGACGGATTGAAAGCCGTCGTTCCTAGAACTAGCCAGGTAATACCACATAGGCTTTTTACACTGATTGCCGTGAAGTTGTGAGTTGAGCTTCCAATTAAATTATCGATCTGAATAAAATACGAATAGGTTTTTAAACCTCTAAACTAAGTTAAAGTTGTGACGATTTCAGTATTATCACTCATCTAGATCTAAATTTTTTGCAATACAAAGTGTAAAGTGAATACTCATGATTTATATATTTAGAACGCGTTGATAGCTATTTACAAATGTATGGTCTGTTGATAAAGATAGAAAATCAATTTCTACCTAGTCGTTCGATTAAAATGCAATATGAACCACAACACAAATTCCATAAAAAATATGTTACATTTAAGCGTTATGACGCTTTCTTGAGTGAATAATAGTATCTACAGATAATCCGGCACTAATACTTATCAGAGGTGCTGTGTAAGTGTTAAATTCTAATTAGTGAAATGTGCAATACCAACGTATTTCAAATTCTCGTAAGTAAAAATGCGTATTTATGGAATCAACTATTTTCTATTTAAAGAAGCACACATGTACCTACCTACATAAATCCAGTAGAGTCAAACTAAATAAATATTTAGTAGTATAAGTAGAGAATTCACATTCTCAGCCGCATCTTTCTTTTAGTGCCGAATTATCGAGATAGTACTGCAATATGAAAAAGTTAAAAATGAAAATCTCTTTTATATGCTGTGTAAGAACATAGTCTTCGAATATATTTTTTATGATGTTATTTCTACGTTTAAATATATCTTTTATTTATGGTAAGTTTACTATGTTTTGCTACCTATCTTATCGTCAATAGGACTTGTTACATTTATCATTCTTTGGTTGGGTATTTTTTTATCACTACATAAAAATATTATTTAAATAGGTACCTATTCTTTATTATTTACTATATCTTTTGATATTTTTTTCTATGTACTATTTAATGCATCGAATGCTAAATATATTGTATAGTTATGATGTGTAGCATCAATATTTAGACTGTTATATTAGTGCCTTTTTGTCACCTATAGTAGTTATTTTCATTCTACACGGTTGTAATTAGATGATAGTTAAAAAGAGTCTCGTTATATGAAAAGTATTATAAAATACATCGAAAAGTCATTTATTATTGATTATGTCATTACGTTTACGTATCAAATATTGTAAAACATCCGATTTTATTAAGTATTGTATTGTAGCAATAAGTAAAAATCGCAATTAATTACAGTCTTTTGACTGAACAAATATGTTATTAAGTATTTAGTGATGAAATAAGTGTTTCTCAATCAATTAGTTAATTAATATTTATTCATTTTTGACTTATGAATATTTGAGTAATTCTACAATGTAATGGAAATGAATTTATGTTGCACCAATATATGTCTAAAAAATCCCCAGGATGCCCTTGTAGGATGAGGTCTAGCTGTCATGAACCACTAATGACAGGGCAAGCTACTGGCCTATGATTAGTGGAACATAAAAAGCCAGCTTGACCTGACATTAATTTTAAAAGATAGGCACCTATTGCCCAAGGGCTAGTCCTGAGACTTCCGCAAATTAATGTGGTATTTGAATGCTTAATTCAATAATAACTGCAATTCCTAGTCTGTTTCCTGACTTTATTTCAAATATTTACTATACATTTCAAGTTCATATTCAACGAACGATTTATGTCGCGCGTGAAAGCATTTCACAAAAAAATATAACAAAAATTATGACATATTATGATAAGTCTTCACTAGCCTATTCGGTGAAAAATGGTGGTTATTCTGTTCCGACGCAGTAGATATAATAATGTAATATCGGTTCAGCTGCCATAAAAATACTCTTATGTGGATGCAAATCAATATTTTCCTACATTATTGGTACCTACTGATATAGCTATAGGTAATATTCTTTGTTATCGTACGGTCGCCTTCATTAAAATAATGCGTCCGATACTCATTTGTATTATTTTAGGTAACGTTGGTCTGTAATTAATTAGGTAGGTATTGTTTTTGAACGAATATTATATTGTTCCTTTTTTATTATTATAAATCTTGTAAGGGTATGATTTGAACTAAACATATCAAAATTTCGTATAGATAAGTGAATTGGTTGGTTGTGAAAACGATATTATTTTGATATAAAGATGATTCGTATTTTATAAGACAAGTTCCTTATTTACTTATTGTAAAGGCCATATTTGATAATTAATAAGCTGGTAGAAATATTTTTCTATAAGGTGTTAGTGAGGAAACAATAAACACTACTAAATAGGTAAATTAGAGCACGAAAAAAATGATCTGAGGCAGTTTGATTTGAATTTGCTTGTCTTAATCTATGATAGATCTACAATCGATTATTATCTACGAAGTTAGTTACTTACTTCAACCATTATCTGGTCAAACACGATCTAACGATCACACGCATTTAATTAGGATTTCAACCTAAAGACCTTGTTTTTAAGTTCAGATTCCAATGTATGCGAACAAGTACTCAGAAATCAATATTATATAAGCAGTATGTTTTTGTCGAAACCTCTTTGTGGGTTAATGTAATTCATATGCATTTGTCACTAAATAGTGAGCCTTATTAGAAATAAGTTGCATTTAGAAAACTAAGACTTGCGAGCACAGTAAGGTTGTAAACATGCGTCCCGTAATATTTTCCATTAAGATGTCGAAACGAATAATAAAAATATTTATAAAATTTCCCAATTGTTTACAGTAATCTCATTTGATATGGATATGGTGATTATTTGTTAGTTGATTATAATATTTTGTTATAAAAATGCATAGCAATTTTACTTCTGAGTTTCAACAGTAGCAATATTACAAATTCATGGAGCTTACATAATATCCAAGTAAGGCTCCTAATATATCGCACCTTTATTAGAATAGTGTGACTTCTCGAAATATATTGTTACTCAATTTAACACTCTAAGTCTGTACATTTAAGTTTGAATTCACATGGTGACACATTTGAAAATGCCACTATTCTAGTAAAGGTGCGATATATAAGTAGCTATATAATGCTGCTTTTCTGGAATAGTGTCACAACTCGAAATAATTTGTTACTCCATTTAAGATTGTGAACCGTCACATATAAATTTCAATTCAGAATTGTGACACGTTTCGAGTTGTGACACTATTCCAGAAAAGCAGATATTATTCAGTAATCTGAGACTACTGTGAAATGCTATTCATATATAGGTTTGATAAATTGCAGATAACTAAACGAGCACTAAGTGTTCAAGTAATTTAGTATTTAGGTAATTAAGTTTATCTCAGTCATTTGATACCTATTCATTATATTGTTATCGCTTTAGGATATGTTTTATTGCATTTTATTGTATTGTTATTTCTGATGATTGTACGAATGTATGGAGCACTGATATAAATAAATAAAATCTCATAAATGTACTAGATATTTACATCGTGCAAATATTTTCAGATATCAATATTATGGGCGAAATTGTTACGGCACCAATATTTTGTGATAGATTGCAATAATTACAATTACGATACCGATCTAGTTCAAGTTTCTAGATCACGATATACTTTATTTTGTGTGATCTTTTGAACTCTATCGATATTGTTGTTGGTGTACAATGTTAAATAAAGTCGTTACACACAGTCAGCATTTTATTTATTAAAAAATCATTTAAAAATAGAGAAAGAAATTACTTATATTCATAAGTTAGCAAAATAATTTCTGTAGTAGCAACCAAGATATTCCTTCTGTCCTCCGCTACTAGTTTTTTTTGTTATGTTTCAACCCAAAGTTGTTATTCTATGTACTTTGTTTTGGACAGTAAGCTGACATCTCTCCCCAATTTCTACCCACTGTCATTTCTACAGGTAGAGTCATTGTCATGCCGCAATGATACCCGCAGTTCTCCATCACCTCTTTGATTATTACTGTAATCAAATAAATTATATTTTTTATTTGTTAGCACCTAATCTTAAGTAAATATATTCACTCCTAAATTTCAACGTCCCTGGCATCTGTACTATTCTGTACATGAGTATTTGATGTCTTATATGTATTTATGTATGTTTATCCGTTGTCTAGAGACTATAGTACAAGCTAAACAATTCAATTCACTCCAATTAATCTAGTCCCAAACTAAGCAATTAGTTTGGGACTAGATTAATTGGCGTGAATTGTCGAAAGATATTTTTCTGTTCTCCGGCCAGAAAGCGCCTACTTTGTGGCCGCTGCGCTAAATGCAATTTCCGCTTTCTGGCTTCGTCGAACAGAAAAATAGTATACTGACCTCGGCCAGTAAATAAAAAAGCCTCAGATCACATTTTTGTCAACCTCGGCTTCGCCTCGGACGACAATTACATGTGATCTGAGACATTTTTTATTTTACTGGCCTCGGTGCGTAATGTACTATTTTTTTATCTTACCGAAGTGGCATTTTGTCGATAACATACCTATACCTCCTAACTTACTCAATAACATTTTAATTACCGGCTGCTCTCTCTAAATGTAGATCAGGTAGCTCCCACACGAGTTCATCATGAATTTGAAGTACCAGAAAACCTGGTACGGGAGGTACACTGCTTCGGAACTCTTTTTCTACTAGTACCATAGCCATTTTGCAGATGTCTGCTGCCGAACCTGAAGTAACAAGTTAACAACACAATTTGCCTATCTACAGTTTCCAGAGCATCAGTAAAGTCTCACTGGTCGGCCACATGATCGCAGTACGCGAGGAAAGTATATAGGTCATGCGTGTGGCCGCCCCAGAACGATGAGGAGATTGAGGAGCAGGACGAGCAGGGTGGCCGCACAGATGCCCTGCATACTTCCCTCGCATACTCGCGAGCATGTGGCAGCCCAAGATGTAATATAAAGAGGTATCAATTAAACTACTAACTCTATGCAGACTGACCAAGTGACCTACCTTGCACAACAAAGTTAACTGCCTGTCTTTCGGCTTGTGACTTCAATGCAAAGTCAGGGCTGTTAATGTGTTTGAAACGCCGACCTCGGCCGCATAGCGTGTTGAGGCGACCAGCGTTTTGCTCGCAGCGGGAGACTACCGAGCGACCAAACGATTTTAGCGTTGGAAATGTTCCTGAGACAATGGTTTCTACTCAAAATTTAAATTTGTTACAAAAATATTTGACAAACGTAGTTAAACACTGCGTTAATATACCTACTCTAGTATTTGTTGCCAAATACCTAATTGACTAGACTATTTAATGCAATAAATACCTATTATTTTTGGCTGTACCTGGTCTACATTCCGAGCTGTTTACTTAATTATATTTATAAATACCTTAAAGTAATTTATCTAAATAAAAATGTTACTATTAAAACTAGATGTAATCGCCAAGGTTTGCTCGTAGCTAGCATTGAGAATTTCCATCAGTTTACGTGCGCCTGCGCCATAGAGGCTCGCGTATACAATTCTCTTGGTACGGTCACGGTCTTCCGAGGAAACTTCACTTTCTGGTTTGTTAAGCCTAGCAAATGAAAATAACTAAGAATCTAAGTAGTTCGCTAAAAATTTTAACTATAGTGATCAAATATTTCTAATATCTTCGTGGTTATTACACATTAGAAAGAAACAACTATAAATTAATTTAATTCGCGTACTTATTTTATTTTATTGCAGACCTTTAGAAAACTTTACAGTTCCCATATTCGTAGTACGACCGAACTAACGACAGTTTGTTAAAAAAGTGTTGTGTGTGTGTTTATATTTACTTATTTCATTTCAATGTGTAATAACCGCGAAGGCAACAGAAATTTGTATACCTACCGAGTAGATCTTTGAAAAAAAAATGTCTTACCATTTAGCAGCGAGGACTTTGAATAGATCCTCTCCACTCCTCAATGCGTCTAGTAGACCAGTGTCGGCTGCAGCGTGAGCAAACACCCTGCATTCTATGTGTTTGAAATCAGCAGCTAGGAGCGTGTGGTTCGAACGCGAAGTGTACACCGAACGAAAGTTTAAAAGTGGTTGTTCTTTGGAAAAGAAAATATTATTGGAATAGGTACTTAGATGGTCAAAATTTGCCTTTATTTGAAACTAGCTTCTGCCCGCGACTTCGTCCGCAAGGAACTCCTCCTTTTTTGCAGTCGGTTAAAAAGTAGCCTAGATATGTCCTTCTCAGACTCCAGACTTTCTTTGTACCAAATTTCATATAAATCGGTCCAGTAGTTTTAGCGTGAAAGCGTAACAGACAGACAGACCAACTCTCCGGCGATAGATAGTGTGGATTTCGGTTTTCTCTAAATTGTCGTACCTACCTGATGTATCTCCATTTTCAGGAAAGATTACAAGGCTAAAAGGGACTTTGGGTATGGCTTGAAGGTTTGGATTGTTACAGGCGATTCGCCCTGTAGCAGCTGCTGTTTGGACCCTGAGGAATTAGGATAGGTACACTATTGTCCATATTTTTATATCTATCAAAATATGCCTAGAAAAAAAGACTCACCAAGTAGGTTTCACTAAGCCATCTTTAACATGCTGCGCAATACCAATGAGAAAAGTAGCGTGGGCTTTATGCAGGTGTCTGTACTCCAGAATAAGCTTTGGTAATGGATGTACGGAAACTAGACCTCGAAGCTAAAACGGAATGCCTAAATTTATATATATTTTTTCATTTATATAAACTTTGTGGTCATGAACTCTTACCATAATCTCTGAAGTAGATTTTGCCCCTTTCCCTATCGTCTCCTTAATTTTCACATTACTCTTTGTATCCAATTTTAATTCGTCGTAAAGTATTGTGCTGACTTGCAACGATGAATTTATCTGGAAAGTTTTTCCAGCAGCCTTATAACATTCTTGCTCCACTGTTTTCATTTTTGTTAATATTATATTTTCCATGGCCTTGAGCTTTTCCAAATCAACAGTCACTCCTCGATACTCCATCCCTAAGGAATTGATTAATGTTGGAAAATCTGCAACTATTTATAAGTACCTACACCTACTTGTTATTTCATTGAATTTACCTACCTGCAATAACGGGTAATAGTTTCATCTCGATCTGTGTGAAAATAGTCCACAAGGAGTTTTCAATAAGCAGAGTCCTAAGTATTCCAGAACATTCCTTCAACAAAGTCATGTACCAGGCAGTTTTTTGTAAGACACAATCAGTAGCTATTGTGTATTCCGGATTGAAATTCAGTAATTTCTGAAGATCAGAAAAATTCTCCGGTGGCGAGTCCGGGTCAATTAAATTGCCTCCTATCTAAAAATGTAAACGTTGAAAAGTTATTTCGAAAGCACAAGCACTTCTTTATTTAATTTTTCCTGCGTTTACCTTAACATCAAACAAATCGAAGTAACATTCATTCATCTTATCTCCATATTTGGATATGAAATAGACAAATAAGTTTTTCGCGTTGTAACAAATTATTTGTTGACCGCGCATTAATTCTGGGAAAGAGTTTCTGAAAATATAGACAAGGTTCTTTATAGTCTTTCACCATAAAAGGTAGGTACCAAATACTAGAATTTCTCATATACCCAAGTTCTGTATTATCTTTCAAGTAATAGAATTTTTCATTAAGCTGGATCATGACTCCTTCAGGTATGCTAGTCTCTTCAGTGTGATGGTTGTTCAATTGGCAAAAGCCGCTCCTACAAAACATTGCTTTATAGTAAAGTACCTAATATAAATATACGCTATGCCTACCACATCAACAGTGTATTAATATAATAGTCCCTTATCTTACTTGTAAACTAAAACTATGCATATTTGATTATCTTCTGAGCATTTATCATTTATTTGCTCAATTCTGTTTATGAGACAAATATCGTATGTTATACTTTTAACAGGTATCTGAGATTTGATTGGGGCCACAAATTTAGACTTTATTTTCCTTTCTTTAATAACTTTTCCTTTGTCATCGACTGCATCGGATTCAACTGTTATTTGTTTTTCACTGGGAAGTTTGAATTTCATTTTACCATCTTTCTGAGCTAATGTTGCCTGTACGACTTTCTTACTAGCTTTGTTATTTAACGTAGTTATCATTTCCCCTTGCGGTTCATTGACTAGGTCATTAATAACAGCACATTTTTTTAAGTTATTCATATCAGCTTGATATGCAGCGTTATTACTCTCCTTATTATTTTCAACTATTATTTCTTCTTCGACTGTATTACGAGGGTCCACATCGTTAAGCCAACTCTTCACGGCTTTAGTATATTTAATTTTTCTAGTACTAGGCTTTATTGTTTCTTGTACATTTGAACCCTTTTTAATTTTTTTTGACACGCCATCCATAGGCTTTTTCTGGTGAACTGACTTTTTGCGTATGGTTCTTATATTATTTGTACTAGAATTCAAATCCGGTTTTTTAGTATTTATGTGAGACTTTTTTAATTCGCTTTTATCTTTTTCAAACTGCATGTGAAAAAAATTGTCGTTAGTATTTTCTTTTAACGAAATACAACTATTTTCAATATCTGCAAACAGCTCCGTATCAAACATATCGCACCAGTTAATATTTTTTTCTGTTACGGTGACATCGCATTTTGGCACGGGTTTTTCAATGTCCTTATTGGTATCTTTATGGTCGAGTTCTTTTGAAACTTTTAATAAATCTTTAGATGATCTAAACTTTATTTCTTCAATATGTTTAGGGTCTTTATCATCGTCTATTTCCGCTAATGTTATTAAGTCATTAACTGTATGGACCTTGTTGTCATTTACGTCGGTAAATACATTTTGTTTTATAAGTTGCGCTGATGACGGAATTATCACTATAGGTAAATCATCATCGTGAACAAATGATTGATTGATTCCTATAGCTGTATTGTTATTAGAACAATAATTAGAAGTAGTTTCACCTTGAAGATGCATTTCGTTATCATATTGAGGGCGAGTAATCGTATCGTCTGGACGTAACGAAACGGTTGGACCAGTTTGAGAACTGCTGCAACATCCAGTATAGTTCCTGAAATTTAAACTAAAAAAAGGACTGGTAAGTATACAAGGTTTGAAAATCTCAGGGTTACAAGGTTGGTACTTAGTTTGGTACCTAAATAATATCCAACTGAAAAAACTAATCTATTGAGCGAATCGTTTAGGTACCTACTTAATGAAAATTGTATGAATAGCATTAGGTATACGTAAGTCTGTCTCGTTCTAAATAAATACCTAGCTTAGTAATATTGCCAGGAAACTAACCCTGAAAAATTTATGTTCTGCTGAGAGTTATTACTTGCTTGATGCCGACGTTGTCTCGTATTACTATTATTCAATCCTATAAATGAAGAGAATAATCTATATATATAAAAGAAAGTTGTGTTAGTTACCCCGTTTATAACTCGAGAACGGCTGAACTGATTTGGCTGAAAATTAGCGGGGAGGTAGCTTAGAGTCAGGAAAAGGACATAGGATACTTTTCATCCCGAACCGGTAAAAAAAAAATTTGCTCATTTGTTAAAAATAGTATAACAAAACGCATCAATGACAGCTGTCAAATCGATTGATTAATGCCGCTACATTGCTTCTTTGCCGGGCGGGACGAAGTCTGCCGGGACCACTAGTATGAAATAATGGTAGATGACAACTTTAAAATATATTTTATAAGATGCACCTAAGTAGGTATAACATATTTACCTAGCCGCCATTGTCTTACTAGTGTGTCTAAAACATTATTTCCGAAAGGCGACAAATGTTGTTTATACCGGTTATGATTTAAATACAAACAACTATTATTATTCATAGTGAATACACACTAGCATCTACCAACTGCCAAGTAAAAATAAAAGTAAGTTTCCACCGGTATCAAAGGGAAACTATTCAACAAACAACAAAGCAACCTAAAACAGCACAGGAATTAAGAACAAACTTTCTAAATTCGCGCCATTTTGTAACTTTTGTTTTTACTTTTTAATAAGACACGGATTTCTTGTATTTAGTTTTTTAAAAGACTTGTAAAAAATATTATTTTTTAAAAAAGCTACTTAATATATTATTGCGATAGTAAATTATATAATTTATATACCTACTTAACATAAATACGACTAATGAATTTCCAAATGCTTGTTATATAATGAGGAGGAGCGCGTTTTCAAATGAGTCAAATAGTTCGTGTAGTCGGCCTGATTGAATATTGCATACTTGTTTATTTTTAATTATTTTAGTCTAAATAAACTTATTTAGGAGCTTAATTTTTATTTACTTAAGGACAAATCAATGAATGTAAAAATATTTTTATCGCAAATTTCTTTCTCAATTATTCGCACACCACTGAAACAACAACAAGAAATGCGTGCCAATGTGACGTCATCTGGCCACTAAACATGGCGGTTTTAGTGCTGCCCAAAAGATTTTAATGTTATTAGGTTTTATCGATAAACGTTCTTGGCTCATTTTATTTAAAACATTATTGAGTAAATTATTTGTAGAATAAATACTTTAATAGGAACTAAGTATATTGTTATGTGCAAAGATACTTTGATTTAGATGTGTGAAATCCAAGATAAGATCGTGTTTTAAATTTGCCAAGTAAACGATATGACGATTTTATAAAGTTGTCGTTTAACAACTCAGTGACTTACAAATAATAATTTCTGATGCCTTCGCGGTTATTACACATTGGAATGAAACAACTATATTTAACTCGCGTATTTTTATTTTTTTGTTTTTCCTTCACTTTTCAAAATTTGCCTCTTTAAAAAGTCGTTAGGACCAGCGCAGGCTTCTAAAACTATAGAGTTTTCGTTGTTGACAAGGTTCCTCTCCTGTAGGTCTTTTATAATATTCTGGAACTCTGCAATTTTTTTCTTTTGCCGCTGCACTTTTTCATTTAATACTTGTATTTTCTTCTTTAAAAAAATCACATTTATCTTCAAGATTTTTTATTTTTGAGTTTGGTTCTGAAATAGAAAAATATTATAATTGAATACACTATATTTATGTGTAGGCGATCAAATTTAGATGTACTTAATTTTAAGTAATTCAATAAGTACTAGTACTGAACTGCAAGCATTCATATGTTTCCAGCCACTTTTTCTTTTTATAGTAATTTCTTGGGATCCTATAAAATATGTTTTAATAATAAAATAAAAATATTTTATCATGTCATATGTAAGTAAATCGATATCAAAGTCGATAAATAATCTACAACCCTAGCTAATAAATTAACAATATTTAAACGTAAAAATATGGTTAAATAAGTCAAATCCATTCATGATCTATAACCGCACATAAGAACCTTGCTAATTATAATGTAAATCTTTCTTTATTTTCCCGGTAACAAAAGCAATAACCAATATTTTTAATGTTATTTATAGCATACCTGTGCATGGTTAAAGATAGCTGATTTTGTGTTTTTCTTTTGCCGCACCCTATTACACTACACACTGGCATATTTGCAACGTAATTATTTACTTTTAGCTTCAATTATTTTAAATTACAAGCAATATATTGAAAGATAATTAGTTATTTTGATTTACACCACGGCTTTTTGACAAGACAAGTACCACCGGAACTGACTGACAATGACATTTGGTGCGCTAAACATGGCGGATTTTCGACCTCATTAGGTATTTAGGGAAATTCATGTTTCACTTTATGTCAGTTTATGTACGCACTGAAATAGTGTTATATTCTTTTCCTGCGAGTTACAGTGCTGAGTAAGAACGAGATAGATATATGTTTATGTGTGTGCCTTCAAAATTGATGCTATTTATATAAGCTTTTGTACGTATAGAACAATATGCCTTGTCCATATTATAAAAGTCTATGCAATTGTCAAAATGAACTGTCAATGTCAAAATAAAGGATTTGTACTCATTTAGTAATGAGGAAAAAATAATACATAATTAATTGTTTTCCGCATCCAAATCATAATCAACATGTAAAAGTTCATGAATCCGACAGTGTGTGTATATTACAATCATGGCTTTAAATAAAGAAAGTTGCGACAGCTTGCCTCCGGACGAGGAGCCCAAGTTAAAATACGATCGGATGGGCAACGATGTACAAAACATACTTTTAAAAGACGCAGTGAGTTGTATTTGCGTGCATACTAAGTTTATCTGCCTTGGCACGCAATGGGGCGTGATACATTTGCTGGACCACGAAGGCAACACTGTTCCTTTATCGCAGGACGGTAAAGAGAAGCAGTTGCAGGCCCACGCAATTGCTGTCAACAAGATTTCTGTTGACCTCAATGGTGATTATATAGCTAGCTGCTCCGACGACGGAAAAGTGCTTGTGTACGGATTGTACACTAATGAAAACGCACACAGCCTCACACTGGCTAGAGTAGTCAAATCTGTGGCTTTGGATCCCTATTATTTCAAGTCTGGGTCTGGCAGAAGATTTCTTACAGGTATTCTTTTTCTTACAATTTTTTTTAAAACGGAATACCTTGATTCCATTTTTGAACTAGGTAGGTACTTGAAAATATTCCATTTTAGAATTTTTCTAATTGAGACTTAAACTACCAAGTTGAATCTGTTTTAATTGCATTATTCCAATTAATTATTAAATTAACAATACAGTTTTTTAGGTAAATTTTATTAAATTCAATGAAATGTATACATACATAATCAGATTTATAAACAATAGAGGCACTGATTATTGATAAGCCCTTGCTTTGATTCATTCACAATGGCTGCAGAAAAAATGTGGGCCATATAATTTATTTTATGTTTCTCTTATTAATAGGTTGTGTTAATTCTACCAGTAGAATGTCATGCAAGTCAAAGTTGGTGGTCCATATTACAGTTAAATTTAATTTTATAACACAATTCCTAATTGCATTCAAATACAGGCATTCCGAAAAATATAGTAATTAATATTGGAATGAAACAACTGTTAATGGATTAAACTCGCGTATTTTTATTTTATTAGCTGACGTTTCGGATTCTTTACAGTTTCCATAATCGTAGCACGACTGACAGTTGTTTCATTCCAATGTGTAATAACCGCAAAGGCATTAGAAATTAGTAATTAATACCTAAATATTTATCTTTATAGGTGACAACAAACTCACACTGTACGAAAAGTCATTCCTGAATCGACTCCGCAGTACTGTACTGTGCGAATGCGAGGGCTACGTGCAAGCCATGGCGTGGCACGAGCGCTTTGTGGCATGGGCCAGCGAAGTCGGCGTACGAGTTTATGACCTTGTTGCGAAATGTTCTCTTGGGCTCATCCAATGGGAGAAAGCTGACTGTTCCATAGAGCACTACCGTTGCAACCTCCTTTGGTCTGCTCCCAAAACCCTCATGATCGGCTGGGTCGACACCATTCGGATATGCGTCATTCGAAAGAGAAGCCAAGTTGAACTCCAAACTCGAGATGTTACCGAATATCTTGTTGATCCGATCTACACTTTCCAGACTGATTACTTTATAAGCGGCCTTGGGCCCTTGGAGGACCAGTTAGTCCTTTTAGGTGTACCTAAAGAGTGTGACGCGGAGACTGGAAAGGCACAGAGACCTGTATTAGCAGTCGCAGACTACAAAGACTGCGAGTTCAGTGAGGTGTCTACCGATTGCTTAAACATTAGAGGCTATGAAGAATATTCTTGCAATGACTATTTTTTAGACATGCTGCTAGAAGAGAATAGATTCTTTATAGTGTCGCCTAAAGATATAGTGGTCGCCAGCCCCTACGACATAGACGATAGGGTCAACTGGCTAACGGAACATGGACGACACGAAAAAGCTATTAATGTACTCGAGGAAGTAGGCGGTAAGACGGCGAAACATTCAGTAGTTACGGTTGGCGTACAGTACTTAGATCATTTAATGTCAAAACATTTATATGGAGAGGCTGCAATTCTATGTGCGAGAATTTGTAAAAATGACAAAGTAATGTGGGAACAGCAAATACTAAAGTTCGCGGCTGTCAATCAGCTCAGAGCCATCAGTGCTTATGTCCCTAAAATCCCTGAGAAAGCATTGAGCCCCCACTTATATGAGATGATCATTTACGAATACTTAAATGTGGATCCCCCTGGATTTTTGAAATTAGTTCAGGAGTGGAATCCGTGTCTGTACAAGACTGGTGTAATAGTAAAAGGGGTCCTAGAGCACTTACTGACTACTGAGGTCGACAAGAATAATAATATATATTTAGAAGCTCTTGCCCTACTATATTGTCACCAGAAAAAATATGACAAAGCATTAACTGCATACTTAAAACTGCAACACAAGGATGTATTCACGCTGATAGTTAAACACAAAATGTACAACGTGATACATGACAAAATTTTAGACCTAATGACCCTTGACTGTGATAAAGCTATATCAATTCTCCTAACCAATAAGATTCCCGAAGATGTGGTCAAAACGCAACTCGAGAGCAATGACATCTTCCTTTTTAAATACTTAGATGCTTACAGCAAAATTGAGCCAAATGGAAAGTACCATGGGGAACTGGTAAAACTATACGCCAAATACGCTAGGGAAAAGTTGCTTCCATTCCTAAAAAGTAGTGACAACTATCCTATTGAAAAAGCGTTGGATGTATGTCAGACCAACAAGTTTTATCCCGAAATGGTATTCATACTAGGACGTATAGGAAATACGCGGCAGGCCCTGCAAATCATTATCGAACAATTGAATGACATAAACCAAGCCATAAATTTCTGTCAAGAGCACAACGATAGAGAGCTTTGGACGGATTTAATCCAGCAAACCGTTAACAAGCCGGAATATGTAACGCTTTTGCTAAAAAGAATAGGAAATTACGTCGATCCCCGAATGTTGATCGAAAATATTCAGCCTGGATGCGAAATAAAAGACCTGAAAGATTCTCTGGCCAAGATGATGTGTGATTACCACTTGCAGCTTTCTGTCCAGGAAGCCTGCAAGCCTATAACGTTTCGTAACTATTTCGAACTACATGAGAAGTTAATAATGGGCCAACAGCGCGGAATATCTGTGACCGACGACTTCTTATGTAGCATATGTCAAGGCCGTATAATCATAAGAGATCTGTCGAAGGCGTCTGATCTTATAGTTTACAATTGCCGACATTCTTTCCACATAGAATGTCTTCCAGATGGCGTATCTTGTAATAACTGCACAGTGTGTAGTGCTAGCGATGTGACCAATCGAATATTTGGCGATCCGAGTAGCTCAAATTAAATCCAGCTAATACTGATGAGTTATCGGCCCCCAAAAATAGTTTAACTGTTGTAACAATATTATTACTTACCCTCTCTCACTTGTATTGTAAGTAGTGGCGCCGTTGTATAAGCGGCATTACGTGAGCTCAACCTTTAGTTGGATAAGACTGCATTATAAATTGTATCAATATTTTTTCATGTACCTATTATAATAGAACTACTAATATTATTTGATATCTTAAAATAAATATTGTATAATTATTTGTAAATCCATAATAATATGACTATGTTTCGGTGCTTTTGTAATGAAGTGGCTTGTATTGTTTCCTTTATGCCAATTAAAATATATCTTACATATCCGTATATTTTATTATTAAGTAAGTACTTACCTATATAATTATGATATTTTTTATAGATCCTACCTATTAATACAAATGGAACCGAGTACTACCTACAGAAAAAAAAACATAATTTGAATACTACTTCGTTAAAATAAAATGATTTTAGCGGGATTTGAGTTACGAGTTTTAATATCCAGGGTATAATAATATGACAACAACTATCTATGATCCTCCGAAAACAAGATCCCCAGAATATATGATAGGTACTACAGTGATAGTGCGCTTTTGCTTTAGTATATATTATATTCCAACGATGCTAGTATGCAAAAGGTATTACAGAGATCGATCCGACCGAGTAAACTAACACAATTTAAAGTTTTTTTTTATTAAAGAGCATGTGAAAATCTTTAAATTATTTATTTTATTCATATTATTGTTTAACAACTATAATCAATCATTCACGAAATTACGGGCAACATTAAAATTGTAAGCAAACGACATCTAGCCAAAACAATGAAAACTAACTTACACGTTTCGATTCACGCTATACTGTCATGTATTACAGATGTAATTTGAAGAATCAACTTTCATTCTATTATTTTACTAAAAATGTAAATATGTAATTTTATATACCATAATTATATATAATAATCAACGAGTAAAGATACTGTATTTATTAAATAATTATCAAAGTAGTAACGCACAAAAACTTAACGTACAGGCACGAAGGATTCTTGCGTAGAACTACTTAAATTTTTATTGTTTATTCCCATGTGGTGTTGAAAAATGGACGCGCACATGATTCTGTGAGGTTTTGAAAATGTATTTCATTACTGTTTACGTGCGTTGAGGGGTGAAAATTGACTATTTTAAGACAAAGTGTTGTGTGAAAATGACAGACATGCCTCCTTATCTCGCGGTTAAAGATGAGGATAAAAGAAGTGGAGACGGTGATGACGGTTCGGACCTCGATGACTGGGATTTACCTCTGTGTTACGATCAGCCAAGGCACCTGGAGTCTATAAAGGGCACGGAGCGCGTGGAACACTCATGGCGGGTCAAAGAGAAGGTACGTTCAAGAGATTTGTTGCGTAAACTAGCGCAATATCGAACTGCGTATGTCGTCGCTCGATGACAACAAACACACATGGGTTTTTTGCAATTAGCCCCACATTGGCGAATTCGCAAAAAAAAGTAAATAAACCGCGCTTCGCATGATGCTCTAAGACTGGGTCGTTTTTCGGTGCTGTCATGAATGATAAGAGTACTTATAAGTTTATTTTGGATACTGATAATAAATTCTACCTGTCATTCAAGTAGCAATATTTGTTAATGCGTCTCATTTGTTATCTAAACATTTTTTGATAGTAAAACTTAACTTTACCTATCTTTATGTTTCTTCCATAACAGGTTTATAATCATAATTAGTTTTTGTCTCTTATTGTTATTTGTTTTTGTAAGCTATTGTTTATCAACAATGTTTTTTATTAACTACCCTATTTTAAAGTTTCTTTTTGATTGATAAATGTATTTTAGGAAATGTACATCTAATAAATAATATCATTTTGGATAATTAATGTAACTATTATACATTAATATGTCATCATGTTATTGTAGACAATGTTTAATTTAGTTAAGTACTTATTTTAATAATAAAAAGTAAATTATAATATTACAGTTTCCAGATCCTTGTGATTTCTAGAACTAACCCAAAATTTTTAAGAACTAACCTGAAGTATTTTTTTAATCCTCTTTTTTCATCCACATTTTTTTATTGGTTCCAATATTTAGAAAATATTTGTCCTCCATGGTATGATAAACAAATATTACCTACCTAAAACTAAAAATATTGTTTCTCATTTTACATTTTTGTGACCTTAGTTTATTATTAAATAAATTTACCTGCTGCCTTATTGTCACAAACACAAACAAAACATTTCTGAATTAATAAGTTAAAAAAAAACTATAAATTTATAAATAAATATGTACTTAAATGAAATTAATTATTTATTTCAGTACAAAACACATTGTGTGGCACTTGTGCTATGCTTGAATGTGGGCGTGGATCCCCCCGATGTAGTGAAGACTCAGCCCTGTGCCCGATTGGAGTGTTGGATAGGTTTGTTAATAACAATTGCTAATCATCCCTACTAATATTATAAATGCTAAAGTAACTCTGTCTGTCTGTCTGTCTGTTACGCTTTCACGCTAAAACTACTGGACCGATTTAAATGAAATTTGGTACAATGAAAGTTTGGAGCCTGAGAAAGGACATAGGCTAATTTTTAACCGACTGCAAAAGAGGAGGAGTTCCACGCGGACGAAGTCGCGGGCAGAAGCTAGTTTCTTATATATTATAATATTATTTATGATGTCAGTTGATTGAAAATTAGTTGTGTTTATGCTAATTTTATATCTATGCAAAGCTAACTCAATATTGTAAATGCGAAAGTAACTCTGTCTGTTCGCTTTCAAGCTAAAACTGCTGAAGCAGTTTAAATTAAATTTAGTATACAGATAGTCTAGAGCCTGAGAAAGGATATACTTAGGCTAATTTTATTTGCTAATTTATAAGGGCAGTCTCATGGGTAAAAGTTAGTTGTATAGAATATTGTAACTGGAATTTCCCATGTTCAATTTATTTTTAAGGTTCACTTTGCTTATAACTTTCAGGTAGAAATCAAGTTTATTGTTCCTAACTTCAAAACTCTTTGTTCATGAATTAATTAATTGGGTGATATAGTGATTGTACTTAGTGTAAATAATACAATACTATTTCAGACCCAGCGTCCATGTCTGCAAGTAAAGCACTTGAAAACATTGGGCATGCGTTGCAGTCACAGTATGAACGCTGGCAACCACGTGCCAGGTACAAACAGTCCCTGGATCCCACTAGTGAAGAGGTATGTTCTATTTACTACTCCATTTACAAAGCTGTTGTATATGTGTTTTAGTGTCCGTCTTAATGTTTGATATAGTGATAGTGGGTTGAAATCCCTACTAATATTATAAATGCGAAAGTAACTCTGTCTGTCTGTCTGTTACGCTTTCACGCTAAAACTACTGGACCGATTTAAATGAAATTTGGTAAAAAGAAAGTCTGGAGCCTGAAAAAGGACATAGGCTACTTTTTAACCAACTACAAAAAAGGAGGGGTTCCACGCGGACGAAGTCGCGGGCAGAAGCTAGTAATAAATAAAATACAACCCAATAAAGAGCTGGGTGCAAAGTTAATATCTAATATATATATAAAACTCCTCTGAAACTGATTTTTGCGAAATTTTGTGTGTTTATCAGGTAGGTTTGAGAATAAGCCAGCAGGCAGCATCTATTTTTCATTTCCCGTAACCTGTTTTTATTTTAACTTTTATATATCTAATTTCAAACAATTTCATATTATGATTCCAAATTTTCACCCTTAGACGATCATCCCCTGTATGGCGTTGCAAAGTTTGCTGAGTCACCTATACAGTACTATACTATCTTTTGAAGGAACGAGTTTGCCTTTGGATGTTTGCTTATTTATATGTTAAGTACATATAAATGCTCTATCTATATTAATATAATAAAGAGGAACAGTTCGTTTGTTTGTTTGGATTGAATAGGCTCCAAAACGGATAGACTGATTTGAAAAATTCTTTAACTGTTGGGAAGCTACATTTACCCTGAGTAACATAGACTATAGCATATTTTGAAAAAAAAATTAGGTATCCGTGCGAATCCGAAGTCTGCTAGTTGTACAATAAAAAGCATAAATACATAATATGAATTTCCATCATTATTTATCTTCAACTTTTGGCACATTCCTCTGTATATATTCTATCCAAAGACAAAATAAAAAAAGTATAAAAATGACGACGTTTTTTCGACATCCGCCAATAAATTTTGATTATCATTGGCAATGTCAGGTTTAACGGATTACAGGCCCGTCCTAATTAGTAGGGAGCGCCGGCCTTGAGACGAACGCGTCATCGAGCACCAGAGGTCATCGACACAATACCCAATTAGGAAATATTTGGCTAATGAGTTAGTAAAAGTTACGTTGCGTGTTCAGAGGAGTTATGTTTACTATCTAGTGTATTGGATGTTATGATGACATTGACTTTTTATTTCCATGTAGGTATTATTATGATGTTAGGCTCAAATAATACTGCGATAAATGCACATAATACCGATTGGAATATCTGTACTATTCTGTGCACTGATCTTTATTATAATTGTGTCTCAATAAATAAGTAAAAAATATGAAGAATTATTATTCATTGGAATAAAACACTAACTCGCTTATTTTATTTTATCTGCCGACGTTTCGAAAACTTTACAGTTCCCGTATTCGTATCACGACTGAGCTGATAGTCTAATGCTAAAGGTAACTAGAGTTTTCGAAACGTCAACATAAAATCGTCAGAATAAATACGCGAGTTAAATCTGTTATATCTCTTCCAATGTGTAATAATCGCAAAGTCATCAAAAATATGATTATAATTATTTTTAAATTACACATGACACATGGTCAAAAACTTTATAATAACTAAGGTTATAAATTTAGTACCATAGAATACTTATGCGATAGTATAAATATAGTTTAAAGTCCTTTTTTCTAACAGAATCATCTTATTTCCTTGGTTATTAAAGCATCTTCTGTCACACCTGTTCTCTATTCCCTAATTGTATGGAATGTTCACAGGTCAAGAAACTATGTTGTTCTTTACGCCGCAATGCCAAGGACGAGCGTGTGTTATTCCACTACAATGGGCACGGCGTGCCGCGGCCCACGGCGCAGGGAGAGATTTGGGTCTTCAACCGGGTAAGCAAAAACCTTTCGACTAGTGTGAAGTTCAAAACAACATAGTGCGTTGTGTATCTTGTTTCGTTTGTTTTGTATACCTGTTTAGTTCATCTCTTTGACATCTTTAGGAGACCTTTTACATCTCCAGTAAGAAAATTATAAATGTTCCTCTTTTGGTTATAGCTATGTAAGTTTACTTTATTATGTATTTTAAAAAAATATACCTCATTGAGTGTCTTGCCGTTTGTAGTTTTTCGGAAACGATTTGAAACTTAACCGAAATTAAATAAATACATTTTTGATTTTGGTTTTGGACGTAATAAATAATACAGAAGTGATTCTCATTTCATTAGAGATGATCTCACATTTGATATTTACAGTGACATCTTGTCACTGATACGAGAATTAGAGTATTTTCTCATTCTCATCTTTGTCATTCGAAATTGGCCCTTAGGCTTTGAGTTTAAAGATTTCTAACTTTGTTGTAATTATTGTCCACTGTGACTCACCTATAATATGTTTTTGTTATAAACAAATTTATTTTATTTATGTAACACTTTTTTTGTTTTTCAGGCCTACACACAATATATACCGTTATCCATGTACGACCTGCAAACCTGGATGGGTGCGCCATCTCTCTACGTCTATGACTGTTCGAACGCGGGCGTCATTGTCGACAACTTCAGAGCGTTCGCCGATCAGCATGAAAGAGATTATGAAGTAATCACGCTACATATATTTTCTTCTAAAGATCTGGAACTAAATAAAAGTGAAATTAGTTTGAAAAGTAATTTATATTCATAAAATTGATGGATGCGTCTCAATGAAAACGAATCTCGCACGCCCGATTAATCCCAGTTAGCTGAATGTCAGAAAAAATTGTATAGGTACTGACAGGTAGCAAAAAAAAAAACATTAACACTGTCTAATTAGTATTTAACCCTCTAATTTAGGTAATAAGGTTGAAATTATTGTTTAAATGTATATATTGGTACACAAATATTTGAAAGTAACGGGCGTAATGCAATGTAAATTCATTAGATCTACTCGCTAGTTTTCATTAATGAGAGACGACTTACCTGCGATCAATGTAGATATTATAAGGTAGTAGACCTCTAGAATTTTAACATTAGTTTATATGGACATGGCAGTAACTATTTTCATGTCATTATTGCAGATGCAACAACTAAACGCAAAAGGCTCTGAAGGCACCCCACCTCCGCTAGTGTCATACAAGAATTGTATCCAATTGGGAGCGTGCGCCGCGGGACAGTCGCTGCCGATGAGCCCTGAACTGCCGGCGGACTTGTTCACGGCGTGCCTCACGACTCCGGTGAAGATGGCTATGAAGTGGTTTGTCCTGAGACACACCACGAGGGTCACGCCTGCTGCTGTGCACGATCTAATTGACAAGTGAGTGTATGACGATTGAAGCTTTTTTGTTTCGTCATTATTATATAGTAGTTATTCTTAATAAAATACTTTAGTGGAACGTTTCTGATAGGTGTTGATGTGTTTAAATTACAAATAAAAGTATTATTTTATTGTCATTGATATGATAAGGTGATAGCAATATTGACAACTTATGGTCTCAATTTTTATAAATGAAAGTAAGAAACGACCACTTCACAAGTAATTTCTCTGAAAAACATAGCTGTCTCTAAGGCTATCTATATTTGAAATAAATAAAATTAGTTAGAAACTTTACTAAGGTAACAGAAACATTTTATTTTCCATGTATTGCTAAAGAGTTCACATGAATTCGTATGGGGCCGTCCATTAATCACGTGAGGCTCAAAAGGGGGGGAGGGGGTACGGAAAACATCACGAAACATCACGAGGGGGGAGGGGGGGTCTCGATAGACATCACGTGTATTAATTTTATTTAGTTTTTGTCAAAAAGCGCTATTTTGAACCGAAATTTTGAACGGCGCGAAAATTTGAACGATTTGTAGTATGACCGTGATTGACTCGCCCGCCGTTGCTAGGCAACGATTCCACGTGCGCTTGATGAAACTGAAGTTAATATGTCACAAACCTCTTTGCCAATTACAACTGCCAGTGAAGAAGAAGCTTTACCAGTTGTAACTTTAAATGAAAGTCTTGCAACTCCGTGGGACGAAGATATCATTAATTAATTATTTATTAATTTTATTACAAATACAAATAAATGTTTTTCGAATTAAAACGCCATTTTTTAAATATTTTTTTCCAGTCAATAATAGCCTTTACATAGACTTCCAAAAAAATACACGTGATCCAGGGGGGGAGGACGGGGTTCCAAACCTTAACCAAATATCACCAGGGGGGAGGGGGGGGGTAAAAAAAAATGATAAAAACGACCTCACGTGATTAATGGGCGGCCCCTATTCTTATATCATCTTTCCACCTGTAGGATTCCTGGTCAGGCAACAGACCGGCGCACGATGCTGGGTGAACTGAACTGGATCTTCACTGCAATAACTGACACCATCGCTTGGAACTCCTTACCGACAGACCTGTTTCAGCAGCTGTTCCGAGCTGACCTACTGACAGCCTCGCTGGCGCGGAACTACTTGCTCGCCGACCGTATCATGAGGTGAGTGACGTCATCGGATAAAAACAAAACTGGTACTTGATAGCAAGTTACAGGTTATGTTTTGGTCTACCATGGTAGTAGAAATTGCAGGTTGTAATATAGTCAGAAGATGTTTGCAGCACAAGCATTTGTAGTGAGTCTTGTATATCCAATATGATATTATAGATAGATCATTCACTTATTTTAGAATATTTATAGAAGATAGCTTCTGCCCGCGACTTCGTCCGCGTGGAACTCCTCCTTTTTTGCAGTCTGTTAAAAAGCAGCCTATGTTCTTTCTCAGGCTCCAGACTTTCTTTGTACCAAATTTCATTTAAATCGGTCCAGTAGTTTTAGCGTGAAAGCGTAACTGACAGACAGACAGAGTTACTTTCGCATTTATAATATTAGTAGGGATAAATAAGTAATCACAACTTGTAGTCTGCAATCTTTAGCTTTGTAATCAAGTAATATGCAACTAGACCATTTTCGGTCGATAAATTCTCGTCGATCTTTAGGTGGATTTTTCGGCTACATCTATAATAGCTTTTTGTGTCCAGGTCGTACAACTGCACGCCTGTGTCCTCGCCTGCCCTGCCGTCCTTAGCGTCGCACCCACTGTGGCAAGCCTGGGACCAAACCTTGGACCTCGCCTTAGCCCAATTGCCTGCTATGCTGGGCAAAGAAGCGGCGCCCTATCACCATTCGCCCTTCTTCAGAGAACAGCTCACCGCCTTCCAGGTGTGGCTGGACCTGGGGAAATGTACGTATAAGGGGGAAATATGTAAGTGATTATTTTTGTTACACAGTACAGCATGGGTTTGGACGGACTAACGTGTAACGGTGACGGGTATTAGGCCCAGTACATTGAGACTGTATTTGGACTGCGATTTAGTATGTTATTTGCAGTTTCTCTGCAGATTTTTGTACTTGATTGCAGTTTAAATGCATTCCATCCGTACTGACCCCTAGAAGATATCGCTTGATTTATTATTTTTTAATTACATAACTAAATCTGTAATTGACTGATAGTATCATTGTTATAATACAAAATTGGTTTCAAACATTGATAACTGTTCTATGAATGTCTACATTTCTTATTTATATTAATTTATGTTAAAAACATCACACGCATGAAAATGTTCAAACTCATTGCCATACATTTTCCATACATAACGCACATAAATATGCATATCTACATAATACTTTCTTTTCTCCAGGGTCCCCCACGCGGCCGCCCCCGGACCAACTACCGATGGTGTTACAAGTATTACTAAGTACTTTGCACCGAGTGAGAGCGCTGCAGATATTATGCAAGTTCCTCGCACTGGGCGCGTGGGCCGTGAAGGCGGTATTGGCCGTCGGTATATTCCCATACATGCTGAAGTTATTACAAGCCTCAGCTCATGACTTGAGAGCGTCTATGGTGTATATATGGGCGAAGATCATTGCTGTTGATCCGGTAAGATATGTTATATTATATTCTGAATTGTTTCTGCTCCGAATATAGCATGTACAAATGAATTTAGATCTTATGTATATGTGTTTAGGTTGATTTTAGATTGTACTATTTTGAATATGGAATATTCCCTGGGATAAGCAATTTCTATTTGTATGTATTTTTTTCTTTATCTTTCAGAGCTGTCAAGTCGATTTAGTGAACGCCAAAGGTCACAAGTATTTCCTGTCTATCCTGTCGGATTCTACTGTAGACGTGAGTTATGTTTCGTCAATGTCCTAATAAATTACATACATTTATATCAGTAACTAATATATTATTATTATAATTTCTAGAGCGAGCACAGAACGCTGGCGGCGTATGTTCTGGCCGGCATTGTAGATAACTATGCACCGGGACAAGAAGCCGCACAGCAGGTATAATCACAAAAAAGACTATAATTCATACTAATACTTGATATATTATGGCGATATAATTATGCATGCGTGTTCAACTAATGATACTCCAAGTTTATAACTAGTTGAAAGAATATTGGAGTACCTCTCCCGATCGATGCATTATGTTTACCGGTTTAATTGCACTATAAAGGCTAATAATATTAAATAGTAATTTAATAAACCCTTAGACGATTCACAGCAATTGGTCTAATTTCGAACTTAGCAAAACTTGTAGTTGTATTAGTAGTAGGACTAAACAACTGATAAACATATATAAATACATATAAAACATTCAGGACAGTACAGATTAAAATAATGTATAATGTAATAAAATTATATTTAATATGTGACAATATTTTGTAACATAGAATGTTACAACTTGAACTTATTTCTCTACCTCTTTAACCAATTCGCTATAAGTCCGTACTGTGTCAGTAGGTGTGCGTAAATAAATAACATTTTGTAAAAATCAACGTAGCATCAATATTTTCATTTAGTAAAAATCAACATCAGTTCTTTTTAACATTATATTAAGACAAGATAGTTATTATATTCCTATTTCCCCAGGGCTCGATGATATCTATCTGCCTGGAGCAGCTGTCGGACCCGTCGCCTCTGTTGCGCCAGTGGGCGTGCATCTGTCTCGGGCGGCTGTGGCGCGGCTGCGACGCGGCGCGCTGGGCTGGCGTGCGGGATCTCGCGCATGAGAAACTTTATCCGTTGTTAAGGGAGCCTAAACAAGAGGTAAGCTAGAAGGCAGAAACTAGTATTGAATAAACCTGACCTGTGTCTAATGATATTTTCGCACGTATTGTTTATATTTTATCGACAAATACTTAGTTGATAACAATTTGCCGTATCAGATCTTTAATTTCATATGATTCATACTTATTATATTGGATACTAGCTTCTGCCCGCGACTTCGTCCGCGTGGAACTCCTCCTTTTTTGAAGTCGGTTAAAAAGTACCCTATGTTCTTTCTCGGGCTCCAGACTTTCTTTGTACCAAATTTCATTTAAATCTGTCCAGTAGTGTTATCGTGAAAGCGTAACAGACAGACAGACAGACAGAGTTACTATCGCATTTGTAATATTAGTTAGGATACCTGGTGATATTATATCTATTGCCGACAAATTCGCACTTTTCCTTACTTAATGTTCAAAAATAATTTATTCTACGATTATTTTTTTTGCTAGGTTCGCGCGGCTTGCGCGTTCGCCCTGGGCACGTTCGTGGCGGCGGGCGGCTGCTGGCCGCGCACGGAGCACGCCAACGCGCTCGACCAGCAGGTCGGCTGCGAGCTCGCGCGCGCGCTGCCGCACGACTGCTCCGCGCTCGTGCGAGCAGAAATCATACACGGTCAGTCTATAACTCTTTACTCTATGCCGCTCCCACCAGATGATAGACACTAGGATTTTGACGTTTTGGCTGTATGTTACAGTTAACTAGACTGCGACTCTATTTATATAAAAAAATCCCTTAAAATGCTTTGAAAAGTGAATTTTGATATGCGGTTATTACATATTGAAATAAAGCACTATAATAAATACAAAGTCAAATAAATTCTGTATTTCAGACTCTTGTTTTTTCTGTATGTTTTAGTGGTTGCATTTATATTGTTTGTTCTAGCTTTGCAGTGGCTGGTGCTGATATTCGAGCAGCACTTCATTGCAGTTTACATTCATGAAAGAATGCGAAAGAGCGATCGGTAAGAAATCCATCGAAAGTTTAATTGTGCGACATAATTATGATCAGAGAATAACTTTAAATGTACCTAGTGTAAGTACCTATTAATATATATATTTTTTGGACAATTCACGCCAATTAATCTAGTCCAAACTAAGCTAAGATTGTACTATGGATACTAAATAATGGATAAACATACAGACATCCAAGACTCAGGTACCTACACTCTACAGTTGCTAGTGCTCATCACACTGACATCTGTGTCTAGCAAGATTCTAACCGCTAGACCAAAAGGTCGTCAGTGTTTAATTATATTTATGAACTAACTAGCTTCCGCCCGCGACTTCGTCCGCGTAGAACTCTTCCTTTTTTGAAGTCGGTTAAAAAGTAGCCTATGTTCTTTCTCGGGCTCCAGACTTTTTTTGTACCAAATTTCATTTAAATCGGTCCAGTAGTTTTAGCGTGAAAGCGTAACAGACAGACAGACAGAGTTACTTTCGCATTTATAATATTAGTTAGGATAATGGTTTTATAAAGTGTTTCATAATATCGCACACGTAAATCTAAAGGGAGCTAACTCAAAAATCCGAAGATTTAAATTAAACACACGCTAAAAAAAAGGATCCGATTCTTTACAACAATTTCGCCTCTCCCGAAAAAGTTACTTTTTTTGAGTTAGCTCCCTTTAGATCTAGGGGTGCGATATATCCCACGTGGAAGTCGTGTGTATATAAAAATGTTTGTGTTGTATCAGTGAGTCGAACAAGCCGGGCGGCGGCGGGCCGGTGGACCGCGGGCAGGACGCGCTGGAGACGCCCGGCGGCGCCTCCGACACGCTCACGAGGAAGAGCGCCGCTGTCTCGCTGCCCACTATTGGTGAGATATTCCTTAAAATAAGAGTGCTGAGTGCTGCAAAGCCCTACACACAGATGGCGCTGAAGCGACAATTTCGCCTGTAAACAAGAAAGTACCAATACAATATAGTGGTAGCAAATTTCGTTAACTCGAAATAGGACACCCATAGTGTAACTGGAATGTAAGCACAATGCCGTGCGTAGAGGCTAATATATGTGTGGGTTCAAGTCCCACTGGGGTCTCGATTTTTAATTATTTTCTGTATCGGTACACATATGATTAATATTGTATAAAACATTTAAAAATAACAAGCTTTTATATTATACTAGCTTCTGCCCGCGACTTCGTCCGCGTGGAACTCCTCCTTTTTTGCAGTCGGTTAAAAAGTAGCCTATGTACTTTCTCAGGCTCCAGACATTCTTTGTACCAAATTTCATTTAAATCGGTTTAGTAGTTTTAGCGTGAAAGCGTAACAGACAGACAGACAGAGTTACTTTCGCATTTATAATATTAGTAGGGATTTCATTTGATACTACGGGTACATTTGTAGACTTTTGTTATTCCACAGAAGTCACAATTCATTGATTTTCGTCCCATTTTTTTTTAATCTGACTTTCATCTTGTGTGTATGAATAGCCAGTTGTCTATTTGCAATCTGTATATTGATATATAATTACTATGTATTGAACTTTGTGTGTGTAGGGTTCGGGTCGGTGTACATGAAGCTGTGGGCGACGCTGTGTACTATGGCGCGAGAGCCGCACGCGCAGGTTGCGCAGATGGCCAACGATCTCGTCACATACATCTCCAACCAGGTTGGTACCAACTATAAATAAATATACATACTTATTTTGAAAAAAAGAAATGTATTTCTAGCCTGTATTATTTTTGCCTCTTAAATTGAACAAAGCCTGTTTGGAAAGTCGCGTTACCACTTTCCAATTATTATTTTTTTAATATTACCGCATGCTACGGCCAGTAATTTATCAAACAGTGGTATCGATCGCGACTTATACTTATACATTGGCAACTTCACTAAGAAGTTAACGATAAATAATAAAAATATTGTATTATGGAGACATATTTACACCAGGGTACGTTCCACTTAACGCTTGCAACGCCGTCGACCACGACCGCTGAAATTGCCGAAGCGAATGTTTATAGGTGGAACGCACATCGTGAGCGACGAAAGCCCACTCTGACCCACCAATATTTTGTGGGCGAAGTGGGCGCGATGTGGTCGCGAACAGTGACGTCATCTATGACGTCGAGCCATCGCTCGCAATGACCACGGGCGTTAAGTGGAACGATACAGAGGGTGTCACGAGCGTTGCGGGCGCTTAGTGGAACGCACCTAATGTCACCAAAATCGACTTATACTATCATAGGTAGTATACTATCGAAGAAGCTAAACACGTATATCGTTTTCAGTTGGACAACGTAGGGCGAGACATCGAAGCCCGCCCCTTGTCGAGTAGTAGCGGGTCCTCCTCACTGCCGCCCTCCCCGAACACCCGGCCCGGCCACCTGGACCGCGACCACACGAGGACTCTCCCATCCACCTCGCATTGTGAGTACACGAATATTGCCGAACGATTCCGAACTTACCCGAAGATTAGTGCGAACTATTGACCGCGAGGCGTCTGCGCACGTATGAGTACTTTGCACAATGTAGCCTATAATTATGTTATTCTTATGTATAAGCTATTCATGCAAAACTGTTATTTTTAGTAGATTTTGACTCACTTCGACCATAGTTAAGGTAGCGACATATTTATAAATGACAGTTGTTCATTCAGACAGTCATATCTACACTAATAATATAATAAAAGAGGAACGACTTGTTTGTTTGTATTGAATAGGCTCCTAAACAATTGGACCGATTCGGATAATTCTTTCACCATCGGGAAGCTACATTCTCCCTGGGTAACAAAGGCTACCTATGTATTAAAGAATTTTTGAAAAAAAGAAGACAATAGGGCTCCGTGCGAAGCCTGGGCGGGCCGCTAGTAGTTAATAACTACAGAGCTGTCCAAATATAGAACAAGTATTGTTCGTAGGGAGCCGGCGCGGGCGCACGGGGCTGCCCAGTACCATCTCCGAGGACTCGATGGCGAGCCGCGAGAGGGATTCCACCTCCTCCACTTCTAGTTAGTACCTTATGTCTTGTACTGTAGGGTCCAAATTTAAATAAACCTTACTTGAGGAAATTTAGAAATATTTACATTTTACTTTAACGATTAAAATGATGAAAATAATAGGATAATTCGCACCGATTGATCAAGTACCAAACGTAGCCAAGCTTGTGCTTTGTTGGCTCGGTTTTTGTATACTAGAATAGTAACGAGTACTTATTTACACGAGATTTATTTAAACATTGTAAGAATAGGGTCTTTAACTAAATAATTAAAAAAACTGTTGCAGATTTAGCTCGTATATTTGTATGTTGATGTTTCGACAATTTTTTCTTTTACCATACTTTTTTCGTTGACGATGGTCTAACGTTATTTATTTTGATCACAGGTCAACAATCAAAGAAGCCGATAGTGTCTACTCAGTTCGTGGAGTGGGCGTCGGCGCAGTTCGCGCGCGCGGAGAACGGCGCCGGGAGTGCAGCGGGGGGCGGGGCCGGCGGCGGGGGCGTGGCCGGTGCAGGGGGCGGGGAGCGCCGCGACTGCGAGTCCCGCGCTCACCACGCGCGCGAGTGGCGCTACCAGCGCAACAGGAGCATCCGCCGCGAGGCCCGATGTGAGACCTTATTTCTAATGCGAAAAGACTCAAATCTGCCTAAGAGGGCAAGCTTTTGTACAAACGAAAACAGGCCCTGAAAGTTCTTGATAACAAAGTGTATAAGATGAAAGTTTATTAATAATATGAAAGTTTTAGCAGTGAGAAATCGATTTTGCCAGTTCACATCTTATTTTTTTTTTCTTAAATAAAATACCATGTTACTAAAGATAAATTTAATGTGTATTTGTTTGGCAGCTCTCCGCAACGCGCGTGTGACGCGATTGGAAACCCAAGCGTTCCACTCGCGCTGTCCTCTGCCCCCCGCCGTCACCCTGTTCCACCCATACGAACAACACATAGCTCTCGCATCCAAAGACAACTTCGGGTAAGTTCTTAATCTAATTTAAAAAATACTTAAAAAAATGATATTAAGAAAGAAATTAAATAGCTACATTTTCAATTGTGTACGTCATGAAGGAATTGGTGGTCCTTTACACAATTAGAATTTGCACGTATGTATTTAGATTCTTTATATAATAAATTATTTTGTCGATATCGCTCGACGTCATAGATGACGTCACTCTTCGTGACCACATCGCGCCCAATTCATTTACAAAATATTGGTGGGTCAGAGTGGGCTTTGGTCGCTCGCGATGTGCGTTCCATCTCTAACAATCGCCTACAACGTCCACGACGTTTTTACGTTAGTGAAACGGCTATTTCAGCAGTCGTGGTAGATGGCATTAAAAGTGTTAAGCGAAACGTACCCTATAACGTCTAGTAAATGTCAACTTGGATACCATGTCCACGTTTAAAGATGTATTGATCTCTAAAAATGGAAACCTTGTCTACATCGACATGACCACAAATCATCATAGGCTTACTGGCAGGCTCGTGCAGTGGAGGGTGCACATGTACCGTGCCAGGGTAGGCATTCTATACCATTATGACACGTGCCTGTACGGAATGCACGCCCTTGCTTACCGGTATGTTGTCATGTCGCGCGCAGTATCTGGGACTGGGGCACGGCGGCCAAGCTGTGCGTGGGCTCGTGGCGCGTGCGCTCGTGGGGGCGCATCACGTCGCTCGCGTACCTCAACGCGCACGACCACGCGCTGCTCGCCGTCGCCTCGCACCAGGGACACCTCATCATATACAGGTAACAATTAAGTTTATATTGAACTAGCTTCCTCCCGCGACTTTGTCCGCGTGGAACTCCTCCTTTTTTGCAGTCGGTTAAACAGTAGCCTATGTCCTTTCTCAGGCTCCAGACTTTCTTTATACCAAATTTCATTTAAATCGGTCCAGTAGTTTTAGCGTGAAAGCGTAACAGACAGACAGACAGACAGAGTTACTTTCGCATTTATAATATATAGAGCAATAGAGTAAAAGTCCCAACCAAAACGACTAAAAATCACTATCTCAATTTAGTTATCTGCCTACTGCCTACCCCCTAAGAACGATGGCGTGATATGTCCATTTCTAGGTTATCATCTATTACCATACCAAATTTCATCAAAATCAGTTCAGCCGTTTAGGCGTGAAAGAGCAACAGACAGACAGACAGAGTTACTAACGCATTTATAATATTAGTAGGGATTAGTAGGGATTGACTGGTGTGAAATTCGTGCAATTATATCTCGTAGAGTTTAATTACGTCACAAAATGAAGTCCTTTCTCGGTTTCATACATAGCAAAATATAAGCAAGGAATTAACGTACATTTCAAGTAGTGTCTGACTGATGATTCGTGCCGAAAAATCATGTGTCGGATGGAGGTTCGGTTTCGGCTAAAAAATGCAGTTGAACCTTTCGGCCGCGCCGAAACTAATAACATCGGACTTTCGGGTTGCGTTCGGCTAACTTCGGGTGCGCTAGACTTGTAGAGATCAGGAAAAAACTACAAGAACCGACAATTAACTCGAGTGTTTTTGTCTCGTGTCTAGGCCTTCCGGTAGCAGTATGGAGCCTGCGCTGGTGTCCGCGTGGAGAGCGCTCGACGTGCGCCCCTCCGCCGACTACCGACCGCCGCCTGCGCAGCCGCTGTACAGTAAGCACAAACATACATACATACACACACACATGGATTATCCATGTAGGCATCCAGAGCTTCTATCGAAACCACGAAGAATATAGGAGGTTCGAATCCTACTAGAGCAAATGTCAGTGTAATATGAACACGGGCATTTGTATACGAGCCGCGAGTCGAAGTCGACCAAAAGTTTTGACTTAAACTTACTCGGGATCTACTAGAACATTGTGACATTTGTGGGCCGTTGTTATGCTATATTGAAACAAATACAAATTGTGGAGACAAAACTTAATAATTCATCATCATGGGTCTACTACATTTTACAGTCTTCATCATGGTGATAACAATCATCTTTCAAAATCATGCTTGTGTGTGCAAATGTATACTAAAAATAAAACAATCAATAATCGATCATTATACGAAATAGGAAATCGGCATGATCCATGAGTAATCAAATCATCTGCATGATGTCATTCACCATAGCTATATGACGTCCACTATAAAGAAATATCGATATATTATACTGTATTAAACTTTCACTATTGTCACACGTTTTACTATCCAAAAACGGGAGTTAATTGCATATAATTATATACCTATTATTAAATTACCTCCTACATTTCGAATGCACTGAAGAGCGACTGGGTAAGATCATCACATCTTCTAACCGAGAGATTTTTTATCGACACTAGGGGAGTCTCTCTAAAGCAATGGTTCTTAACCTTTTTAGGTCCGTTCACCTTATGACCTAACTAGAGTCACTGATTACCTCTCCTTCCAACGACGAATTTGCACGCTAGTCGGCGCTTCGCTGTGTTCAGAGTTGTGACGTTTTACCCCCGCGAGGGTAATACTTGTATTTTGCGGGGTGTTAAAAATAAGAATCACTTTTTATCGAACTGGACTGTAATCAAAAACAAAGCAAATTTTACAACATTTTCGCATCAACTCCCTAAACTACCAAACGTCAAATTTAAACATAAAAAGAAACATAAAAAACTACAAAACAACCAGTATTAATTAAACATGAAACCTAAGTAGTTCCTATCGGCAACACGGGGGTAACCAAGTAGAACGTACCCGTTGATGAACCTACCTTAGCCAGTTGTTGTCAGTTACAACGTAGGAAGTAATTTAATTATTATTTACGCGATCATGTCCCAATTTGTATAGCATAATGAGAGATAAATATTAGGGGTTTTTTTCTATTCCTTCGCACCTGACTCGTGTAGAGCAGTGTGTGCGTGCTCTGCGGTCTGTGTGTGTGTCAGTGTGTCAGTGTGCGTGCGTGTGTGCCAGGTCTGGCGCAGCTGGTGTCGGAGCAGTTCATGTCCGGGGAGGAGCGCCGGGCGCCGCCGCCCGACCAACACGCGGCCGCCCGTGAGTCTACAACACACACCCTTATGATATAACTACTACTTAGTCTTATTATATTAAACTTTTTTTTGTAGTATAGGCATCTAATTATAATTATGCTTTTATATATGTATTGTATTATATAGCTTATATGCTGGCTGGGAAATAGTGAATTGAATTGTTAAAAATTTGCGTAAAATTTGAAAACTTTAAAAAATGTTCGCTGGCTCGTTATTTGTATATAATGTATTATCTATTTTTTTTAAATATTGAATTATTTCGTAATTTTTGATAAATAAGTTTTGGATATAAAATCTACTGAATTATTTACTTGGTATATATGCTTCTTGAAAATTTGGTGAACATTGACCGTTGTTGAGATTGGAGCGTCTGAATTTTTATAGCCAAATTATTAACAATCCTAGTTACACTGTTCATTATCTTTAACCGTGTTACTCTGCATGTTTATTGCATTATCAAACCTATTGCTTTTGAATGTTAGCATACTAATTCATAATATAACTTCATCACCCAATAATACATTCATTGGTAAACACTGAATATAAATAGATACTAAAAAAAAATAAAGTTGAAATGTTGCATTTTTAACAAAATAATTATGTATATTTTTAGTTCTATTTGTCTTAGTGTTATTTTTTGTCCAAGCTGTATTATTGTGCTGTACTTATAGCGAAAATTACATGTTTCTTTATTTTAACACACACCTTTACCAGTAAAGTGTGACAACTCGAATTGTGACACGTGAATTAAAATTTAAAATGTGCAGACTCAGAGTCTTAGAAGACGAAATATTACGATATGTCACACTTTTCTAGTGATGGTGCCATATATCTTATATGTTAAACGCGAATTACGTGTTTATTTATATTATAAACTAGCGGTCCCGGCAGACGTCATCCTGCCCGTTCGAAATTCAAATTAGGTAACTTTAGTTAGACAACGTTTGTATGGGAAAAGAAAAGGGCTGTTTTTAGGGTTTTCCCGGCAATTATTCGATTTTTTTCTCGCCGTAAGAACCATCCTTGGACTTCAACGTACATTTAAAAAAAAAATTGGCCAAATTGGTCCAGGCGTTGTCGAGTTATGCGCTTACCAACACATTTTGCGATTCATTTTTATATATAAGAATAAGAAGAAGATTATTATTTGAACGCGTCAGATACGAGCCCGCACTCGGGCGTCTCCGGGTACAGTCCGCAGCCGCCGCCGACGCTGGTGCGCTGGTCGGCGCGGCGCCGCTCGCTGGCGCTGGCCGGGCTCGCCTCCACCGTGCGCCTGTGGGACGCCGAGACGGAGAGGCTACAGGCTGATATACCGACAGGTATAAAAAATAATTATTTATGTGTGAGCTAATGCATAGAACGTGAGCTAGTGTGTGTGTGTGTGTGATCGATCTGAATTTATGAAACGTTTTTTGATATTTAAATATTTACTTTAACTTTGAGTGTCATAACTTGACGTAGAGTAAAGTATCAAAACTTTTCAATCCGGCTTTGTTGTATGGTTCATATTGTTGGGGTGTGTATATTGTGTGTATAACCTCAAAAATCTGTATTTTCAAAATGGGTAAAAAGAAATGTTTTTAAGCGTAGGTTCCGTTGTTAACATCACGATCATTATGATAATAGTGAGAATATATAGTGTTTCCGAGCGAATAAATCAATAGTTTACGCGTGACGGCATGAGTCGGGCGAGATTCGTACGAGCGTACATTTCTCGGTTCGAAACACGGACGAAAGACGCACACTTGGCGAACTGGCATCGTGGTAACGATAAGCTCAACATCGGCATAAAAAATAATATGCGAGTTAAATTCGTCATTGCTGTTTTATTCCAATTAGGTATACATCTATACTAATATTATAAAGAGGAAAGATTTATATTTTTGTATGTTTGTAATGAATAGGCTCCGAAACTACTGGACCGATTTCAAAAATTCTTTCACCTTTGGAAAGCTACATTATCCCCGAGTAACATAGGCTATATAATATCACGCTAGGTCTTATAGTTGCGGAGCAGTAACCGAAAATGTTTCAAAAACGGGGGAAAAGTATCGTTTCTGAGGCCTTAAAAAAATCTTAAGTCCCCCCGTGCGAAGCCGGGACGGGCCGCTAGTTATGTTATAAAAAGGAAAGGTTTGTTTGTTTGGATTTGAATAGGCTCCGAAACGACTGGTCCGATTTAAAAAACGTTTCACTGTGGAAAGCTACACTATTCCCGAGTGACATGGGCTATAAAAAAAGGGATCCGGGCGAAGCCGGGGCGGACAGCTAGTACATTATATAATTGCGGTGTCGTCAGAGTGCGACTCGGCGGCGACGTCTCTGTGGCGCGGCGACGGCGGCGGCGGGGCGGGTGCGACGTGGCTGGCGGGCGGGTTCGCGGACGGCTCGGTGCGGCTGTGGGACGAGCGCGCTGCGGGCGCGGGCGCGGGGGCGGGGGGAGCGGCCGGGGCGGGGGGGGCGGGGGGCTGCGTGGCGGCGCTGCACGCGCACGCGGCGCCCGTGCTGTGCGCGCAGCCGCGAGACGACCACTACGCGCTCGTCACCGGCTGGTATGTATTACTTCAAACAATACTTTCTTCAAAACTGTGTTATGAACATTTTTTATCCCACTTTGATGACTTCTAGATCCTTCTTTGACAGCTGATTTGGTATCCTTTAACGATATTGTAGTGATGTTAAAGAAAATTGTGAGATTGGGAATATTTATACTTTGTTTTTGTTTTATAATATAACTAGCTTCTGCCCGCGACTCTGTCCGCGTGAAACTCCTCCTTTGTTGCAGTCGGTTAAAAAGTAGCCTATGTCCTTTCTCAGGCTCCAGACTTTCTTTGTACCAAATTTCATTTAAATCGGTCCAGTAGTTTTAGCGTGAAAGCGTAACAGACAGACAGACAGAGTTACTTTCGCATTTATAATATTAGTAAGGATTACCCACAAGCAATATTAGTAATATTTTTATTGAAAATGTTTAAGTACTGCAATTTTAGCCGGCTTGGCCGGTCGTTAATTGTTTGTTGTATAATCTCTGAATGTTTCCACTGATATTCAAATAACTTTTCAAATCTATTGTAATTTATCTAAATTTATACCATAAACGACATTAAACGATGCAAGTCTTCGTTTATATTATACATATTTACAAAATACATTTACTTTGTTTATAAAATATTAACACCTATTTAATAAACATATTCTTAACATTTATTAAAATAGCATGTATATATTAAGTCTAGTTCTATTAGGACGCATACATGTTTTTAGCATATTATAGTAACGTGTTGTTTATTTTTTGTCAGCATGAACGGCGAGATCCTAATATATGACACGCGCAAGATGGAGCCGGTGGAGTCCGTGCGCGCCCCGGGGCCGCTCGCCGCCATCGACGTGCATCCGCTGTGCAACCTCATCGCCTGGTCAGTACGCGACACCTCGACACATAGACACCTGGACACAGACACCTCGACACATGGACACCTAGACACCTCGACACATGGACACCTTGACACATAGACACCTCAACACATAAACACCTCGACACTTAGACACCTCGACACCCCCGGATTTCATTTTACCAATGAGACAATTACCGACACATGTCCTCTTCAGAATTATTTTTTGCCAACGAGACAATTGTCGACGACAATGTGTAGTCAATATGAAGTCAATCGGTGTAGATTCTTGATTGTTGGTGACAATAGGTGCGTTCCACTAAGCGCCCGCAACGCTCGTTGCGAGCGATGGCTCGACGTCACTGTTCGCGACCACATCGCGCCCACTTCACCCACAAAATATTGGTGGGTCAGAGTGGGCTTTCGTCGCTCACGATGTGCGTTCCACCTATAAACATTCGCTTACAACGCCCGCGGTGTTTTCTCGTTAGTGGAACGGCAATTTCAGCGGTCGTGGTCGACCGCGTTGCGAGCGTTAAGTGGAACGTACCCAATATGAATCGAAATGCGTCGATGTAAAGCCATGCCTATATGTAAATCTTTATTGTACAAGAAATCAATTACAAAAATTGAAGCGATAATAAAACAAGTGTAACAAACAGTTCCAGTTAGCCTTTGGACTATGGAAATAGAGCGTAGACATATGTAATATAATATGTATGAATATGTTTTTCCTTGTGTTATGCAGCGGGTCGGTGAACCAGTCGATCTCGCTGTGGGACCTGCGCGGCGCGGCGCTGCACACGATCAAGTCGCACGAGGGCTTCATGGGCATGGGCGCGCGCATCGGGCCCGTCTGCTGCCTCGCCTTCCACCCGCTCAGGTGAGCCCTAGTTTGCGAGCTAAATACGGGTGATTCCACGGGCGTTTCAACCGCCGTCAGTCCGTTGTCCTGAATATTGAAGAAATGAGCTACAACAAGAATTACGTTTTGATGCGACGACATACTGCGCTCGCACTTGTCGTCAAAATTAATAGAGTTTAAATCTTATTGTAGCTTAATTCTTCAATATTTATGGCAAGGGAATGACGGCGGTTAAAACGCCCGTGGAATCACCCATACAGTACAAATGTTTCCAAATAATTATCCTTTCGGGGCTGAAAAATTCGTACATTCAAACCTCAGTGTATTCTTATACAGGAATTATTAACAAAAATGTTAATTATTTTTTTCAGCTAGTTCTGTTAATTACAAAAAGTGACGCTTATAGTAGGACACTGACACTGTTAGAATATGTACCTACATATTAAAAAAATATTGGACAAATGTTTTTTCTTTTCTCAATCAAACTAAGTCTACAGCGCCTAAAATTACTTGTCCAATGCTTTTTGATAATGTAATTTATGGATAAAGAAAATATAACAGTCCTCATGCTTATTAAAACGTCAGGCTATCTTAAGAGACATAACAAAAATCGTACATCTTCTTCTTATCTTCTTCTTTATATATAAAAATGAATCGCAAAATGTGTTGGTAAGCGCATAACTCGACAACGCCTGGACCAATTTGGCCAATTTTTTTTTAAATGTTCGTTGAAGTCCAAGGATGGTTCTTACGGCGAGAAAAAATCGAATAATTGCCGGGAAAACCCTAAAAACAGCCCTTTTCTTTTCCCATACAAACGTTGTCTAACTAAAGTTACCTAATTTGAATTTCGAACGGGCAGGATGACGTCTGCCGGGACCGCTATACTACTATATAAATTTTGCTAACGTAGAGACTGGATATCCAGCATATATTAAATTTGTGTATGTCGTATTGACAATGTGTGTGTTGACAGATGCGCGATGGGAGTGGGCTCGAAGGACTCGACGGTGTCCGTGTACGTGTCGGAGCCGCGCCGGTGACCCGCCCTCGCGCTCGGCTCACTCGCCGCGCGGCACCACGCCGCCCCGAGGCAATGGTAGCTTTACTACTGTAAGTCGGGGTGGGCAGCTGCCCCTAACTCTTCTAGCTTCATACAAGTTCCCTGCCTCTAGAAGTTCCCTGTGTAGGTTTTGATTCCCTTACAAGTGTCGAAATTACTTTAGATATATTCTTAGATTGTCTAAGCCTGCTTTTGTGCTATTTTTGATTATTATTTAGCAAATTTGAAATTGTATAGCATTATTTATAATTATGTATTATGTGAAAAAATATTGGACAAGTAAATAATTATATATTTTTTTTATTTGTGTGCAGGTAGGAGCCAGGTGCGAGGAATAACGGCAGCCCTTTAGATTTTTAATACGATATACGAACACTGGGACCGCGCTCAAACCGATCAACCGGACTAATTTATTATGTGACGTTTTAATTTATTAATTAAAATTGTGTGTTACAAAGTAAAATAGATTTACCTTCACGTACATTTAATATGAAGCAATGGGTAATTCAAATAATTTATACGAATTTTGTAGATATGATAAAATGAATAAGCGGTATCCGCTACTCTGAGCGATTTGAGCGTCGTCCTTCAGGATTCCCGTAGGATACTCTGCGTTCATCAGACAATGCTCTAACTGCAACGCTTTTGCCCACGGAGCGCTCACCACTCGCTATCGTGTAATATGAGAAACAAGCAAGGTATTTTTTATATTTTCCATTGTGTCTTAAGTGACGTGGACAAAAGCAGTTGCAGTCCGAACGTTTGGTGCTACGATATCTATACTATAACTTTACGTAAGCTGTACACCCACCACTGCAACCTAGCTGCTATTCTCGGCCCAAGGCTCATCAAAACTTTATAAAAGTTCAGCCATCTAATTATCTAGACTCGAGTCAATCGTACCAAATGTTCGATCGAACGTTAAATGCTAGAATGTACTCTTTTAGTTACTGCGGCTAGTCAAAGGCGAACACCTCGATAACATTTTTACGCGCCCACGGATGGCCCGGCAGCTCTCCATGCGATGGAAATTCATGTTACAAAGTCGACTCGACGCAGTGTAGCCAAACATTATTATTCACAAAATGTAACGCTTTAAATACATACGTCTGTTTTGTATATCGCACTAGGTTAGGCAACAACTAATGCAATAATAATAGGTAATTTATTTAGACCACGTCTTGGGGCTTGTGTACAAATAAATTCGTTTCAAGCGGGGCAGTGCCGGTAATATGATAAATATTTAATTCTAATTTTATGAATTTATGAAATTGTGTTCTATCTTGACCAATGTAATTATTGTTATTATGATTATTTAAGGAGTATTTATAATGAAATGTTTAATTTTACTGTATTATGTAGGACTAGCAAAACTGTCTTTTTTGGTGGAAAACCTTAAGGCTGCTGGTTCAGCTCTCCAACAAAAATGGTTCAGTTTAGTGAGCTTTTGTATTAGCGAGGACACTGCCCGCTCGTAGTATATTAGCGTCACGTAGCACGCCACGTCTCATCGTAAGTGTTCAAGAGGTGCTAGCGCCGCGCATGACACGACCACACCGCTCGACAGCTCGACAGCTCGACACGCCGCTCGCGCTCGCACGCCGGCGTTCGTACTGATGTAACATACTTTTGCGCTGCCCTATTTACATTCTTCTATAAAGCAAGTAACAATTTTGTTTCAAATGAATTATGTGATTAGTGATTTACAGAAAGTTCCTAAGACTTAATAATTATTAGATGCCATTTTTTAATGTAAGTTTTTGTTCGATATGTAAGAAATTAACGATATTGTGTTCTTTTATTTATATTTTAGTCGTATGCCTATCCACATAGGCTGTATATTGAAACGGTTAACAAATTATGTGCATGTGAAATACAAAGAATTTATTTTTAAAGATTTTTATTTTGTATATTGGAGTACCATGATGGTACTGCGGTAGCGCCGGGCTAGCGCTTGACCTAGGTTAAGTGATGAAACTAGCATTTAATTTATTATTTTGATTATTTGATTCGTGTTCAGTTCAGTTGATTGAACAAAATATGGAACATTTTAAATTTCCTGAATTGATTTATGAAATTGTGGCCATACATCTGTTTGTCATCATTAGCTACCCAGTTCTATTTACTGGAGAGGACACCACTTTGATGGTGTCATTTTAATTAAGAAAGTATCATAATACTGCAAGAATGAAAATGATCAAAGATGAATATATAATACACGAGGGTGAGGATAAGAACAAATGAGACGGTTGCCAATTGGTTGTTGAATGTATTGTATTGTAATACTGCATTTGTAAGAATAATTATAATTAGTGGCTTTTACAAATTGTGTAATTTAAAATGTACATTATACAAATTAAAAATTGTTGTTGTTGAAATAAAACATGGTACATAGAGAGAGTTTCATTAACTTCCTGTAACATTGTACACACTAACTATTCAAATCTGTTTTGATATTTTGTTTGCCTAAATACAAATTTAAGAATAATTTAACAGCCCAATTTTAGAAGGTACACTTATAAAGAATAATCATTATGACAAGACAATTTAGAAATCATGTTCTTATCAAACTATTCAACCAATTAAAATAAGAGATTTATAGGCAAAATATAAATTTAATGTGAAACAAAGTTTTTAGTAACCATTCTGCTTACAATAATATCCAGTAAATCACTGTCTGACTTACAACTAACTTTATTTAACTTATAACAAGTTTTTAACTCTTTCGTGTTTGTAAAATTAGAAAGTTCATTAATTGGACATAGTTCTCCTTCTATTTGAGGTAGTATTTCACTGCTTTCATCTTTTTCGGCTGTAGTTATAAAGCAGATTAATAAATTATCATCTTTTTCTATGCCGAACTTGCTCAAACTTTGTGAAATATTTTTTGTTAAAGATAAATTGTATAAAATCTCGCCATACACCGTACGTGTCACCATGGATCCCAGTTTTTCAGCCACAACGGCCCTGTTAGCGGCAACTGCAACTTGAAATGGATCCAGAACCAGGCTAGGTTTGATAACAGCACAGTTCCAAACACCTTGAATTACCTTATTCCTAACTGAATCGACGTTTTTCACGTTTTTGTAAAGATACATCTTGAGAGATGTTTTTGTGTCTGGATCAAGATCACAGAAATAAAATTCAGATGACATCTTTTGAAGTCAGTGAAGATATAACTTTAGTAATAGATTATTTCAACTAATTTATTGGAAGCAAAAGATTAAAAACCTTTGCCTCCTGTGCTGAAGTCAACATGTGAAATTGACAGTTTTTAGATGTATTTCTATCTCTTTCCACTGAATAAGGTTTATTACACATGATTCTAATTTACCTACAAAATATTTAGAATACTATATTTCTCACTAACTATTTAAGCTTATTATTATTAATTGAATACGTGTAATATTTAAATTGCAATAACTTTAATAATTTAAGTAAAAATACTGTAAAGTTGTAGCTGTCAAAACGCTCCAAAGTTTAATTAATTATCTGTGATCAAAAGAAACACTTGCGATTTTGTTTATTAATTAAATATTCACATAAAAGATAGATCGACGGCTTAGAAACGTTATCTCCACAAGATAATATTTGACATACTGTAATACTATCAGCAAATAACACTCTATTCTACTCTCCTTGCTGTTATAAAATACCTGACAAAACTCGCAAACTTTATTATTTCTAACTTTCTAATACCTATGTATTATTGATTTGGTGCGGTTAATTAGCGTAGTGCAAACATGTTAGCGGCAAGGTTAAGTAGCCGGAGGTTGATGAGCAAGGTTCAGACCTGGCGCCTGCTTTCGACTCAGGCGCAGCCCGAGAGCGCGGGGCCGGTGTTGTTTCATAAGTTAACAGAAGGAGACAAGGGCATCGCGGTCTATGGCCTGAACAGCCCGAAGAACAAGAATGCACTCAGCTACGACCTAGTGGATGCTATGAAGGAAGTCAATAAACTGATCAGAGAAGACACTAAAATCTCTGTTGTTATTCTTTACAGTTTGGTACCTGGAATATTTTGTGCAGGTAAGTTATACTTTTGATTAGAAACTTTAATAAGTACTTATTTATTTCCGCGTGTCTTTAATTAAAATCGAGTGTGTATTTTTTTAGGTGCAAATTTAAAAGAACGCTTAAAAATGACAGATGATGAAGTATCACAGTTTGTTCGTAGACTGCGTGAGACTTTCATAGAAGTTGAGGATTTGCCAATGCCTACAATAGCTGCTATAGAAGGCGCTGCATTGGGTGGTGGGCTTGAGTTGGCCTTAGCCTGTGATATTAGAGTAGCAGCAGAGACAGCAAAATTGGGATTAGTAGAAACAGGCCGGGGACTTATCCCAGGAGCTGGAGGCACACAGAGGCTGCCTCGAGTCATTCACCCAAATATTGCTAAAGAACTTATTTACACTTCCAGAATTGTCACTGGCAAGGAGGCTAAGGATTTAGGTAAAAATGTTAACATTAATTTATGTAAACTAATACTTTTTAATTCAAGGTGACAATGACGTAACCTTGTGCATTTTAATTGTTGTGAGCTGTGTAGAACACAATTACTTCCAATTAAAACTGTTTTATGTGTTACTACATTTTTATATTTCACTTCCTATGTATTTCACACTTAAACTATTTTTACAGGTTTAGTAAATCATGCAGTTGTACAGAATGATAGTAAAAATGCTGCATATGAAAAGGCTCTAGAATTAGCTCGAGAGATAATTCCGAATGCTCCCATAGCGCTCCGCTGTGCTAAGCAAGCCATCAACGAGGGAGTACAGCTAGGAATCAAGGATGGGTATGAAGTGGAACAAAAATGCTATGATATCAATATTCCCACTAAGGACAGAATTGAAGGACTAGTGTCCTTCATGGAGAAGAGGAAACCCGTTTACAAGGGACATTGAAAACCTTATCTCTTTAATGACATAATTCTATTATCAGTTATGGCAGCAACTGTATTTTACATTATTTTATAGAAGTAATTTTTTAATTGCAATGATTTATTCCTCTGCCAATAATAAATTTTTGGTTTGTACTTCTTACATAATTTATACAATAGTGAAATAATGATAATATTGTATCATTATTTCAATATTGAACCTTGATTTAAATGTTTCTCAACTGTACAACCTATTTCCGAGTACTACACACTAATTCACATTCCCTCTAGAATACTTATACTTAAAAAAAAAACATTTTAATTGTTATAGTCTCGAAATAATTTATAAGTACATATTTGTATATTTTTTATACAATTGTTATTAATATTATAGAAATTCATATTTGTGATTTCTATCTTTTGTAAAAATTTAAAAACTTTTAAAGATTGATGGAACATTTTGTTAAATAAAATATTTAAAAAAAACAGGTACAGTTTTACTCATTTTATTAGGTTTTATAGGTATACCTATTACAAGTAATTATGATAAAAATGATTCCTCTATTACTTAAATTAATAGTTCAATTCAATATTTTTAGCAAAACCTCACAGCTATCAGTGGTAGCTATAACTATAAAATATTTAGGCACTCCTGCAACTGATTTTTGGTGTCTTCTGGAGATGTAACTTTGTGTCCAATGGTCCGGCCATCTGCATAGATCTCATGGTCATTGCCTCCCGGGTCTGTCTTATCACCAAAGAAGTGAATCTCATCAAAGCTTGCATCAGCTACATGATTAAGGCAAAATGTCTTATCCCATCCTGCCGGGAACACATCTATACTGATTTGCCCACCAAGAGCAAAAATTAAATTAGATCCTTCAAATTCTTTTTTGAGTGCTTCTACAAACTTAGCCCGCACCTTATGTTCCTCATCATATTTTGAGAACTCGTCTCTCTCCGCCTGGCTACAGGATCGGCCAACAGGACAGAGGTTAATCAATCCAGTCCTGAACTCAATGAAGTTACCTCTTTTAGCTGGTAGCTCAATTTTCGACATGTAACCAAGTGCAAAATTAATAAGTTTCTGTGTTTTCTGCTCACCAAGATGTCCGAGAATGCTTTCAGTGCTAATTAGTTGTCCGCGTTGGTAGTGCATAAGCCCATTCTCTGCAAATACATAGTCAAATTTCCCAGCCACGGCTTCTCCATCTATTTGCTCTAATACTTTGACATAATCGGAGCCGCTAACGATGCCGATCGACGCTGAAGGCTTCACTGATTCTAATAAAAATAATTTTAGCTCCTCCGCAATCCTTTGCCGTGGTTTAGTAAGTGTTCCGTCCACGTCAAACAGAAATAACACCTTTTTTCTCGCAGTCATCGTTACTTGCGATATCTAATTTGAAATTTTATTTGAGTAATTTTAAATGGGTTTGAATTTTGGAGCCAAAACGAACCGTTCAATAAATTGGGGCAGGGAGCCGGCCGGAGCAAGTGCCAACACTTCACTTCACTTTACTTCCAGACGTCACGTCACACGTCAGCGGTAGGACATGTCGTACGCTTACGTACTGCTGTTGTGTTTATTAGTCACCGAGACGGTGTTATCTAGCAAACAACGCAATGTTCTTATATTGTTTGGTGAGTTTTATGGATAACTTCACTTATTTCGTATAGAACACGTATGTTTGTTTCCACTATCTAAAGGGCGTTATTGTTGGTTTTGACAGTTGCGACTCGTTTTACGTTAATGTTTTTTTCAATAAAAATGTGAACCTGTACCTTCTGAAAAAAATATAATATAAAATATGGATCATTAATATTAACGGTGTAGATCTAATTTGAAAACGACATTCAATAATAATCACCTACATAAGGCACTAAGTATATCAAACGTAAATTTGAATAAGTAACTTTTAGGTTTCCCCTGGTCCTTCGAGCAAGATATTTCTCTCACAGATTCTTTGAATAGCGCAGCAATCAAATAAAAATTATAATAATATAGTTTATGTAGGTATATTTATCGAGCGAATCGAGGTATCAAGTTTGACTTAGGTAGACGGAGGACAGTGTGTCATTTATATTTAAAATAAATGATCTACTTGCTAATATTAAAATTTAAAATAATGTAATTTAGCGGACGATGGCGGGTTCGAGCTGGGAGCCTACCAAAACAAAATCTGCCAGACACCTAATATCGACGCACTGGCACGTCGCGGCGTTATATTCAACAATGCCTTTTCATCCGTAAGCAGTTGCTCGCCGAGGTATGTAACAACCTACTGTAGCTAGTAATTAACTGCCCGGCCAATTACTCGCAAGTAGGTACGCGAGGGAAGTGGCGAAGGATGGATAAAGAGCAACACGAGAGGCATGACGAGTGGGGTGGCCACACGCATGTCCTGCATACTACTCTCGCGTATACGCGAGTATTTATCCGGTCAGTTATAGAATAGCCTTTTTTAAATTATATCTGAACTGAAAAGCCTTACGCTGATATAATTGATGTGTCGCATTGAATCATATGGAAAATCATTTTTTTTTCTGCAGCCGCGCAGCTTTGTTAACCGGATCTCCGAGCCACCAGAGTGGCATGTACGGACTCCATCACGGCGTGCACCACTTCAGCTCGTTCGACAACGTCTCCAGCCTGCCCGTCGTGCTACGGGACCATGGTGTCTATACCGGTGAGATTAAGAATTGCGAGATATTTTATAATTTACTTACCACTATGTAGTTAAACTTAAGTAGGTACCTACATGTCCAGCTTTATTTAAATGAACTGTCTTAGAGAATACATAACTGGAGGCGGCTTCGACAGGCGTTCCCCTCTGCCAAGGTATAAGATAAATTATCTAACGCGTTTGTAAAAACTGTTTTCAAACAGGTCACTTTGACAGTGTCACAATCGATATCGAAGAGAAAAGAGCTCCAGAAAAATGTCTTCCTGCGCTAAAATAAGTTGCAAAAATCCATCCACTGTATCAGATATACAAAAAAACAGTATTTCCTTTCATCTGCAGATATTTTTTTTGTTCGTTAATTGTTATTTTTCAAATAATTATTTTCTCATTCACCACGCGAGAAGCATCGATTTACGCATCGATTACGTTTTTATTCGTTTAAAATCGCTTAGAAAAATTTTATGATTGTCTATGGTCAACAAACAGTAATGACACACATTTATAAAAATTTTGCAGAGTAGTGTATCCGATACTAGGCGTTAATTCCTTTGAGTTAAAAGCGATAATAGCATCCATGATCAAAATACAGTTAGAGATGTACTTACTGGACAATATCAATGTCGATGAATTTACAGTACAGATGATAAGAAGTACGCGTATATTTCAGTATATCAGGTATTATTTTGTTAAAATATTTTATCCCTCTTTATTCTAATTTCAAATGGTTTAAGCGTACCAGCAGCTTGGGATTCGGTTGTCTACTTTGTAAATTTTTTTTTAATTATGGTTGTTGATATTGTTATCTCTCCAGCTCAGCTGTAATAGACATCTGCCTATTTTTTCATGTTAAATATAGTAGGTAATTGTAATTGTTTAAGCATTATTACTAAAAGAAAATGACTTGTTTATTGAACTACGTAGTAACTAAAGTTCAATTCTATAATAGTATGAATTAAAAGAAGTAAATACATTATTATGTATGAAGTTAAGATAATTATATTAAAATATAAATTGGTTGATCCGCCATTTTGTGTCAAATATAGATAAATGTATCGACAGCCACTTAATCAAGCACTATGTAATCGGTTCAATTTGGCTACTAATACATTTCAAACTTGTGTACGGATACGACGTTTATAGTCTTGTTTTTGCTAGTGTGAATAAATTCCGCCCAGTGTTGACAGTTTCTATTAGTATGCGTGTGTAACGATGAGAATTATTTTTACATCAGTGTGCAGTTTTTTGTATGTGTTCCTACCTCGTCCCCCGCTAAAAGTGGCTAAAAATTTTGTATGACGAATAGTGTCGAAGCCGCCTCCAGTTATGTATTCTCTAAGTGAACTGTACCTGTTCCTGTTAAAGTCAATTAGGTATATGGCAACACTTTTACTCTGTGGTGTTGAATCGTAATTGATCTACAGTCTACCTACTTTAATTTAAGTTTCGTAGGTAGACTGTAGGTAAGTATTTTGTTAGTATGTCCCTACGTAACTGGCTAAACTATCTCAATGTTGTATCACTTCTCAACTACATAAAGACAATTAATATCTTCATTCTCTTGACTACCCTCGTTTTACTGGGCTAACTGTCATTGGAGAATAACCGCTAAACATTTATTCAGGGCTGCTAAGTTACTGTTGTTATGATTTGCACTCAGGTATAATCGGCAAGAAGCACGTTGGTCCCGCCAGCGTGTACAAGTTCGACTATGAGCAGACTGAGGAAAACAATCACATCAACCAGGTCGGGCGCAACATCACGCTTATGAAGCTTCTGGCCAGGCAGTTCTTGGCGAAGGCGAATCAGGAAAACAAGTTAGTTTATATAAAATTGAGCTCTATGTATGAGATTATAAAGTTCCAATTGCAAATGTATTTTTTTTAAAGGGGCTGATTAAACAAGTGCAAAGATATTATTAAATGGAAATAGTGATATGGCGTCGCGGTTAGTGCAGCGCCGCGTAACTGTTAATTTGTCTGATTTGGACTCTGTGGAAATTTGGCAGTTATGCGGTATTGCCCTACCCCCGAAGATAGATCGACCCTATTTATTTTCGTAGGCCATTCTTTTTGTACGTGGGTTTCCACGACCCGCACCGGTGCGGTCACAGCGAGCCGTCGCTGGGCACGTTCTGTGAGCGGTTCGGCAGCGGAGCGCCCGGCGCCGGCCGCATTCCCGACTGGACGCCCTGGTACTATCAGTGGGATGAGGTCCAACTGCCGTACCACGTACAGGTTATAATAATATATTTAAATAATAACAGTCAACTACAGTAATTACTTACTAATTACCTATGTGCTTAGTGTAAACTATCTATATTTGAAATATGAAATTTTATAGTATGTATAGAAATTTGAGCTTTTGAGCCATTCGAAAGAGACTTTGTTACAAGCTAATACCTAATACAGTTACGAATAAAAACTTTAATATAATATTTTGTTTTCATAAGCAACTACGACAGCCCTGTACCTGTGGGACTTCGTAGTCAGGAGGGGGGTCATAAATGATGTCAATTTCTATTCATAAGATAGCAATCTAATCAAAAATAAGCAATAACTGACAGATAATAATTTATTAATCACAGGACACAGAAGCTGCTCGACGCGATGTGGCCGCCCAATACACCACCATGTCAAGACTGGACCAAGGTGAGTTAAATTAATGACGTGTTAAGAATGGCAGTTATTTGCCTGCCTGCATAAAAACTATATTATTAAACGGAGATTCGTAAAGAGGTTCTATCTGTTCTACTCCAACTTAACTACCTAGTTAAATAAAATATTTCTAAACCATTCCAGGCGTGGGTTTAATGATAAAAGAAATAGCAGCGGCCGGGCACGCCGACGATACTTTAATCATTTATACCTCCGACAACGGCATCCCGTTCCCCTCCGGTCGCACGAACTTCTACGACCCCGGACTCCGGGAGCCGCTCATCATTTCGTCTCCAGTCTCGTCTGCCAGGAGAAACGAAGCGTCACATGCGATGACTAGTCTTCTAGACATCATGCCTACAGTCCTCGACTGGTTTGGGATTAAGCGGGAAAAGCCAATGAGCAACGAGGTTTGTCAGGATGATGAGCCAAAGAGTTTGCTGCCCATTTTGGTAGAGGGTAAGCTTTTCTTGAGTTTATTGTAATCGTGGATAGTTAAGAAAAAAATAGAAAGGTCAAAATTTTATTATCCTTTTGAGAAGTAGTTAAGCATATTATCTATATGCTTTATGTTTTTAGTAGGTGGGTTGGTTGGTGACGATAATAAAGATGACGACTGGGCATAGAAAACAAAATAAATTATTGAAAATGATGCGATACGTATTATTATTTTCTCAAGCAAACATTTAATAAATAGATAAGGTCTTTTACAGTTCGGGAGTGGCTCATAACGTAACGCTATGGTACAATTTACAGTGACGTCACAAGACCCCATTCCAACGCTTATCTTTGTTATTTATTGTTTGATTCAGGAAAAAAAAATGGTGTACAAAAACGTTTGGTAATCTACTTAATGGACAATGAATATATTATAAACTAGCTTCTGCCCGCGACTTCGTCCGCGTGGAACTCCTCCTTTTTTGCAGTCGGTTAAAAAGTAGCCTATATCGGTTCTCAGGCTCCAGGCTTTCTTTGTACCAAATTTCATTAGTTTTAGCGTGAAAGCGTAACAGACAGACAGACAGAGTTACTTTCGCATTTATAATATTAGTAGGGATTGTGTAATAAAGCCATTTTTCTCCTCAGAGCCTGCCCCGTCGCCGTCGGAGGCGGTGTTCGCGTCGCAGACGCACCACGAGATCACGATGTACTACCCGATGCGCGCGGTGCGCACGCGCCGGTACAAGCTCATACACAACCTCAACTTCGCGATGCCCTTCCCTATTGACCAGGACCTATACGTCTCACCGACCTTCCAGGTACCATTGATTGTTTTTGTATTTGTGGAGTAGGTACGTCCAGGGCCGGGTCTTGAATTTGTGGGGCCCTGGGCTAACACTGCTTAGGGGCCTACCTAATTACTCAACTTATTGCAATCTTGTCTGTATGTTTAACACAGGAAGAAAATAGTGAGATCGCAGTGTTGCCAACTTTTTACGTTATGATTCGATTTTTTTTTTAAATTCTAGATATTTTTTATTAAGTATATTTTTTTCAGTTTAGGTTGGGGGCCCTCTGTGGCCCGTGTAGACCCGGCCTTGTATGCGTCAAATATTAAAACCTCGTTACCTATCGTATTTATTTTTAAATGTAAACAGCTTACTCCAAAATTAGTAGATAGATAACATTACTATGTACTTTTTAAGCTTTTAAAAGATCTTATTTAAAGTTATTGGTTTATATAAGACTAACCAGCTAATTAACGTATTGGAACTAATTTTTGTAAATTTTCTAGGACATTCTAAACCGCACGCGTGGCAAGCAAACCTTGCCGTGGTACAAGACTCTGAAGCAGTACTACTACCGCGACCAGTGGGAGCTGTACGATCTCAAACATGACCCTATGGAAACGAAAAACCTACACGGTAACTTTTTTTTAATTCAGGTTGTAGCTTCGGCTAGCTTGCTATCTTGGTCCGTACGAGATCCCATACGTAAACAACGCGCGCGAGCGACGAACACAGCCAATCAAAGCTTGTCGCGAGCCGTCATTGGTTGCGGCGGCGCGGCCATTAAATACAGTCGAGACTGGCCATAGATACTTTGTTCTTCATTTTAAGTCTATGGCATAGGGTTACCGTGTTAAAAGTATTGTCATTAGGATTATTTACGTTCAAAAATATAGCAGCTTATAACTTAGCTGGTATTTTTCTCACGATTATTTATTTGTTGCAGGCAAGCCAGATTTAGAAGAGGAGGAAGAGATGTTGCGAGACCGCTTGCATCGCTGGCAGCGGAACACGCGCGACCCCTGGCTGTGCTCGCCGGACGCCGTGCTAGAGCGAGACGACACGAATGACGTCTGCCGCAGTCTCGACAACGGGCTGCTTCATTATCACCCAAGATGATAATTATTTTTGTTTCTGGGTGAATCCCGCAAAGATACTAAAAGCCACCAATCGAAGGCTAAGTTCTCACAAAAATTGGCTTCATTATTTTAACTAGATATGGTGCATTTCAGTATTTATCGATAGAATATTACCTTCGCGACGTTTGTGTATGTTAGTTATATGTTAAGCCACATGTGAATTGCTTGATTTGAGTCGTAGGGGTGTGTTTTGTGAAAACGATATCTAACTATCATCTTGGTACAAGATAAATTAAGCGTTTTTTCCTATACATATTATTTCATCCTTTATTTTAATCCAGATCAAAAAAGAAATTATTTGTAATTTGTCTAATGGGACATAATTTTCGTAGCCATTTTTGACAATAATTATTATAGTAAATTATATACGAACTCTTACATTTTAAAATGTACCCTAAATCTTGAAAATCTTATCTATCATTCTCGAAATTAGTAGGTATTTATAAAATTCTACTTGACAAATAAAATTTTCTCAAATAGTATGTAGAAGTACATGTTAGTACTTAAGTCACAGTGATAATACTCAATTTAATTAAGAATTGTCATATCCCAGTAAGTATTTCATACTTTATGTGTAGTTACCTAGGTATATATAAGAATACTAATTTAATTCATAATAATTTTTACTACAAACTTTGAATATAGTCAAAATGATGTCTATGTAAAATAAAAAACATGTCTATGCTGTTAATAAATTTACATACATGTAATAACTGCACTTAATGTTAACATTGATTAATAAACTTTATTATAATTAAACACATCAATAATTTCATTTCATAAACTCCACACTTAACATGGCAATACAAATGGTAACTATAATAATAATACCTAATTATAAACAGTTGCAATTTATCTTACTATTACTCTGCCAAAAAACCTTGGAACAATTCATATTATGTTGAGATTCAAAGTTAATGTCGCCATAAGGTCCATAAGTATTTCGATTTTATTAACCTTATAACCACATGTTGCCTACTAAAAATATTTAAACACTGTTTATTAGGTGCACTGTTAACAGTACCAAAAAATAACATGATAATGATTAGAGTGACATATATTATTACACTAGGTTTCTTTTCGTTAATAATAGGAACTAGGTAGTTAAAGTAACTCCATTGAAAAGTTACATGTTATTGGGCTTGGCGTGCATTTTTCAGAGGATGCAAATTTATTTTATGAAATCAAGGGAGGTTATTATTAGTTGCAGAACTTGTCGAAAGGCCGCAATCTTGAAAAATCGTTTTTATGGTTTATCTGACAAACTATGTAACTTTTCAATGGAGTAAGTAGCCTAAAACAGCTGCAATCATTTTACTGTTATTATTTTAATGGATTTTTGTAATCTATTGTGGTAACACCGACTATTGTATAACTTAGGTATCTTACTAAATGAAAACTTTGAAACATATGGCTATCACATTTTCACATCAAATTTACTTACTTTAAAGCTGCTTCATAAACTACACTTGTTTTTAGTGTAATACTGACCACACCTATTCAAACTGTGTGTCTAAGTAATTTTAGGAATGTCTTACTACAGGGTCTACTATAAAAATCACACTTCATCGGTACTTATAAGTGCAATCGCGCGTAATTGCCACATTATCATAAAGTTTAAAAATAGTTAATGTTTAAATAAATCTCAACCAAATTTACAATACCGTAGCAGTTACATGGTTTTTAATAGTGCCCACAATTCGAATTTTCAAACAAAAATATCACAATAACATAAAATTACTTATAACAGTGCCATGTTACTTCCCCACAATTATTAAAATTAATAAGTACCTACCATCTTCTGCTAGTTACATAACCTTTTTCTTCTCCTGCTAGTAATCTTCATACAAGTCTCTTATTTGGTTGACTCGCATGGCAAGGTTCTGATCTACTCGTTGAATATGGCTCATCAGCTTCTCGTTTTGTGAGGCCTAAGTACAAATAAACTTATAAATTCTATTTCTTGAATAATGTTACTGTAATAGAGTAAATGGGTATAGGGTTAGAGCGGCCAGCTGTTATTACTGTTATTAGGGGTAATAATGATAGATAGCTGACACTATCTAGTAATAGAGATATGACACTATCTAATAATAGATATATGACCTAAGGTAGCCAGGCAAATCCGCCACTGTATGTACAGCCAAACCGTGGGTTATGTAAAGGTTTAAAATAATTGTATGCTCACCAAATTGGCTATGTTGTCGAGTCTCTTGCTTCTCATGTAAGCTGTCTTCAATAATAGGAGGATATAGACATAAACTGCTAGTCCCACGAGGAATAGAGCAATCTTTAACTTAGAAGACCAAAGATTAAACATTTTTCCCTGAAACATATTTTATTCTTATTTTAAATCAGATAAGTAATGACTATGAATACGATATATTATAGTGTTAATAAGAAATGATAATAATAGCAGATAGTATTTAGTTTGAGAGCTTACGGGTTTGACTAGGACTTCCGGAACCTCTGTCGGGTGTAGAGACATTCAGATTAGCTGCAGATCTAATAGCACGAGAAATAGATTTGATGATGATGATCAGGATATTATTAAGGTACGATTCAAAATGATAAGTTCGTTTTATTGTCAATTTAATTACCGAGCCGAATCCCTCGAATCACTTATAGCTGTAATATAATATTCATCAATTACAATACGACGAGTACAACGACAGATATTATGATGTTGTTTTCATTATATTTAATACGTCCATTTGCGTTATTTTCCAAAGTTGTAACGAGCTGAAGCACTATATGTCTTATTACAACGGCATAAAGTGCGTTTTGTAATCTCAGTATCTGAATAATTTTATAAATGAAGTCTAAAGTTTCTGACGAAAAAAACATCTTTTGACGTTTCGTTCAGTTTCCGAACCGAAAAGTCAAATGTCAAACAAAATATTCAAGATCAAGAAATTGTAAGGTTATTTTTATTTTATCATAAACAAGTCGCAGGTAATTGACGCTGTTATTAAATGATAATTAATCAAATTAATAAATATCTAAGTCTTCTATTATTTCAAATCTCTTTATGACATTTTCTTTTCATGAAAACTAGTAAATTATACTTAAAAATATATTCCTGTGGAGGTTACAATAAGATCTTTGAAACTTACAGAAAATGGCAACGAATTATGTAAAATATAAGCAGCTTATCCAAGCATCGACGAACTACGCACGGCGAATGAATCGCCTCTCTAACAGGATCTTTGGGGAAGTAGCCATTCCCACTAATCAAAAATCTATGAAAGTAGTGAAGATGTTCTCCGAAAAACCGCTGCATACAAACGAGGAGATTATCCACTACTACCCGAGACACATTGAGACGCACGCGTTGATGTTGAAGCTGCGAGAATACGGCCTGTACCGCGATGAACATCAGGACTTTAAGGAGGAGATGAAGCGTCTCCGAGAACTGCGCGGAAAGGTCAAAGTGTGGCGAAGAAAGCTTGATGCAGAGAAAAAGGACTAGTATTATAATTGTGTGTGTTATTATAGATGAAATATAGGACATTGTAGAATTGAAATGGTCACTTGTTTTGTAGCAAGAAGTTTGTAGTAGATTAGCAAATTTTGCTTCTTATAATGACTGATACTGTAAACAAATGTATTGACTGTACTACCTACCTACCATAAGAATAAGAATGAGGTGAAGATGTGTAGTAGACAGTTAGTTCTAATAAAACAATTATGAGTGCTAGTTTTGGCTTTTGTGTATTCTGTTGCCTTGTCTTTTATGCGATCCCTCCCATGATGATGAATTCATCAATCAATGAACAAATTTTTTCAATATATTATTATTATTTATGTTCAAATAAACTGTACATAATTAGATTTAAAATTAAATAAACAAATTGCAAAACATATTTATTATTTATTTTAAAGTTAAATTTAAATCACCTAATTACACAGAGGTGAACGGAGACTTTGTGACCTCTGTAGGTTTTATGATTTCTGGAGGAACCTCTTCCCCATCCTCGGAGATTGTACTGTATGGGATCTCAGGCTCGCTGGAGTCGCTCGAGTAACACATGATGAAAAGGAAAAATAATATGAATATAACTGACGGCAGGATGACAGTAGTCAAGAACATACGCACTGGCGACGAAAGTAACTTGAACTTTTGTATGTTATAGGGCACCGGTACAACTGGCGGTGGGAAATCTGACATGCTTGGGAACTGACCGAAAATTATCTGCATCCAACGTTCAAGACTGCAAATAAAAACATATATGATTAACAAATCTCACCAACAAATAGAACGTCGTAATAACATTGTCTAATCAAACATATCGCATTGGTAATTAAGTACAATACTTAATGAACATAGGTACTTTTAGCGACATTTTTTCACCCTTAAAATATATAATAATACTATGCTGCTTAAGTAGGTAACAAGATATAACATTTTATGTGCTATCCTTTCCACGAATACTTAAAAGAAACCTACATATTTTTTATGCCAATGTTATCATAAGTTGTGCCTATTTTGTAATATAACTCATAATATAGTTAGGTACTTATCAAACCTGGGTATTTTAGCGTAGGCGCGTGAGTGATTGCGTTCGGGTTGCGTGAAATAAGGCTGGTCGAGCAGCACCAGGGCGGCGTTGTACGGTGTGAAGTCGGGCGGCGGCGGCGGGGACCAAAGCGTGGACCCCGCAAAGGACAATTCTTCATCCGCATTTGGCGGGCGGTACGCGGGGTGTGCGAACCGGACGCGTACTTTGCGAACCATTGCATTTTCTAAACCTATCATTATATTTAGTATAGCTTTAGGAACTTAGATGAAGAATGTATAATGTATGTAAGTAGAAACAAAGTTACTTTTTCGCATCCAATCTACTGAATCGAAAAAGAATATTAAAAAATCGAAAAAGAATATTAATTTTAACGTTGACATTCACAAGTGCCTGTAAGAGCCTAGACTGAATACTTAAATGATTATTTGAGTTTGAGTTTGAGTTTGAATGATTTCGCTGTTTTTTTAACCCATTCAACGCTACGGCCTAAAGTTAGCTACTTAATGTTCAAAATATAGGTAAAAGTAGGTACATTTGCCGAGTTACATAGCAAAAGTAATTAACGACACCTTGTTGTGATTTGGACCTGGAGAACGTTCCGAAGTATCGACGTTTCGGGATTAACGCTGAATGGATTAATATAGAGTAGGTATATAGACATACAATGATCACATAGATAGCTACCTACTTTTAAACATAAAATACAAGCAAGAAATTAATTAGTAGAATAAAAAAAGGCTTTAAAACATAACCAGAATTGCGCATTTAAGTATTAAGTAGGTACCATCGATTCCCATTTTTACAAGAGCATAAAAGAAATACTTATTCCTTGATCTAACCTCTATTCACTTGGACATGAGGACAACTGTCACGCGAGCCGTCAACGATCACAGAGGCGCCGAAGAGCGAGTGGTCAAGCAAGCAGGAAGCACGCGCCAGCACCCACCACCTGCTCCAGAGCACGCCGGGGCAAGCCTCGGCCCCCTTCAAGCAAATCACTACAGGCGCCTTGCCAGTCGCGCGGAGCTCGTGTAACAACGGATCCACCGACTGGCTCGAGGCCTCAGCGATTAGGAGTAAAATCACCAGCTTTAACATGTTTGGTTCACAAGTTCCGTTATGACGGATGACGCGTTTTAACCGTCATAATTTTATTGATGGCCAGCGTCAAGCAGTTAAGATACCTACTGACTAAAAAAAAGAAAAGATTTTTTTGGAGTAATGTATTTTTACGTATGTTTGCTGAAAGATATCACCTAGATACCTAGAAATTATTTAAAAAACCTTTAAAATAGGTACCTATATTAATTTGGATTTTATATTTTGTAATAAGTAGTGTTTGACTTCAAATTGATCTTAGTTTGGTCTCCGTCAGACTCCGTCAGAAAAATAACAATATCAAGAAACTTCTCATTAAAAATATAGGCTGTGATTGCAACCTCATGTATATTATCTGAACTACTACTAGGTATATCAATTCCTTAAATTCGGTATTATAAAATAAAACGCAAGAAAAAATAGCCATCATTTATTTGATTACAAAATGTTTCGTCAGGAAATAAATTGCTGCTTAAATACATCAACAAGAAAATGGCGACAGTCGGGCGGCGGCGCGCTCGCTATACAACTTGGCTCACGACTAGGACACTGCACCGACAACAATGCACATATATTTATACAGCAACAAATAACTAAGCTATTAAAAATCAATTTCATATTGATCCGGACTTTAAAATCCAAATCAGCTGTATGTATTAAATATGTTAGTAGTGTTCAGTGCGTTTATCCTTTAATTAAAAGGTCGTGAATCCAATTTTACTGTTAGTGGTCAGTGTGCGTCGCGACGTCGCCCGTCGTTGTCGCAAGCGGCCCTTGGACCAATAAACACGTTCTATTGCGGAGTGACTGGGTGAACAACTTAAAGCCAGTGTCTTACATTTAAAAATTCATCAGGTGCAAATAAATACTTCGCTCCATAGAATATTTAGAAAAATCCCTAATCGAAAGCGAAGCGTATTCAAGTAGAAAATTGCCAGCATAATATTATAGTTACGCTATTATCACATGTCTGGAAAAATTAAAAATCCCCGTACATTGTTCCCGGTGGTCGATGTACGCGATTATGAGGTCTGGGACGAGGGGGTGAGGTTGATTTTTGTACGGCGCGGGCGTCCGCGTAATTCATTTTCTTGAATACACATTTGCACTTAGGTACCTAATACACATAAAATATTCTGAAGAAACAAGAAGGCGTGTTAGTTGTAGGCGGTACTTGGAAACAGTGACTGACTATGATTAAAGCTTATTTATTATAAGAAAATAACTATGCACCTTATTTCCAAATCCGTCTACAACTGCGTGTAAATTTGTGCTGCGGTACGATTTTTATAACTCATCTGTTATTTATAGATGTATTTTCAAGATTTCAAGGGACCCTTACCCAAAAAAATGGGTCACAAGACTAAAGGTAATATCTTAAGGATTAAAATTACGCCATTTTTTGAGTAATAGACCTTTGAAATCGGGTTGTCTAATAGGTCTTACAATGTTAACAGTGCGTTTTGATAAAGGCTCAGTTTTTTAGAGACCACGAGGAATCAAATATCGACAGGAATTGAGCGTTGGTACAATACCATTAGAAAAAAATAACACATTTCATCGAATGCAATAGGCATTTAAGTAAAAAACGTATTTTTCCTTATAGGTAAAGTAGGAATGCCTCAGATTTGTCAAAGTGAAAACCCTGAGCCCTTCTTATGAAGAACAAAGCGACAGATCGAACGTCAATTGGTCCGATATATCGAAAAGTGACTACCTTCATTTTATTTCTTTCTTCAAAATATATTATATGTCCTTAGAACCTGTATCTGTGTACAAGTTCGGACCGTTATATCGATATGGAAAATACAAAATGAACGTTTAACCCGTACCCTATTATATCACCAAAGACATACTCTTTCATACTGCACCATTTAGAGAAGGATGCATATACTCTCAAGTAGCTATAGTGAAATGGACCGCAACTCTTGCCGTTAAGGTTCTTTTTCAATCGATACAACGCTCCATACTTGTGTTAATGATCTTTTGATTGTTTTCGCGAGTCGACGTGAAATAGCGATCCTACCTACACACATGCACTTATCCTACCGTAAATGAGATTCATACAAATAATCAATAAATAATAACATTGATAATTAGACCACATTTCAATGTTAAACTAAGTTATTTACCATTCAGGTTGAATTTAGCTGAATTTGAATGACAAATTTATATCATAAACATTAAAAAGAAATATAATTTTGTTAACTAAAGACTATATCGTCTCGAGTTGATATTTTTTTTAGTGAATACTTGTATGAAACGCATATACTCCCAACATATACCTATACATAGCCTTCCGCGTTTTGCGCCTTATGTGCCACTTTATATTTAAAACTATACAGAAACACATAGTTAATAATAACACTTAATAGATGAACTTCACTCACAATGTTTTAAAGTAAAAAAAAAAAAAACTACCGTACAAGTTTAAACGGTGAGGAATGAAACAACTGTAACAGATTTAACTCGCGTATTTTATTTGTGGACGTTTCTAAAACTTTACAGTTCCCATATTCTTAGCACGACTGAGCTGAAGATAGTCTAACACTAAAGTCTGTATCGTGATTTCAGTAGTGCTACGAATATGGGAACTGTAAAGTTTTCAAAACATCAACTTAAACATTAAATCCGTTATCGTTGTTGTTTCATTCCAATGTGTAATAACCGCGAAGGTAGCGGAAACACATTTTTTTGTAATTATAATTCCTGATATTTAAAATATGGATATTTTAAAGTAGGTAATACAAAGTGGCACATATGGTAACATTCCTTTTAATACTTATCCTAATCACAAAACGCCTCCTAGCGCATCCGAACACAGTGTAGCATACCACTAAATAAGGCCTAGAATAACCGAAGGCAAACAGTGAGAGTCCGTTCAAACCACATCGAACCTTCTTTCAAGCCACAAAAGGTTTAAAATTGAACGAACTCTCACAGCTATACCTACACGTTCAACTGTCTTACACATAAAGTCGGCAAAGTAAGTGAGTAAATCTGTCAAAGCGATTACACCTCTATTGTGATAGGCATAAGAGTTACTCACTTGTGTCGCCGCGTGTACTGGCCTAATACTCATGTTGAATTTATGTTGTTTATTTACAATCGTCTTTTTGTCACTTACAGTTAAGTTTGGCAGAACCGCCTGTTATTTTTCACTGTATATTTAAATTGTCCATGGTGTCAATTTTATTTCTTTTTAAAATGTTAAACCCTTTAACTGCCAGTAGCATTTAACATCCATACTTCCATGCTAATCGCAAACGCAGTAAGTGCATAAGAGTTTCACATGTACTTACTGCGTTTATCATTAGCTCGACAGCATAGAGTACCTACCTACATATTTAAAAGAAGAATCGTTAAAGGACATTTTCGGCGTTTGAGCCAGTTTTTGGTCTTGTTTATTTTGAGTGTACTCAAATTATTTTGTTCATCATTAGATTTAGAACTCTATGTTGTTAAGTTAAGGGTGGGATTGATTTGCGCTTAAGAAAGTGAATACGATAACAATGACGTCACTAGGCTTAGTGCATTTTGTATGAGCAAGATGCATAAGTAGTAAATATTTTGATATTATTTAAGCGCTCACAATCGTCACACATAAGGCGTTTTAAGACTGACATCAAATAGATTTAAGGAAAATTTAGCCAAATCATCGTAAATTTAATAAAAAAAAATGATTACTGAATTAAATGATTTCTGATGCTTTAGGGGTAATTAAACCCTTTAACTACACACAGTATTAGCGAACAAATCGTTTATAGTTATTTTATTTCAACTATGTATACATATAACTCGTTTCAAAAAAAAAATGTCTTTTTGTTCTTAAGAAAATTGGTGAATGCAATACACATCATTTTCAAATTTATATTTACGATGCGTTTACTAATTTCCTTATCATTTTTGATGTCAGTCCTTTAAATTAATACAACACATTTATCATCACATATTCAAGTAACAATGCTAAAGATAAGACGTTTCAAAGATTTGTCGACTTTAATCATTTCAAATTTTCAAAGATACTTTTCCTCATACATTTGTAAGGAGAGAGCGACCTTTACAGCTGCTTAGTCACAGCGCTGAAGTCCTTTCCAAACCGGCTCGAACAAAACAATAGCGCGCTGTAGCGAAAGTGATAGCTAATTTATTTAATATAAATGAGTAATGACACGACAATTGAAAACAAAGGACAAATTAATTAAAGTTTTTTCAAATTATTATTATTTAAAAAAAAAATTGTACTATCACACACACATTCGAAAGTAAAAGCATGAAATGAAAAGAAATAAAAAATAAAATAAAAATATTTTATACAATGCTGCCAAATTATTTATTGCTACAGCGCGCTACACGAATGGTGCCTAAAGTCTTATTTGACAAAGATAACTTTGTCTATGGTCCATTTGTCAATTTTCACAGACCATAGTAGAGAGTAATATTTAAGGTCAAATATCCTTCAGATGTGCTAGTGAAGTAAGAGGTCCAACTATCATGTTTCACCAATCACAAGCTAGTAGCTTGTCTGTCATTGGTTGAACATGACATCTAGACATCATTCTATACTTACGCAACTACCGGATTTTGACACGGCAGCCCCCATTCCAATACACTTCATTTATCCATGTTAATTTTCCACGACAAACATTTTGGTTCGCGATTAATTCACAACATTAAACCCGAGACATTAACGCTTTTATTGGCGTAAACAACCATTTTCATTCCATATCAATATAATAACAATTAATATTTCACACGTCGTCGATCCTCGGCCATGGCGCAACAGCAATTAAGTCGACGGTAACCATTTAGTATGGAAAATAGTTACATTATATCAATTCAAATTTTACAATTTTTTACATATTTTTCCTAGCCGTAGCGAGTTTAGTTACGTAACAGCGGCGCACAAATCTAAGGTACATTATTAACACGTACCTACTGTATCGGAAATAGTAACGATTTCGACGAATTTTTTACAAAAAAAATATTACACACCGAGTCTTAAATCAGTTTCAATATTACAGTCGAGACTCTAGACTTTTCACACGAACAAATCGTCTGAAAAACGCAAACAAAATTCCAACAAGTCAACAACGTGGGGAACAGAACAACGTCGCTAGAGTTATCTAAGACATCGATACACAACAACTACCGAATACGTCATTGTAACGCCACCGTGAAAACGGACATAGTAACAACCGCGCGGCTCCCTGTGCAGATCGCAGTACTATACGAGTCTGCTCGAACAATACAAACCTTGCTCAAGTAGACGAGGTTTTTTTCCCTCTAATTAATATATAAATGTACAGTGTTATATGTAGTCGTTGAAGTCGTCTATAGCGACTCGTTTGGCGAGATCTGGCGCGTAGGGTTTGGGCGCGTTGGCGGCGGCCGTCAGTGTTTCCTCTTTGACGCGCCCGCGGAGTCGCTTTATAAGTCGTAACCGCTCCAGAGAGTTGCTCGCGTAGGGCTGCCCCGGACCGAGGTTCAACGATTGGGAGATATGCGACGCCAACTGGGAATGAAATATGGAGTTTATTAAAAATAGAGTTTTGTTTAAATAACCTATGATTGATGATATTTGTATCAACACCAGAGTTGAAGAAAACCAAGAATTCAATGGGTCGCGTGTTGCAAGTGTCGCAAAGCACTATACATGACGCTGAAGCGAAATTCATTGTAAACATAGACAAGATATTGGAATATTTCATCGACTTTATCAGTGTCGTTCATAGTGTAATTCTCTATTTATCTTTGTGTGTGTGGTGTTATATACATATGAGGAAGTCTGTGGTGTCTTAACTCCCGAACGGATAAACCGATTTTGATTCTGTATTTTTCGATTGAAAATTGGGGTGTTCTTAGCTATGTTTAATGGAAATCGGTTCAGCTGTTTTAAAGTTATTTACTATAACATATATATACGTCGATATACGTAAAGTATTCATCACGCGAGAACACTTCACTCTCTTATTTACTCATTGCGAATGTATAACAATGACAGATGTCACGTGCCAACCAGTCAGGTGTGTGGATAGAAAATTATATTACCGCCGCATGCAAAGCCAGTTGTCTCGCGAGCGGCGCCACGTTCGTGTCGGACACGACGTGGGTGCACGTCTCCAGGTGCGGCAGGAACTTGGAGCGGATCCTCTCGTCCTTCGTCTTGATCGCCACGCGGTTCAGACCGTGCTCGAACGGTTCAACCACCACTATGCACAGGTTAAACTGGCCCTGGTGGTAAATTAAAATGTGTTGTAAATGTGGAGCCTGTGCCGTAATGTTGTTAAACTGTGTTGTAATTGACGGCGATAATGGGTTTATAATAATTCTGTTATTTATTATGAATTATTATGTTAGAATATCGTCAGCACTGCTATACATATTGGGCGCGTTCCACTAAGCGCCCGCAACGCTCGTGACACCCTCTATATCGTTCCTCTTAACGCCCGTGGTCGTTGCGAGCGATGGCTCGACGTCATAGATGACGTCACTGTTCGCGACCACATCGCGCCCACTTCGCCCACAAAATATTGGTGGGTCAGAGTGGGCTTTCGTCGCTCACGATGTGCGTTCCACCTATAAACATTCGCTTACAACGCCCGCGGTGTTTTCTCGTTAGTGGAACGGCAATTTCAGCGGTCGTGGTCGACGGCGTTGCGAGCGTTAAGTGGAACGTACCCATTGAAACGTCAGCATGAAATACAAGCAAATTTTCCTTCTTTAATTTATACATACGTTTTAGAGTGATGCCGTGACCAAGGGAATTGGGGATTAATTTTAAAAGCTTTTATTTAGATATAGATATTTATTTTGAGTGAAAATCCATGATTGACCGATCGACTCTAAAATCATATGCGAGGCCGTACGCTGAGCGCAACATTTTCATGACAACTGCTATTATTTCAAATGGATTTTTTTTTAAGAGACTAACTTTTACATTAATTCTTTTGGTAGTATCAATTACCTTGATGGTCTGTATGGAGAAGTCCTGTCCGGAGTCGTTGTAGACAATAGACACGTAGTCGTTTCCGATGTACTTCCGCTTCTCGTTGCACGTCGGGTCGCTCGGCGTGTTGGGCATTGCCGTAGCCACGTGGAATAACACCTAAATAAAATATTTTTTTATATGATCCAATTTAAATTGAAGAAAATTTTAGTTTAATTTCACTAGGAGAGCAGAGATCGAGAGATAAAAAACTTTTTTTAAATATCTGGCTAAATATATCTTAATCGTTTATTTAGTTATATTTATAATTTGACAATTATCGTCCGAGACTAAGTTTCTACAGACGCCCGTTTATTTTTTTTTGCGTGTAGCAAAATAGGGATGACGACTGGGTAAAGAAAATTAAATTCTATTTAGTTCTATTCTGTCAGTTACTTTTTTTTTCAAACAAAGTACGTGACGTCACATTATGGTACAATTTATATGTTCGCCATGAATCCCCACTCCTGTCATTGTGTCCCGAAATTCAAAACTCTAGCTTATAGATTAGGTCATATGCATTTAGATTTTAAGCTAATTTGAGCCTAATAAAAAAAATATACTTTTTAACATAAATAAAGGCACTCTTATGAAACCCATCATACGCGCCAGTTTGAGTGCACAAACAATCGTTACCATTACAAACTCACCTGCATGATGTCGTCGTGCCACACGTACGTGTAGTTGCCGTCCTTGCCGCCGTGCTCGAGGTTGAGGAACAGCGGCGGCTCCGCGCCGTCCAGCAGGCCGGCGCCGCAGCCCGACAGCGACACCAGCGAGCCCAGCTGCCCGAGGAACTCCGCGTATCTACACGCATGGGTCATCAATGCAATAGGTCTCAAGTGATAGCATCGAAATACACGTGCAACTGTCATTATGTATTAGCAGTCCAAAATGGCTCTTATGCGGTTCTAGTATACACATATGGTATGGTATGTACTAGCAACACGAAACAACTTTTAGGTATTTTTTTTCCTCTAGGTAACTCATTTGAATAGTATCGTTATATTTTAGTTATTAGTTAGGATTACATGCGACTTGAGAGCAGGCGCGTGCAGTGAGGGTCGCGCATGTACCACGTCAGGGTAGGCAGTCCATACATTTATACCGTTGTGCCTATATGGTATGCACGCCCTTGTTTGAGAGATGTTTATGGCACAGGACACATATTATGGGTCAGTGTAGTTTATACTAGAGACCCGAAATAACTCTCAGGTGTTATTTGTCTCAGACTTTTATGATATTTATCGTTCCATTTTATCCTTCAGTTTAATAACATACCTGACGCTGCCGTATTCATTCTTCAGTATAGACACTTCGTTGTCTTGCTGCCCGGGCCCCACGTACAGGACACCAACCTAGAAGATTAAAAATACAGTAATTTTTGGATTACTGAGGTAATATTATGGATGTATTATACATATAAGAGGAAACTCTTGAATTACTCTATATATTTAAACAAGAACCGCATTAAAATAAGTTACGTAGTTTTAAAGATGTAAGCACATTATCATAATGACATTGTGTAAATTTCTAATAAAAGTTTTAATTTTATGTGTTTTCTGTTTTGTTTCTTAAATACGTCGATCTCACTATGAGTGCATATAGTGTGACATAATACTATGTAATTAAAATGTAAGAAATAATGATAAATAATTGGATGTAATTAATACAATTGAATAATAATATACATAGGAACAGACAGCGGGAAGCGACTTTGTATTAGTGTGTAGTGATTGATGATCTGTGTTACCTTGTATGTCTCTATGGGCGGCACCCGGTCTAAGTTCTTGATGGTGCGCTCGTGCTGCACGCCGGCCACCAGCAGCGGCCGCTCCGTCAGCGGGTTCGGCGCGAGCGGCGTCTCACCTGGCGAACACACAAACAGTACAACTTAGTAGCCTGATACTGTTGATGATGAATTTTTTTGCATATTCATATAAGTAAGAGATATCAGAATAATTCTACTAATATTATAAACGCGCAATTTTTTAAAAATGAATGGATGTAATGATGTATGTACGTTTGTTACTCTTTCACACAAAAACTACTTAATGGATTTGAATGAAACTTTACAATAATATTATAGGCTATATTTTATAACGTAACCTTTTTGTTTATCTTTGGGTCTTGGTTTAAAGTCAAAAGCTCACCTTTTTAGGTCCGTTATTCTTATGACTTAGCTAGGGTCACTGAATTTACCCCTCCCAGCGGCGTACTTGTGCGCTAGTCCACGCTACGCTGTGTTCAAACTTGTCACTTCGAAATTCAGCGTTCGAGACAACTACCAGCTGATTGTTACCCCCGCAAAATATAAGTTTTATCCCCAGGTTATGAACCCAGAGTGTAACGGTACCTGGCACCGGCGGCGTGATGGGGTAGGTGCTCATCTTGTGGTACAGCTGCAGCAGCAGGAAGGAGGGCGTGACGCCGCCGCCGCCCGCGCCTGCTCCCGCCGCCGCGCCGCTCGCGCCGCCCAGCCCGCCCAGCCCGCTGCTGCTGCGCGACGAGCTCGACTGGTCCCTGGGTAGACGTAAACGAATGTGTACTCTAATGTATTATCCAGTGACACATTGGAGAAAATGGAATTAAGCAAGCGCGTGTAATGAGAGTCACATATATGTACTGTGTATTTAAAAATGTGTATTTTTACTTAAATAATTACTTTGATTACGTATAATATCTGGCAGACTAAACCGATACCATACTGTAATATACAAAATGGGTGTCGAACAGTTTTTTGATCAGTACTTATGAGATACACATATATATATAGGTATTATAGTGTTATTGATATCGATCACGCATCTCCTGAAGTGTGCGGGACGTGGTCAAAAACATCAATTTCGACAATGCTAGTCCACATAATTTTACTACCTATAGTGCCTACACATTCTAAAAATTAGAAGGAAGTATCGTTCTTATTCATTAAGGCCCAATTGCACGTTCTCGGGTTAGTTACTAACACGGGGTTAACCGAACAAATCTGACAGTTGTTGTACTGGTGACAGTCAGATTTATTAACGTGCAATTGGGCCTAAGAGTAGATACCTATGTTGTACTAACCTGTGTCTCCTGGTGGGGCTCATGACCGAGATGGTGTTGGAGCGCTTGGAGCGCGAGAGCGGCGGCAGGTCGTCGCGGTCCTTCATGGACAGCGCCGCCACGGGCCCGGGCGCCGGCCGCGGGGCCGCCGGGGGCTTGCTCACCCCCGCACCGCCGCCAGCGACAACGACCCCGCCGGCCGGGTAGCCCTGCACCGTGCTGTCGCTCGCCACCTGCACGATGGGATATTATTATTAGTTGTCACAAATAGCGATTTGGACGAATAACGCATATTCTCTCTCTCTTACATCTTTCATTCGCGAATGAAATAAATTGAATAAGGACGTTAAGTCTTGTATTGTATGCAATTAGTAACATAGTTGGTTCTTAAACAATACTATTTTTTTTATGTTATGTAACTACTGTCCGACCGAAGGTTCGATTTCGGTTTCGGCCTAAAAATCATATTTCGACTAGAGGTTCGGACGCGCCGAAACTAATCACATCGTACTTTCGGGTCGCGATTGACGAACTCGAGTGTTCGATTCGGTTTCACCCGAAACTATAATGAAAGCGAAACTTCGGTTTCGATTTCATTATAATCTTTCAGTGTCGACAAAAAACATGTTTCAGTCGGACACTATATGTAATCAATTAGGGTCAATGACCTTTTCCTCTTATTGTAATACTTTACCTTCTGTAGCTGGTGATGCAGGTCGGAGGCGGAGGTGTCCGAGCCCGCACTGCCGGAGCCTGAGGACAAGCCCACTGCGCACGTTACAACACTACACTACTGGAAGGCTAGTACGTGAGCTTTTTGTCACGCGAGAGAGCATCTCTCACTGTTATTATTTGTTATATTTGTCTCGTGTTTTATGTAAACTTTTATAAGCGCACGCTGTCAGAAATATTCATGTACACGCACTGCCGTAATCGCTAATGGTAGTCACGTGAAATTTTAGTTTAATACAATTTTAATTCAAAATGCGGACGTACACCACGAAGGGATTTTAAAAAATCCTATATGGATAAAATAAGAGTTGCAAGTTCGTATGGAAGAATGTTTAATATATTGAATTAAATTAGTAACGATTGCGACTTGAGAATCATGCTCTTAAAAACGTTTAATTGAATACGTGTTTTATCAAGTTCACACTCCAAGGGTGCACGATTAGGGGCAGGCGCGTGGATTGGATACATTTAACACTTTTCACATTGTGCTTATATGCAATGCACGGCCACGCTTAAGGAAAAAGTACGCGAACGAAGTCGCCATTCAAATCCCTACTTAATATTATAAATGCGAAAGTAACTCTGTCTGTCTGTCTGTCACGCTTGCACGCTAAAACTACTGGACCGATTTAAATTAAATTTGGCACAAAGAAAGTCTGGACCCTGAGAAAGGACATAGGCTACTTTTTAACCGACTTCAAAAAAGGAAGAGTTCCACGCGAACGAAGTCGCGGGCAGAAGCTAGTCTATACTAATATTATAAAGAGGAAAGATTTGTATTTTTGTATTTTTGTATGTTTGTAATGAATAGGCTCCGAAACTACTGGACCGATTTCAAAAATTCTTTCACCTTTGGAAAGCTACATTATCCCCGAGTAACATAGGCTATATAATATCACGCTAGGTCTCATAGTTGCGGAGCAGTAACCGAAAATGTTTCAAAAACGGGGGAAAAGTATCGTTTCTGAGGCCTTAAAATAATCTTAAGTCCCCCCGTGCGAAGCCGGGACGGGCCGCTAGTAAGTAATAATATTAGCGTGTTCACTCACCGGGGTCGGAGTTGTACGTCATGAGGTGCTGGTGCGGGTGCGGCGCGTGCGCGAGCGGCGAGCTGCCGGACATCTCCTCGGGGATCGCCTCGCACGACACGCGCATGTCGCTCTTCTTAGCCGCGTGCCGCTTCGACGCGTGCAGCGACATGCTCGTGTTGCTTCTGCGCATAAAGGAAACCAGACAAATAGTACAAATTTTGTATTTTAAATTCAACACAATGTTACACTGTCTTTGGCTAGGTATCGTCTCTCTCGTCATTCCTCCTCTCTCCTCACTCTCACTCACTCACTCTCTACAATCATCCATACATATCATCCTACATATCGCACACCTAGGTCTAAAGGGAGCTAACTCAAAAATCTGAAGATTTAAATTAATCATACGCTAAAAAAAGGATCCGATTCCTTACAACAATTTAGCCTCTCCCGAAAAAGTTATTTTTTTGAGATAGCTCCCTTTAGATCTAGGTGTGCGATATATAAAAACCTTTTTTTTATTTCTCATGCATTCCAAAAACAGAATAAAAATCGGTTCATGCGTTTGGGAGCTATGATGCCACAAACAGACACACATACACACGCAGACAGACACGTCAAACTTATAACACTCCGTCTTTTTTGCGTCGGGGGTTAAAAAGGAACTGCATTTGTTTTTATCTTATCCCTATTTATATATAAATAAAAAAAATGTTGCTTCTATACATAACATCAAAACTCAGTTCACTATTGCCTATTGAAAGGATTTTCGGAAATTCTAACCCTGAAAGAGTGAAAAAGGGGGGCAAAGTTTATATATGGGACAACTTGATCCTTTGGTGCAAATTATTTAAAATGTACCATAAACATTGATTTTATAATAAATATGGAAGACGTGTTGAATTTGATTTTCCAACGGGGCTAAAAAGTACACAGACGAAGTCGCGGGTAAAAGTTAGTCGGGCTATAATTATACAGGGTGCACTCACGAAGGCTCGCTGGGCAGCAGGATGAGGTCGTGGGCCATGCGCTCTAGAGGCGGGTCGGGCGGCGCGGGCAGGGCGGGCGGCGCGGGCGGCGGGGAGCGCGAGGCGGGCGGCTTCCACGACGACGACATCTCCGGCGACGAGTTCGACCGCCGCACCGGGTGACGGGACTTCCCCTATACAAGTTTAAAAATAAATTGTGACCTCTCAATTTTCAGTTAAGTTCTTTCTGACGTTATATAACTCGTCAAAAAAAAAATCGACGAGTACACGCCCTATGGTGGTACAATCTTTGTGTGTGTTAAAACTTTATTCTGAACCGGAAACATGATCTAAAAATATGTTTCGGCTGAAGATTCGGTTTCGGCCAAAAATAGACGAACTTTTCGGCCGTGCCGACTAAAAAAATGGTAATTTCAGGTCGCGTTCGGCACGGCAATGTTGTCTTATTTTGTTTTACCTATATTATTAATGGCACTGTAATACCAGTAGACCAGTAAGGTGTTTTCTTTTTCATTCAATCTTGAAAGATCGGGCTTGAAATAATATTTCATTCACGTTTATAAAAGGTTCGTTTTCGGCCGAAACTATATTTCGACAAGAAAACATGTTTCGGTCGGACACTATTTCATGTGTGCATGTCGTGTGTGTGTGTGTGTGTGTGTGTGTGTGTGTGTGTGTGTGTGTGTGTGTGTGTGTGTGTGTGTGTGTGTGTACTAACCTCAGGCACGTATACCATCATGTCGTCGATGGCGGCGTGCGGCGCGCGGAGCGGCGAGCCCGGGATGTTGATCGGCTGCGTGCGACTCGCGGTACTGTACAACAAAACAAGCGGTTATGAACCTTATTCAAACAGATCTTGAGTTTAAAACCCGACAGATTTAATCTCAAAGTGATTGCTATTTTTTAAGATATTTAGACGAGTTTAAAAGGCTTAAGAGTCTCCTTTCAGGAGTCTCGCCACCCGTCCGGTTTTGCAGTGAAGGCCCATTAGCTGGCCAACTGCGCTTCAGTATTCAGTTCGAAAAAAAAAAAAAAAAAAATTTAGACGAGTTGATATTCTTATATGCAGACTTGTAACGTTTACGTGAATAATGTAAATCGTTATTGTGGAGATAGATAGAGAAAGTAACCGATAAACAGACAAATTACGCGGCAATTTGAACTACTGAAAATATTTTAATTATCAACAGTTTGCCTGAAATAATTAAATGTTACTTAAATAAAATAAAGATAAAAGAAACAATTATATAGAAATTTTTATTGTGTTTTGATTTATTGAATCGTATTTACCTGACCGGTTGTGGGGGTCCGATACAATGCGTCGCCGCGTGTGGAGGTCGCTTCTCACCAGCCACCACGGAGTCCGAACTGAGAACCACACGATAATTACTTATTATATACTAGCTTTTGCCCGCGACTTCGTCCGCGTGGAACTTCTCCTTTTTTACAGTCGGTTAAAAAGTAGCCTATGTCCTTTCTCAGGCTCCAGACTTTCTATGTACCAAATTTCATTTAAATCGGTCCAGTAGTTTTAGCGTGAAAGCGTAACAGACAGACAGACAGACAGAGTTACTTTCGCATTTATAATATTAGTAGGGATTTAACCAAAATTTAGATGCATTTGTATTGTTTAAAAACATGTTGATAATAAGAGAAACAAAAATCGGGATCCCAGTGGGACTTCAACCCGCATCTGCAAAGAACTTCCGTCAGTCAGTCAATGAGTTTTTTTCCAGGAGGCTTTCGAGAATCCTATATGTGTGAAGTATTTTTTTGTGCATAAATTAGAATGGAGAGTCGTTAGGCTCTTAAGATGTTAGTCTTGGGGCAGGGCTGGCCCATACGAGAACCGTATGCTCCCTAGTTACGCCTATGCTTAGAAGACAAGTTACACAAAGTATAATTGTATAATAGTGAGGAATACCTTGATTTGTGCAGGTCCTGCGCGTGCGACGCTAGCTGCGAGGAGGATGACCCGCTGCGAGATCTACCGGAACTCTCCGACGCCTAACAAATAAGTATTTCCACACGTTAAATCACATATTTACGCACAGATATTTTTTAATAAAGTCTTTACTATGTAGTATTTAATAAATGATCGATGGTCATTGTAGTCGGGTTTTATTGTTGTTTTTTTTTTATCACGCTAAGATTAAATAATAAAATTAAATAGGTTTTTTAATTATCATTAGTATGAAATAAATATGACTGTATAGATATGATAAAAAAAATATGGGCTACATTCTGTAAAATAATGGCCTAAATCAGAATAATCGATGAACGCCTTTATCGCCTGACGTGAAAGCAAGTATTAAAATATTGCTTTAAAAAAAATAATGTACTTACGACGTTATTCCTGGAGTCCCCGATGCCGCTGGAGGCGGAGGAGGGCGGCGCGGTGTGAGCGGAGGGCGTCAGCAGCGCCAGTATGTCTTGAAGCGGCGATTCCGATAGGTGATCCCACCCCATCTAAACACAATAACACATAATATTATTATCTTAAATATATATCCTTTGTGCTGAATGATTGACGAATACGCGCACAGCCTAAACTGATGATCGTAAAAATCGAAAACTTGGAGTGTGTTTTATTTGCATGACGTAGACTATCCGATAAGAATAGATTACCAGAACCTCTAAGTTTGTATGGGACAACGTGATTACTTGCTACCTATTTCAAATTTTACATAAACATTCTTTAACCGAATGAATGGACAACTTATTTCGTTTATAATTGAAATTCAGTTGTTACAGCAGTTTCCCATGATCCACCAAAGTTTGGATAGGCATGCAATTAATTTAAACTAGGCACATATATACCTGATTCTGCACCCTCAGCAGGCAGGCCACGTCGCCGGTGGGCGAGCGCACGTGAATCTCCGCCCAATTGGCGCACCAACACGGACACTGCCCGCCCGTGGCCAGCTCACCCACGCGCGACCATCCACCTTCCTCTGTGTCCTAAGATAATATAACACTTTATAACTGATGAACCAAAAATTGTTAGGCAATTAAATTTATATTGACGAAGCTTGTTGCCGATTTTATGATATTTGTTAACTGACGAAGCCTGCGTTGTGAATTTGACATTTATGTATGAATTATAATTAGAATTGACAAATAAAAGTTTTGTGCATATTCTTAAACAAAAAAAAAAAAAATATTCACAAATGTCTGAACGGTAAAAGCGAGCCTATGATGAATTATTATCGCGAACGAGAAATTTTGTCTTGTCTCTTACTTCTTCATATCGACAACGAAACAATATCGACACGACAAACCTACTTGTCGATAACGTTCTTATTTATGTCGACAAAATGTTGACTCGACAGTGCATCATAGGCTCGCTGGTCCAGTGTTCAATAAGTCTAAATACTGTTTGTATTGTTTTTTAAATAACATGACTTACTACTTCTTTTGAGATCTTTTCGAATCGCTGTGCAAAATTATTGAGAGCTTCTACAACGGGGTTATTTTCTGATGAGTTTTGTCTGGAATAGAATAACAGAAATTAGATTTTGACACGAAAACTAAATAAAATAACTAACATGTACATACATATAGTTACTAAATGCAACAATCAAATAATATGTGACTTTGATACAAACTAGACATAAGCAATCGTACAATATTAAATTATTAATTTAAATTTAATCTAGCAAACTAGTATAGTAACAAATTAGTGTTCCTATATTTAGCTTAAACATAAACTCAGCCAAGTTGAAGCTGTGCACATAAAAGCATTATGTTACCTATCACATGCACCGCAAAATAAAATGTGAATCTGCATATATACAAACACACAAACACACGTAGTTATACCACAGCGGAGTTACATACAGAGGTCTGACGTTCTTGATAAAATAACATAATTGTATATCCCAATGAATACCAAGAGCAAGGATGGATCCAGCTTCTTAGTCGGGGGGTGAATTCTATTCAAAAGGTAGTAATTAAACATATCTACTACTATTCCACGGCTGGGGTAGGGGAGTATGACCCTTATGACCCCCTCCCCTCCTCTTGATAAGGAATTAATTTAGTATGTAGGGCAATCAGGCTTTTGGGTTATTATATTAGTCCCTCCCCCTGGAAGGGTAGATACCCTTGACCAAGACTTGTCAGTAACTGCTAACAAATCTTTATGTAGTAATTAGGACAGTTCCTTTCTCCGTCTCATCCCGCAGCAGTATCACGATAACCTTGTCAAAACGCCCTCTTTTGACTGTATTGTAAGTCGGCTGTGATTTTACATAGTTAAGATAGCATTTGAACAGAAGAAGCGTTTCAGTGCATATTAGAAGGCCATCCAAAAAGGTTTAAATCGAACACATATCACAAGCATACGTCACTAAAACGATTTAAACTAGATTATAAACATACGCAATGCATTTAAAAACATTTACGTTGTTTGATTTTTTTATAATCGAGTCACAAATTGCGTTATGTTATATATTACTTATGTTGTGGTAAGATTGTCTGTTTTGTAATTGACATTTTCAACAGAATATTTTCATTAGTCGCTTAGAAAAGACACGATTGCGAAATGACTCAAAACGACTCATTAAGGTGTTAGTCGTTATAAAAGAAAGGTTTATGGAGAAAAATACAGATATTGTACTATTATGGTGCGCGGTAAAATACCGAGAATTTTATATTAAAACTATGTAGTACCGATATTTTATAAAATATTTCCTTTTGCTTGTTGTTTGCCAAATTCCATCGACAACATCGAAAAAAAAAAGACCAGACAAAAGTAATATCTATTAATAAAAAAATCTATATGAATTGTCGAGTGTAAATGAGGCGGATTCTTGGACTGCGGACCTGGTGGCTAGGGGGCTGGAGGGCGGCGCGAGAGCGTCGGAGATTGAGAGCGATGAGGCCGACGTGTCCGACCGGCTGTGCTGCAGCGAGGGCTTGCTGTAGCTGCCAGTGCCGCATGGGTGACGCGACAAAACGATTACGCGACATATTAAAATATACCGAAGCTAATATACAAAGTGTCTAAAAATAGGTTTGAAATCGTTCATCCGTTCGGCAGTTACGATGCCACACACACACGCGCGTGCCCGAAAACATACACACATTACACACACACGCTTAAGGTATAACTAAGTTGGCAGTTGGTTGTCTAAAATCGATTCAATGGTTATTGAAGTTAGCTTTGCGTCTTCATTATATATGTCGCAGTTTTGTAAAACGGCAAGATATAATGTAATACAGCGGTTTATACAATCCGGGTGCGGCATATAAATGTTAAAAAGACGCACTCCTAATAATATAGTAGGTATAAACAGTAGGAAATAGGAGTTTAATTAATGACATATTTTCTAACTAGATGATTAATGGACATTGTTATAATTCTGTTATTAATAACATACTGAACCGGATGATGACTCTGATGAAAATACTTATTTTATTAACATAGCATTCATTACTACTAATAAAATGATTTCTATAGTAGTTAATTAAAAATCTTTATGTGATTACATATTCCCAAAGCATTGTATAAATTGAGACAAACAATTTGAAAGCTGAAACGTCGATACCAAGCCAATTCACACACCGTTTCGGTAGTTAATTTGGAAAAGTCAGTAAAATAAGCCAAAACGCTACCAGCAAAAATAATAGAAGTAAGTCCCAATGCTATCTTTATAACACAGCTCACACAAATTGAAACTTTTCCTGAACGTTTAACATATAAGTTCTTATAGAAATCTAATTAAAAAAAGCCTTTCTCTGTAGTATAATTTTGCTGATAGCGAAATTGTCTTTAGCGCTGTGATCACACATTAGTAAAGCTAAAAACATTGCCCGGAAGAAATGAAGGTTTCAACTTGCCATACAAAGTGTAAACATTTTTAAAATAAATCATTTATAGTGAATGTTGATAGGGTAATCTGTACTTTATTATCACATTTAAAATAATTTATGGGCCATAAATAAAGTACGTCATAATTTCATGATTTTTTACCCCTCCCCCTTTCCTTATCAAAGATGGTCACATTAGTGAGACCCCCGCCTAGTGTGACGTCATATATTTTGCGCAAGCGAGTCTCACCAACAAAACAATTCGAACCTTATGTTGATATAAATAGAGATGCAGATATTTGTAAGTTTTCTTCTTTAATACTACGTTAATAGTTATAAAGTATAATTTTAACACTATTCGATTTTTAAATGTGACGTCACGAAACTGAGGAGTACTTAGGACCCATCTCACCCGTTGTCACCCTTAGTCGACCCCCTGTCGTTAAGGGTAACACGTGACGTAATTTATGGATGGCTCCTTATTGAAATACTTAATAACAGGTGCAAACAATGACTTCGTATGGTAAGTTGTCGTACAGGTAGTATGTGTTTTTTTGTGATTGATTTATTAGACTCACCGTTTGATTTCAGGCGGATTTTGCGTCACCTGCAGTTGGTTGTTGTTGTGGTTTTGGTTACCTATGTCGTTCAGCTGTATATTGCAAATAACAATTATAAATCAATCATTTTTTAGCGTTTTCAATAAACACATAGTATTAAATATACACTCTGCAACGTGGATTATTCCACTAAACAATAATAATTCTACGGACCTCGGACCACAAACAAATTAGTAACCAAATAAGTAAATTATATTTCTCACCTGTACGGGCGTGGGTCCCACGTCGTTCTCGTAGGGCGGCGCCAGCGGCGGCAGCGGACTGGCGGCGCTCTCCGCGTGTTGCCGACAGAGCGACATGCATCTGAAATAGTACATTATAATATGACACAAATCACCCAATAAGGATATATTCTATGGATTCAAACAATAGCACGAGAAATTTAAAAATGTTTGTTCGTCAAAAGCATGCTGTAGTGTGTAGTAACACGACTGAACAGACGGTAGTCTAACGCTAAAGTGATTTATACATCCAAACTACCTTATTTTCAAAATTAAAAAAATAAACTACCTTGTTTTAAAATATGAATATTACTACTATCCTGTTTTAAAATCTTAATAGGATTTTTTTAATTAATCGATAGATGTCTGTTTGTTTGTTTGTTCACCTGTCACACATGCCCTGCTTGAGCGAGTTCTGCGAGCAGCCGGGTGTCGTGATCGTGATCAGCTTATGCCCCACCAGCCACGTCGCGGACTGCCCTCCGTTGAGCATGAACTCCGCCGTGTCGCTCCTGTAGTAAGAAATAATTGTTCATGAATATACCCCCTTATATAAATATTAAATACTAGCAATTGTTCTGTTGATATAATTTATAACCGGCCAGCATTATTTTTTTGGACGCTGACAAAATTGAATGTAACCTTTTTGAAGATTATAAAAGTTACTGTTTTCGTGTGTAGCTCGGTATTCCGTTTAGTTTTACCACACATTGGGTAGGAATTAGACTATATTGTTAAAAAAATATGTTATATAAAAAATATAGAAACGTGTTGCATGATCGAAATAAAAACGATTTTGGGAGAAAACCATAACTTAAAATTCTGAAAGTATAATTTTATTAACATTGAAGTAAACACGCGTCTATTTATCGTGTTCGTGTTTCTATACCTGTGAGGTTTAACGCTGCACGGCGAGGAGGTGTATCTGGCGAGCAGGTCGACACACGTCTCTGTGAGCTCCACGTGGAAGGCGGCCGAGGCGGAGGCCGCGCTGGCGGGGCCGCGGCCCACGCTAGAGTTGCCCGCCGCTAGGGGCGCCGATGACACACCGCGGGATCCCTAACGAACAATAAAAGTCAGTTAAACATACTTATTTTTTACTAGCTTTTATCCGCGACTTTGTCTGCGTAGTGCGTACTATGAGTACTTTACACAATATAAAATATAGCCTATTTGTAATTGTGATACATAAGCTATAATATATTTTTGTTAAGTTTCATCAAAATCCATTCCGTAGTTTTTGCGTGAAAGAGTAAAAGCATACATCCGTCCTTACATCTATAAATCCATACATTCTTACAAACTTTCGTGTTTATAATATTAGTAAGGATTTATATACAGATTTTAATCAATAAATATTAGGCTAACAAAAACATAAATGAACTATGGGTTTATTTATTCAACTAATTTCAATACAGATTTAATTGCGAGATTTAAAATTAATATTGAGATAAGGGAATAGAGGTGTTAATTAAAACTAGAATCGTTTAACAAGATACTTTCGCTAGAAGTAACAACATACTCGTATGTTAATAGGGTTGAAAATATAACTACATTTTGTAACGATAGTAAACAACTTTTTAAAAAAATCGCAAAAAAACATACAAAAAAGTTTTTACTTGGTAAATGTTTGATGAATATTTTGTAGTGATAAGGTATATGAAGCGATACATACCAGACTTGAACTTCGTTTTCTATTAGAGGAATCTTCGTTGAGCGACGCGGCGCCTTTGTACTGTTCTTCAATCGGCAAAATTATATAGTTGTGGAGACCCTAGTAACAAAAATAATACTGTTGTGACAATGCACAGTTGAAAAATATATTGTACTTCCTACTTTATATATTATTATTTCAACTGCAGTGATTTCCTTGCCCCCAATATTGAAAGTAGATATATATAGGTAAAGTAAATATTTTGATATTTTAATTTTCTTAGCTTTTTTATTAGAGTAATATTATAATAAAGAGAAAAGATTTATTTGTTTATTTTTATTGAACATGAACAGGTTTCAAAACGACTGGGCGTATTTGAAAAAAATTTTCACTGTTGGAAGCTACACTATTCCCGAGTGACATAGGCTATAGAATATTAAAAAAAAAAAACAATTAGGGATCCGTGCGAAGCCGGAGTGCTAGTAATAATATAAAAAAAAAAGGAATTCAATAACTTACATGTATAATAAACCTGACGAAATTCCTTCTATAAGAGAGTCGGCACTTCAGAAACCAGGCGGCGATCACGTGGTGGGCTAACGACACGACGTAGTGGTTGTAACGCGACGGATTCGTGTAGGGTAGTAGGATCGCGAACACCGACATGTACTGGTCTTCGACGAAAGAGGCGAACACGCGCGGGAGGCGGGTCAGCGCTGGGGAGGTAACGGTCACATTACAGGCGCGTTAGGTACTTCATACATTTTTGATATTGTACCTGTGCGACCGTTCAAGTATTACGTGAGAAGATTTAAAATATTATATATATATACTAGCTTCTGCCCGCGACTTCATCCGCGTGGAGCACCTCCTTTTTTGCAGTCGGTTAAAAAGTAGCCTACGTCCTTTCTTAGGCTTCAGACTATCTTTGTACAAAATTTCATTTAAATCGGTTCAGTAGTTTTAGCATGAAAGCGTAACAGACAGACAGACAGACAGACAGACAGAGTTACTTTCGCATTTAAAATATTTGTAGGGATATATATAGGTAGTAATATTTCTGTACCTTTACTGTTTTATATAAATGCGAAATTTCTAAAGGTTTGGTTTGGTTTGATTCTTAGTCTTCAGTATTAAAAAAAAAACATATAATAATACGATAGTTCACTAATAATTAATTTTTATTTTGAATATTGTAGTAGACTGAATACTTATTAGTTTCAATAACACTTACTTGATAGGAACTCCAACATGGGGCTAGCTATTAACTTGGTGTCGGAAATTTTCGACAGGTCTAGTAATACTTTTGGAAGCATTTTGAACATCGTCTCTCGAGTTTCTAATGTGAATATTGTTAGAGCGGTGATGTACGGCTGCGGCGTCCGGAGAACTATGAAAAATAAAAAAAAGAATTATTATTTTAGTTTTGCATTATAAATGTATATAGTACTAGTTAAGAAACAACACGCCGACAAATTTCAGGTGGCTTGTCAGGCGCTTGTTCAAAAAAATTTAAGCCAATACCTAACTTTATCTATTACTATATTGAACAACTAGATCTAAAAAGGGAGTTAGCTCAAAATTTTTTTTTTTAGTATCTTTTTTGAAAGTGACCTGTTTACAGTTGGCCCTGGGGCCGTTACTGCTCCATTTTTTAGAGGCGAAAAACCCAGTAATATGTCTGCTTAAATCTGTTTTATTAATAGGTTTCGCCGTAAAAAATTCGGTGGTGTGCATAACTCAAACCTGGTTTATAAGTTCGCTCTCTTTAGATCTAGGTGTGCGGTATATCACTTACCCATTCCGTATTTGAGCAGACACCGCACGACCTGCTGCAGCTGCGCCGGCTCCAGCAGGCCGTGGTACGGCGCCAGCGCCGCCAGCGACGGCAGCACGTGGCAGTGGAACTCAGACATCAGCAGCTTCTGACCGCTCGGCACGCGGAGACATTCGGGGAAACACAAACTGCGGTCGGACACCTGGAGAGGACAGGTCATTAACCTCTTAAGCTACCATGATACACTTGACAGTGGTTTTGGATATTAGTAGGTCCCGACGGCTTGACACTTGAGAGGCACTCGGGGAAATATAGGCTGCGGTCGGACACTTGGAGATATTGAAAGGTCAACAACCTTTGTTAAGCTAGCATGCTACACTTGGCAGTGGAATTCGGAAATGAGTAAGTTTTGACTGCTTGACACGTGGGAGGCATTTGAGGGATCAGGGGAGGGCAGCTGCAACCCTAGAAGAAACCTGAAGGTTTTGATACCCTTGCTAGTGTCCAAAATTACCTTAGATATATTGTTAGTTTGTATACGCTTGCCCTCCCCCTCAGCAAAATGTTGGCGACGTCGTTGCATGAGTTATAGTGTATGAGTGTGGTAGTGTGGTAGTGTGGTAGTGCGATAGTCACCATGGCGATGAGCGTGGAGCTGAGGTTGGCGAGGTCCTGCGCGCGGCGGCCGACGGCCAGCGCGCGCGCCTGCAGCAGCGCGGGCAGCGCGCGCAGCACGTGCGCCAGCACCGCCCACTCCTTCTCCTCCAGCAGCGCCGCCGCCACCAGCCGCGCGCAGCGCCCCACCGGCAGCACGCACGTGCCCTGCGTCCACACCGACACATCGCACGTTATTTAGAAAAAAATAAACATTGCGACCTGGGGTCCGGGATCTGGAAATCCGGGGATTTTCAAGTCCAGACCCCGGACATGTCAATATAAACCAGGGTCGATAGTTTTTCGGACACAAAAAAAAAAGCTTAAATTTCATTTTCAAATCCGGACGCGCCCTGGAGCGTCCAGGAAATACCTGGACTCTCTTCGGACGCTCTCTAAACTAAAACAAATCCGAGGAAACACCAAACCAATCTCAAAGGTAATTTAAGAAATTTTTAAATTACCGGGGTTATAAAGTATACAGTTGAAGTCTCGGGCAAAAGCTAGTATACTATATATTTTTAAACTCTATTCTATTTAAAGATATTAAAGATTAAATATTCTAAAGGTGCGGTTAAACGGCGCGGGGAGCACGATCCTATGCGAGTCGCACCGTAAGTGGGCTCGGAAGCAATCCTGCGCGTATACACGGCGCGGGACAGCACGATCCTAAGTGATGGATCGTGCGAACTTTGCGGAGTCGCGCCGAGCGCAGTTGTCTAAAGGATGCGTGGCGTGCTGGATCACGAGCGGAACCAGGCTCGGTTCGTGTGGTTGCGCGCCGTTTAATTACGCCTTTGAAATATACGTCGGTGTAATTGTATACTAATAGGTAGTTGACTTACCGGCAATAGATCTTTAGCGGGCGGCGGGTGAGGCTGCGCGCGCGCGGCGAGCGGCTCGGCCAGCAGGCTCGGCGAGCACAGCGGCTTGAGCCGCAGCGCCGCCGCGCCGTACACCGGCGACCCGTTCGCATCGTAGCAGAACCCCACGCAGTTGAATTGGTTCGCTCGCAGACCGAATATCATCTCCAGAATCTAATAAAAAAAAATGCGTGTTTCCTTTAGTGCTTACGTAATACTTGAACGGCCCCTAAGTATACACTATGTGTGAAGTGCAATAGTATAAATATGTAATACATCAGCAGTGTTAAAACGCCAGCAAACATTACTGGTGACCGTGAATCAAAGGATCTTGTCACAAGGCGGAGTCCACACGAAGGTCATTGACATTCCAATGTTTAGTTCCATACTTACTTTTCTCCTACATTCCGCGTGGTTCGGATGTTGCTTCTGTCTGTAGGCCAGCTCGAGATGGTCGAGCAGCACGAGGCAGGCGCGGGCTGCGTGCGCGGCCGGCGCTCGCAGCAGCTTGCAGTGGAACAGCTCCAGGAGGCCGTTCACCGCCAGCGCCACGTCGGACATGTCCGCTTCGGGGTCCAACTCGTCCTCGTTTTCGAACGGACGGTTCATTATCTGTAAACAATATTCTTTCGATGTTAAGACAATACTTAATGCTAGGTATGTCACGAATATTCGGCCATCATTCGGCCGAATACCGAATACAAAAACATGAAAAAAGACAAGTAACAGAAATCAAGACTTATTATTCCTTAACAAATTGCAATGTATACTTTAGTAAGTTAAATTGACCAGCGGTAATGTTGTGATGGATAAATAAGCTTTTCGTCGTTATTTATGTATAATGATCTGACAAAATTTACCATGACGTGATTTACTCGCAATTAAACACAAAGTCAAAGATACTACGAAAGAGGCAGGTTGCAACTTGTCTTTTTCTTGTAATATTCGGTGGCCGAATATTCGACGTTTCGGGCGACAGCGTTGCCGAATATGCAGTATTCGGCCAAATCACTATACGCGGCAACTCATTATTTAGTGGTGCCGTGACCAGGGTAATGTACCTTCTCGAGCGAGTCGATGAGGTCAGTGGTGGCGTCGCCGGTGGTGAGCTGCGCCAAGCCGGCCAGCGCGCGCGCCGCCGCGCCGCGCAGCGCCGGGTCCGAGTCCTGCGCGCACTGACTCAACACTGGGACCGCTAGGCCGGAAACCACTTCGTCTTCGTATACGAACCTGCAGATGAACAATTTGGATATGGTGAATATTGTTATAGAAATTTGTATGTTAAGAAATATTGTTATTTTTTTAACATTAGTTTTGTTTTTTCACGAATAATCATAAAATTCCGTTACCTGATTCTTGGTTTTCTAATTTATCTATACTAATATTATAAAGCTGGAGAGTTTGTTTGTTTGTTTGAACGCGCTAATCTCAGGAACTACTGGTTCGAATTCAAAAATTCTTTTTGTTGAATAGACCATTTATCGAGGAAGGTTTTAGGCTATATAACCTCACGCTGCGACCAATAGAAGCGAAGAAATAGTGGAAAATGTGTAAAAAACGGGGAAAATATGAAGGCTTGTGAAGAATTACTATTCCACGGGGACGAAGTCGCGGGCACAGCTAGTAAAGATATAAAGTGGAGTTATTTGTACCAAAAATTGCGACTTCGACCTGAGTAAAAACGCCAGAACAGTCACACCTAGACGTGCGACTCTTCTGAAGTATTGCAAGAGTCAAGACGCTGATCACGGGTACGTATGTATGTCTGTCCGTGTGTTACCTGTGTCTCTGCACGGCGGCCAGCAGGCGCTGCAGCGCGTGCAGGCGCACGGCGGGGCGCGTGTCCCCGCGGATGTAGCGCTCCACGGCCGCCAGCGCCGCCTGCAGCCAGCCCGCGCGCACCGGGTTCAGCGCCGCGCACCGCAGCGTGATCACGCGCAGGACTGACGCCTCCTGATATACCGAATATTACGTACTCCGTAAATTACAAAATTTACATTTTATTTTATCAAGAAGACTTACAGCTAAATGTTACAAACGCTATCTCTTCTAGTTCATATAAAAAGCATAAATCTAAACAGAAAACATCTAAGCATTGCACACGGACATATTAAAAAATTTTAACGTTAAAAATTTGAATGCTGGTGTTTTATAAATATTTCGTTTTTGCTTCATCAAATTATAACTTCAATAAAAAAAACTGCCAAATTCATAGGAGAGAAGCTATTGTTTAAGGTATTTATTTAATTTAAATTCATTTTAATATTTTTACCGGTCGGTCAGTAGAGCAGGACTCCAACAGATCAAGAAGCGCATCAGCGTCGCCGGAGTATTGCCCCGCGTCCTGCAGTTGCTCGATCTGCGTCAGCAGCGCGTGAAGCCGTGAGTGGATGAGCTCGTTCGGTGGATCTAAGCTCCCTAAACACAAGAGAATAATATTAAAAACGTATATATATTAAGCTTAATCGCATGTAAAAAACAATATACATTAGTAAAATTTAAAAAGGTTCATTTTGGATAAAAAAACTACAGATGTCACGAATATTCGACTACTGTTCGGTATTCGGCCACTTTTTCGTTATGGAGGGAGACAGGTTGCAACTTGTCTTTTTCTTGTTTACAAACGCGCTCGTAACATGTAATACATGCTTATGTATTTTGTGCCGAATATTCGTCGCATCTGCCGACAGCGTTGCCGAATATTCGGTATTCAGCCAATTCATTATATTTTATGAATAATGACTACTCTAATAAAAACCGTAACGAATTTAAATCGAGTACATTTTTTACGAGGCACTGACGTCTAACTCTATATCGAAAGTTAAATGATCTATAACCTTACGGTCATGTTCGATAACTTAAGATAAATTATTCCATCATCTTACGGCATGTTGGATAGCTGAAGTAAATTTTTTCATTATCTTACGGTCATGTTAAATAGCATGGTCTTGTTGGATAGCTAAAGTAAAGAAATCTATGAGCTTACTGTCGTGTTGTATAGCTGTCTGCAGTACGCTCAGGAGCGCGTCCCACGCGGCGCAGAGCGAGTCCGGCGGCGCGCGGGACACCAGGCTCTGTATCGCGAGGATGATCTCGTACGTCACCACCGGCTGGTTGGAATTCACCGCCTACAAATAAATAGGAATTAACAAAATAAATTACTTTACCGTGCATTCAATAGAATGTTGTAATTGCTTGCTACCGTTGGCGTGTATGTATATTGTACGTCTACCCTCTCTTTTTTCATGTTAGCTCTGTTACCTAGATTTTAAGTCAATATTGTCTTCTCAGCAGGCGCGTGCAGTGAGGGTCGCGCATGTACCACGTCAGGGTAGGCATTCCATACATTTATAGCATTGTGCCTATATGGAATGCACGCCCTTGCTTCTCAGTAAGTGATTTTTGTAAAAATCTTATGAGAAATAAATATCTTAAACCATAAACCATAAATCGTATACAAAAATGAGAAAGAGGACTCAGTGAAAAAATCCTGGAATATAATGTAAAAACCTGACACCTGAATCTTACAATTGCAAGTTAAATAAAAGCTTGTAATATTAAATTATTTCGCTGGCATACCTGTTGCAGCGCCGGCAGTACGGCCAGCAGAGATACGCGCAGCGCCACGCGGCGCGGCCCCCACAGCGCCATGTTGATGTAGAACACGGCGCCGCGCAGCAGACCCGCGTCCACCACGCCGCCACCACCACCAGCAGCGCCACCAGCACCGCCAGCAACAGCAGCGCCACCAGCACCAGCCGGCAGCGCCACCAGCTCCGCCAGCGCCGCGTGCCCGATGTCCGCGCCCAGCACGCTCCGCATTAGCTGCAACGGACATTTCTTTTTAGACACACTTGTTACACCCACACACACGCACACACTAGTTAGCACACAGCGTTTAAACACGCAGATAACGGGCGTATACGCGCTTCAAAAGAGATTCCTTGTAACCCTAAGCACACCCGGGGTGATCGTGAAAAGCGTGTCTGCAGATACAGACGCGTTGTAGTCGCTTGTAGTTCGTATGTTTCGATCAGATCATTTGTACAATGGCGTCAATTGAGATTACAGTGTAAACGAGTAGCGAGCGCGCTTCACGCGTTTGTATCGCGATTTAAGCGTGTTTGAATGTATACAAATGAAAAAATCGGCATCTAGGGCGCAGATTACACGGGTTCACGAAACACGCGTCGTTTGCGCGTTTTAAATACGTCGTGTGGTCGGGGAAACATTTTAACAGTGCACACCCATAATTATTCTTAATATTTATTACTCAGTTTTGAATTGTTGCCAATACTTGTTTATGTCAAAGTTCCTTGAGATACGTTTATTAGCAAAAATAAAACAAAATAGTAAACTACCTAATTCTGATTTCGTGACGCAAAAATCATCTACACTTACAACACAATAAACAGACCATTTTAATTCCTCCAACATACCTTCCAACTAGTCTGACAGTAGGGCTCCAAGTTGACAGCGCGACACAGGGCCGCGACAAACGCCGGCAGCGCAGCGCGGGGAAGAAGGGAATAAGAGACGACTGCTTCTAACAGCGCTAGGCAATTATGGACCACGGCTGGCTCCGCCCAGTATACACATAGGTGGCATGCGTTGCTGTGGACATCACATTTAATTGAATTATAGTTTACTTAAGTCAATGATCCGAGAAACTCTTAGGGTATAGGCACTACGGCAGGCACAGGGTATAAGGGAGTGTTCCTTTACGACAGCATATGTCACGAATTTTTATTGGTGGTACATGAGAAAACAGAAATTTAATTTTGCCTATAGATCCCTGCGTAAAATGTCAGAAACCAGAGACATAAAAAAAAGCCTCAATAGCCATACCCTAGTAAATACAATTGGAAAATGTGCCTAACATGTAAATTGAATGGCTCCCACACATAAATAAAACTGCACACTAGTTATTTTATAATAAAATACGCAAGTTATTTTTTTTTTAAATGAACACTAATCTCTGTATGCTTCAAAAGTTGAATGGTAGAGAATGCCGTATGGCCATTAATTTTACCTATTGTAGATAAGGTTTCTTGTGCAATAAAGAGTAAATAAATAAATAATTCCTATACCAAATATATTTATGTGCTTAACTCACTTGACAATCCCATGAACAATCTCTTCATCAAGATATGTTGCATTGAACTTGACAACATTTATCACAAGCTGCAGTAGTTCTACCAACACGGCCGCGCCTCCCCCAGCGGCCGCGCCGGCGGGGCCGCTCGCGCCCCCTCCAGCGCCGCTGATCACTACGGCCCCAGCGCCCCCACCTACTCCTGCCGCTGCAGTTGGCAACCATTCCAATAAAAATGGACCAATCTGAAATAAGTAAATAGACGGATGTGTTTAAAGCAACTATGCAAGGTCTGATTTGGCAAAATATTTTGTAATAATTTCTGATGCCTTCGCGGTTATTACACATTGGAATGAAACAACTATTAACGGATTTAAACGCTAAAGTCTTTTTTTCGCTAACTTTAGCGTTAGACTATTGTCAGCTCAGTCGTTGCTACGATTATGGAAACTGAAAAGAATCCGAAACGTCAGCTAATAAAATAAAATAAAAATACGCGAGTTAAATCCGTTAATAGTTGTTTCATTCCAAAATATTTTGTATACAAGGTGTGTTAAATCAGATTATAATAATATGTATATTTATTAATCAGAAAATGTATAATAATGTAATAATATTTCACTTTCTAGTAGGTAGTTAGGGAAAAGTTTTCTATAAATTTTATGAATATAGGGAAAAACATGATTGTTTCATTATACTTAATAAGTAATATTTTTGATTTGATAATAAATATTTTTAACTAATTAGCACCTACCTGTTATGAAAGTTAAAAACATTCTATGAAAATAGTTATGAGTTCAAGTTCTGATGGGGTCTAAATTTTTTATTATTTCTCTATGTATCATAAAAACTAACCTGTTCTTCAAAACACTCAATATTTCTTCCTGCATTGGTCAATGTATGAAGCAGCTTAAATCTTAGCTGCGCATCTTCAACGGGGTGGCCAGCGTGTGTTTCTCGAAGGAAACGGAAGAAGATGGTGCGCATGATGGAGCATTCTGTCTGGCCCTCGGCTAGGCATCGCAGGAACCATAATGCCGTCTGCCTAAGTTCTGTGTTGCCCTCATTCAATAGATCTCTTGTGTACTGCCATAATTTTTCTACTCCACCCTGAACAAGATATATTTTTTTAAATAAAAAATGTTATTTTATGTCTCAATTATATTATTTTTAAATGTGTGTCTGAGATTTTCGTCAAATTATTAAGACGATTGTGCCTAAAGTAAGCAAATATAATTTGTTAAAAGACTATGTAAGTAACTTATTGAATTAACAAAATTTTAGAAATATGCAAATATAATGGTCATACAAGTGAATTAAATATCAACTCTGGCTATCCTAATCTTAGAGACTAACATAATTATTCATACTAAAGAAATAAATGGAACACATTGTGTTGCCATAAGTATGAATAAGGAATGCATCAATATACCTGAATTGTAGTATAATCACAATGATTAAATAGTAACAAACAATACACAAAACATTAACCAATATATGAAGGTATATTTATCTACAATTTAATAATTCTAATGTAATATGATAAGGCAAATAAGACTACATCGGGTTCGGTATCTATAAATATACTCCTTACAGCTTCCCTACTTTGCATGTTTGTAAACAACATTGCTTACTGTTTCATAAATTGGAAAGCCAATAATAGACTCACTCTTGTTATTAGTACATTGAAAATCATGTATTACTTCTGTTTTGTTAACTAAAATGCACAGTTAAAGCAACAAGAACCAGAAATAATCTTCTCAAGTTGATATAAGATTGTGTTCAAGCTCTCAATTGATCATAACAAGTTTATTGTACCATGACAGCCTGACTATAATAATTGAAAAGTTTAGCTTTATTGGAGATTAGCATGCATATTGAAAAGTACATTGATATTATATTGATGTGATTTGTTGGTCTAAATAATAGTTACATTTTGTATTCTTGTAGTCTTGGCTTTCTCGCCGAGGTCCCGGAGAGTACGCAAGCGGCGGCTCGGGGCTGCATCCGCGCCAAGCTCGCGTTCTAACTCCGCCGACACCACCAGTTCGTTCACTGCCGGTAATGGCGCTGCACAAAACGCAAATACCACAAACGTATCATGGACTGCCGCTTTAAAATGACCAGATTAATAACCATGAGTGATTCAAGTGCCGATACTTACCAGAGGCACCCTTTTTGAAGAATACTTTCAACTTGTCCTGCAGCGATTTCGTGTCCCTATCCCTCGAACTCATAATGCTCCCACCCCGACGTCCCCTACCGATATCTTACACGCTAAGGTTGATGGCTACGCGGGGCGATTACCTATGAGTGTAATATTGCAAATGAAAAGACATATTTATTAAAAATAATTTCACTACCGCTCCTTTGCTATTCACCATCTGACAGCTTGCCTTGTCGGTCGGTACACAGCTGACAGCACTTGCTCGATAAAGGATCGTGAACGCGACGTAAACATTGCCGCTGAGAAATATTCGATGACTGTCACTATCTCTAATTCGAATTGATTGTGTTATCTCGCACAGACGAATATGGAAATTTTGATGTTTTTATTTAACGAATTCATTATTAAAGATATGCGACAATTTTATCAGTAAACAAAAATGCGATGTGCTAATTTTACATTTTTGAACGAATCATAAAGCAATGTTGCTACATTACAAATATTGCACAAAGGAACGTTCAAGTAGACGCAGATTCTTAAAGCAAGTACAGATTAACCAACATAACAGATAATTTAAGTACTAATCGAAATCTTTTGTTTTATCACGAAAAAAAAACGTAATTAATTCAAGATGACTATGAATACAATTAAGATACAATTAAATGATTGAACTCTGAGACTACAATTTTGTAATGTACCTTCAATAATATAAAATGTAGACGTAGCTCGCGTAGGTAAGTTTGTATTACCTACCCGTTTATCAAGTCGAAAAATATCGATCACATCCACGTTACGTTGAATTTGAAATGACAAGTTCTTTTTCCCGCGCCTACTAAGTAGATACTTATTTTATATTTCTAATAAATATTTAGGTAATTAGGTAGGTACCTATATATGTTCCTTCTGTCAGTAGAATAGGTACATAATCCCTACTATAATATTATAAATGCGAAAGTAACTCTGTCTGTCTGTCTGTCTGTCTGTTACGCTTTCACGCTAAAACTACTGGACCGATTTAAATGAAATTTGGTACAAAGAATATCTGGTCCCTAAGAAAGGACATAGGCTACTTTTTAACCGACTGCAAAAAAGGAGGAGTTCCACGCAGACGAAGTCGCGGGCAGAAGCTAGTTTAAATATATTTGGGATAATACATAGCTTTTGTCCTTTTCTACGATCAAAAACGTATATCTTTAAGCACGGTAAAACTTAGAAAGTAGGTACTGTAACCTAAACAGAACAATCTGCATCAAAATCCCGTAAAAACGGGCAAAGTATCTAGGTTTTTCGGTACCTAGGTACCTACCTAATCCTATCAAATAAGTTTAAAAGGCGTGAAACCATAAGTAGGTAGGTAATTAAAATATAAATACCTACTTTCCGCGATACTTTTTGAATAAATTGTATAGTTAGGTACCTACCTAGATCTAGGTAATTTATAATTGAGTCAGAATGCCGCCGAATCTCATTACGTTCAGCTAATTAGTAATTACGCTAGTTTGCATGATGTTAATTGCACATTGTTATTGTATTGTTTGTATTTAAAGTTAGTTTTACTGAGGCCTTTATTGCCCATTATATTAATATGTCATAAGTTTGTTCATACCTGGATATTAACGTTTTATGATACGACTTTAGAATTAACATTTATTAGGTACCTAGTTGCAGGTATGAAATTATTATATTAAACCTATTATATTTCTGAATTGAAGTTATGTTTTTCAGGACATAATACAGTGGTCAAAAAGATTTGTGACCACTAACTGAAGAGGTCAGATATTTCTGTTCGACATCTGTAGACGTAAAAATAATTGTAATGAAACAAAGTAGTAACAGATTTAACTCTCGTAGGTAACTACTTATATTATTTTATTTGTTGAAGTTCCGAAATATTTACAGTGCCCATATTTGTATCACGACTTAGCTGATGCTAAAGTAATAACATGAGTACCTAATTACCGCGGAAGGAGCCAAAAATTATAAAAAAAATAATTAAATACAAAAATCAATTTCTGTATTAGGATACAGCTAATTGGTACCAAAATCTATTTGTAATAAGCGCAGGAAGTACCTACCTACCTACCGAACTACCTAGTAACTAAATTCAGCCTACCTTTATCATTCCTATTAGTCTAGGTCTTAGGTAAATTATTGTGTTTACCTACCTTCTAAGGTATGACGTAACTTTCTCCATTAGGACATATTAGAGGTATATTCGGTACATTTTAAACGATAATTACATTCGCCCCACGTCCCGGCTTGTGTAATTGAGAAGGATATTTTGTTTGACAATAAATCTACGTCACGCAGGTATTTAAACGCAGCCTATAGAAACAGCCACGCACTTCATAGTTGATAACAATACAAAAATCTTGATATTATTATGAATTATGATAATATTAAAATTATTGTGATACCTATTTCGCTTATTTAACGGACTAAAAAGAAAATTGAAGTAAAAGTACTTATAATTATAATATTAGATAAACTACGTAGATATAATGTCTAATTATATACTTATCCTAAATTTGCCTCCTTTTTAACTTCTTTAGGAGGTGAATTTTAACAAAAACAAACATGTGTACCTACCTACGTCTTAGTCAAAGGATGTTCCTTTATGCTAAATTTTAAATAGATTGGAATAAAGAATCACGTTGTTCCATACGAACTTTGCTTTTCTTTTCAACCCCTATTCCATTTCTATTCTAGTCCCCCTGTAGTTAAAATACCTACAGCCTGCAGATAGGTAAAATTGCAACAACACCTCTCGAATCTGAAAACTCTAAGACGTGGAAACTAAAGCCAATTTTAACGGATTTAACTCGCGTAGGTACCTAAGTATTTTATTTTTATTGGCTGACGTTTCGGAGCCTTTACAGATTCCATAATCGTAGAACGACTGAGCTGACAATAGTCTTATGCTAAAGAATTAGTCAGAATTGTCAGCTCAGTCGTACTACGATTATGGAATCTGTAAAGGCTCCGTAGCGTCAGCCAATAAAATTAAATAGGTACGCGAGTTAAATCCGTTAAAGTTGTTTCATTCCAATGTATAACCGCGAAGGCATCAGAAATTATTAAAGCCAATTTAATATCATACCTGTCAGTAAGGTATCTGTTTACTTTCAAGTGCGGGAAAGTGTCGATCCACCTTTGCGAGGGCAAATTTTGGACCCTTATCATCGGACAGGTTGGATTACACGCTATATTGCGACACGAGGCAGTTCCTCTGCTAGCCGTTTACCTTTCCTTTGACAATAGGTACTTTAAATTGGATGTTTAGTATTTTTACATTCATATTTATTGGGGAGGTACCACATAAGTAGTTACTTAACTAGTTGAATTGATAAACAACTTGCATTAAACAGGCAAGACAAGTGAATTAGCTCCTTGCCTTGCTTGCTTTGATTTTCAGTATCATAATATTCATAATAATAATATGTATCTAAGTACAAATACATATATAGGCATCAGAAGTTATGATCTAAGTATGTATACTTATACTTAAATGATAATTTCTGATGTCTTCGCTGTCCTTACACATCGGAATGCAACAATTATAACGAATTTCACTTGGTTACGAATGTGGGAACTGTTAAGTTTTCGAAACGTTAGAAAATTATTTTATTTTATACGCGAGTTGAATCCGTCATAATTTTTTAAGTCCAGTTAATATAGATGACCTATTGATTAATATACCTACCTATATAAGCATATTTTGTATCGATAGGTAGGTATTGAAAAATAATATCTAGTAGTAAAACATAATTATTGATTAAGTTCTTTTGTTCCTTAAATATAAATGAAACTGCATCACAGACTCAGGCAGGTACGCCTCTCTAAACAATCAAACTGAATTCATAGGAAAAACTTTTTGATTTATTTCAAAAGTAATCCTCCCTTGTTTTACTCCACTTTATATCCTAATCGGGGGCGTGCTTCCTTTATCCTCTTAGGACAATCATTGTCCTTTTATTACGCGATTAAGCACTCTAAGGCGGCCCTCAGGCGGTAATTTAAAATAACTGTCAATATAAAGTCCATTATCGGAATATTATTTATTTGGTGGATGAGGCGCACTCCAACCCGAGGCTGGAGTTACTTAGGGTCGTAAAGAATAAAAAGGGAATCGTAAGCCCATAATGCAAAAAGTACTTAAGCGATACTTAGTCAAATTGAATTTTTCCGGACAAAAAATAAAACCGCGACGAAAGTTGTGTCCGCTTTGCTGCGCCGAGCCGCGTCGCGTCGCCTGTTTGCTCATGAGAGCCTACATTTTTTTTCCATTAATTCTGAATCCCGCTTAGTAGGATGTCGATTATTGTATCGCTTCAATTTGTTCATCCGTTATTCCTTTTATTGGAACAACACGCTCTAATACTTATTTGGTTCTTTTCGTTTTCAGTTCAGGCTTCGCAGTGTTTTTGATTCCTAATTCGTTGTGAATTCAAAGTAGGTACCTATTGTAAAATAGGTAGTAGACTCATTTATTGTGTTAGGATATGTGTAGGTACCTAAGTGCTTGTTAATAGGCATATCGGGAAATTTTAGCAATTTTGGGTTTATAAAACAAAACATACAGGTAATAAGTAGGTAATATTTTATACCGTGCGAATATTTTTAAAGGTTTTCGCTCTATATTTTGTATGGGTCTTATATTATTATACAAACGGCAGAAATCGTTTTATCGTGGTTGCCGTCCGTCCGCGTCACAAAGAGGCTGTCAGCGACAACCCATGTCGCTTCCGGAGACGAAACAAAACGGGTCAGACACTGTCTTCACTTACTATGCCAATACAGGGCTTTGCTATATTCAGGGTTCTTCTTACTTTGAATTTTCTATGGCTGTAATTACGTGAAACAATGTGAAACGCTTTTGTACCTTGTCTTGTACTTCTCTTGCAAATAAATTTGATTTGATTTGATTTGATTTGATATAACTACTTAGGTATCTATTTGTTCAGGCATAGAAATATAATTTTATTGTTCACTAGCGGTTCGCCCCGGATTCGCATGGATCCCTATTTTTTCAAAATATTTTATAGCCTATGTTAGTCAGGGTGAACGTAGCTTCCCAACAGTGAAAGAATTATTAAAATCGGTCCAGTAGTTTTTGAGCCTATTCATTACAAACATACAAAAATAGGTACAAATCTTTCCTCTTTATAATATTAGTATAGATTTACACTAACACAAGTTCAAATATTTAATACTAACTGATTTACACGAGTGTCATGATACAAATATTGTCTTAGACGAACACAACAAAAAAATAATTATTCAATTTGGTGCCGTCGTTCGGAAGTTATGCGCGTAGGTACCTATATACATACATTTCGGTGATTGATGATTTAGAAAATTCTAGATAAGAGGTACCTATTTGCAATTTTACAATTAGCTAAGTACTTAAATAATTAAATTAAGACTAATTTCTATTACCTACCCTTTTTATAGCCTACCTTTTCTTATCTCATTGCTAATGGTACGTGAGAATATCGTGATCTGGTGATGAAATATATACAAAGATCATTTCATATATAGCGCTGCTTTTCTAGAATAGTGTCACAACTCGAAATAATTTGTTACTCCATTTCAGATTGTAAACCTTCACATATAAATTTCAATTCAGAATGGTGACACATTTCGAGTTGTGACACTATTCCAGAAAAGCAGCGAATTAGGTTTACTTTACACTAAACTATTATAAAATTCCACATTTCCAAAATATGGTATAGCCGCATATCACATTCTCAAAGTAACTTTTGCAAACCAAATGTGATATTACAACAATCTTATTTGAAAATGTAACCTAAGTTGAAACGACCCTTATTCCCCTAGCGTTGATCCGCAAAGGGTTGCGCAGGGTTATCGAGACATCTTGCCCGAAGCGGTGCCCTGTGCCCTACGAACTGTGAAGTAAGCTCAGTGCGATAGTTCGAAGGCTGTGGCTTGTAAGGACAGCCTTGAGCAGCCTTGTTCTAATAATGAGGGCATATTTAACATGATCTGGATACGTAACCTTGAATTAGTATTGCTTATCTAATAATACCATTATAGAATTTAGTGCTCAGAAGCCTAACTATAAAACCGAAGGTTGCGGAGTCCTGCTGAGGTGGTTTAGTGAATAAGCACGAGACGTAACTAAGTGTTATTGTTATAATATGTTGCTCTATAGTACCTATTTACAGCTTTGCTTCGTTTAACACTAGATCAATTAATTTAAATAAATACAAGCTTCTACCCGAAACTTCATCTGCGCACACAATACCGTTATAAAATATAGCCTACTAGCTTCGTCCGCGTGGAACTCCTCCTTTTTTGCAGTTGATTAAAAAGTAGCCTATGTCCTTTCTCAGGCTCCAGACTTTCTTTGTACCAAATTTCATTTAAATCGGTCCAGTAGTTTTAGCGTGAAAGCGTAACAGACAGACAGACAGAGTTACTTTCGCATTTATAATATTAGTATGGATATGTTATTTTAATGTGTAAATTATATTATAGTAATTTCACCGAAATCGAATTCAGTAGTTTTTGCGTGAAAGAGTAACAAACATACATCCAGATATCTATCCCTACATCCATCTATTCTTATAAAACTTTCGCGTTTATAATAGTAAGGATTTAAGTATCATACACGTTGACAGTACATTTTCTTACACATCCCTAAACTATGTAAGTACACTTTATTCGTACGAAAGTACTTAACTTAACGTCTTACTAAATAGGTATTCCGGAAACGAATTACTTAGTTCGCAATGTTGATAGTGTGCAGAGTGTTTTCATGTTGGATAAAGAGTCTAACAAACATAAACCTGTCGGGTAGAGCTGTAGCTGTCTAGCCGAGATGGACAGGCGGTCGCCGTAAATGCATCAAGTGTTTTACAACGATGTTACTAACTAGTTACGTTGTAGCTACATCTACGTTACTTAAACAAGTAACGTGTATGTAGGAAACCCGAGGAATAGGCGAATAGGTAAAAGTGTTAGGCTAAAATGAAAATTAATGTTACTTACGTTAATATTTAATATCGCTTCTAAAAGATAACACTGTGAGAAGAAAAGTGGCAAGAAACTCGTCAGCTGTTAGCATTTTTCGGCTGGCTTAAGTTAAGTATGTCATTTAAAAACTGCATGTTCAACATTCATTCAATATTTAGAGTAGATAAGTAATTCTCAAGCATATGTCAGTGTTTTTTTTTCATTTCAAGTCCCTTCTGCTGGCAAGTCCGACACATTGAATTGTATTGCACTTAACGACATGCGAAGAAAAAAATCCTCAATCACCCTTGAATTAAAACAAAAAAAGAAACAACGCTGTCTCCAAAAAGTGTCTCTCCCGTATAATAATCGAACTAAGCATAAAGCGTATACACCATTGACGTGTACTTGAATTATAGACTCTAATGCGTATTGTCAAGGTTGGGTTTTCATAGGAAAAATATTGTGGAATGCGTTTTCAGGCCTAAAGGACTATAGGTGCATTTCACTGCAGCTGATTGCGCGGCATTAAATTTGCATTCTGCGCTGGAAGGTTGCCAACGCTGCACGCCGCTTGCTACGCTGCAGCCGCTCTCGAATCATTTATAACTTTTACGTATAAAAGCTTATATATTATTGGAAACTTCAATTCAAAAAGTCAAGTAAAAATGTAAGGTTAGAGAAAAATTAGATAGGTATAACTATTTACTTTTTATTTTTTAATTTAAGGTTTTACATATTTTTAATAGGTACCTACCAAAGTTTAAATATATTAATGTCGGTTTTTCCACTACCATAGTAAACTCCACTCACCCTTCCACCCCCTCCCCCCAAGGGATAATTTCTGTGATTAAAATCTTAATTATGTCTCGGGACGTAAACAATCTCCATAAAAAACATATAAATTAAGTGTTTTAAGCGTGAAAAGATAGGTAATAAAGAGATAGAATATCTTACCCCTACTAATATAATAGCGAGTTATAATAATAGTAGGGGTAAGTAATATTAGTTTGGAAACTGTTCACATAAACATCAACACTGATCCTCTAAATCGATTCAAGCGACAAAAACTCAGACGTAGGTACTCGTATGTTATTTCCTAGGCAAAGTTTGTCCTCGTAAATTCCGTGCGAGTTGTACCAATGTGCAACTTCCCCGGCGTTTTACCCAACCCCTGAAATATCGCGAATCGAAACTTGTGCCTGTATCGCAACGTTTGGGAATTTTAAACTCATTGTTTAGTTTGAACAAGTTTGAAAAATGTCTACAAAACGTGTGTCTGATTCTGATATTCCGAACAACTGCGGGACTTAAGTACCTTTTAAATTTATACTACATTTTATAGTTGCACAATAATTTATTATACCTACCTACAATATGAATAAAGGAATAAAGGAGCACAAAGGCAATATTTTAGATCTTAATTTCTGATGCTTTCGTGGCTATTACGTACTTACTTACATATTGGAATAAAACAGCAGCTGTAACGATTTCAATTGGTATTTATTGATTAGAAACAGTTCCAATTTTTGTACCAGTTTAACACATAAATAATTTAAGATGTAAATTAAATAATATAAGGGATACGGATCCCTTATATTATTTAACTAGCTGTGCCCGCGACTTCGTCCCCGTGGAATAGTAATTCTTCATAATATTTTCCCCGTTTTTTCCACATTTTCCACTGTTTCTTCGCTCCTATTGGTCGCAGCGTGATGTTATATAGCCTAAAGCCTTCCTCGATAAATGGTCTATCCAACAAAAAAAATTTGAATTCGAACCAGTAGTTCCTGAGATTAGCGCGTTCAAACAAACAAACTCTTCAGCTTTATAATATTAGTATAGATACGAAATAATTACATGGATGATTCCACATATGTTTCAACCACCGTCAGTCTACGAAGACATACTGTCTCTTCAGTGCATGTTGTCAGCATTAATCGAGTTTTAATCAATATTCAGGGCACACGACAAATGGCGATTGAAACGTCCATTGGATCTCCTACATAATAACAAACAAATAAGTTCAACAATCAACAAGCATTGTTGCGATGATAATGTCGAAAACCAGGATTACAAATAAGCAAATCCCAATCGTTTAGTCAAAACAGCCGCAACGCCGCTAAAGTTAATTCAAACCAATCAATTCGGAGATTCACGAATGCCCTAATTCCACCATTTAAGCTCGGTTCACCTGACGAGTTCGCTGACAGCTCTATCTGGCTTCAAATAATTTGTTAAATCGACCGTAGCACGCGCAGAATAGAATTGTTTTTCCTTCTGTCAGGGTTTGTTGAATCGGTTGAAAGCATTCGGACGGATTTGTCGGACGTGTCTGATCGTTTGGTAAACGACGTGTCAGCCTACAGAGGTTTAATTAAAGGATCGTTGGACTGGCGATATTTGGCGATTCCACTGAACACTGAACGCAAGCTACCTGTGCTAAGTACCACTTATGTTAATATCCCGCAATTGACCTACAGAAATTAGTACATCACTAAATGAGAATGAATAAGAATGTTACTTATATTTTATACCTACTGGATTCTGTCCACGACGTGGAATTGGTACTTCGGGTAACTTAAATTATTACGGCACTAAGATACTAAATTTCCTAAAGTGATGATTTCTCTGTACTGTATAACTTAGGTGTTCGTTGTCTGTGGTTGTAACAGTCGTCCGAGTTGGAAAACACATTGCAGCATTGGCACGGAACATCGGAGATGTGGGCTCAAATCGCAACAAAAATAAAAATCTTTCTTTGTGTGGTCTAAAATGTTCGATACATTTTAGACCTACATATTAACTATATATTATTGTGCATATTACTGTGTATCTATTATTTTCTAATTCGTTATAGCATATTTTTTTCACATAATATTGTGATGTGTTTTAGCTCGTCGGTATATTATATGACCATTATGTACATTAGGTAGTGTATCTAATACAAATCTGATTTCATGTCCTTCTAAGAGATCACATTATTTGCAAAACGTAGGTATTTACTTATCCAGTAGATTCAGGATCAGCTGGAATATAGCTTCTTGGAAACTTTACGATTGCTTGGTGTAGGTAAGCTTGACAAACATTGCTTACTACACTAAGACCGATAAATTGACATCGGTATTACATAGGCAGAGAGACTATTTACTGCATGCTGGAATAGTATATAGCCTTTAAGGCAGCCTAAGAAAACAAGGAAGAACTTATTTGATAGATACTTACTTCAATTTATTTGATAGATTCATACGAAAGTAACATTCTTAAAATATATATATAAGATATTCTATACAGTAAGCATACGCGATTTAGGTAAATAAATACGTTACGGACCAACCGAAAAAACAAAGAAGGTAGGTGCTGCTAAACGAAATGGCTTCAAAATTACCAACTAAAACGAAGGTACTCATAAAGGAATTTATCTAATCGGTGGAAACCTATTCCTTTTTATTAAATCCTGAGATTATTTTAATAAAAATAATATTCCACTCGGTCAAAAGTTATTAAGCAAAAGGAAGAAAAGGTCTTGAGAAGCATTACGTAAGGCAAATCAATAAAGGTTTCATTCCATTTAAATGAATTCCAGACAAGATTTACTTTTAAAATCATTTCAATATTTATAACCGGCGGCCTCCAATCTCGTGGAGCCCTGGGTTGGGGAGGAAGCGAGTTTCAGAAGTAATATTAATAAATTAACAATTACAAAACAAACATCACTTATAGGATTAAATAAGAACATTTCATAATATAATGGTTATAACGTGCTTCGTGTGTGTAAGCCTAGTCTTCTAGTTAGGTATTTCACGCATCAAATTTCTAGTACCTATAGTTAATTTCAGTCCCTTTTTTACTCCCAAAACTGTAATAAACAGGACCTATCAATTATTTGGACAAGTACAATAATGAAAAAAAAATTATACCTACCTACCTATATTAAAATGATTTACTTCAACGAATATAATAATATAGGAATTCATGTCATCAATTAAAACTGCCATTCTTTGACAATTCGAAAATAAAAAATTGTAAACGGACCTAAGATGGAAGACGTAACGTGCTGGCGTTCTGTCAGTGTTCAGCATAGGCCATGCAGTAGGTGTTGTCTCGGCCGCTTGTCACTTGAAGTTGTGAGGACAGTCGCCGGAGGCCCCGAACAGATTCATAATTCCGGCGGATCCGAGCTGGAATACCGAATGAGGACTAATTCCCAGCCTCGATATCGTCAATGCAATCCGAATGTGACATTCATAATAATTGACGAAATATGCTCAAAAATATACAACAAAAGATTGGACATTATATTGCCATCATCTATTAACAAAACACGCTCGTTTAGGACTTGCGCGTACTTCGCTTCTGTATACCTATTATACAATAATACCTACAATATCTGTTGTATACCATGCACACCAAATTATTCACCCATTTTGTTTGGTATACATAGGTCTGTGACCTGCACATATTATTATAGACAAGTATGCTAAAGCGTATTTACCATAAACTTACTTACCCACATGACAAGAAAATATCTGCTATTCGGTTACGCAAGTTAAATTAGTTACAATTGTGTTTATGTACTTATAAAATAATAAATACCCTTATTATGTTTACATACGACAAATAGTAACTAATCAACAATACCGAACCCTACTAGCAAGAGAATCATAAAGGTATATGCTTAAAGAAGGTCCGAGATGCGTTTCCGTAAATAGAAAATTAGAAAGGTCAGCGGAAATAATAAGGGCAAAGATGCCCGGGGCAATATTTCGCTTGAGGTTATTTCTTCCCTGGATTACGGCAGCATCCTGACTGTCCTCCCTGGAATCCTAAGCTTTATTTACCGGACGCAATGTCTTACTGCGGCTCTCGCCAGGTACTTTACAATATTAGATTTCCCTGTTCTTGGATCTTATGCTTAGATGAAGTAACTCTGATGATTATTATGCTTGGTTATATTTAGTCAGCACTTTCATAACATTTACTTTTGATTATCTAAATTTCTAAACAAATATAAGTATCCATTTTCTGAATAATGATGAAAGACAACTTGACTTAATACTATAGGTATTTCAATTTAGACGAGGCCAACCGAATTCAATCTTTTATTGTTCTGTGGTTCAGACTTGAAGCGTAAGATACAAATAAACATTGACATGTATTAGGTACCTATATTACGGAAACCCGGTACCCCTGGATAAATAAGATTCTTAGGCGTTTTAATTATTTTCTCCTCTACTTAGTCCAGTCAAAAGATACAACTCAAAGACGATTCATTAAAATGAAAATTAGTTTTAACAAAATCACTTCCCCGTGCAGTAAAAGCGCTATTTCGAGAGTCCGCGCGATTCAGCTCAATCTAGCTAAGCTGAGCTCAAGTGGTGAGGGAGAGGGCAGGAGTGGGGGAAAGTAGGGGTGGAAATTAAAATGCCCTAACTGCCTTCACGTCCTCATTGCATACAGAAGGAGCGTGCGGGCAATCTAAGTTTCAGTTGGGTTTTAGGTTGTCTGTTTTCTTCGGCGTACTCATTTAACTTTTGATTCACATATGACATGAAATGTACTAATATATTATATGCGATCGTAGCTAAAGATTTGTGGGGTCATTACATAACGACCTCGGTCCGTTTTTAATATGCATTACTGGAAAAATAGATCTGTATCAGATAAAAGGTTGAAAGTAGGTGATATTAATTAATTTGAAACGTAAGAGTAGGTACATATTCGACTGAAACAACTAGATGGATTTAACTCGCGTATTTATTTAATTTGCTGACGTTTTAAAAACTTTACAGATCCCATATTCGTAGCACGACTGACCTGACGACAATAACTATCATCTGGAACTGTAAAGTTTTTGAAGTGTCCGCAAATAAAATAAAATAATAGTTGTTTCATTCCAATGTGTAATAACCGCGAAGGGATCAGAAATTATTAAACTTAGTGCTTAAGTAAACGATGGAGCAACTTCGATGGAACAAGGCCAATTCGGGGTGTCAATTTATAAATACTTGATTTCCCGTGAATTACGTTAAACGCCACAACAGTCTGTAGTTTGACAAAGTTTGTGACATCCGTCACAGATGGCGGTGCTAAAGCCTGCGATTGCATTTCTTGACGTCAAGTGCTCTTGAGAGGAACGCCAATTGCATTCTGATGCGTCTTGTGATCGAACGACGTTATAGGTAATTATTATCACTACTTATGCATCTGAGGTTCTCATATTACTGTGCTTTTTGCATATGTAGTTACTACAAAACACTAGCTACCCGCCCCGGCTTCACACGGGTGCTATAAACTTTCCTCTTGAATCACTCTATCTATTAAAAAACCTCATCAAAATCCGTTGCGTAGTTTTAAAGATATAAGAGTACATAGGGATATAGGGACAGAAAAAGCGAGTTTGTTTTATACTATGTAGTGATTTTACCACCTGTGTTAGCTACGATGTCAAGTAATACCTACCTATGTAATACTCGTAAATAAATTATTAAGATTAAGTAAATGTAGTTATAGTACCTACATATTACACCTATATCCGACCGCCGACCACTTATTAAAGAGGTATTACTTGTATTATGCTCAAAACCGCATGTATTTGGTGACAATGATGCAAAGTATATATCAAAATCCTGACTAAGTATCTGCTTAACGTATAAAATGACTACGTTAGAGTGAAAAGACAGGAGCTATGTGTTTTTGTATTTGCATCTCTTTCTTTACATGCTGTGCTATGCCACTATAGGTTATATTGGTGCGAGCTGCATGCAACTATGGACTTAACGTCAGGCGACGTAATGCATTTTTTAAGCGGTGACGTGACAGAGTAGAATACAGAGTAGATTCTGTGCGGCTATATAAATATTAAATAAAATGTACCTAATATTAGTAGTAGTCTTTGGCTGCAACTTTTAAAATATTTAAAGCAGAAAATAGGAACTATAATGCAGGTACCTAACAGCATTAACCCTCTGAAACCGACCTGATGAAACTTCCCCGACAGGATCCAGCACCGTGTAAAGAAAGCCTTTAAGTACATTGTAAAAACTTCCGAGCGAATTAAAAAGCTCTTTTCAGGCCCGTTAGCAGCAATCGAAGTTTGCCGACTTTTTGCCCCGCACCAAATTGAAAAGTTAAGACTCATTTGGAACAATAGTAAGTCCTAGAACCGGTCGATTTAATGGCACAAGTTTCCGATTCGGACCGACTCTGTAAGCTGTTGTAAGGTCTTGCCTGTGGAAATTATTCAAAAAGAACTTTTCTATAAATCAATGTTTCAATTCAGATTGCATTTCTTTTCAAGCCAGTGACCTGATAAAATAAGCTAGCATTTAAAACTATGAACCATATTTCTTTTGCCCATTATGTCTTCTCTCAATCTTTGAAAGTTTTATCCGTGAAATGATTTCTTTGACAATCGTATCCTATCATGTCATAAGTAAAGCACAACTACTAATACTTTCGTCAAACATAGGCTATACTGACTCATACATTACCTGTTCACGTGCATTCTACTAAGTAAGTCGTCAGGATGCTTGACAAAGATAATGGTCATGCAGATAATTTACGACATGGTTCCATTATCGTCGTTCTTTTACTCGGCCACAAGCTTGCTACTTCTTTTTTCGTTGTCACTCAAACAGAGAAAATGCATTCCATATATGCGGGACACAGTGCTGCGGGATCCGGCTGTAAATCAAGCAGCTATCTCCGGGTGAGTGAGCTGATACACGCCTCGGCACTCAGCCGGCACGCGTCGAGCCCGTGCCTCGCTCGAGCCTTAAACCACTTTAGCACTCGAGCACTCGGGCACTCGGCGCGCGTCAGCGGCTCGACTCGCTCGATGGCGCTCGACTCGAGCCATCCGACGCCTCTGAATTTGTTTCATTGACAAATACCGACCTACGTCCTCAACAAGACGAACACGAACAAAGAATAAGTAGTAGTTGTTTGTTTTTGCCCAAATTAATCGAAAAACAAAGCAGCCGCTTGAAGTATACCTAGACACACACACAATAATACTTTTGTTAAGCTCGTGATACTTTGTTGTGTCGAGCACTCTTTTGTTTGTGAGAAACTTGATTCCCGAGAATTCAGCAGAAAGGAAAATTACAATAGTATAACCAAGAGTATTTTTCCTTTTCTCTTTAAGTATGATAGCGAGATTAATGTGTTGCCTTAAGAGAAATTTCATATCTACTTCTTTCGTTACGATGATTATATGACAGAATGTACAAATGAAAATTGGGGATTTACAGTTTATAAATAAATCAGTAATTGCCTTTTTTGATGCGTATATTTTGTCTATAAATTGCCGACGTATCACCGTCGAGTTTGCAGCTAGTAGAGTAGGCATAAATGTGTGTTGACTCGCCACTGCGGCGACAAACAAACAAACAGTCTCTCGCCGGAGCCGCATCAACAACATTTACATGTGGCTCTGGAGCATTGTGCTGCTGCAGCCACTGCGGCGGTAGGATTTAGTAATTTTGCATTTTGAGCATTTTTGTGGCTCCGCATACCGATTCTCTTTTATAGAGGTATTTTTCTTAAAAACTATCAGATGCATAGAATAATCCCTACTAATATTATAAATGCGAAAGTAACTCTATCTGTCTGTCTGTCTGTTACGCTTTCACGCTCAAACTACTGGACCAATTTAAATGAAATTTGGTACGAAGAAAGTCTGGAGCCTGAGAAAGGACATAGGCTACTTTTTAACCGACTGCAAAAAGGAGGAGTTCCGCGCGGATGAAGTCGCGGGCAGAAGCTAGTATTTAAATAAAAGCCTATGCTTAATAATCTGAGGTAAACAATTTACCTAAGTGATGCTTTATGTACGCTGTTGAAGGAAGTTTAGGGGTACCTAAGGTTTACTTACTATTACTAGTAGGTCAATTTCTCTACTTAGTTCTTAAGCTAATGGATTACTTAACCTACTCGTATCTTAATACTGGAACATAATTATCGGTAGTTCATAATATATAATATCAGGCAATTGGTGCAAGCTTCGCCATAGGTATTTGACAACATAAGTATTACGGACCATAGATATGTCTTCCATCTTCAGGTAGTTCACAAATTAACTTCGAATTAACTAACATCCATTTTCATATTACAATTTCTGATCGATCAAAAAATCAGTTTAAAAGAATAACAAACCTGGTATACTAACTCAATTACATTAAATGCAACATTCGTTGAAAACTTGTATTAAAGATGTCTATAGGGGATCTCTTAAAGTTTTGCAACCAGGATGTGGTGTGGGCATTGGACTAAATTAGTTGTAATGAACTAAGCGCATCGCAGAAACCCATTTCAGTGCATTTTAGTGATGTCTTTCAGCGTCGCCTCAAAAGGTTCAAATTAGAGAGTGGGCAGTACTTCAGTCAGGAGAGCACTGCTCGCTCACGTAGCCCCGCTGAGGGCACATAGTCTAGTCGATGAGGGGGTTAAATAATTCCATACTGCAAAATCAGAACTAAGAGCGTTATTAAAACTACTTTTATTTTTCCTTATTAAACAAGGATTTGGGCTTAGTTAAAGAAGCATATATTCAACTTATAACATGTTAATAAACCTAATAACGTAGGTACTCGAGGAAGGAGTTTACAATAATACGAATAAGAACATTATAAGTATTTCCAGACTTATATTTTTTAAAGAAGAGTGACTTCTTTAAAAGAAAGAGTGATTATATTTAATAGGAAGGTACGGATATAGAATCTATATAAGAGCTAAAATTTACTTCAAAGGTTGGCTAGTAAAGTATGCCGTATGACATAAAGTACGGCTTTTGTACAACAAAAAAAATAATAAGTTTTGGTTTTATGAAGTGTTTTAACTGGACTACAGTAGGGGCGCCGAGTGCATTGAGAATGAATTCTGGTTTACAGTAAGTACTCTATACTCTAAACTACATTTGTTTCACACTGCACGGAATTTTAAAGTTATCGTATATCTGCAAGAAAACTCGGAATCTATTAAGATCTTGTTTGTCTGTCTGCGTCTTATGTAATATTAACATTGCCACTTCGTATTTATTGAGAAATACTATTATAATTGACCAAATAAATTTACTTACTATACGTATCGCATTTGGTTAGAAAACAATCGCAAATGGTATGCTTTAAAATGGCAAAGCTATACAATTGTAAAGATATAAAATAGTTCAAATAAAAAAATAAAAGTTTTTATTTCTACTTGCAATGTAAGTATGTACGGATGAATTCTTGCAACTCAATTTTGAAATAGATAACTTTAAGCGATTGAGCAGATGTTTTTTGCTCCAAAATGTGACGTCACTCTAAACCCAAATTGAGGGGGACACAAGGGGGGTGGAAAACCAAGTATACAAATATTAAATGAAAGAGGATTACACGTACATTGTAAAATTATAAGAGCGTGTTTTTAAAAAAGTTTCTTACTTTAAATCTCATTGCTTTTCAACCGACGAAAAAAACGGAGGAGGTTCTCAAGTCGACGCGTATATTTGACAACAACACAAACAAACTTGAGCACTTTAGTGAAGGGTTGAGAGTGAAGAGTTGCTGCACCAGCTGGCACCGTCTTCAAAAATATCAGACATTACAACCAAAATAATAGTTCTTATAAAAGACAAAATTATTATTTTTCTCTTTTCAGTGCGCTATTGTTTTTTGTTGCCTTTTAATCTTTTTTCGGCGGTTAATTTTTTTTATTATATAAAGACGATTGCAGTGTACCACGATTGTTGAGTACCTACCTAGTTTAGGACATCGCTCTAAAGCGACTGCCCAACTTGTTAAGTGGATCGAAATCTACAGAGATAACTTATCTACTAATCTCACAAAGTATTATCACAGAGAAGGACTATACAGTGGTCCTACTATAAGCAGATGTCAACGTGATAAGCACGAGCATTTGTACCTGAATTTTGTATGTTATATTTACTATTTAGCTGACCCAGCGAACTTAGTACCGCGTTTCTTGAGATATTTAAAAAAAAATAGGGGTAGGCTGAAGGGTGAAAAAAAAAGAAATTCAGGATTGTATGCATTTTCAATTGACTACAATTGTGAATCATGAAAAATAATTTATATTCAAACATTATAAAACACCTTGGAGTGGACTATCTACTCTTAACATTTAGAGGTTTGAAAAATAGATGTTGGCCGATTTTAAGACCAACCCGATATGGACACGATATTTCATTTGTCTGTTATTTGCTGAATGTCTACAAATTATTTTACCGTCTCATGAGCTATGGTAAATCGATATTCAGTACCAATTGGTTTCAATTAGCAGATGCTATTCAGCTTATACGGCCTAGTGTCAGGCAATTTCGTAACGAGCCTGATTAAGCACCAGCGATCTGTTATCTAAGACATTGATCTACGATATGTGCCATTATCGCACATTAATTCTAACACACATCTGACACGTTTGTCTTAAGACATTTACAATTACTATTTGACAGATAAATAAATACCTCAACATGGGAGTTAATCTCTGACAAACTCGTATTGAATGTTATGGGTCTGTCACGATGACGTATCTATTTTAATACTAGCTATCCGCTCCGGCTTCGCACCGATCCCTTTTTTATAGCCTATGTCACTCGGGAATAGTGTAGCTACCCAACAGTGAAAGATTTTTACAAATCGGTCCAGTCGTTTTGCAGCCTATCCAATCCAAACAAACAAACCTTTCCTCTCTATTATATTAGTATAGATTGAATTTAACTCATGAACAATACGTGGGATATTTTTATTTTAATTACCTAAATTTTCTTGAAGTGTGTTCCATATGATCCCTCATCTATATTATCTTAATACGTACCTACTTATCTATATGATTTGTATTCGTCGGTCTTAACATAATATCCAATATCCAGTAGACAGGTACATCAAAAAATAACCATTGTAGTTCCATACTCAAAATTTCGAAATGAGTTCACGATCCTTAATGTGAAATGCTTTCGAATATCCCATCCCAAGACCTCATCAGCAAAACAAACAAGGGCAGATTAAGCGACGCTCGACGTGCAGCTTTCTACGCTAATCTACTAAGCGTTGCGCGCTGTAGATACCTATACCTACATAATACTTACCTACATATGCAGATATTAACTCAAATTTGCTGTAAAATCACCTAGCTAAGCTGAGCTCAAGTGGTGAGGGAGAGGGCAGGAGTGGGGGAAAGTAGGGGTGGAAATTAAAATGCCCTAACTACCTTCACGTCCTCATTGCATACAGAAGGAGCGTGCGGGCAATCTAAGTTTCAGTTGGGTTTTAGGTTGTCTGTTTTCTTCGGCGGACTCATTTAACTTTTGATTCACATATGACATGAAATGTACTAATATAGGTAGATGCGATCGTAGCTAAAGATTTGTGGGGTCATTACATCACGACCTTGGTCCGTTTTTAATATGCATTACTGGAAAAATAGATCTTTATCAGATAAAAGGTTGAAAGTAGGTGATATTAATTAATTTGGAACGTGAGAGTAGGTACATATTTAAACAAACTAAAGTATTCGACTGAAACAACTAGATGGATTTAACTCGCGTATTTATTTAATTTGCTGACGATTTAAAAACTTTACAGTTCCCATATTCGTAGCACGACTGACCTGACGACAATAACTATCATCTGTAGCTGTAAAGTTTTTGAAGTGTCCGCAAATAAAATAAAATAATAGTTGTTTCATTCCAATGTGTAATAAGCGCGAAGGGATCAGAAATTATTAAACTTAGTGCTTAAGTAAACGATGGAGCAACTTCGATGGAACAAGGCCAATTCGGGGTGTCAATTAATAAATACTTGATTTCCTGTGAATTACGTTAAACGGCACAATAGTCTGTAGTTTGACAAAGTTTGCGACATCCGTCACAGATGGCGGTGCTAAAGCCCGCGATTGCATTTCTTGACGTCAAGTGCTCTTGAGAGGAACGCCAATTGCATTCTGATGCGTCTTGTGATCGAACGACGTTATAGGTAATTATTATCACTACTTATGCATCTGAGGTTCTAATATTACTGTGCTTTTTGCATATGTAGTTACTACAAAGTAGCTAGCTACCCGCCCCGGCTTCACACGGGTGCTATAAACTTTCCTCTTGAATCACTCTATCTATTAAAAAACCTCATCAAAATCCGTTGCGTAGTTTTAAAGATATAAGAGTATATATATCCCTATATCCCTATATAGGGACAGAAAAAGCGAGTTTGTTTTATACTATGTAGTGATTTACCACCTGTGTTAGCTACGATGGCAAGTAATACCTACCTATGTAATAAATAAATGATTAAGATTAAGTAAATGTAGTTATAGTACCTACATATTATACCTATATCCGACCGCCGACCACTTATTAAAGAGGTATTACTTGTATTATGCTCAAAACCGCATGTATTTGGCGACAAAGATGCAAAGTATATATCAAAATCCTGACTAAGTATCTGCTTAACGTATAAAATGACTACGTTAGAGTGAAAAGACAGGAGCTATGTGTTTCTGTATTTGCATCTCTTTCTTTACATGCTGTGCTATGCCATTATAGGTTATATTGGTGCGAGCTGCATGCAACTATGGACTTAGCGTCAGGCGACGTAATGCATTTTTTAAGCGGTGACGTGACAGAGTAGAATAAAGAGTAGATACTGTGCGGCTATATAAATATTAAATAAAATGTACCTAATATTAGTAGTAGTCTTTGGCTGCAACTTTTAAAATATTTAAAGCAAAAAATAGGAACTATAATGCAGGTACCTAACAGCATTAACCCTCTGAAACCGACCTGATGAAACTTCCCCGACAGGGTCCAGCACCGTGTAAAGAAAGCCTTTAAGTACATTGTAAAAACTTCTGAGCGAATTAAAAAGCTCTTTTCAGGCCCGTTAGCAGCAATCGAAGTTTGCCGACTTTTTGCCCCGCACCAAATTGAAAAGTTAAGACTCATTTGGAACAATAGTAAGTCCTAGAACCGGTCGATTTAATGGCACAAGTTTCCGATTCGGACCGACTCTGTAAGCTGTTGTAAGGTCTTGCCTGTGGAAATTATTCAAAAAGAACTTTTCTATAAATCAATGTTTCAATTCAGATTGCATTTCTTTTCTAGCCAGTGACCTGATAAAGTAAGCTAGCATTTAAAACTATGAACCATATTTCTTTTGCCCATTATGTCTTCTCTCAATCTTTGAAAGTTTTATCCGTGAAATTATTTCTTTGACAATCGTATCCTATCATGTCATAAGTAAAGCACAACTACTAATACTTTCGTCAAACATAGGCTATACTGACTAATACATTACCTGTTCACGTGTATACTACTAAGTAAGTCGTCAGGATGCTTGACAAAGATAATGGTCATACAGATAATTTACGACATGGTTCCATTATCATCGTTCTTTTACTCGGCCACAAGCTTGCTACTTCTTTTTTCGTTGTCACTCAAACAGAGAAAATGCATTCCATATATGCGGGACACAGTGCTGCGGGATCCGGCTGTAAATCAAGCAGCTATCTCCGGGTGAGTGAGCTGATACACGCCTCGGCACTCAGCCGGCACGCGTCGAGCCCGTGCCTCGCTCGAGCCTTAAACCACTTTAGCACTCGAGCACTCGGGCACTCGGCGCGCGTCAGCGGCTCGACTCGCTCGATGGCGCTCGACTCGAGCCATCCGACGCCTCTGAATTTGTTTCATTGACAAATACCGACCTACGTCCTCAACAAGACGAACACGAACAAAGAATAAGTAGTAGTTGTTTGTTTTTGCCCAAATTAATCGAAAAACAAAGCAGCTGCTTGAAGTATACCTAGACACACACAATAATACTTTTGTTAAGCTCGTGATACTTTGTTGTGTCGAGCACTCTTTTGTTTGTGAGAAACTTGATTTCCGAGAATTCAGCAGAAAGGAAAATTACAATAGTATAAGCAAGAGTATTTTTCTTTTTCTCTTTAAGTATGATAGCGAGATTAATGTGTTGTGTTGCTTTAAGAGAAATTTCATATCTACTTCTTTCGTTACGATGATTATATGACAGAATGTACAAATGAAAATTGAGGATTTACAGTTTATAAATAAATCAGTAATTGCTCTTTTTGATGCGTATGTTTTGTCTATAAATTGCCGACGTATGACCGTCGAGTTTGCAGCCAGTAGAGTAGGCATAAACGCGTGTTGACTCGCCACTGCGGCGACAAACAAACAAACAGTCTCTCGCCGGAGCCGCATCAACAACATTTACATGTGGCTCTGGAGCATTGTGCTGCTGCAGCCACTGCGGCGGTAGGATTTAGTAATTTTGCATTTTGAGCATTTTTGTGGCTCCGCATACTGATTCTCTTTTATAGAGGTATTTCTCGAAAAACTATCGGATGTATGGAATAATAATTAAATAAAAGCCTGTGCTTAATAATCTGAGGTAAACAATTTACCTAAGTGATGCTTTATGTACGCTGTTGAAGGAAGTTTATGGGTACCTAAGGTTTACTTACTATTACTAGTAGGTAAATTTCCCTAGTTACTTAGTTCTTAAGCTAATTGTATACTTAATGTACTCGTATCTGAATACTGGAACATAATTATCGGTAGTTCATAATATATAATATCAGGCAATTGGTGCAAGCTTCGCCATAAGTATTTGATACCATATGTATTACGTACCATAGATATTTATTCCATCTTCAGGTAGTTCACAAATTAACTTCGAATTAACTAACATCCATTTTCATATTACAATTTCTGATCGATCAAAAAATCAGTTTAAAAGAATAACAATAACCTGGTACTAACTCAATTACATGAAATGCAACATTCTGATGTTGAAAACTTGTATTAAAGATGTCTATAGGGGATCTCTTAAAGTTTTGCAACCAGGATGTGGTGTGGGCATTGGACTAAATTAGTTCTAATGAACTAAGCGCATCGCAGAAACCCATTTCCAGTGCATTTTAGTGATGTCTTTCAGCGTCGCCTCAAAAGGTTCAAATTAGAGAGTGGGCAGTACTTCAGTCAGGAGAGCACTGCTGGCACACGTAGCCCCGCTGAGGGCACATAGTCTAGTCGATGAGGGGGTTAAATATTTCCATACTGTACCGACCTTAACACAACATCCAGACGAGGAAAATCAGTTCTAAGAGCGTTATTAAAACTACTTTTATTTTTCTTTATTAAACAAGGATTTGGGCTTAGTTAAAGAAGCATAATTATATTCAACTTATAACATGTTAATAAACCTAATAACGTAGGTAGGAAGGAGTTTACAATAATACGAATAAGAACATTATAAGATTATTTTTTAAAGAAGAGTGACTTCTTTAAAAGAAAGAGTAATTATATTTAATAGGAAGGTACGGATATAGAATCTATATAAAATAAGAGCAAAAATTTACTTCAAAGGCTGGCTAGTAAAGTATGCCGTATGACATTAAGTAAGCCTTTTGTACAACGAAAAAAAATAATAAGTTTTGGTTTTATGAAGTGTTTTAACTGGACTACAGTAGGGGCGCCGAGTGCATTGAGAATGAATTCTGGTTTACAGTACTCTATACTCTAAACTACATTTGTTTTACACTGCACGGAATTTTAAAGTTATCGTTAAGAAAACTCGGAATCTATTAAGATCTTCTTTGTCAGTCCGCGTCCTTTGTAATTATTAACATTTCCAATAAGTTATTATTGAGAAATACTATTATAATTGACCGAATAAATTTTCTCACTATACGTATCGCATTTGGTTAGAAAATAATTGCAAATGGTATGCTTTAAAATGGCAAAGCTATACAATAGCAAAGATATAAAATAATGCAATTAAAAAATTAAAAGTTTTTATTTGTACTTGCAATGTAAGTTATGTAAGCATAGTAGGTACTGATGAAATCTTGCAACTCAATTTTGAAGCAGATAACTTTAAGCGATTGAGCAGATGTTTTTTGATTCAAAATGTGACGTCACTCTAAATCCAAATTGAGAGGGGTACAAGGGGGGTGGAAAACCAAGTCTACAAATATCAAATGAAAGAGGATCATAATAATATGTAGGTAGGTACATTAATAAATAATAAGAGCGTGTTTTTTAAAAGTTTTTTATTTTTAATCTTATTGATTTTATAAAGACGATTGCAGTGTACCACGACTGTTGAGTACCTACCTAGTTTAGGACATCGCTCTAAAGCGACTGCCCAACTTGTTAAGTGGATCGAAATCTACAGAGATAACTTATCTACTAATCACACAAAGTATTATCAGAGAAGCACTATACAGAAGTCCTACTATGAGCAGATGTCAACGGATAAGCACGAGCATTTGTACCTGAATTTTGTAAGTATGTTACTATTTAGCTGACCCAGCGAACTTAGTATCGCGTTTCTCGAGATGTTTAAAAAAAAATATATGTTGATGGTAGAAGGGTGAAAAAAAAAAGAAATTTATTGACCTAAGCATTTTTCAATCTTGAATCATGAAAAAATAAAAATAATTTATATCCAAAAATTAAAAAACACCTTTGAGTTGGACTATCTACTCTTAACATTTAAAGGTATGAAAAATAGATGTTGGCCGATTTTAAGACCAACCCGATATGGACACAAAATTTAATCTGTTTCATTTTTGTCTCTTTTAAAAAATATATTTTTGATGAATGTCTACAAATTAATTTCTGATGCGTTTGCGGTTATTACACATTGGAATGAAACAACCTTTAGCGGTAGACTGTTGTCAGCTTAGTCGTGCTACGATTATGGAAACGGTAAAGAATCCAAAACGTCAGCATATAAAATAAAATACGCGAGTTAAATCCGTTAATAGTTGTTTCATTTCAATGTCTACAATAGTACATTACGCACCTAGGCCAGTAAAACAAAAATGTCTCAGATCACATGTAATTGTCGTCCGAGGCGAAGCCGAGGTTGACAAAAATGTGATCTGAGGCTTTTTATTTTACTGGCCGAGGTCAGTATACTATTTTTCTGTTCGACGAAGCCAGAAAGGCAATTTCATTTAGCGCAGCGGCCGGAAAGTTGGCGCTTTTTGGCCGGAGGACAGAAAATTATTTTACCGTCTCATGAGCTATAGTAAATCGATATTCAGTATCAATTGGTTTCAATTAGCAGATGCTATTCAGCTTATACGGCCTAGTGTCAGGCAATTTCGTAACGAGCCTGATTAAGCACTAGCGATCTGTTATCTAAGACATTGATCTACGATATGTGCCATTATCGCACATTAATTGTAATACACATCTGACACGTTTGTCTTAAGACATTTACTATTACTATTTGACAAATATATAAATACCTCAACATAGGAATGAATCTCTGACAAACTCGTATTGAATGTTATGGGTCTGTCACGATGACGTACTAGGTTCATTCAATAAGTCCGTAGGATGAGACATTAATGGCGTTGTTGGTTTTTTTTTCATGACATTTTTATTTAATACTATCCTTCATACGATACATTTATAAATTTGACAGCAATCTGACAGCTGATTCGTGAGTTACAGCATTTTGTGTGACGCATCTTTTGTTGTTGAAGGAAAATGGTGAAAAGTGAATTTAGAGTTCTGATAATGCATTGCTTTTAGGTGAAAAAAAAAACAGTGGACACCAAAAAAATTACTTGATGAACATTATCCGGACTCTGTTCTATCAAGGCAAATGGTAAAGAAGTGGATTCCTGAATTTTAATATGGTTGACCAGCACTAATGATGCAGAGCGCGGACGATACCCAAAAAAGGCTGTTATTCCAGAAAACATAAAAAAAATCCACAAATTGGTTAAAGAAGATCGCAAATTGAAGGTGCTCGATTTGGCTGATATTGTAATGATATCAGACGGTAGTGTTTTTACAGTTTTACATAAATATTTGGGTATGCGAAAGCTTTGAGCAAAATGTGTGCCGCGCGAGCTCACAGTTGACCAAAAACAACAACGAGTCGATGCTTCAGAGGAGTGCTTCGTGCTGTTTAAACGCAATAGAAACGAATTTTATCGCCGTTATGTGACAATGAATGAAATATGGCTTCACTATTATACACCAGAATCCAAAAGACAGTCAGCTGAGTGGACAGCAGTCGACGAACCGAAATCAAATCGAGTAAAGACACAAAAGTCGGCCGGTAAGGTGATGGCGTCTGTATTTTGAGATTCGAAGGGAATAATATTCATCGACTCACTACAATAAAGAATCAACATCAACAGCGACTATTACTGTCCACTTTTGGAGAGATTGAAGGCTGAAATCGCAAGAAACGGCCACATTTGCAAAAGAAAAAAGTGTCGTTTCACCAAGACAACGCACCACGTCATTAGTCTTTGAAAACCATGGCATAAAATATTGAATTAAGCTTCGAATTACTTAGCCATCCATCGTATTCTGCAGATTTAGCTCTCAGCTACTATTTTCTGTTTACTGGTCTAAAGAAAATGCTTGCTGGAAAGAAATATAAGTCCAATGGTGAAGTGATAGCTGAAACTGAGGCCTATTTTGACGAGCAAGAGAAGTCGTACTATAAAACTAGTATCGAAAAGTCAGAAAATCGCTATACTCGTTATATCGCCCTCGGAGGGAACTATCTTGAATAATAAAATCTAGTTTTCTAAAAAAAATGTTTTTTTCATACTTATCCTACGGACTTATTGAATGACCTGTTATCTATTTAAATACTAGCTGTCCGCCCCACTTCGCACGGATCCCTTTTTTTATAGCCTTTGTAACTCGGGAATAGTGTAGCTACCTACCCAACAGTGAAAGATTTTTACAAATCGGTCCAGTCGTTTTGCAGCCTATTCAATCCAAACAAACAAACCTTTCCTCTTTATTATATTAGTATAGATTGAATTTAACTCATGAACAATACGTGGGACATATTTATTTTAATTATAAATACCTAATAATTTCTGATGCCTTCGCGGTTATTAAATACCTACTTACCTACTTTTATAAATTTTCTTTAAGTGTGTCCCATATGATCCCTCATCTATATCTTAATACGTAGCTACTTATCTATATGATTTGTATGTGTCAGTCTTTACATAAAATGCAATATCCAGTAAGTAGATAGGTACATCAAAAAATAACCATTGTAGTTCCATAATCGAAATTTCGAAATGATCTCACGATCCTTATAATAATGTTTTCGAATATCCCATCCCAAGACCTCATCAGCAAAACAAACAAGGCCAGATTAAGTGACGCTCGACGTGCAGCTTTCTACGCTAATCTACTAAGCGTTGCGCGCTGAAGATACCTATACCTACATAATACTTACCTACATAGGCAGATATTAACTCAAATTTGCTGTAAAATCACCAAAAATCGCCAGAGATCATAACTACCAGTTTTTACACGGCTTAAAACTGTGCTTGTCGATAGGTACTGTACCCCTTGATACTATTCTGCATTTCATTTTTGTAGACCCGAACTTCGTTTTGAGAAATAAATTGTATCCTTGGTGGCTCAACATCGTTCAAAGATTAATGCGTTAGCCGGTACCTGAGCCTCTGTATAAAGGTAAAATTAAATAAATTAGTTAATGTACAATGTTTCATTTTAATAACTCACAAGTATAAAATATACTAACTGTACCTATTAAAAAAGAACAAAGATATAAGAGGACACTGATTCCTAATAACCAAAGACGTGGAAGCTTATTTTAAAACGGTAAACGTTAATACAAAAAAATCGTTAAATTTTAGCAATCTGTTATTCCATGGTCCAGTTTAATGAGATCGGAGGCACGCTCCGCCATCATGGCAATCGGTGCATTGATGTTGCCGCTTGCGAGGAAAGGCATAGCGCCGCCGTCTACCACGCGCAAACCACTAGCATTCAGGAGTCGCAGCTGTCCGTCTAGGACCGGTCCCATCGACGTGGTGCCCACAGGATGCCACATCGTTGTCACCATATTGAGGATGTAGCAACGCCAATATTTACGACTGTTAAACTCTTCATCAGCACACTCTGGTATATTCAAATCAACTATTTTCGAACCTATACTCTTGAAATACGTAGTGTTCACGATGCTCAGTAAGTCTTCTATATACGTAACGTGGCGCTCCAAGTCATCTCTATTAGAATAATAGCTATAATTGATTAGAGGTGGGTCCTTGGGATCCTGGCTCTGTAGGCGCACGTTACCTCTGGAATCTGGATGTAGCAGCGTTAAGTCGGCTAGAAGTACAGACTGACCCTTTATTTCCTCGTTAAAACGGTCACAAATATCATCGCGATAACCGAGTGCAGTACATGCTATTAGAGCGTTTTTAGAACCAGACACAATGGGAAAAGCACATATCTGATAATCAGGACGTTTGCTTGTTTCATTCAGTGCTACGAAGCCCATTATCGTTGGTAAAAAATAGTCGTTAATAGTAGTGGGATCAGGTAGCGCAGGGCCCTTTTCTCCGGTAAACAATAATGGAACTAACACATGATCTTGTAAATTTTCACCAATTGGTAGATCAATGATAGAGTTAATGTTATGTTTTTTAAGCTCTTCCTTATTACCAACTCCTGATTGCATCAGAATTTTCGGAGTGTTAATAGAACCCGCAGAAAGTATAATTTCTTTGTTAGCTTTAACTCTAAAGGTGGTGGTGATTTCCGTTATGGCTTCTACACCAACAGCATGTAATTCTGCATCAAAAATAACTTTAGTGACGAGGGTATCCTTCAAAACCCTCAAATTCGGACGATCAGCAATAGGCGCCAGATACGAGGTCGCCGTGCTTTGTCTTAAACCATCAGCAATAGTAAATTGCGAGTCAGAATAGCCAAACTGTAACCCACTATTGTAATCGTAATCTGTTTCGTAGCCCAATTCATGAAATGCAGCAATATATTTTGTTGTTATGCTTCTATTTGCTAGTCTTGTGATTCCCAAGGGACCTTTGGTACCTCTAAATTTGCTCGAGGGAGCATTGAGTAAGTCTTCATCCCTAACACTCTCGCTTTTAATAAAATATTTCAAGATGTTTTGGTATTCCCATCCTTTATCGTAAACGGCCCAGGAGGAGAAGTCATCGGGGCTGCCACGTACATGTTGCATTGCATTCATACTGCTAGACCCGCCAAGCATCTTCCCTCGCACAACACTCACCCTCTTGGATTTCTGGCATTGACTCGTAACACCATCATCTATTGCTACGTAATTCCAAGCATATTTGGTACCTCCTATTAAATTCAATAGGCCCGGTATCTAAAATAAAAACATATATTAAGAGCTCAAAATAAAATAAAATAATTCTTGATCCACTCATTTACAACTATTCTTTTAGACTCCCCAAATCAACTCTCTTTACTATTTGAAACTTAAATAATATCTTGAAAACATATTACGCGTGCGGCCAGCATCCACAAAAAGTTGCAACCTCTACAATATCGTAATATGGTTTAGACCATAGAGTTCTATGTTTTAAACAATATTCCAGAAAATAAAAGAATAAATATAGTGTACGGTTAATGACTATGGGAGTTTTGACTATTACCATGGACTGGATAGGCGGGTCCCCTCCGGCTTCTATGAGCAGAACGCTCACATCAGGATTCTCAGACAGGCGGTTGGCGACGATGCTGCCTGCGGTGCCCGCGCCTACCACCACGAAATCGAAGTTATCGCCATCTAAAAGCAATGTGGCCTGGGTCATGTAAAAGAAATAGATTATTAAAGTGTGCCACATCAACGGAATCCGCGCTATGCACCTGACCTGCTACGGATGCTTGCGGCGGCCACTGTAGTCCGGTGGTGAAGTACGCAGCCAGCGCCGCCAGCAGGCCCTGCAGCAACTGGTGGATCGGCGTCACCTGCTCCGCCTGCACGAACCATGGCCACATCATCTCTACTCAGTTTCACCTATCCGTCTGATGAGTCTGTCTTTGTCTGATGCGAATTTTAAATGCAATTAACCTTGTGTAGAACTAATTACCTATTGTAAAATTATTAAAATACGTATGTACATAGATGTTTTCACAGATGTTTTTAATATTGTTTTAAGCCCGGAATAATTACACATTCGAATTTTAATGTAGAAGTAATTGTGACCATATTAGATGTGGTATGGTACTTATATAATCCTACTACTATTATAAAGGCGAAAGTTTGTAAGTATGGATGTATGGATGTATGGATGTTTGTTACTCTTTCACGTAAAAACTACTGAATGGATTTGAATGAAACTTTATCACAATATAGCGAACGATATTGTGTGAAGTACTCATCGTGCGCAGACGAAGTCGCGGGCAGAAGCTATAATATCTATTATTAATTTTTAGTGCTGCTTATGCTTATCTTGAATAGTTATCAATTTATGTTAAGTTTATACAAAGATACCTACTAAAATAGACGGTATAAAATTGGATTTTTGAAAAAGATTTCTAAGGATAAAATTTTAGTACAAACTTGCAGAAGTGATAATATTTTTAATAATTTAATTATACAATAATTACAATTGTAATGGATTCAATACGCTATAAATTTATTACAGATATTCGATAACTGCTGGTTTAGTAGTCTGAGGTCCTGATTACGAAACTGAAGGTTGCGAGTTCGAATTCTTCTAGAGGCAGATATCAGTATTATGAACATAAACATTATATATCCAAGTCTTGTATTAAGTATTACTCAACAGTCCTCGGGAGCTGAGAGGCCATGCTCTTGTTTAATGAGATCGGCGGCGCGCTCTGCTATCATAGCCACGGGTGCGTTAATATTCCCGCTCGTGATCCATGGCATAGCGCCTGCATCGACCACGCGCAAGCGTCTTGAGTGTCGTAGCCGCAGACGCGCATCCAACACTTTTCCCATTGGCGTCGACCCACACGGGTGATACACGGTGGATGCTAAATTAAGCGCGTAACAACGCCAGTACTCCCGACTACCAAACTTCTCGTTGGCACACTCCGGAAGTTTTGGATCCACAGGTTCCATTCCCACTCTCTTGCCAAAGGATGTGTTCTGAATACGAAGAACATCTTCTATGTAAGTAACGTGTTCCTCCAAATCACGATTGTCAGAATAAAACCCAAGATTAATTATAGGAGACGTTTTCGGATCCTTGTTTCTGGGACGCACGTAACCTCTTGACCGTGGGTGTAAGAGAACTATAAGACCCATAAATGAAGATTTGTTTTTGATAGCATCATTGAAACGATTGCAGATTTCATCACGATAACCAAAACTAGTGCAAAGTAGTAGAGGTTGCTTAGAGCCTGCGTTGACCGGAAAACTCATTAACTCATAAGCGGGACGTTTTTGAGTGTTGTTTAACGAGACAAAATTCATCATAGTCGGTAGAGGAAACTCGTATACAGTGGTAGGATCTGGTCGCGCCGGACCTTCTTCTGTAGTTAATAGGACAGGGACCATCACATGATCCTGAAGGTTTTCTCCAACTGGCAAGTGGATAACCGTGCTGATGTTTAGTTTTAGCAATTGTTCTTTCGATCCGACTCCTGATAGCATCAGTATATGAGGAGTATTGATAGATCCTGCAGACAGTATGATCTCCTTGGAAGCTCTAATTTTCAAAATAGTGCCATTTTTTGCAATAGCTTCCACAGCAACTGCATTTAAACTTTTGTCAAATATAACCTTCGTAACATGAGTGTGCTTCAAAACATCCAAGTTTGTGCGATTAATGTTAGGTGATAAGTATGCTCTAGCAGTGCTATGTCTTACTCCATCGGCGTTAGCGTATTGTCCTTCAGAGTATCCTAATTCTAAACCAGCATTGTAATCCAAATTAAACTTGTTACCGAGCTCGTGAAAAGCAGCGAAAAATTTTATTGTTTCATTTCTATATACTTGTCTAATTATATCAATATTTCCGTGGTGTCCTCTATATTTGCTCGTAGGTGCTTCAAGTAGAACTTTATCCTTTACATTTTCACTTTTTAAGAAGTATTTCAGTACGTTTTGGTAATCCCAACCCTGTTGGAAGGAAGCAGCCCAAGAGTCGTAGTCCTCAGGGTGGCCTCGCACCTGCAGCATGTAATTGGCGCTGCCACTTCCGCCGAGCATCTTGCCACGAGTATAACTTATACTGTCCTTCTGAGCTTGACTCGCATATCCATCATTTACTACCTTGTAATTCCAATCATTGTCGGATCCAGGAATCAATGAAAATAGCCCTGGTATCTGAAATCATAATAACATTATATTTTATTCAGTAGTGAAACGGAGAACAACAAATAGGTACATTTCTCGTTTAATTAAGTATTACTTTCTTATAGAAGTTTTTAAGGAGTTGGAATCAATAAGAAGAATAAAATGTTTCACAAAATTTTATCTATACATATAATAAAACAGTAGAAACCGCGTGTCTGTACAATTGAAATTTTTAACAAAAAATGGGTGTGGGCAATAATAAAAGAGTAACAGAACACAAAAATATTTTTTTAGATTTTCTTATCTGTCTGTCTGTCTGTCTGTCTGTCTGTATGTATTCGCTAATCTTGAAAACTACTGAACAGATTTTGACGCGGCTTTCACTAAAAGATTAAGCTCTTCCCTGAGCAACATATAGGCTTTGTTTCATCGAAATCGGATGTCAAATAAAAAAGTTGTCGTCTTTTAAAGTTTAAAGCTAATTTTTCTATAGGAGATTTTATAGTTACATAATATAGTACTAGATGGCGCCTCAAGGCATTTAAAACGCGCTATAGCTTTTTCTCTGAAAAGTATGAATACAAACTGGTTGTTTCTCTACGTTTAAAACTATTTAATTTTGTTTGTCTTGCGATTCGGTTAGTTGATGATTTTGATGTTATACTTGGATATGAAAATACGGACTCTGAACTTGCTTTGTGAATTGGTTGAAAAATATCGGATATATATAATCTAAAACTAAAAAAATATTGCCTACCTAGATTTATTGAAATAAATATAAAATATATGTATTATTGTATGTATTTGCTTTGATTTTAAAAATGCCCAGAAGAAAGTCGAATCTGTCTCAGAACAGTAGACAAGCGAAAAGACAGCGGATGAGTAGATCTCAAGAATCGAATGACGAAAGACAGGCACGACTTAGTGTTAATCGAGAAAAAAAATCACTTAATACATACCTATATTATATTTTTTATATTATTTGTCTGTCTATCTGTGTGTTCCGGCTAATCTATGGAACAGCTGGACTGATTTGGACGGGACTTTCACTGGCAGATAGCTTATGTAATAAAGACTAACTCATTTTAGAAAAAAACTTTAATTATCCATACTTATGTCCCAGTACTTAAATTCCACGCGGACGAAGACGCGGGCACAGCTAGTATTAAATAAATGTATGTAAAATACGTAGACGCAACGGTTTCAGGTGTGCTTTTATATCAATCAGTTTTAAGATTATGATTATGTTCAGATAATACAGGTTTTGTGATCCAAACTTACCGTAGACGCAATAGGTGGGTCCCCACCAGCTTCTATAAGTAGCACGCGTACTTCCGGATGTTCGGACAGGCGGCTGGCAACGATGCTACCGGCTGTCCCTGCTCCCACCACCACGAAGTCGTAGCTTGCTCCATCTAAACATAGAATACAATGAGTAGCAAGCCTATGAAGAATTGACGACATCAAATGACAAGAAAATGTGACCGATACATGACAGATCACCGCGACAATTAAGAGATATAGACAGGATAACAATTCATCATAGGCTTTCTGAAGGTGGTGGTGAATATGGGAGTAATTGCGGTGTCAAGGTAGGGCGGTAGGTTATTTCATATCCCGTCGACGTCCCCATTCAAAGGCATGAGTCGAGTAGCTTTAGTGGGTAGGACCGGGAAATAGGAAAAGTACCACATAGCCCCCACATGGCATAAGAGCAGGGGGTATGTAACTACATAGTATAAAACAAAATCGTTTTTTCTGTCCCTAAATCCCTATATACGCCGAAATATTTAAAACGGATTTTGATGCGGTTTTTTTAAAAGATAGAGTGATTCAAGAGGAAGGTTTATAGCACCCGTATGAAGCCGAGGCGGGTCGCTAGATCTATCTAAAAAAGGGCGGTTGGTTGTTAAAGGTAACTTCTTCCAAACCTTAAAAAACTTCATGATTATTTTCCGCATTATAAAAGCTGAACATGAAAAAGGTTCAAATTAATAAATTAATGTTGTTGTCTTACCACAAACTTGCGCCTGTGGTGGCCACTGCTCGCCTGAGTTGAAGAATGTTGCCAGCGCTGTTAGAACGCCCTGCAGGAGCTTGATGATGGGCTGCACTTGCTCCGCTCGTATGAAACTGGGCCACATTCTTCCTCAATGTACTGCTTGCTTGTCTATACTAATATAATAAAGAGAAAAGGTTTGTTTGGATTGAATAGGCTCTAAAACGGCTGGGCCGATTCGAAAAAATCTTTCACTGTTGGGAAGCTACACTGTTCCCGAGTGACATAGGCTATAACAAAAACATGATCCGTGCGACGCCGAGGCGGACAGATTTAATAAATAATTTAGTTTTTATAGAAGATGCCCTGAAATTATTACAATTAGTATTCACTCGTCATTTAATTATTTGTGTGAATGTGATGCTTTCGTTGTTATTACACATTGGAATGTAACACGCTGGCGGATTTAACTCACGTATTATATTATATTATACGATAGATAAACGCTAAAGTAGGTACCTATATAGCGTTAGACTATCATCAGCTCAGTTGTGCTACGAATATATTATTATAAATCTAATAAAATAAAATACGTGAGCTAGTCCGTTATAGTGTTTCATTGTAACTAGAACGGATTTAACTCGACTTAAATATAGGTACCTATATTCATAAGTTTGGCAATAATATAACATTGACCTGTGACCTGTTACAGTTGTTTTCTTCCCAAGTGTAGTAATTAATATATTTATTAACATAAAAATATACAAAACTCTTTACCTCGTTTGAAACAGAATGCGACTGCAGATGCTGATATTATAGCTACTAATGGCGTATTACTTTAATTTAATTCAATTAAGTTCTTATGACAAGTGTTTAAGGAGTAAATAATCAAAAGAAAAGTACTTACGTCTGTAGACGTTTAAATATTGAATTATTATTTTATGAATATTTGGAAAATTTTATAATTTGCAATAATTTCTGAGGTGTTATTATACATATTGGAATGAAACAACTATAAGGATTTAACTCGTGTATATTATCTTATTGGCTGACTTTTCGGAACCTTTACAGATTCCATAATCGTAGCACGACTGAGCTGACAATAGTCTTATGCACAGTAGGTACTATTGTCAGCTCAGTTGTGCTACGATGACGATCTACAGACTTTGTTTCATTCCAATTTTTATGTTCTTAAAAAAAACAACATGTTACATCGAGTTCCATATTATTATAGTTTGGAACATAATGTTTCCGCACTTGTTACTTTTTATGTTGTTTTAGATTGTTTTTGATAGTTTTCTTTGAAATAAGCTTGATTGAAACGTCATCTTATTGACCAGTTGGGTGATATTAGTTGATTTATTAAAAACATTTTTTCCTTATAATAAAATTAATATTTCATTGCAATTGAAGCGTTACTAAAATTTATTGACATTGTCACAATTGTCAAGAATTCATGATTCATTCATGAATTTATAATAACTTTACCTAAAGAATTTTGAGATATTAGGTAGGTATTCGACTTATTGCAGTCTTATATTACAGTACTTATTGTTTAATAGTACCTAAATAAAAACCTTTGTGCTGTAAAATCTTGGCTTGTGTTGAAAACAATTTAATAAAATGGTCTTTACGAGCAAGTTTATTAAAAAATATATTAGTATTAAATAGATGCCTTTGGATAATATGTCAAAGCGTTCTTCAAGCTATGGAATGCTTCGATATATTTAAAAACTTAATTATATCTTAACAACTATCTATTATTTTCTCTTCTTGGCTACCTACTATATTTTAAAAGCCCCTGATATATTATTATAGTGCTGTGTTTTTTTACAACTTTATCCTGTCCCTATTGGCTTCTATGTACCTATTAGACTCTGCGTTTGTATCTTAGTATTTTGAGATGTTGGTATTGTTGCGTACTCCTTGCGTTTGTATAGTTTTACTTTTAATTGGCTATTGCCCTTTTTTATATATCGATTGTTTTTGGAATTGTCAGTTTGTTAGTTTATTTGTTATAGTTGTGTCGTTATATTGTGTTTGTGTGTTCGTTGGCAAAGTTACCTATTAAATTCCTATATTCATTAAACCTATTGCTTTAATTACAGTCTATTCCTCACCAACAAGTATTCCATAAGATAACTAAATAAATAATTAATATAATCCTTTTTCCCTATCTTTTTCAAGGCGATTGAGAAAAGAATTTAATATATGTCAGAGTTTTCAAATTAACTACATACTTTTGCAATTTAGTTGGATCTTAGATACATCCGCTCGTATTGCATTTGCAGAAGGAATTCATTTGGAAGCACCGTGCCGCAGTCGAAGTCGCAACATTCGTGGAAGAGAGACATAAGTCATATACGAGCTATATGTGACTTACGCCTTTCTTTAACTAACTGAGCGAAGTTTGTGTCATCCAACTTGGGTCTCAACTCTAGATGCAGGTTCTATAGATTTGTTCGGACTCGATTGGAAATGGATAGTGGTTAGTATATTACTGGAAAGTTAAATATACATAGATGTTTGTCTCAAATTAGTTTTTTGGAAAACTGTTCGTGATTTAGGTATAATGTCATATATCCAGACATCCATACATTCTTACAAACTTTCCAATTTATAGTAGGTATTAATAGAATTTACTTTAGCAATTGCGAGCGGGAGGACGAATCATTTTAAATACTTACAAGTGCGTCTCTCAGCACGCGTCCACTAGTAGTGAAATATAAGACGCTAGGAACAAATTAACTGTGACTAATCTCCCTTGTCACTCTATGTAGATTTAGGAAAATAGGTATCTAACCTTTTTAACTTTTTTTTGTAATACTAGCTGACTAAGCTAACTTGGTACTGGTTTCTTTGAGATTTTTTAATAAAAAAAATATGGTAACAGAGCGAAAATTTAGAAATGTATGTAGCCTATTTTTTCAAAGCCAAATAAAATTAAATAAAAAACTGATGTTATCGCTTCTCAGAACGTACCCAACACAAACGCACACAAAATTTCATATAAATCGGTTTAGCCGTTTTGAAGTAGTTTGGCAACTAACATCGCGACACGAGTATTTTATATATTCGATAATGGATCAGTATAGCAATATATTTATTTAAAGATATAAAATTTAGACTAAAACTAAAGTATATAACATATTTTAAAGATCATAATTGATGGACTTCGATGTGAGTCATTAGCTCGTGAAAAAAGTGGACTAAAAGTACATTACTTAATTCTACGAATAATGATATCTAAATGAATAACATTAATGCTATTGAATAATGGATAATACCGGGAAAGTAGTCTGTTTTAGAAAAATATTCTGAACACACACGCATAAAAAATGATGAGGGCTTGCCCAATTTAAAAACAGTTTCCCAACGCTTTCTAAGTTTTTCTTCAGTAGGAAAACTATGGAAACTCAAGCCTTCCTTGCTGTAATTGTTACATTGAGGAACACAGCAATAAGTGTTTCCTTTTTTTTATATCTATTTGAATTACCCATCATAACCTAATAAGTTCTATATTTATCTGTCATAAGCTAGTTCCGCGACTCGTCGCTAGAGAACCTAATCGTTGCCAATACAGTCATCAACACTCGGACTAGCTCGGGATTACTCAGGCGAAGCCGCTACTCATAGCAAGTTATACATACTTTATGTTATTGATATAAGATATTGAATAATGTATCATGCCACAGCTAATATGATCACAATAGTTTTTATATAACCATACCTATATACTGGTATACCTATCATATTCCGGATACAAAAGAATATTTGAAACATCTGTGCAATCATAAATTTATATAAAAATGGAAGTATTATAATTATTTTCCATTAATTTGTTTAACAGTGGAGATTTAACAATTCACACTTTTAAAATACAGCTAATTTAAAACATAACCATATGTACCATAACTTAAATTAAAAGGAAGAAAAGGATAAAAGATAATTAAATTAAGAGAAAGACTACGAAATAGAAAAGGTTTGTCTTGGGGAGAGGTTAAATTGAGTAGAGATGATGTGGCCATGGTTCGTGCAGGCGGAGCAGGTGACGCCGATCAACCAGTTGCTACAGGGCCTGCTGGCGGCGCTGGCTGCGTACTTCACCACCGGACTGCAGTGGCCACCACAAGCATCCGTAGCAGGTCAGGTTTATAGCGCGGATTCCGCTGATGTCGCACACTTTAATAGTCTATTTATTTTACATGACCCATGCCACAATGCTTTTAGATGGCGATACCTTCGATTTCGTGGTGGTAGGTGCGGGCACCGCCGGCAGCATCGTCGCCAACCGCCTGTCTGAGAATCCTGATGTGAGCGTTCTGCTCATAGAAGCCGGAGGGGACCCGCCTATACAGTCCATGGTAATAATCAAAACTCCCATAGTGATTAACCGTACATTATATTGCATTTTGTGAAATATGTTACGTTTACGTAGCTACAGTTGAAACAATATACGTCATTACTATTATTCTTGTTTTTATTTCAGTTACCAGGCCTATCGAATTTGATAGGAGGTACCAAACATGCTTGGAATTACGAAGCTATTGATGATGGTGTTACAAGTCAATGTCAGAAATCCAAAAAGGCAAATGCGGTGCGAGGGAAGATGCTTGGTGGGTCTAGCAGTATGAATGCGATGCAATACGTACGTGGCAGCCCCGATGACTTCTCCTCCTGGGCCGTTTACGATAAAGGATGGGAATATCAAAACATCTTGAAATATTTTATTAAAAGCGAGAGTGTCAGGGATAAGGACTTACTCAACGCTCCCTCAAGCAAATTTAGAGGAACCAAAGGTCCCTTGGGCATCACAAGACTAGCAAATAGAAGCATAACATCAAAGTATCTAGCAGCATTTCATGAATTAGGTTACAAAAGAGATTACGATTACAATAGCGGGTTACAGTTTGGCTATTCTGACGCGCAGTTCAATATTGCTGATGGTTTAAGACAAAGCACGGCGACTTCGTATCTGGCGCCTATTGCTGATCGTCCGAATTTGAGAGTTTTGAAGGATACTCTCGTCACTAAAGTTATTTTTGATGCAGAATTACATGCTGTTGGTGTAGAAGCCATATCGGAAATCGGCACCACCTTTAGAGTAAAAGCTAACAAAGAAATTATACTCTCTGCGGGTTCTATTAACACTCCAAAAATTCTGATGCAATCAGGAGTTGGTAATAAAGAACAGCTTGAAAAACATAACATTAACTCTATCATTGATCTACCAATTGGTGAAAATTTACAAGATCATGCGTTAGTTCCATTATTGTTTACCGGAGAAAAGGGACCAGCGCTACCTGATCCCACTACCATAAACGACTATTTTTTACCATTGTTAATGGGCTTCGTAGCACTGAATGAATCAAGCAAACGTCCGGATTATCAATTATGTGCTTTTCCCATTGTGTCTGGTTCTAAAAACGCTCTAATGGCATGTACTGCACTCGGTTATCGAGATGATATTTGCAATCGTTTCAACGACGCAATAAAGGGTCAGTCTTTACTTCTAGCCAACTTAATGCTGCTACATCCAGATTCAAGAGGTAACGTGCGCCTACAGAGCCAAGATCCCAAGGACCCACCTCTAATCAATTATAGCTATTATTCTAATAGGAATGACTTGGAGCGCCACGTTACGTATATAGAAGACTTACTGAAAATCCTTAACACTACGTATTTTAAGAGTATAGATTCGAAAATTGTAGATTTAAATATTCCAGAATGCGCTGATAAAGAGTTTAACAGTCGTGAGTATTGGCGTTGCTACGTCCTCAATATGGTGTCAACCTCGTGGCACCCTGTGGGCACCACGTCGATGGGACCGGTGCTAGACGGACAGCTGCGACTCCTGAACGCTAGTGGTTTGCGCGTGGTAGACGGCGGCGCTATGCCTTTCCTCACAAGCGGCAACACCAATGCACCGATTGCCATGATGGCGGAGCGTGCCGCCGATCTCATTAAACTGGATCATGGAATAACAGATTTCTAAAATATAATATTTTTTTTGTGTTAACTTCCGCGAATTGAAATAAGCTTCCAAAATTTGTTGTGCCCAACAGGGTCTATGAGTAGAATTACTATCTGTATGTTCCCTTATTTATAAAATGCAAATAAATGATAGAGTATTGACTATATTTGATTATGGATCACTATAGCAATATATTTAGGTACTTAAAAAATATAAAATTAAAACTAAAACTAAAGTAGACAGTTAAGATATTCCATAGCTAATATAAAAAGCAGTCCAATTTTACTTTATAAATTTAATCAGAACGTGACAGCAATCAAATCTTCAAAAGTATCCCCGTTACCGTTCCGAAGGCAATTTAACATTGTTAATTAAGATCCAATCGCGATCCATTACAATAATGAGTCGCGAACTCGGGCATAGTTGCAAAATGATCTTCGCGTGTCACAGAGGTACAATTTTTAGTAGGCAACCACTTTCAATATTATTACCAGAAGCAAGAGCGTAGCTCGGATCTTTAAGAATACTTATATCTAAGGTAATTTTCTACACCCGCAAGGGAATCAAAACCTACAGGTCACTTCTAGGGGGGCGTCCCCCCTGCCCGTATCTCTCTACGCCCATAACCAGAAGATTCTATAACGTAAAGGGCCGTTCGAATATTACGGAGGGGCCAGGAGAGACAATTTTTTCGACTTGTGGCGACGCTTTGTTCGGTTCTCATTAATTCCTCATACGAGTACATATGCCCGTCGATATGGAGTATTCTTTTGGTCCTTTTTGAAAACTTCCAGGATTGGGTCATAAGGGAACAAAATTGCATATTAACAGCGTTGATTTTACCGCTGTTTTTGCATTGGGCAGTAAGTATTTGATAAAAATTAAGTCAAGTGATTTATGGATTAGTGTCGGGACACGAGTAATTTTTATAATGGAGATCATTAGTAAGGGATTTACAAAGGAAATGTGATACCTAATTAATGGACCATTAAAAATTGATTTAATATAGTAGCTTTCGCGGTTATTACATATTTGTATAAAACTATAACGGATATAACTCGCGTATATATATATATATAATTTTTTGATCACGCACTATAAACTTTACAGTACCCATATTAGTAGCTGACTGACAATACCTACGCGAGTTAAATCCGTTATACCTACCTAGTTGTTATATTCCAATAGCTTTATATAATGTAGGTACTTGAAGAGAACCTCTGCAATTAGTGTACTCTCTTAGGTATAAAATAGTATAGTATGTGGTTAAGCATGTTATCAGCTGGACTTCAAATTTGGTGCCTAGTTATCTGGAAGCGAACTCTTAGATGGGTATTCGAACGTAATGCAGCGTACTAGACAGATTTGAATAGATAGTGAGGTACTGTAGGATACAATGTTATATTTACTGTGAGAGCCGAGGAGCTGGAACTTTGTCAAAGGAAACGGGAGGAAGAATGCGCTCGCCTGTTATTATAAGGCGAGTTAATTAACTGCCGGCTGCGGTTGCTAAAACTTATTAATTGAAAAGGTTTTGGGGTTAATTAAAAAACAAGATGTATCTAAAGTGCAATTATATAAGACCAACATCATAAAGGCATCATCACTTAGTTGTATACTTGCATCAATACTAGTATTTAACAATACCAATCTAATATATAAGATTCTGGTGTGTTTGTTGCCAAACTTATACGAAATGGCTAGTCTGGTTTTTATGAAATTTTGTGTGCATGTCGGGTAGGTCTGAGAATCGGTCAACATCTATTTTTCAGACTTCTAACGTTAAGGGTGTTCCACCCAAAGTTTTTTTATGAATAATATTGTTTCCGAATTTATATGGAAAATAATATATCCCGACCATTTAAATATACAGTGCCTGCGGGAAAATTAAAAGCGTCTAAGCATCGACTACAGCTGCTAACTTCTAAATAAATATTATATCAACTTCCTTTACAAACGTATCTATTTTCTTTTAAAAAAATATCAAGGTAAGCATCAAAAGTATTAACAGCTTCAGTTTAATAATCCTATGATCATCTCAACCTGTTGCAAATCCTAAAGCGAAAAGAATCTACTTTTTTGCGAGAACATTGTAACAGCTTGTTCGGAATTATAAATTATTCCAGCTCCCACAGCGAAGTAATAACTTGGTAGTTGCCGCTACATAAATTCCGGAATCGTTCGGCGGATTCCGGCACAAAAATCACTTGGACGCCATTTTGCGTGTACCCAATGCATTCAGTGATTTATATATCAAAGGTAAAAACCTCTAATTACCGACACTTTAAACGTATTTGGGTATTTTTTAAACGTCTGGTTTCTTGGCTCTGGTCGTGTTATTGCTTTGTAGTTTTCGATGCGCGCTTTTTTAAGGAGCCTACTTACCTACTTATGTCCGGCGACCTACGACGCTACCTATCCACCTACCCCCTACACAAGTACCTACCTAATGCACGAATAGTTTCGTAGTCAGTTTCCATTCGCGTATGTTTAATCTATAATTTTTTCATTCGTGCCGTTTATCGTTTCAACTGTCACGTTATAACTGTCACGTGTCACAATGAAGAATGCAATTAGTGACGCATACGATTCTTATTCGTTTGTTTGTACAGCTTGTCTTATTGTGTACAAGAACATGTTCTTAATTGTTACTATGTTAAAACTGCAGTTTGGCCTTATGCACAATTAAAGTAACACTTCTAAACCATCGCTGTGTATCATACTAGAAACTATAATTTATTTATTTTTATATTTGAAAATTCCTGTATTCTTTTATATTCTCAATTAATGGCGCGAGTTGATGCCAACGTTACACATAAATTCTCAAAATTCCAAAAATCAGTCATATATCTACCCGTAAAAAAACGATTACAGTAGACAGGTAACTCTACCTATCTATTGTGTTTTAATTAAACAGTGCCGCGTTTTAATGTCACTTTATAATCAATAAAAAAAGGAATTAGTTATTATCGAATTTAACTAGGTAAGTACATCTGACTATATAGTAGGTGCCTATCTAGGTAATTATGGGGCCAACCTGAAAACTGCTAAAAGATTTTCATTGCAGCTACTGCCAGTTAGGTACTAATTATGAAAACTAATTGTACTCAGTTGTAGTAAATAATACCCTCTAATACCCTTTACTTTGTAAAAGCGGTGTCAACCGAGATGCGAAAGGCCGGTAGAGGCCAAGAAAATGCGGTTGTGGTAATAGGAGTCCACAAAAGGCCAAGGGATTGTTAGGTTCCACTGTTCGCAATGATTACACGTCATCTGCCGGTGACGGGCTTTTGTGGCGTCGAACTCGACTTCTCGTTTGTTCGACTATATTAAAGTACCTACAGGCTAAGGTGTGGAAAACCTGCCAATCCTTTAAAAGCAGTATATTTTTCCGTCTTTTACTAGTAAAAGGTTGTGGTGGCGTCTTAACATTTTCTAGCTTTAAATTCCAGACGGCACACAAGTCCTAGTATAAACAGTACAAAGGCTGTAGAATTGTCGCTCTTAATGATAAAGCCTTTGCTCTAGGTTGTTGACATCGACGTTGAGTTTAAATTAATTAAAGGAAGCAAGATAAGAAAAAGAAACTCACTGAGAATTACCGACTAACGAACATATTTTTAAGTAATATTACTTGCAGACATGTGACATTCCATATTCGTCAACGCCATAATTGGGTATATGAAATGCATGGATTTGTAATGTCCTTATTAAAGTTCACGTGGATAGTTTTTGTTGGCGTGTGTTAATTCCGTACATTTTTATTCGTTTCTATAACCGTTAATGTTAGTGGAACGTTTATGTCTGGCCCCTTGTCAGTAAGAATTTCAAGTCACAATCACAATCTGTATTTTTTTTGTTGATCTACATTCAGCGTGATCTCTGAGGAATGCGCCCATGCATTGCGGTGCATTATTTCGCAGTGAAATTGCATTTCTGTCTCGTAAAGACCCATTTTGTCAACGTCGGGAGTAATACCCAGACTTCAAATATGCTTCACGGGTTGCGCAATACCAATATTACGAAATATGGCAATACAATATGGCGGAATTATAAATACAAAACTGGCCAGGAGCGTGTCGGGTCACGCACAGAATCTATAGGTAGTCGTGTGGTGGATATCAAGTTAAAACTTTGGAATCAAAAAACTTTTTTAATATAAGTACTTACCTATACTTAATAATGCTAAAATATTTTTAGGTCTGGTTGAGTCTATAATTTTTTTTATGCAATAATTTACTTACTGACTTATTCTTGAGCATGTAATATAAGTTTACAAATTATGGTTTACATCACAATGCCAAACAACTTACTTACTTATAGCTTTATAGTATCAGTGAGTGGTTATGAGTGGACTAAACCTGTTCTCATGTTCCATTTCTTTATCCTCAGGATAAAAGGCTGGTCTCTCCGCTCACTTTTAGTACACTACCGCACCGGTAGTATTCTCATAGTAAAACCGCTGACTGACAGGTACAGATCGACTTGCTGAAACTAAATAGGATTCCTGTTAGTTTCACATTGAAACTTAACATATTATTTGGACTTTAAACGGTGTTTATATATTTTAGAAAAGTTAAACATTGCTTCTAGACTTACGATATTGTGGAACGGGCTTTAAATCTAAATAATGTAAGTAGATATACATTGGATAAACACGTGCAGTGGGTACGTATGTAGGCTCCAGCACGGTTATTATATAATTTTTTGTCGCGCAAGACTGCATCTGTCACTGCATACTTTTAGCAATGAGTGAATGCGTAAAAGTGATGATGCTGACTTGGGCAGCAAATATCTTAAGTACATGCCTGAGGTTAGTAACTCCGTTAAGATATCACATTGTGCTCGTATGGAATGCATGCCCTTGGTAGGTTTATTATATTCTTTTTAAATGATCTTATCTTATCTTATTGCCACCAATATAATAGGTATATTTTACATAACATAATACAAACTCTTCCTGTTTTCTTTTTTTTTACTGCCCGATTTATATGTCATCTGACCACCGCTTTCCTTGTTTTTCTCTCTTCTTATTTCGTTTTGATTTCATCACCTATTTTTGTTATGAGTCTATGTTCCCTTGGTAGGTTTGTAGGTACAAAGTGTTCCTATTTTTAACCCCCGACGCAAAAACGACGGGGTGTTATAAGTTTGACGTGTCTGTCTGTCTGTCTGTCTGTGTGTGTGTGTGTGTGTGTCTGTCTGTGGCATCATAGCTCCCTAACGCATGAACCGATTTTGATTCTGTTTTTTTTGTTTGAAAGGTGTATATGTCGGGAGTGTTCTTAGCTATGTTTTATAAAAATCGGTTCAGTAGTTTAATAATTAGGGGGGGTTAAAAAGGGGATGTAAAAATAAATGTCTACTAATATACTCGAGTGGGGTATCCAATGAAAGAGGGTGACGAGTACATTACAAAATTGAAATCATAATGAAAATCGGTTGAGTCGTTCAAAAAATATTGGGAGTGAAAGTGAAGATGGAAAACCAAATGTCTACAAATATACCCGAGTGGGGTATCAAATGAAAGAGGATCGCGTGTACATTACAAAATTGAAATTGTAATGAAAATCGGTTAAGTAGTTCAAAAATTATGGGGAGTAATAGTGTAAATGGTAAGCCCAATGTCGTCAAATATACTCGAGTGGGGTATCAAATGTAAGAGGATTACATGTACATTACGAAATTCCGTGTTAAATGAAAATTAGTTAAAAATAATAATATGTAGTAGGTACCTACGTACCTACTTACAAAAAGTATGAAATAAAAAAATAAATTAAAAATTTAACAAACCCCCGACATAAAAACTAAAAGGCCCTCTAAAAAGTATAACAATAATAAAATCTTAATATTAGTTACCTAAGTATTAATATTTCTACAAAGAAAACGTCATGTCGGGGGGACCGTAGGTTTAGGTAGATTGTAAATATTAGGTAAGTAAGTACACCTAAATGAAAAGCGGTCCCTCCGACATGACGTTTTCTTTGTAGAAATATTAATACTTAGGTAACTAATATTAAGATTTTATTATTGTTATACTTTTTAGAGGGCCTTTTAGTTTTTATGTCGGGGGTTTGTTATATGTACCTACAGATAACCAAGATTTGTTGGCGGTCTCAGATCAGTGGTTAATATCCGCTGCCTGCATAAATCACGCTGTGGGTTCATTCCTATTTCCTGTAGCGCATCATTGCGATGTTAAATCTACTGACAGAAAGTAGTAAATAATAATGTTATGGCCCCCTTGGTTTTTATATGACTCTAGCATTTTTTATCGTAGGTTTTTTATCATACTTATTTACTTTACTAAATTCTTTTGAGCAATGACATTATATTATTTCTATATTAATTCTTACGCTTAGGTATGTTGCGAAAACAGTACAGTTACCATATTGGTTTAGACTCTCAGTCGGGTTCGTACCCTAAACCAATGACTTTAGTGTTGTTTTATTCATATTTAATTTAATATTTAAAATTTAGGTACTTAGTTTACTCCAAAAATATAAATTTAATTATACCTACTGCTGTAACAATAAGTACCTAAATTATCGTTGTTTTGTTGTTTCATATAAATCCATACGAGTACGTCATTAATTACTCAAAAAAATAGAAATGTAAACATTATGTTAATCTTTGTTGGTTGTTTACATAATACGTGTATGTCAGTAATTATATTTGCAGTCTATGATTATCTCTAAAATGAGTAACATTGTCCTATGATAAAATATACGTTAACTACTTATAAAACTATTTCGGTACCTATATAAAAAAACGTATTAGTCCATCTGATTCATTATGAGTATGTGTGTGCGAATGAAGAAATTAAATACTTACAGAAAGATACACCTAAAATATAATAGAAATCGCATACAAATCACGCTTTAATTACAAACCGATGTAAATGTTTGATTTTAAAATAAATGAATAATTACTTTGAGGTCAAAAGTACGTCATATTTTTAATATCTGGTAAAAAAAAACCCATCATAATTGGAATTTTATAAAATGCGATGAGGAATGTAATAATACTTAGGTACTTACCTAATACTTTTATCTAAAAAAATACAAGAAACGTAGATATTATATGCTGTAGGTATGTGTATCTCCATTTACATAATATGACTGGTTTAATCCACCTGTATAAATTAATACAACCACTTATTATATTCTAACTAGAGCAAATATTTATTTTCTTCAAACATTCTTCGGTTAAAAATGAACCAAGTTTTTCAGTTAGATCGTTCATTTTATGAACATTTCGCAGTTTAATCTCAAGTAAGACGCACGTTTAGGTATTATTTTTAAAGATGTCTTTATTGTTGTTAAGATTTCATTTCAATACAAATTTTTTTCATAAAATAACCTAAGATTTTTTTTTCATAAATAAAATAAGAGAACCGTATAATGATTGAAAATATTATAGTCATGACTTGGCGGAGTCACTGCCGTGTTCCTAAAATGTCGCGGATTGTCTATTTTAACGATAGTTTAGTTAACATAAATATTCATAGCTATAGCAGCCTTGTTACAAAGTAGTACTATGCAGCCTTAGACTGCCTTCACTGTGTCTGTGTATTTTCCTCTTGAACATTAACAACTGTAAGTATATACAAAATCTAATATATAAAATTCTCGTGTCGCAGAGTTTTTTGCCAAACTCCTTCGATACGTCTGGACATATTTTATGAAAATTTGTGTGCATATTGGGCAGGTCTAAGAATCGGGCAACATCTATTTTTCATACCCCTAAATGCTAAGCGTGGACGTCCACCCCAAAGTATTTCTTTATATTTTGATCAGTTTTTTATTTTCATGATTTGGTATTGAAGAATACCTACCTACCTACCTACAAACCTATATTTTCACTCTTGTCCTATCTACCCTTATTTTTTAATAACAAAAAAAAAACGCGGTACGATGTTCACTGGGTCTGCTACAGTATATATTAATGTATAATTAGAAAACATGCTTACCTTCTTAGGTACCGCTTTTCGCTATAATGATGCCTGACTGCTATCAAACGGAGCGATAGTTCTAAATTGCATTGTTATCGGAATACGCGTGACGACTCTTTTTTTTGTCCATGAAGTAGTTACCAAAAATTATCTACATATTGAGATACCTATGGAAATTTGCTAAGTAAATATATCTTTTAAATCTACAAGAAATGCTCGATTTCCCTATACCTACTTATTAATTTAAGATAGAAAAAACTTTTCCATTTAAATATTTTTATAGCACAGTGTATACGCTTCAGCCACAATAAAGTAGATAAAGTTTTATTTAATGCTGACCATTTCAAAGTGAGTTAGTCTCTCGTCCATCCCTCATAGTATCAGATCTCGCTCGGATTATTCAAATTTACGACTCCATAAACCTCTCCCGTAAATAACACAGCCCTGTAAGTTATCGCGATGGGTCTAATACGCGGGGCGAGCATACATTGAGAAATTAATAGCTGGCATGGGATGTGATACCTAGTACGTCATTGTACCGTGCTATCGATAAATGCAGTAAGTATGTATAAAACCCATATGCAATTACTGCGTTTATCGGTAGCACGATAGCATTGTCGAAACGTGAACTTAATTGTTTGCATTAGTTAACCATAAACTTGTTCTGTTTTAAGGGAGCTATGTGGCCATCGTACCTGAGATCGGAGCAGGTGGGTGGGATGATGCGTCTCGTACAGACGCTGCTGGCCGCGCTGGCAGCCTACATGAGTGTCGGCATCCGTTGGCCGCAGCAGGCGCAGGTGCCAGGTAAGCTGTAGATAAGTAGGTACATCTATTAGGAACAAAAGAAGAATTTTTATTTTTTGTTGCTACGATATTGGATAATCCGTGTTAGCTGTAAGCACACGGGCCTGTTCAGACATTCTTAAAGTAGATAATTATAACTTAGTATTTATTGATAAAATTCCTTAATTTTATAAAAGCCGCTTGGTTTTGTAGATGGAGCCAGCTACGACTTCATTATAGTCGGCGCGGGCACTGCGGGTTGTATCCTCGCCAACAGGCTTACTGAAGAACCAGGATTCCAAGTGCTCCTCATTGAAGCTGGCGGTGATCCTCCTATAGAGTCCATGGTAAGGTTAAATTAAGATGGTAAACGCTTATTCAATTCACCTCAACGTTATCCTGGATAATCATATATTTTTATGTTATTTTAGCTACCGGGGCTCGCCACATTTATTGAAGGATCAAGAGTAGACTGGAATTATGAAACTGTTAACGATGGGTACTCCAGCCAAGCCCATAAAACCAAAAATATAAAATTGACACGTGGGAAGATGCTGGGCGGCTCCAGCAGCGCTAATCTGATGCTCCACGTGCGCGGTAACCCCGAAGATTACAACTCCTGGGGTGACGCTGGATTTGACGGCTGGAATTGGGAAACTGCTTTAAAATATTTCATCAAAAGTGAAAATTTAAAGGATGACGAAATCATGAATTCACCTTTCCGAAAATTTCATAGTGATAAAGGATACATGGGCGTTACGAGACCAGTTTTTCGCAATAAAACCCAAAAATATTTAGATGCATTCGAAGAGTTGGGTTATGAGATCTTATTGGATGCCAATACAGACAAACAACTCGTGTTTTCCGAAGGCCAATATATAATCGCAGATGGTGTGCGACAGAGTACCGCCACAAGTTTCTTAGCCCCCATCGCAAATCGTACTAACTTGCACGTTCTCAAACACACTCTCGCCACTAAAGTTATATTTGATGAGTATAATAACGCCGTCGCAATAGAAGCGCTAACACAATCGAGAAAAACATTGACTATAAAAGCAACAAGAGAAATAATTATATCGGCTGGATCAATAAACACTCCACAATTATTAATGTTGTCAGGGATTGGACCGAAAGAGGAACTCGATAATTTCAATATTCCTGCCATAGCAGATTTACCAGTGGGAGAAAATCTACATGACCATATTACAGTTCCGGTATTCTTTACTGTAGAAAAGGCATCGCCGGAGCCGGAGTCTGTGAACTTTAGTGAATATTCGTTGCCGACGATCACTGGCTATGTTGCACTGAATAAAAGCCAGAAATACCCAGATTACCAAATCACAGCTTATCCTATCTCTGCGGGATCCAAGGATCCGCTTGTGACATGTGCGACAGCTTATGACCTGGAAGACGAGATTTGTAACAATTTAGATGCATCGACAGTTAGCCACAATACATTGTTCACAGAAGTGAATTTAATGCACCCCCAGTCACGTGGCTACGTGAGACTGCGTAGTACAGACCCTGAAGATGCCCCACTCATTTACTTGGGCTACTACTCCGTGGACAGCGATTTGGAGGTTCATGCTCGAAGTATAGAGGACTACTTGCAAATATTGAACACGTCTTATTTACGGAGCGTGGATGCGGAGGTTATAGACTTAAAGGTTCCTGCTTGTTTGGATTTGGAGTTTGACAGTCATGAATACTGGCGGTGTTACGCTAGGGAGATGGCTTGCACGGTGTGGCACCCGGTGGGCACGACGGCGATGGGCCGGGTGGTCGACGCGCGGTTGCGTGTGTATCACACGCAGAGGCTCCGCGTGGTGGATGCGGGAGTCATGCCTTGGATCACTAGCGGAAACACTAATGCTCCGATCGCTATGATCGCGGAACATGCCGCTGATCTTATCAAGGAAGATAATGATTGTTAACGATAAGGAGCCTACTGTAAGAATGATATATGTTCAAACTTACAATAAAATATAAATTATGTAAGAAAAAAACGTACTAATCTTCCTATTGTGTAAACACCTCGCAATACTACAATAAACAACAACAGACTTAAGTTCTTATTTGTGAACTTGTATAACCTAATTTTAAACCGCTGATTAGAATACCTGTTTACTTTAAAGCGTGTGTTTTACCACTCAAGGGAACGAGCGCAATCTCCGTCTGTTTGCGTCTTCTTCTGTGAGCTTGTTTGTTTGCGAATCTTGTTCCTTGTTCCGGCTTGATGCGATGCAAACAACTCTCTCATTATTAACTTCGCACTCACAACTTGTTTTCCTTTGAACTCATTTTAAGTTGTATAACATTACAAGTTTTTAATTGTCCGATGTTCCTCTGGCTTGAGATTGAAATAGTTTTTCGGAATAGGTTTTTCAATTTTAATCAAAATATATTATTATAATTTTTAACAATTTTAGTATTAGGTACCTACCTATATTATTATGTTGGAAAATGGAGACGCGGTGCTGTCTTAGAAAATTTAGTTTTTTTTTCAAAATTTCTTCGTAATAAGATTTGATTCTTGGGATTCTTTTATCCTTTAATTTGGGTAACGTTTTAAATAATCAATAAATCACCTCTCAAGTCAAATTCTTATTTTCAAGCTATTGAATAGATTAACTATCTCCTAAGAGACAAATAAGAGGTGTACTGCATTGTCGAACTTTGATTTCGTATGTAGGTGACCCGCGCAATGTAAAGGGGTGTAGGATGGCGACAGATTTCCGAATAATAAAGCGATGCATTCACTGCAGCATCGTTGCAGCCCGCGCCAAATGACTGGCCGGCTATTTGCTCAGCTCAGGTCACCGACGCAGACAACGAAACAAAAACAGTATGAAATAGGTAATTAATTTAAATTGTATAAGTAAACCACTTCAGCAATAGATTATCGTCAGCTTAGTCGTACTACGAATATGGAAAACGTAAAGTTATCGAAACGTCAACCAATAAAATAAAATACGCATGTTAAATCCGTGTCTAGTTGTAAATTGAGAAACAATACTTATAACGAATTTAAATCGAGTAATTTATATTATTTGCTGACATTTCGAAAACTTTTTGTGTAATAACCGCGAAGGCATCAGTTTGTATTACCTAATTATGAAAATGTTTTAAAATTGGTAGTTTTCGTTTTACTATGCCATTATCTGTCTACGTAAAAACTGCTTTAAAGTACTTACCATACACTTCTCTCATTTCGTGCAAATTGTGTCCATTACTATAAGTATTTAACGCTAATTACCTAGTATGTACACATCCGCGACAATTTAGGGGTATTGTTTTATAATAATAACTTGTATTGATTTCTGTAATTGAATTTTGCTATTAGCTCGTTTAAAGCCGCGTCCTCATTTGTAGCATTTCTGTGTATCGTATCTCTGTTGCGTGGCCTCGGAGCGTATCATGATCATTAGTTTGGACTGTATCATCTTGTGTTAACTAGCGATCATGATACGCGCTGAGGCCACGCAACTGATACGCATGATACACAGATCTATACTAATATAATAAAGAGGAAAAGTTTGTTTGGATTGAATAGGTTCTTAAACGACTGGGCGATTTGAAAAATTCTTTCACTGTTGGAAAAATATAAGAAAAGGGATCCGGGCGAAGCCGGGGCGTGTCGCTAGTACGCTATAAATGTGGTTGCGGCTTATAGTACTGTTGTGAGATGCGAGGCTGTACCGCGGCCGCGGCCCGTTCAGCAACATGTGTGACGCTAATGCTAATGTCGGTGGAATGCAACCGAGGCCAATTTGCACTGCATTCTGCACCACACTGCACCGGAACAGTGCAAGTGTAAACACCTTTACGTTACAGTGTTGGAATTGTCAGATTATAAATAAATATCCTTGGACAATTCACACCAATTGATCTAGGTCTAATCTAACCAAAGCTTGTGATATGGATAAATATAATAATTTTTGATGCCTTAGCAACTAATGGATTTAACTCGCGTATTTTACTTTATTTGCTGACGTTTCTAAACATTTACTTTTCCCAAATTCGTAGCTTCTGAGCTGACGATAGTTTAACACTAATAAATCCCCACTAAATAATTACGGCAGGTAATAAACAAATACTTACTTAAGTGTAATTACACTTCAGTATTTAAATAAAAAAATAATAAAGTTAGGCTAACTCGATTATTTCAGGAAATTTGCTGCCTTTGTCCCGGATATTTACATTTAAACTTAAAATTCATTCATCAATCCATCATAAATGGATTATCCACTAAATAATGGAAATTCAACTAACCACAAATGAATCTATATTTAATACCGAAGTGCATAATTTGAATCACAAATCGCAAACGTATACATCCGATGTACAACATAATAGAAAACTAAATTGGTTGCGAAATCAAATAATATTGTATTATTTGGTAATATCTGGATATAGAGGGCGAGCGGGCGGCCGGCGCCGGGCGAGGTTCATTGTGCCTCAAATAGGTTCCCATCTGCGATTTTACTGAAAACAAGGAGCCAAGTTTAAATGCGGTAAAATAGTAACGTATACCTACTTATAAGTTGGATTTTAGGGTAGTCTTGGTCACAGTAAAGCTATTATTAAATATCCGGACAATCTATACTTTAAGCCAAAAGTTGCTACAAAAACTACTATCTAAAACTGAAATAAAACTTAGGTAAGTACTTATATTGTTTTTAAGTTGACGTTTCGAAGATTTCCCATGTTCGTAGTAGCTTTAATTGACAATAGTTGAACAGACTACACTGAATGATTTGTTTATTGTATCACTATAGCGGCCCGCCCCGGCTTCGCCCAGATCCCTTTTTTATAGCTTATGTCTCTCGGGGATAGTGTATCTTCCCAACAGTAAAAGAATTTTTCAAATCGATTCAGTCGTTTTGGAGCCTATTCAATCCAAACAAACAAACCTTTCCTCTTTATAATAATATATTAGTATAGATAGTATAGACAATCCCTACTAAAATTATAAATGCGAAAGTAACTCTGTCTGTCTGTCTGTTACGCTTTCACGCTAAAACTACTGGACCGATTTAAATGAAATTTGGTACAAAGAAAGTCTGGAGCCTGAGAAAGGACATAGGCTACTTTTTAACCGACTGCAAAAAAGGAGGAGTTCCACGCGGACGAAGTCGCGGGCAGAAGCTAGTGTGTTATATAAGCGTTAGAGCATTAGAAAATATAAGAATATTAACAATTTATAAATAGGTACTTTTGTAAATCAAGTGTTTTAGACTGCTGTAGGAGGATGACCTTGAAGAATTAACCTTATTGGAAATAATTCCACATAGGACTTTAAAATAGCTTCGTAGTTAAATTTATTTCAATAAGATAAAAATGACATTTTTCAACATGATACTTAAATATCCGTAAACTTGGCGCCGTCATCTGCCGCGTGCCTCGGAAACGAAGAGGAAAACAATTCCATAATCTTGTAAAAGCATTTTTTGGATAAAATATTGTTCCAGTATTATATTTCCGCATAAGAATATATTTGAAATAAAAGGATTGAATTTTATTTTGTAGCAAAGAGGATAATAAAATATATTTTTATTTTATATTATTATAAATACTTTATGTACGTAAAGCATTAACGGAGAAGATTATAAAATATAGCATTCTTTTATATTATTATAAATAAGAACATTATTGTTACGACACGTGCAGAAATAAACAACGTACTCATCTATTAAGAAATTAATTAACAAACATATCAAAAGAGCAAAAGTAATAACAAATAAAAACCTAAAAGGTACCAGAAATAATAAGCAACATCTTATAACAAATACCGTACACTACTAATCCTATATAAATAAATGAGAAATTCTGTTTTCGAGACAGACTTAGCATCTGCTCACTTCTCTATCCAAGATGGGAACAATTTCAAAAAGTCTTACCCAGCCTTTGCACAGCTTATATAGAACTTTATAACTTAACGTACTGGGTAAGCCTAATGCTTATACATGTATTTGGATTGCACTAGAAAATAATCCAAAAATATATTGTAGCATATTTCAAAAGCGTTTAGTGGGAGCGTTTGTAAACTCTTTGATTGAGTGGGCATCGAACGTAGAAAAGCAGTTCCGGGCTGCCCCACTGGCTGGCTTAATGCCAACTAGAGATGTTAAAAAGGCGTTTTTATCGCCACTGGAGTCAAAATTGAAGTTAACGCTTTGTTTTATAGGAATAGAAACTAGCAACATCGAGCCGTATGTCTTCAAAGTAATTCCATTGACTTAATTTAAGGTACCTATTGCGAAAGTGACCGCTTTAGCATTTTGAAGCCTACTAATTGGGATAGCGTTCAATTTTTAGCGTGCGTTACACGCTCAGTAATTGATGGCATAAATGGTACAAATCACAACTTTGAGTTAGGTTCCAAAACTTAAATTATCTAGTACTAGCTTCTGCCCGCGACTTCGTCCGCATGGAACTCCTTCTTTTTTGCTGTCTGTTAAAAAGTAGCCTATGTCCTTTCTCAGGATCCAGACTTTCTTTATACCGAATTTCATTTAAATCGGTCCAGTAGTTTTAGCGTGAAAGCGTAACAGACAGACAGACAGAGTTACTTTCGCATTTATAATATTAGTCTAGTATATACATTTCCGAAAATTTTCATATAATTACATTACATAACCTAAATCAATTTGTAATCGATAACATAAGAATCGATTGGGAAGTTTCGATTTTTTGGAATCGGATTCGAACCTTCATTCCCGATACCAACTCTGTTTGTAAGTACAATTTTTAAAATCGATCATCTTATAAAGAGTACCTATTATAACTTTTGATAATATCCAGCTTAAGTAGGTATTGCTTTTGTGCGTTATGTATTGCTATTTGGAATTTCCCATGCCGTGTCTGTGGATGTTTCTAAAACGAGGTTAAGGAAAACTAAGCATTTAAAATGATAATTAGCCTCACGCAGGCAGACGTATAAAGAAATAATTAAAACAAAGTATAATTATTACCTATATCTCATACCTACTAGAATATTGTATTATTACCTTTGTAAAACAAAAAAGTCTTCATAAACTTAATGGCAGCAATTTTCTTTTCACACACGAACACCTAAAATATTACATGTCAAATTTGTCCCGTAAGCAAATTCTATTTAAGGTAAACGTCGCGCTGTCTAGAAAACTGTATTTTTCAAAACATGAAAAATGCATACAAAGCTCGCCATTTCCATCCGTTTCAAAGTGCTGTCGTGGCATTTCACGTGTCACCTGTCAGAACTCGCCGCCATTAAAAACACGTCATGCTATCAAATAGGTATCTGTTATATTTTGTACGTTTTGTCCTCGCCTTTATCACAGCACAAATAGTGACAGTAAAGTTAGCTAAAACTTCGCAACGTCATATTAAATTTCAATTTATGAAATACTTGCAGCGGTTTTAGCTGTGCGTTGATATATCAATCAATCAGTTTAAGACTATTGTCAGCTCAGTCGTGCTACGATTATGGAACCTGCAAAGGTTTTTAAACGTCAGCAAATAAAATAAAAATACCCGAGTGTTTTAGTTTGATAAAACAAATGGGTATCAAATAAACAGTCTTTATTAAACTTGTAATTACTAAATAGTACAATGTCTTTAATTATTAATTGCTACATGCTCACGACAATCGCCATCTTGGTCGTTCGCCTCTGTTGTCATTCTCACACTAGTGATGTGTACTCAAACTAGTGATGTCTACTCATAACATCCTCCTTATTAGAAAAAGCGAAATTATTATTAATTTATAGCTTGAGCCAGTTTACAACAGTTGACTATAATCTTAACTTAATTAACTCAAAAACTTAATTAACTCAAAAACAGTTTTTCCTATCTATAATATATATTTGTCAATCAAACAAGTCAATCAGTCTTTCACAGTCATTGCTAAAACATTTGCTTAGTTTATTTTATTTTTAACTTAAGTTTTTATAAATCTAACCGTCTTGGTGGCCTTATGACTCTTCCGCCCCTCGTGCGCATTTCTACTGGAGTTGTATGCTCTTCAATAGACGGTGGTACTATATGAGAATTAGGAGATGTCTTGATATTTGGACTTATTCGTAACCTATCTTGAGATACAGTTTGTGATGACTGCGAAGGCTTCAAAATATGCTGTCTATTTCTTCTTCCTATAAATCCATCTGACCCTTCAATAGTATAAGACCTGGGCTGATCACATTTGGACCTTACTGTGCCTGTAATCCATGGAGTATCTGGCATTTTCTTAAAATAGACTTCATCTCCTTCTTGTAGTTCTGATAATGATTTAGTTTTTCTGTCATAGTAATACTTCATTTTATTTTTATCTTCTTTTTTAGTTTTTTCATAATCTTGAAAATTGACTGTTCTTGGTTTTAAATTTTTTGTGACTGTTGGTAGTTGTGTTCTAAGTGAACGTGACATTAATAATTGTGCTGGAGATGGTAGATTTCCTCTAGGTGTATTCCGGAATTGAAGTAAAGCCAGATATGGATCTGACCCCGACTCATCTGACTTGGTAAGAAATTGTTTACATATCTTTACTGCCGACTCTACCAACCCATTTGACCTTGGTATATAAGGACTTGACGTATTATGATGTATACCCCATTCCCAAATAAAATTCTTGAACTCTGCTGAATTAAATGGTGGCCCATTGTCAGAAAATAACTCAACTGGAATACCATGTCTGCTAAAGATACTTTTAAGACAAACAATTACTGTTTTGGAATTAGTACTTGCTACTGCCATTAATTCAATATAATTTGAATAATAATCTTGTACTACTATGTATTTTTTAGATTTGTAATCCATAAAATCAACACCAACTTTTTCCCATGGAAGTAATGGTACTTCATGTGGAAGAAGTGGTTCTGGAGCATTTGAGCTCCTATGTGACAAGCAAATATGACACGACTGAACAATGTTTTTTATATCCGTTGACATAAATGGCCAAAATACATGTCCTCTAGCAAACGCTTTTGACCTTTCGATTCCCAAATGACCACTGTGTATTATTTTCAAAATTTCAGGCCTTAATTTTTTAGGTATAACTATACTGTTACTTCTCAAAATTAAATCATTTTCTGTATGTAAATCAAATCTATACTGCCAATATTCATGCAGATCTTTGTGAATTTGCGTTTTACTTGATGGCCATCCTTCTTTGCAGTATTTTTTCAAAATTTGCAAGCTTTCATCTTCATTAGTACCTCTAATTAACCATTGCAGACGTTCTGAGGAGATAGGTAGTGACTTGATCAGTAAATTTACGTGAACAATGACATCATCATCTAATTCATCTGAACTTGTTTCAGAGAGTGCTGCTCTTGACAAGGTATCAGCAATGTACATGTGACTACCTTTCTTGTAAACTACATTTAGACTATAGAGTTGTATTTTCAACATCATTCTCTGCAGCCGTGTTGGAACCTCGGCTAATGGCTTTTTAAACAATGTTATTAAAGGAGCATGGTCTGTCTCTACAATTACAGTTTGTCCATATATAAATTGATGAAACTTGATGCAGGCAAAAACTATTGAATAGAGTTCTTTCTCTATTTGAGCCATTTTTTGTTGTGTATCTGTTAATGTTTTTGAAGCATAATATACTGGATGTTGATTTTGTAACAACACTGCTCCGACAGCACTCTTACTAGCATCACATTGTAGGACAATAGGATCACGAACATTAAAATGTGACAAGACTGGAACTTGACATATTAATTGCTTCAGATGACAAAATGCTCTTTCATGATTGGCAGTCCACTGCCAATCAGTAGATTTTTTTAACAATTGACGGAGAATTTCTGTCTCACCTGCCATATTTTTAATAAAATGACTTAAATAATTAAGTATGCCCAGAAATCTTTGTAAATCCTTTAGACATGTTGGAGAGGGCATCTCTTTGACTGCTCTGACTTTATCTGGATCAGCTGTGATTCCGTCCGCTGAAAAAATATGACCCAGATATTTAATATTGTTTTTGGTAAATGCACATTTTTCTTTATTGAATTTTACATTATATTCTTTTGCTCTCTTAAATACTTCATTCAGGCGTTCATTATGCTCTTGTAGTGTTTGACCACTAACTAAAATATCATCGCTGTATACTGCCACCCCTGGTATGTCACCGAATATTTCTGTCATAATTCTGTGGAAATACTCAGGAGCACAACTGACTCCATATGGAAGACGTTTAAAGCGATATCGGCCAAAAGGACTGTTAAAAGTTGTGAGATAAGAACTCTTCTCACTCAATTTACACATCCAAAATCCACTACTTGCATCCAAGGTGGAGTAAAATCTTGCACCAGCCACCTTGGCGCGGACTATGTCTACTGATGGAATAGGATAATGAGTCCTTTTTATTGCCTGATTTAAATTACGGGGGTCAAGACATACCCTTAATTGACCATTTTTTTTTTCTATTAATATTAAAGAACTCACCCATTCAGTAGGCTCTGTGACCTTGGTAATGACATCCATTTTCTCCATCTTCTCAAGTTCTCTTTGTAGTCTTTGATGTAATGCAAATGGTATTTTCCTTGGAGCATCAACTTTTGGCTGGACCTCAGGATTTGTATTTATGTGACACTCACCAGGAAGACAACCAAGACCGGTAAAAACAGAATTATTACATTCAACAAGTTGATTTAAATTGATACTTTGTGACTGACTTTGCTGTAATGGTAATGACTGTGATTGACTTTTTGTAACTGTAGGACATATTATTTGACTCGAATAAGACTCATTTTGACTTATTTCAGAAAACAATTCACCAATATCACTTTCTGAAGTTTCCATGCTTATAGTATCTACACAGAAAACTCTTTTAATTAGTCCAATTTCTGAGCAGGTAAGTTTACCTAATACAGTTGGAGAATTCACATTTGCAATTATAAAATTAATTTGTTTTGTCATATAAAAGTCATTAAATTGAAATTGACACTCTAATTTTTGTTGACCTAGTACCTCTAGACTATTACCAGTGTATGATTTAATTTTTACATCAGTTTTGGACAATACATTTTTAGTATTAAGGGAATCATAAACACTTTTTGACATGATATTAACATCACTGCCTGTATCGATAATACAATTTACTTCACAATTATTTATATATAAATTAATTGTCCACTCATTTGACAATGACTTGGATGACTGAATATGACCTATAAACAATTCATCTTGTTCTGACTGTACCTGTTGAACATTACTATCTGACAGTACATATCTTATTGACTGAAATGACCGACAACATACTGCAAAATGACCGACTTTTCCACACTTTCTGCACTTCACACCTGACGCTGGACACTTATACCTGTGTACCTGACCACATCTTGAACACATTTCCCCTCTCGACTGCTGTATGTTCCTTGAATTAGACTTAGATCTTGTTCGTGACTGGCTTGTATTATACAAGACTGTACTTTGTTCTGCTGTTAACTCATCCATTTGATGTCTGGAAGCAAGCATGGCCTTTGCCATCTCTAAGGCTTTATCAAGATCCAGTGTATCTTCAAGCAATAATTTTTCTCTGATATAGTTGTATTTTTGATGCATGTTACATATAAACATTATTTTGATTAGACGTTGTTGCAGTTGTCCCAGCTCACAGTTTTTTGACCTTAATTTTAATGTGCAAGCAAAATCATCTAAGGTTTCATTTTCACCTTGTTTGTATGTGAAAAAATTATGACATTCATAAGTGAGGTTAGTTTTTGGAGCAAAGTGATCTTGGAATAAGTTTATCAAGTCGTCGTAAGAAATGCTATCCTCGTCTTTTCCAAATGAATTGAATATATCCACACCTTTTTCACCAATGACATGTAGAAACAAAGCTACCTTTCTACTATCACTTTCTTCATCTAAGCCAGACGCACGTAAATAAAATTTAAATGACTGCACCCATTTTTTCCATTGTTGAGCCAAGTTGCCGCTCACCACCATTGGCTGTGGACTGGACATACCAGAAAGTTTCTTGTGTATTTTACTTTCTTCAGACATGACGCCGACTTTTTTGAACACGACACTTTTACAATGACAATACACAATTATGATCCCAATTCTGTCACCATGTTTTAGTTTGATAAAACAAATGGGTATCAAATAAACAGTCTTTATTAAACTTGTAATTACTAAATAGTACAATGTCTTTAATTATTAATTGCTACATGCTCACGACAATCGCCATCTTGGTCGTTCGCCTCTGTTGTCATTCTCACACTAGTGATGTGTACTCAAACTAGTGATGTCTACTCATAACACCGAGTTAAATCCTTTAATAGTTGTTTCATTGTGTAATAACCGCTAAGGCATCAGAAATTAAACAGTTATTATTTTATTGCAATAATAGTAGCTATAGAGCCATTATTATTGCAAGAAAACTGCAATATTGCAGGCACCATCAGAAATCGGCACTTTACAAGGAATTTTAAAAGGCGGTCGCAGCCTTTTGTCATTAAATGAAGAAGCCATCTGACAATCGACAAAGTACTAAAATGTTAGAATAACCATTCGAAGAACGAAAGAGACTGGGGTTGAACTCTATTTTGCAATCCCAATGAAATACTTTTCTTGACGTTCTGAAGGTTATTGAAAATGAAAATATTTATTAAGTAAAGGTGCCAAGAGACACTTTAAGACGGTAATATTTACCTATTGTCCTCAAAGATTTCGCTAATGCTACCATAGCAAGGTCGTATCTGCTATATTGCAATGCTCGTCTATACTGTGTCCTATGTATTGTGTGGAAAACGGTCAGGTAATAGTTTTGTTCAGAGCGTGAACAAAAAATGAAACATTCTGTTTAAAAATAGGGAATCGTCGACGGTCGCTGCATATCAAAGAAACTTTTTACAACATATTGTTCACGGTTTTGAATTTCACGTCCCTGAACTTTCATAAACAATATTATGGAAAAGCGAGAAATAATAATGTATTTTTCAACAATATACTTGTGTTACATACACTTGCTTAACCTTTAACATATTTAAAATAGTGTTTATTGTTACGAAAAGAAATACGTTATTAACGAAAGTCCAAATTCAAATAAAATTACACCTTAATGATTAAATAAACAGGCGATTAATATTTATTCAAAGTGGTAGTAGTTTCTTGAAGAAAACTGGTTTATAATAGGTAAGCATGTAATTTTCAAACCGCGAATCTGTAGGCGGTAACCTATTCATGAAATAAAATATCTTCGTCCCCAATATCTATATAGGTAATAAGAATTTAACTTTATCGAAACTTCATAATCACGATAACGTACGCCGAATCACAAAGGGGCAATTAAGTAGACTCGTGCAAAAAGTTACCTCTCGAACTATCCCGAGATGAACCCTTGTGATCCGAGATTAGCTAATCGGCGCAAATTGGCCCGCAGGCTCTGCTCTATCTCTGACACGTACAAGCTACCTCATTTTAGGGTGCACTAGCTGGAATAACTCACCATCTTGGAATAGAGCCAATGAAATTATTAAAAGCACCATACTTTGAATACAGTCAACAGAGAATTGCTAGAAATGATCGCATACAATGACAACGTCACAAATGTAATGTTCAAAGGTTATGAAATAGGTACCTATTCGAAGCAGTTTTAGCACAGCGCCGCCGTACTGCAGGTAGATAATTATTGTATATGAAACTTATCGAAATTTAATCTTGATGTCAATATATATATCGAAATTTAATCTTGATGTCAATATATATATATATCAACAGTACTAGCGGCCCACCCGATCACGGACATTTTTTTTTTCAAACAAACAAACAAATCTTTACTCTTTATTATATTAGTGTAGTTATACTTAAATGTTATATTAGTGTAGATATACTTATATGGATTTCTTTTCACCATAATTGTTCTGTATGTATGTAATGTACCTAAACAAAAATCGGTAGGTATATTCAATATATTTGCCATTTTTTTAGTGTATATTGGTACGAAGCAGAGCTCAAGCTCCATATGAACTGTAAAAAGGTCGTATAAGAGCGAACCTCTAACTGTTACCTGCCAATAAAGTAATTCAGCTGTGTTCACCGAACTGGTGCGCGTGTAGACTGTAGAGACGGACGCGACTTGTTGCGTAATTGCCGCACGTACCAAGGGGGCGCCGGGCTAAATGTTGCTCTCCAACACTATTCACTTTCATTTACAGTTGTTACCAGGGGACAGATATTCTTAATGTCAGTATGCCGTCGATATCGATACCAACTTACCGCCCGCGCTTAGGTAGTACCTAGCTATTATAGCTGTGCTGATTGACAATTCAATAATTGCTTTAATACAATCTACCTAGATATAACATGATCATAAATAATTGTAACGAATTAAACTCTCGTATTTTATGTGCTGACGTTTCGAAAAGTTTTAATTTCCCATATTTGTAGCACGACTGTGCTGACGATTGCGACAGTCTAACGCTAAAGTACGCAACAGTCAAGTTTTCGAAACATCAGCAAATAAAAAAAAAATACCTGAGTTCAATCCGTTATAGTTGTTACATTCCAATGTGTAATAACAGCGAAGGCTTCAGAAGTTAAAGGTTATTATTTCAGCGTTTTGAAGAAAACCAATTTGGATCACTTCCAAACTAATGGTGTAACTCAATTAGGTAACTGAGAAAAAATGATATTTAAGATTTCTTTCTTTGCGAACTACTTTGATTTATAGTTTTGTGAACACACAGCCTACAATTGCATTTAGAAACCCTTATCATGTATGACCTACCAATCTACGCAAATAAGTTATAATAGTACCTATTGCATAATAAGTACATATTGAGGATAGGTACTTTACGGGAAATATTTTATAAGAGATAGTTGTATGTCGAAAAAGATTTGAATTAGTACAATGTAGACATACTTAATCTAAGCCCGATGCTATATTATGTCGTACGTATAAATGTAGGTATGTATTCTTATATATTTAGATATCAAAGTCAATTTCAGAGACAGTTCCTCAAATATTTGTTTCGTGCGTGCTTTGTCCAATTTCACCGGCGGTGAGTCGATAAAGCAATAAACAGTTATCAATAGAAATATCTGCAAAGCGGCAGTTTTATTGGCGATAACTGAGCTTCCAACACGCGAGCAAGTATTGAAACAGAAGTAAAATTTGAATTTATAGGTACCTATTTTTGTATAATCATTTATAGTAGTTTGAATTTTCACCGTGCAATTTAGTTTCATCGGTAATTTGCAAAGATAGGTTACGAGGTCAAGTCTAATGTGCTCAGAAGGGTAGGGTTGGTCAGATGAGTTCAAGTATTTTTTAGAAGTTTTATTTTTGTTTGTGCATCGGTGCACCTATCTATAAGTACTGTAAAATCCATTACCTACTACCTACATAGTATTAAACAAAGTCACTGTCGCTGTCTGTCCGTGCCTATGTTTACTTAAATGTTTAAAACAATGCTACAGATTTTGAAGCAGTTTTTTTAAATACCTAGATAGACGCAAGGAAGGCATATAGCACCCGTGTAAAGCCGGTTTTGCTAGTATGTGTATAAGATCCATGGGAGGGTTTTCATATACACATAGATAGATAGGTACTTTAATTGAAAAAAAAAAAAAAGTTCTCAAGTACCTAAGTAGGTAGATAGGTAGTTAAAATAAAAACAGAATAATAATCCTGCACAGAATCTGTAAAGATTACAGCTGTCCACGCAGCTGTATTAAGCTCTGTACTAAATGTAGTTATCCCCAAGTCCCCTGTTCATTAATTACGTTCCGCCCAAACCGAAACTTCGCTGCAATTAACTCAAACCGACTGCACTGACTTCAAGTTGCCAGCAAAAACTGTACCTTAACCCTTTAGAATAAGGGCTGCGAAACGCGACAGGGACAGATATTGCTAATTAGTGAGCGCATCGAAGTTATAAACAATACAAACAAACAAACAGGAACTGTGTGCGGTAATTAAACGTTGCATGGGACACGCGGATGTTGTAAGGACATGTTTAGTTATAAGCGTTATTTCAAGTTTTTGATGGGTAAAGGCTATCGACTATAAGTCGGGAAGTAACCCGAATAATCCTAAATCTGCCGTTCTAACGATGAACGCAGTAACTGAATATGAGTTTCATATACACTTACTGCGTTTATTGTTAGCAAGCAGAAATAAAAAAGTGTTATGGACGAAGCGATTAGTGACTTAATAATAAATTACTTTCTTAAGCCTTTACAATTATAAACGGTCCTTTTCAATGCTAAGCTGGCCTAAGCTAAACTATTCGTTTGGAGTCAGCTGGTATGTCAAAATATAGTAAAATACGTTCCTACCTATTAAGTATAACAGAAAAAATCACGCAGTCAAAGTCAATTACAGGTTTTTACCAGTAGACATACATAGTTTAGAGTTACAAACAGCACACCAAAACAAAAAAGTTAATTACAAAATATTTACAAAAAGAACCTAACTACCTACCTATAAGATAGAGATAGTCAAAATCTCAGGTATAATAAATTAAGAATGTACGTGTGTAGGTATATTAGGTAAATACACGCTCATTTTGTATCTAGCCACGTCCTTTCGTTACTGCGGTTAGTTCCCAAGATCAACAGACAACTTGTTACTACTGTGTGGCGTAGCGTCTCAGTACACACAGATAGTGGTCACTGAGACAGCTCTTCATTTAGAAGACGAACTTTCACATTAAGAAATTGGCAACTCTAATTTATATATATTAGTAGTTCGTAATAGAACACCTAACGGAATTAACTCGTTATTATTAGCATAGCGCTGACATAATGCTCCGATAACCTTGATGTGCTCGACGATAAAATAAATAGATAACAAGATTTTCTTATCCTGAACTGCTAACAAATCTATACTAATATTATAAAGCTGAAGAGTTTGTTTGTATGTTTGTTTGAACGCGCTAATCTCAGGAACTACTGGTTCGAAATGAAAAAAATCTTTTTTTGTTGGATAGACCATTTATCGAGGAAGGCTTTAGGTTATATAACATCGCGCTGCGACCAATAGGAGCGAAGAAACAGTGCAAAATGTGTAAAAAAACGGGGAAAATATGAAGCCTTATGAAGAATTACTATTCCACGGGGACGAAGTCACGGGCACAGCTAGTTAATGTATATAGTTCGGGCTGTTACCTTCCCCGTAACGGCCCGAACTATATATATTAATAGTAATATGACCAGCCCTATCCTGTCTTCACTCTTTTAAGGTATAATTTTCACAGCAAAAATATTTTCTTTACCGGGACACGGATATTAAGAGGTAACAGACAGACGGAGATACTATACCTATTAGTTATTTATAATAGGTACAGATAGGTACCCTCTTTATCAGATCCATAGTATCGCAATGCATGAGAGTCCTCTGTCATATATCATTTAATAGTTGACATATAAATTAAAGTTAAGCGAAATCTAAAAGAACAATACAAATGGATCCGTCGTAATGTTGACGAATAACGTCGACTTTTTCCATCAAAAACCTATTCTTAAGTACCAAACTTGAATTGCTTTTGAACTTCTTTCACGGCGACAAAGCTCTTATCCTTCTCGAAATGCCAAACAAATGTCAACCTTCCATACACGAACTTAAATTGCAATTTAGCTTGGTGAATCGTTTAAGGTATATAGTGTAAGTAGCGGGAACGGACCCAAATTCCATGAATAAGTAACACTTTGGGGACCTTTTCCCGGTCGATCGAAGATGACAATAAATATCACACAATAATTGCATTTAAAATAATTGTCTTTGAAAACGAACACAAAATTCAATAACAAGGAATCCATTACATGCCAAGTATTATCAGGTATAAAAAAATGTTTAATAATCTATGATGCATTTTCGTTTATAATAGACTGGAATAAAAAAAATAATACCACTCGGGTATAGGTATTTGTAGACATTTGGTTTTCGATCCCCTCTTTCACTCCATATAGGTACTCGTAATATGCGACCTCACCGAATTAATATATTATTAATTTTTAGTTTTGTAATGTACACGTGATTCTCTTTTATTTAATACCCCACTCGGGTATATTTTAAGCTGACCAATTTTTGACTTCTTGTTATGGCAATTTAAAGTTCTTGTAACGTCAACATGATACCTATATTTAAAGTAATTTTATTCCAATACATTCGTATATTTTAATAGGTAGGTATAGTCTTACGTACTTTGCACTAAATTGCGATTGGTACCGATCGTGCTAGATCGCCCTGATATATTCTAAATGCCATACATATGTATGGAATTACGAACATGTGCCCGCGGCAGGCTTCGAGCTGCTAATTCTTTTGGGTTCCTCTTACAAAAAACCCTGGTTTTCACCTGTTTCACTGTTACAGATAAAATACTACACAAACAGACTGACCAATAGGCGAATAAGGATTATATTTATTTGATGTTAGCAATCGAACGAACCGAATGCAAAATTATAATTATGGTGACATACGCGTACGAATACTGATCACGTGACGTTTCGTTAGTATATGTCAAATACGTACAATTTTACGTTTCGTGCGGGTACTATTAGTGATTAGCACTTGTCTATGGGGCTTCTCCTTGATTATATTTTACTAGCTGTGCCCGCGACTTCGTCCCCGTGGAATAGTAATTCTTCATAAGGCTTTATATTTTCCCCGTTTTTTACGCATTTTTCACTGTTTCTTCGCTCCTATTGGTCGCAGCGTGATGTTATATAGCCTAAAGCCTTCCTCGATAAATGGTCTATCCAACAAAAAAAGAATTTTTGAATTCGAACCTGTAGTTCCTGAGATTAGCGCGTTCAAACAAACAAACAAACTCTTCAGCTTTATAATATTAGTATAGAAGTATAGATTCGAATTTCTTACTGCCTTTCTTCTCGCAGTAGGTACCATTATTTGTATTAGAAGCGGTACGAACATGTTAAAGTGTCCCTTGAGTGATATAATACATTTTCATTTTAATATTTTTCACAATCCTTTATAATGTAAGATCATTGCGATGAGTAATTTTCATGTCAATTTCGGGTTACATTAAACGCTACAATATATTTAACAAGGTTATTATACCGCATTATTGAATATTAAATAGAGTGATAAAAGCTCATTCCAAAGAGAATATGTATTCCAACAAAGGAAATCAGAAATATTTCATCAGTTTTTATATTTTAAATCTACCTACTAGGTACTTTAGGCTAGTGTTACGATTTTAGTGTTAGGCTTTCGTCAGCTCAGTCGTGCTACGGTTATTAGAACTGTAAAATTTTCAAAACAACAGCAAACAAAATAAAACACGCGAGTTAATATTACCTATATGGTTTTCTATACTAATATAATAAAGCGGAAAAGTTTGTTTGTTTGGATTGAGTAGGCTTCTAAACGACTGGGCCGATTTGAAAAATTCTTTCACTGTTGGAAAGCTACACTATTCCCGAGTGACATAGGATATAAAAAAGGGATCCGTGCGGGGCGGGTCGCTAGTCCTTCCTAATATTATAAATGTGAAAGTAACTCTGTCTGTCTGTCTGTCTGTTACGCTTTCACGCTAAAACTACTGGACCGATTTAAATGAAATTTGGTACAAAGAAAGTCTGGAGCCTGAGAAAGGACATAGGCTTCTTTTTAACCGACTGCAAAAAAGGAGGAGTTCCACGCGGACGAAGTCGCGGGCAGAAGCTAGTAAAATATAAAGAACCACAATACGAGACCCAACGCCAAAGCAGGAAGTCGCAGTAGCGCCGCATTTTAACGGCAGGCGCGATGAGATGGCGTTGAATACATGCATGAGAGACGATTTCATTCCCAACTCGCAATTTACATGCGATTGTTTTAATAATTCCTTATTTAATCCAAACAAATGTGATATACTTTCATTGGAAATTGGCATCCATATATTACGACAAATACAATGAGTACTATGAAATTTTATGTATTACTAGCGACCCGTCCCGGCTTCACATGGGTGTTATAAACCTTCCTCTTAATACTCTTAAATCACTTTACCTATCTATTAAAAAAACCGCATCAAAATCCGTTGCGTACTTTTAAAGATTTAATCGTACATAAAAATATAGGGACAGAAAAAGCGACTTTGTCTTATACTATTTACTGATGAGGTTTATATTATGTATTTACGAGACATTTCAATAGATAGATACTTACTTTGCTAAAGTGGGCAAATATATTTTTATATATTTTTTTTGAGTTCAATAAATAAATATTTATAGAAATAAATGAAATTCATATTACTTAAATTGTTCATATCTCAAGAAAGGCTATTCCGTTTTGACCGAAAATTGGTGGAGAAGTACCTTAGAACCAGGAGACGGACATACTTGTCAGTTAGTCTTGTGGTTTTTTTTTTATATCTACCTGGATCCCGCTTTCAGTTTAGGGAATAGGTATCCTTTTCTGTCTAAGTTACTAATCCCGCCGTTGTTAATGAGAAAGATTCTCTAAACAGCATTAATTATTTATATTAAAATGAGTTATTTTAATGTTTTTATTTTGTAATGTAACAGTTGTTTCAGACTTTAGAAGGTTGTTGGAATAAAGCGGTATTGCTCGAGGCATAGCTTTGTCTCGTCTTTATTGTACTGCCCTTGTATATACTTTGTGGAGTTAGAAATATCAAGGATGAAACAATAAAATAATACTTGCCTACTGAATTATTATTGTAAATAATTTGATAGCCTGTAGGTCGTCCTAGGGGTGAATGTTAGTGTGATATACTCAAGTACAGCTACCTTATATAATTATTATATAGCTTACTAACTAACTGCGACTTACTGAAAAATCTTTTCTTACTGCTCCTCTACGGTATAAAACCCCTGTGCAAAATTTTAAGTTTCTAACCCTTATATTGATTGTTGATGTCAAACATTAAGTACCTAGATAGAAGTATTTTTTTTATTTAAAGCTTCTGGTTATAGTGTCCACATTTGTGATTCTAGTTGGGGACGACCGCCAGCAACGGTCGGGTGATCAGTCCGCTGGTTAGGACCATTTCACCCCATTGACCATGTCCACATTTGTGATAGATATTCCAGAAAAATAATATAAGTTACCCTATAGAATAAATATTTTACTTATTATAAACTATCGAAGGAACCCGTGAGGCACTAATATTTAGCAATTAATAAGCAGCTGTTTCTATTAGTACTATCAGCTCGCCAGGGCAGGTCACTATCATCAAAACTAAATACTATAGGCAACAGCTGTTAGCTTCACAGCATCTTATTAAATGCAGACGTTGCCGTCATTGCAGAAATCTTAATAATTATATAGCACAAAGCGCATAAACAGAACAGTAAAACATATTTATTTAGGTAATTATGTACAATATTAAATACACCAGTGGTAGACATATGGAAATACAGCTGTGACCGTGAAAATGATTATAATGATAATAATAATTTCTGATGCCTTCGCGGTCATTACACATTGGAATGAAACAACTATTAACTAATTTAACTCGCGTATTTTATTTTATTGGCTGACGTTTCGAAACTTTTGTAAATGATTCAATGAATTTTCAACGCGATTATTTTAGTAATTTTTCGATGTATTGACATTTAATATAAATAATAAGTATGTATATCTTCCTACTCACATATTGCAAATAAAAAAAATATAGGTACACAACATTTTTCAAAAAGATCTATGCTATATAAATAAAAAAATATTATAAAAGGTTCTCCTCCAGGTTCTGAATATGAAATAAAGTTTGCAATAATTTACATTACTAATTGTAACTAATATTAAAAAGCAGGACACATCCATAATACGCTTAACAAACTATATTTATATTACACATATAAATAACTTTTAACTATTCTGGTTACCCAAAAGAAACAAGAACCTTACCCCTTATGGGCAAATCCTTTTTCAATATATCCATCATTGTCGCACTTAACTCTATTTAGGTACAAAAGAAAAGGACCAAAACTAACTGTTTTAAGTAAAGATTTTGAATAGGTCGTTGGCGCGGCGCCAGCGAAGCCTCGCTACGAAACAGGTTAAGCCGCAAATTCAATGCGTTTTAAACCTGTGCCTGTAAAGGCGGTTTCATTTTTATGTGAGAAAATTTAGCTCGACTTACTTTGGTTGTGTGTTTTGGTTTATTTCCACCTCCTCCCATTACCTCGCTACTGTCGAGTTTGGTTTATTTTTTCATTCGTTTCTTGGTGTGAAATATCTAAGAAAAAATTTAAATTATTCTATTTTAATAAGTTCATACGCCCCGAGCTAATCCTACCAATATAATAAACGCGAAAGTTTGTAAGAATGTATGGCCATGTATGTTTGTTACTCTTTCACGCAAAATCGACGGATTCATTTTTGATTAAAGTTTACGTTATAAGTACCATACATAATAAATAGACTATTGTCAGCTCAGTCGTGCTACGGTTATGTTATGGAAACTGTAAAGAATCCGAAACGTCAGCTAAAAAATAAAATAAAAATATGCGAGTCGGATTTAACTCGCATATTTTTATTAAATAAAATACGCGAGTTAAATTAGTCTATAGTTGTTTCATTGTAATATTAAAATGCTTAGCGATTGTTCGACATACCTAGAACAATAGCTAAAGGTCCATTCCAGTTGCATACACCATCGAAGTAATCTGAACTATGAACACGTCCAGCGGGCGCGTGTGTTGCCTGGAGGAGACCCCTCGCTGGCGGCGCGCCAGTCGCTCTTCAAACGAATGCACTTGCAGACCGAGCTGCAACACAAGTGCACCAGATACTGCACTCAGTCACTGCAAAATGGGTTTACAGATTAATAAATTCATTAGGTAATGAAACTACTTTAACGAATTTAACTTGCGCATTTTATTTATTGACTTTTTGAAAACTTTATTTCTTAAAGATCTTATGTTTATAGCACGACTGAGCTGACGATAGTCTAATGCTAGTGTTTTCGAAACGTCAACAAATATAATAAAATACGCGAGTTAAATATTAAATCCTTTAAGATAGTTGTATCTTTCCAATGTGTGGGTAATAACCGCGAAGGCAATATATTATTAAATTGGTAACTTATATCATTTTGATTATTTTTTCGAGACGCGTCATCTTAGGTACTTAATATTTAGGAAAAGTAAGTAGGTAAAATTTCAAACACCTAATTAAAGAATCTCAAATATTCATCGTGAAAGAAATTTTCTTTTTAATTTGTCACATTGTCTTAAAAATTCAATCATTAAAAAAATATGAGATATGAACACATAGGGAGCTGATATTCTTTTAAGTGGTTCGAGTTCTTTAAATGACTTTAGCACGTAAGGTTTATGTCGCGCGAGAAAGGATCTGTCAAAGTCATACTTTTGGCAATGAGTGAATGTGATAGTGAGTTGCTTTCACGTGCAATGAATACCTTGCGTGTTTACATATTATTATTATGTAATCTTCTTCTCTTATATATAAAAATGAATCGCAAAATGTTGGTAAGCGCATAACACTACAACGCCTGGACTAATTTGGCTAATTCTTTTTTCTAGATGTTCGTTAAAGTCCAAGGATGGTTTTTACGACGAGAAGATTTCAAATGATTGCCGGGAAAACCCTAAAAACAGCCCTATTCTTTTTCCCATACAAACGTTTTCTAACATAAGTTAATTTGAACTTCGAACGGGCAGGATGACGTCTGTCGTGACCGCTAGTGTTACATAATACATAATACCTCTTGGTATCAAGGCAATATATTAGTAGAGTAGCTGCTCGTGGCCAAGCTAGTGTCGGGCCGGTTGAGCGCGCGTTAATAAATCGGTCCTCTAGTCGCGCCGCGCTGGAGCGAAATCGGTGGCACCCAATAGTGAGAACAAGTAAGCTAACTCTATGCAAACTGCAATACGATGGATGTCACCTTAAAAAGAAGGGATGACGACAGGGTAAAAAAAAATATTCTATTTAGGTAGTCCGTCATTTAGATTAGGTATCTATACTAATATTATAAAGCTGAAGAGTTTGTTTGTTTGTTTGTTTGAACGCGCTAATCTCAGGAACTACTGTTTCGAATTGAAAAAATCTTTTTTTGTTGGATAGATCATTTATCGAGGAAGGCTTTAGGCATCACGCTGCGACCAATAGGAGCGAAGAAACAGTGGAAAATGTGTAAAAAAGGGGGAAAAAAACTATTCCACGCGGACGAAGTCGCTGGAAGAAGCTAGTTAAAAATATAGGTTTTGTATTTTTGCTTATAGGCCTAGCGCGCACCACGATTTTTTGTCGCTCGATAATTTTATCGCAGAAAGCAACGTATGGGTTTCTATAAATCGTGGTGCGCGCTAGGCCATAGAAACCCATACGTTGCATTTCTGCGATAAAATTATCGCGCGACAAAAAATCGTGGTGCGCGCTAGGCCTTAAAGTTCGGGAGTGGGTGCTCCTAACGTCACGTTATGGCACAATTTATACCATAACTAGCTTCTGCCCGCGACTTCGTCTGCGTGGAACTCCTCATTTTTTTGTAGAAGGTTAAAAAGTAGCCTATGTCCTTTCTCAGGCTCTAGACTTTCTTTGTACCAAATTTCATTTAAATCGGTCCAGTAGTTTTAGCGTGAAAGCGTAACAGACAGACAGACAAAGTTACTTTCGCATTTATAATATTAGTATAGACGTAGCGTCACGAGCCCTCACTCTCGAACTTTAGATATTATATAAAGCTTATCTTTGTCATTTATTGTAAGAAACAATACGTGTCCAATAACTTTTGGTAATTTACTTGTTGGACGAAGAAAAAAAACGTCATCATGCCTGTTGTTGTCATATTAAGTCACCGGATGATAACGCCTTGCTTCATATTACAAACTACTGAAACTACTGAGGTCGAGGATTAGTTTGTGTTGTACTAACTTTCGGTTTCAGTGTTGAGTTGATACGTGTGCAAAAACTGTTCTCATGTCATTCATTTCGGTATTTATTTTATACCTATTAAGCTCGTTATCTCAATTCTTGGATCCTTAATATGTAATAAGTTAGGTGTCAAAATCAATGATCGATAATATTTTGTACCTATTTATAGATTTTTCAAAAAATTGGATTTAAAATAGCTACCTACTATCAGCACCTGTGTTGGCGATAAATCTTGAATCGACAATGGCTATTCTTAGAGCATAATAAAATTATGATTATTTGACATAGGTAGGTACTACCTTTCATTATACTGTGAGACTGCAGTGCCGCGGATGTCGCTCGTGAGCTATTAGACGTTGATTTAAAGCCTGTTGCGACGGACTAAGCGATTGTATGCAAAAAGAAGTCATGATTAACATCCTGAACTCTATCCATGCCATTTAGATACTTTCAATAGATTTTTGATCTATAAATTCAATCTTGTTTCAGTTGAGATATAGTACGAAACTACTTTTAGTGTAATAATCCTTACTAATATTATAAATGCGAAAGTAACTCTGTCTGTCTGTCTGTTACGCTTTCACGCTAAAACTACTGGACCGGTTTAAATGAAATTTGGTACAAAGAAAGCCTGAGAAAGGACATAGGCTACTTTTTAACCGACTGCAAATAAGGAGGAGTTCCACGCGGACGAAGTCGCGGGCAGAAGCTAGTTTGTAATATTTTCATAGTTGTTACCTACACATTGGAATAATATGTAAAATCTCTATTGTCAACTCAGTCTATGTATATACTCGTAATTTATCACATTTAAGATTAACCCTATGATGTCGACTGTATAAAGAAAACGCGGCGAGTTCGATGCAGCGCGGTGCACCGCTTCACTGACACTTAACGAATGAATCATCTGACATTTGAAATCCATATTAAATAAGTCGCGTGTAGCACACTAGCGCCCTCTTTACATATCTCACCACAACTGTATCGATCTCACCCAAGCGCATTGCTTGACATTTTCAAATAATGTAATCAAATCAAAGTGATTTGATTAACTGATCAGTTATGTTAAGGCAATCAGTTAAGATGGATGCGGCACTTTCATGACACTCCGACATAATTAATTTTTGTTACCTAGTTTTATATTTTTTATGTGTGTTATAAAGTCTTCTTTCTTTCAACGAGTTGAGAATTAGAGCGTTGCACACTGCAGACAGTCTGTGTGGTGTGTAATTGGACCAAGGAGGCGTGGAACCCGTCACCTGCCGCACGCCATGCCGCCATTACGACGCCTGAGCCACGAGTTTCAGATTTACTGATAACCTAGACGTAATTGTTGTGTACTATTCCCATTACGTAATTAAAATTAAATCAATTAAATTTTTGAATAGGTATTATTCAACGTTGGTGAAGCGGTTATGTGTGTGTATTATAGGTATGTGTTACGTTTCTGGAAACTTATATTATTGTTAGACCGAGAAAATTCCAAAGCCTCACAGAGTACTGGAAATCATTCCGCCGACCTCCGTTTAGAAGGTATCTCGCCCGCCTGACCGAACGTCCTTAATAAACAATGATGACATTAAGGTATGACTGCCACATTATATGTCATTTATATAACTCTATTGTTTTGTTACTACATGTCTTCAACCCCGCTGGAGGGACTACAAGTCTTTACCAATGCATCAAGTCTTTACCTAGCAGGTGTTTAATTATCAGAAGAAGGAAGGCACAGCGACATTTGCTATTGGTGTTCCTACCTAAATATTTTGAAGACTTAACAAAATGCAAATTTCTGTAATTTCCTAAAGGCTCCGAATTGTAGCGATTCGTACTTATTGCGGTCCTCAATATTTACATTAAGAATAATTTCGTTAATTGGACCGAACAAAATTCTCAGTATTAATGTAAATGAATTCACTAGACGCAAATAATTTGGGAATGTTAGTGGTTTTGTTGGAACGTAAAGCTTCGGAAATTGTGCGTCTACGTCCTCTGCTACAGCTGTAATTTTATTAATAAAATTCTACCTGAATTATATTGTTTTGTTATAATTTGATATATAATCCGGTCATTTTAGCTTATATTAGATAAGAATCTCGGAATTCGAGATACCCGGCTGTAATTTTGTAAATAGTTGTATATTGACATCCTTAAAGTTGTCTCAAAACCTACATATGGTAGGGTGTGAGCTACTATTAAATTTTAAGGTCAAAGTGTCAAAAAATCGTTATTTTGTAAATTTCTCATTTCCTATGGGTTTTAGCTTTTTATCTTTGTTGGCAATATTGTAGAATACAAAATTCTCTACAAATTTTGTTTAAAAATTTTTTTTATACGGTGAACCGTTTTCGAGGTATGGGCCGTAAAGCGCGCCGTCACAGCCAACAGGTGCCACGGTCGAAATCACGACATATACACTAATATACAGTTGATGAACTACAGATATTATTAATTGTTGATGTTTACGCATGCTACTGTGTAATGCTTATACTTATATAGTTATATGGAAATTAGTGCTGTGCAATTAACCTTATTAAAGAAATTATCATTTTTTATGCACATTGATCATTTGCTTCTGATTTTATAATATTACGTAAGTATGATTATGTTCTCATTTTATATATAGTGAAAAACTTCCATATAACTATATAAGTATAAGCATTACACAGTAGCATGCGTAAACATCAATAATTAATAATATCTGTAGTTCATCAACTGTATATGTCGTGATTTCGACCGTGGCACCTGATGGCTGTGACGGCGCGCTTTACGGCCACTACCTCGAAAACGGTTCACCGTATAAAAAAAAATTTTAAACAAAATTTGTAGAGAATTTTATATTCTACAATATTGCCAACAAAGATAAAAAGATAAAACCCATAGGAAATGAGAAATTTACAAAAATAACGATTTTTTGACACTTTGACCTTGAAATTTAATAGTAGCTCACACCCTACCATATGTAGGTTTTGAGACAACTTTAAGGATGTCAATATACAACTATTTACAAAATTACAGCCGGGTATCTCGAATTCCGAGGTGAATTCCTAATTTGACCGGTCTAATATACTAAAGCCCTTGAGGTGGTTCCCTGCAATACTGTGACTATCTTCTTTGCAGTATTATTCATTCAATAATCTTTTGTTCGTCAATATCAGGCGTATCTGCGAAATTTTAATGATAATTATTAATGAAGAATCGCGGATACGCCTAATTTTCATAGTTCTAACTGATTTAATCGACCAGCCGTAATACTCATAGTTTACAGTGGACTAGACGTTTACTCATATTTATGTAGGTAAATTCTCAATGGGTGTTTTCAGTTACATTACAAAATAGCCGAGGCAATTTCATTACAGCTGACATTAATATAGAACACGCAGAGTTTACACTTAAAATAAACGCTTATAATATCGCTGATTAAATAAAATACTAACGCAGACCGAAATATTTTGGTAATCTATTTAATATTCTGAACCGTCACGTTTATATTTGAATTCATGTGGTGACAATTTCGAGATTCACTATTCTATTAAGCGGCGATATGTTAAATTTATGTTGTTATTTTGTATTCTGCTAAAAGTATATAGGTACTTACTTACATATTGTAAGGTTTTTTTTAACTTGCAGTGTATGTAATTATGTACCTAAGTATATATTATATTTGCAATGCAGGTATGCAGGTATATAAGTAAGACTAGCTGTGCCCGCGACATTTTCCATGTTATATATAGCCTAAAGCCTTCCTCGATAAATAGTCTATCCAACAAAAAAAGATTTTTTCAATTCGAACCAGTATAGATTTAAGTATTATAATTCAAATTTGAAGGAACAGATAACTGAAACCGATTTAACTGAAATTCTGTAGATACACACGTTCAGTTTGGATTACAATGCATGGTTACTATGCATGGTAATCCAAACTGACGGTGACGTCATTCTAAAACCAAATTAAGGGGGGTAGAAAAAGAGGTAGAAATAACTACAAATAATACCTATACAAACCCGAGTGGGATATCAAATAGGGAATCACATATAAAAGTTATAAAAGCTTGTTTTTAAAAAAGTTGGTATTTTACTTTAAATGTTATGAAATTTAAATACCAACTTACTCTAGGTATGATCTACAGCGATATATAATCAAAAACGGTTCAAAATCTCCACTAAATAAACTTGACAGTGACGTATAGCCCTGGGTCCCGTCGGCGAGACATTGATGAAGCCAGGGCACGCCTACAAGCCGGTTACTTGCCCCACCGAGCTCCGGATCACTTGAAGTGTTGCATTGAATTAAGTACTTATTGAAATTAAACACTACGAGAAAACTTTAAGATATTAAATAGGGTTCTAATCTAAACTAATATAATAAAGAGGAAACGTTTGTTTGTTTGGATTGAATAGGCTCCTAAACGACTGGACCGATTTCACTGTTTAGAAGCTGTAGCTGTACAGTGTACTATTCCCGAGTGGCATAGGCTATAAAAAAAGGGATTCGTGCGAAGCCGGGGCGGACAGTTAGTTAGGTACATTCATAAAAAAATAGTAAAAGTGTTTCGTATTTTACAGGTGTCAAAAGGAAAAATCTCAAAAATAAATATCGGGTACAAAGTTCGCTGAGTCAGCTAGTTTATTTATATACTTACACGGGCGTGCGTTTCCGACACAATGTCAAATTTGTTAAGTGCCTACCTGACATCAACACGTGCTTCCCCGACATTCTAATAGGGTATACACGTGCCTCTTGATATATGGTACCTATAACACATTGTTTTAGTTAGGTATTCTATTTTTTTATAAGGTTTAAAGGTACCCAGACACTTTTAGGTAAGTAGAGTTGTATGTACCTGTCCAATAGCGGAGGTAGCGGTTGCCTAAAACTTTTAAGGGTTTGAATATGTTGGATTTGGGTTTAAAATTTTACTTCGGAATTTTGGACCACATTTATGTTATAATGTTCTACAAATGCTAAGTTCAAGTTGGCATTACCTATATTACCTAGGTATATTATTATATGTGTGACATTTTTCCCTATTCCGTGTAGGTAACGAAAGTGAAAAAATTTTTTCATGTCAGTGGTTGCCTACTATAATTCAATTTTACTCGTAGTGATATTGATGATAATTTTCTGTAAAGAAAAACAGTTCATCTCAGACCGCCGTAACCCGCAAGTATTCAATAAAGGCAAATTTGGGACGTTTTATCAAACTCTTACTAAACTCTTAAATAACTTCGAGGTATCTTTTTCTACCTCCTAAGCAGCACACAAAACCTATATACTTACTCGCTATTATACAAACTTTATACAGTTCATTTAGAACTCATGTTTTGTTTGTTTGAACAGAATAAATTCATCAAAGCAATTATCCACTTAAACACTGACCAACATGAACATTAACCATCGGTACAGGGCAACGATGACTTGCATTTTACGTACCTGTGCAGTGTAATTATTACAGCGCAGTTTCGCCGTGATGCAAATTGCAGACAATAGCTCGTTAGTAGCGCCGCTAGGACGAGCGACTGCTAGGATTTCGAGTACCTAGTCATATAGCAACGACCAAATATCTGAAACTAAGAGGGAGTGGATTTTTGACCCCAAGAGCACCCCTGGATCCGCCCTTGGTCTTAGTGGAAAATATATAGTTTTGATAACGGAAAAGTGAAATAGGGGTAGAATTTACTAAGCTACCCGAGGTAGTAAGTAATTCATGAGCAATACAATATACAATTATCAACTTAGTAGTCAAATCTTCCGGTGATTTAAATGCGAGAATTTAAGCTCCCTTTAATGTTAACTAGGTATGGAACTAGCTTTTTATCACTAGGTTAATTGACAATAGTACTTATATATGACCTAATAATTACTGTAGGTATACAAGTTATGCGTTTATTAGTTGAGGTCAGATACCCCGAACGCTGACTGTTCCATTACCTTTCTATCTTGTTACAGACATCACAGAACCTTTATTGTCATCACGAATCACAGCGAACATTTGTGATGAGTTGACAACCTTTGTCGTTGTCAACTTATCACAAATATTCTATTGTAGTCGCTTAGACTATCATTTCGTCCTAGCTGAGTCAATTTATCAGTCCAGTAACAGTAACTGTCCATTGTCTCAGCTCACCTGTCGATCGCTGAGTCGTCAGATCCCGCCAGTTCGGGGACAAACAATCGAGAATTAAACACTATTCAGCAATTTACTGAGCAACGGTCGAGACTGTTTGAATAAGACTAATTGCTTTGAGTTGGATGAATCAGCTTATTTACGTGATAAGGAGTTTTATAAAATCGTATTTATTTAAAACCATTAACTAGACTCTTTGTTACAGGACATTAAGAGAAAAGTGGTAATTAAAGCAGTCATTAGGCTGCAGTGTCAGGTGTGTGTTATTATTAATTTTTAAATCTTTCAATAAGTATTTGTCTAGGTATATCCTTACGTTTTTGAACTAATCCAAATCCTTTCAAATGCTAATTCCAGGCAATTTTAATACAGATCTCTATTTTAATTTAATTTTAACCACATTTTGGTTAGACTTGTGAATGTAGGTACCTAATTCCTAATACGGTCGGTATGATATGCATATATTACCTATGGTACCTACACTTATATTAGAAAATTTAGTTAGACACAAAATTAATAATCAACAAATAAACAATTGGGTAAGTATACTATTTCATAGTGAAATACAGATTTCTAAGTTTTGCTTATTAATTGAATGTGTGATTTCATAGGAACCCATTGCACAAAGAGCACACATTCCAAATCCACAACCAGTAACTCAGTTGCAATGTATCGTATTATCCTGCTTCAAAGCGAATACCGTTCAAACGTGCAACGGTCTCGACCGCCCGAGTCGCCCATCAGACCGCCCGACTGCCCCACCAGACCGCCCGACCGCCCGACTGCCCCACCAGACAGCCCGACCGCACGACCGCGTGACCACACCGAGTGTGTATCGACGTTCGATCCGCTTTGAGATTAGTTGAAACCTTTTGATGCGGGTAAACGATTTGGAAATTGCTTTGCTCGAGGTGAAAATGGCGTTTACGTTATGGTATTTACATTTCAATCAAAATGGGATCGTTTTATTTTGTAGGTACTATGACCACGTACCTATGTACGTGGTCATAGTACCTATAGTCATATTTTTTGAGAGAATAATGATGTATAAAATGTTAATGTATAATTTAAAATATGTAGGTGCATAATATACATTGGAATTATAAGGGATTAAACTCGAATATTTTATCACTTTAGTGTTAAAATGTACAATACGATATGGAAATTTCCGATACGTCGGCAAATAAAATAAAATACGCGGGTAAAACCGTTATAGTTGTTTAATTCCATTGCGTACTTAATAACTGCAAAGACATCAGAAATGATTATAATTATGTAGGTACCTACATATAGATAAACTAATAAATTGTAATACAGATAGAACAACAGTGATCTTAAAATTTGTTAAACTTTATTTCTTTACAAAATAAACGTTTATTTTTATTTCCAGTCCCAATTCAATCCCCATTCATTCTCTAAAGAAAATACAAAAACTGCATTCCGCATTGTGCAACAATTTCCAACTAACTGCATCCAAAAATGAATGACTTTGATTTCGACACCGATTTCATTATTTATGTTCGTGAAATCGTAAAAAATAACTTTGAACGCGACACATTTTATAACAACAAGCAAGATATTCTGAACTTTATGTCCTGATAAAAGAGTTTGAGTTCATTTGCTGGGACTGGGCTGGGCTGCGGTATTTATTGACACGCAATAAAAAATTCCTCTGTGCACTGGTTCAATATAAGCAATTAACGAGTCAATTTTAACGGAAAATATAGATTTGATTTGATAACGTTTCGGTTCTTCGTATTTTATGTTTATGATGGAAATACTATTTGATTGCTTGTTACTATCAACAACAGAACATAACTATATCGTATTTGTGTTCGTTTAAATTGATCGATGAGCACTGTTTAGGCATATTTGAAATATGAATATAAAATCCGTCTCTGGAATTCTCTCCCTCTAGCTATCAGGCAAGCACCGAGTAAGCTAGCATTCAAGCGTTTGTTACGTAAGCACTTTTTAAATCTTTAGTTTTCATCATCTGTCATTGTAGTTATTTATGTATTTTTGTATTTCTATATATTTTAGTATATTTATGTATTGTATTTATGTAGTGTAATATCATCCTGTTATAATAATAATTTATATTGTATCTATTATTTTATATGTATTATTCCTTTTGCGCCTACACATGCTCTCTGTTTGCTTTAAAGGTTGTCTGGTAGTGTCTAAACGTAGGTTTAGTTATTCTAAGTATTTTTAGTATTAAGTAAATAGGCTATATGTCGCTAATTATTAATTACATCGCGCTAATGAGATGTTCTTTAGGTTTTATAGGGTTCGTCCGTAATAATTGTTTATTTGTGGGAAACAAGCAAGTATATGCGAGTTAAATACTTCTTGTAGTTTAATTTCATCTCACCCTCGAAGACCCTGAGATTTAAACATGGTCCTATCGAGTCGGATTTTTGAAAGTCAGTAGTAGTGACGTAAGTGTAGTAGCTTGAGTAAGCTACACTCTGCATCGCTCCCGGAGTGGCAGTGGATCGCTGTCCGTGGGGAGTCGAAGGTTCCAGGAAGCAGTGGAACAGTCAGCGCCATCTAGTGGCGAGTGGCTGGAACACAGGCGGCGCGAGTCGCAAGGTGGTCGATCAGCAGAGTTGTCAAGAGTGAAGAAACATCACGGTGGTATCAGAAGTTGTCATCTTTACATGTGTGAGTGCGGTGTTTACGTGTGTGGATAAAAACTGTGAGTACGTTTTGGTTTGATTTACTAGGCGAATTTGAACCTTAAGAACAAGAAGAGCGAAACTTAGAATTTCATCGGTCAGGTTAAAAAATATTTACAAGAATTTGGACATTATACAGATATTAATAAGATCTAAATTTCATTAAGCTAAATACTTAAATATTAACTTAGAAAATTTGTGGTTAGTGATTTTAGGACTTAGAATAGTTTTAGAAAAAACGAAGGTACGGGGAATCCATGCCGGATTTCGCCCGAATTGTTAGTCTAAAACACTTAGAAAATTTCACATAAAATTTTGATCATTCAAATTCTTCTAAGTTTAAATTTGACATTCACTGGGACTTAGAAAATTTTGAATCGACTGCGTCTTTGAAATTTTTCAAAGTGTTGTTCTATTGTAAATTTAAATTAACTTTTCAATTTTATTTTGCTGTTTTGATTGTAGCTGATTGAGTTATTTTAAACATGGAGTCATTGATTCATTTCCAAATAGATACCTGGAATCGTATTGTGAAGGCTCTAGCCAACTTTCGAAAGACTAGTAAAGAGAGAATGACCATAGAATATGTAGAAAGTAGGTTGGAAACTTTAGAACAGATGTGGTCCGAGTTCAGGTCTGGTCACAAAGACCTTGTGCAGACTAGTGATCCAAAGGTTCTAAAGAAAGAAAAATATGTTACTGACGATGTTTATGACCAAGCTCTAGAAATATTTACAGAATATAAATGTGAATTAAAGAAAAAGATATCGGTTCTTACTGTCATACCTTCAACTCAGGCTCTAGTAGTAAATTCTGCAGGTCCAAGTACGAAGCCAAACCTGGTCAAGCTACCAAAAATGAATATACCAACCTTTTCGGGAAAATATACTGAATGGACCACCTTTCGAGATCTATTTCAGTCTATGATCCACAGAAATGATTCGTTAGACAATGTTCAAAAGCTACAGTATCTAAAGGGTTACTTGACCGGCGAAGCTGAACGATTATTGCGCTACACACCTGTCACTGATGCAAATTATGAAATGGGTTGGAAGTTATTAGTAGAGAGGTACAATAATAAAAAATATCTGTCTCACTGTATACTCAAACGTTTTTTAAGTCAAAGGAATGCATCTGTGGAATCAGCTCACTGTATTAAGGAATTGTTAGATACTTCTACCGATTGCCTCAATGCATTGACAAATATAGGCATTGATGTAAAGTCATGGGATATAATTGTAATTCATGTGCTTGCTCTTAAATTAGATCCTGAGACTCATAAGCATTGGGAAATTGAGGTCGCTACGAATGTCAAGTCAGACGAACTGCCTACCTTTGCAAAATTCAAGGAGTTTCTGACAAGTAAATTTAGGGCCTTAGAATTTGTAGAACCAAAGCAAAATAAAATGTTTGTTCAAAATACTGTAAGATCTAGTAACTCTTATCCAAAGGTATTACACGCAACCGACACGGGTCGAGTCAGTTGTGAGTTCTGTAGTGAAGAACATAAATTGTGTTCTTGTAAGACGTTTGCTCACCATGACTATGAGAAAAAACATGAGTTTGTTACTAATAATAATTTATGCTTTAATTGTTTAGGTAAACATCACTCTGTTCGATTCTGCAAAAATACCGCCAGATGTCAGATTTCTCGAAAACGTCATCTCACGTCACTCTTTGCTTCACCCACCGGGTAATCAAACTGTTTCAGTTGATTCGCGTAATTCAGTCCAAACTTGTGCAGCGGTCTTTGAGAATGATAGTGATACAAATGATGCGTCAACTAGTTCAAAGGAACCCACAGTGGTAAATCATATGGCCTGCATACCTACCATCAAGATTAATCCAGGTAAGCAGGTATTGTTAGCCACAGCTTTAGTCAATGTGCAGACTAAGGCAGGACAGTATCAAACAGTCAGAGCTTTATTAGATCAAGGCTCTCAAGCCTCTTTCGTAACGGAGGCTACAGTCCAAGGTTTAGGACTTAAGAAGATTCCGGTACATAGTCGTATATCGGGATTGGGGGGTAATAATTCTGAAATGACTTCAAAGTTTATGGTTTTGTTAAAAATTCAATCTCGTCTAGAAATAACCTTCCAAATGGAAATAAAAGCTTATGTGTTAAAGAATATAACTACTTACCTACCTGGAAGGAATGTTGTAGCAACTGAGTGGATTGATTCACAGCAATTGTATCTTGCAGATCCGAAGTATAATTCACCGAATAAAATTAATATTTTATTGGGGGCGGATGTGTACTGCCAGATATTGAGGGAAGGCGTACTGCGAGGTCCAGTTGGAACTCCAGTCGCACAATGCACCACTCTCGGGTGGATATTATCTGGAACAACAGATTCGGAATCATATGATAATGTAACAACTTTACATACCCATGTGGACGAAGATGATTCACTAAAACGTTTTTGGGAGCTAGAATTGGAACCAACAAACAACTCAAAGAGGATTCTCAATGATGAAGAATTGAGGTGTGAGGAACTCTTCGCCACTACTAATACTGTAACAAACAATGAAGGCAAATGTGTAGTGAAGCTTCCGTTTCGCGAAGATAATCCATCTTGCAAAAATGGAGGTTCACTGGAAATTGCAATCCAGAGATTCAAAACACTAGAACGCAACTTTGCTAGAAATAAAGAACTTAAAACTAGATATTCAGAAGTGATACATGAATACTTACAGTTAGGTCATATGGAGCGGGTACAGGAACCTGATAAAATTAAAAAGGAATCTGTGTACTTACCACATCATGCTGTCATCAAAGAAGAAGGATATTTTGAGGAAGAAAATAAATTAAAAATAAAGAATGATAACATATTAAAGATTTTGAGACTTACCTGGAACAGAGCTGAAGACGAATTCCAATACTCGGTGAATCTGCTGCCGCTGGCTGCACCTGTAACAAAAAGAAAAATTATATCGGATGTAGCACGTTTATTCGATCCGCTAGGATGGTTAGCGCCATGCGTGATAAAGGCTAAATTGTTCATACAGAGACTGTGGTTAGCTGGAATAGGATGGGATGAAGAGGTTCCATTAGATATTAAAGAGGATTGGCTTACTTACCGGGAGGAGTTGCCCCAGATAACAGCATTCCGAATTCCAAGATGGCTTCATACGAAGGTTGACGATCAAGTGATTGAGTTACATGGCTTCTGCGATGCTTCTAACGTAGCTTACGCTGCAACAGTTTATTTGAGAGTTGTTAATAAATCAGGGGATGTTCATACAGCCTTGATTGGAGCCAAAACAAGAGTAGCACCAATCAAACAGGTGAGCATACCTCGCCTTGAACTTTGTGGCGCTGTTTTACTTACCAAGTTATTAATAGAAATTGCAGAAATGCTGGATATACCAAAAAGTCAGATCAAGGCCTGGACGGATTTGACTGTAGTACTTGCCTGGTTAAATAAACATCCTTGCTCCTGGAAAACTTTCGTCGGTAATAGAGTATCAGAAATAATTACAAACCTGGATTCTTCACATTGGTATCATGTTCCTACGTCACAAAATCCTGCGGACTGTGCTTCGCGTGGCATATGTTGTAGTGAGCTAGTAAATCATAATTTATGGAAATACGGACCAGAGTTTTTACAAAGTTTTACGATCGAATATACAAAATTGAAAAATAACGTCACACAAGAAAAAAGGTCTTTGAAGATACATATCGGTACTGTAGATGAGTGCTTCCTCGAAGGGTTTTCGTCTCTTGAATGTTGCGAGTAGATGATGTCGTTTGGGTTAAATAGAATGATTTGCCGTCAGTAAAATGGTTTTTTGAAAAATCGAACAGAAACTTAGATAACATTAGTCGTTTTATAACGTTAAGATTTTTAAATTTATGTATAAAATTCTCAATTCCTAGATTTGTGGTTTGTCAGTTACTGATGGCTATCATAAGTAAGCTATAAGATTTATTTTATTAAATGTGTTATAAGTTTAGAAAAATATGGTTGTTATGTTGTATGTTCATTTATGTTGTAGTTGATGGAAGGACATTCTGTCCTTGGTGGGCGGTATGTCTAAACGTAGGTTTAGTTATTCTAAGTATTTTTAGTATTAAGTAAATAGGCTAGATGTCGCTAATTATTAATTACATCGCGCTAATGAGATGTTCTTTAGGTTTTATAGGGTTCGTCCGTAATAATTGTTTATTTGTGGGAAACAAGCAAGTATATGCGAGTTAAATACTTCTTGTAGTTTAATTTCATCTCACCCTCGAAGACCCTGAGAATGTCGTATGGCATTAAGTCCGCCTTTTGTACATTTGTTTTTTATTGTGCAATAAAGTGTAAATAAATAAATAAATAAATAAATAAAATATACAAATGAAATGGCGCTTTTTTTCTTAAGTATTTTGTTACATAATAATATGTCCTTTGATTACGTATTTTCGTACTTGCCTATAATATGATACCAAATTACAAGCTTAGGTATTATAAGATAATGGAATGGATATTTAATAATATTATGATTTCGATAACCCTACAATAACAAGGTTAAATTATCCACACGTTATTACACACTACATTCTATTTGATTCAAGCACTAATTCAATTAAACAGATTATTAAATATAAAATCTTTCCTCTAAACCCAGATGACGGAATTATAATACTAAGCTGGCTGCAGAATATGCATAAGCCTCTTGTATGCAAATGGTCATAATGCATGCTAACCCGCTGCACTAGTTTAGACTGCATCTCAAATTTAACGGCACTTTACATCCCGGTTACAGAACCTACCTCCCTTGAGATGTAATCTCGAGGTAATCCCACCAGTTCTATACGAAATTTAAAGAATACATGCAAGAATGCATCCAACGATATTTTTAATTATAAATTGCTGTATATCTATAGCTATGTAGGGTTACAATGTCAGTGGTTTCGACCACTGCAGGCTGCTTGCCTGTTTTCCCAGGATATGTTCTGCTTTTCGTCGTATTCAGATGCTTCCTAAATAGTATTTAACATCTTAAAACCTTTCGGACAGACATTAAAAAGTCCATTACATTATTATACATATTTATAGTGAGTTTAATCCGTTTATAGATGTTTAATTCCAATGTGTAATAACCACGAAGTCATCAAAAATTATCATGTCTCGGTTTGTTCAACTACAAATATTCGTTTTTAAAATGTGGTTGGCAACTCTAGGTTATGTGATGGGTAACACTATTAAAAAATCCTGAAACGATCACTGATAGTTGATGTCTTTTTATAAGTATATTAAAACTAGCAGCTCGCCCCGGCTTTGCACGGATCCCTTTTTTTATAGCATAATATGTCACTCAGGAATGGAACAGTGAAAGAATTTTTCAAATCGGCTCAGTCGTTTTGGAGCCTATTCAATCCAAATAAACAAACAAACCTTTCCTCTTTTTAATATTATGTTAAAACAAACAACGTAAACCAACTTTAAGTCATATAAACATTTATAGTAGAAAAAACATATACGTAACATGCTTACGTTACATTACTGCGCTGTGTGTTCAAAGCACGTAGCGATAAAAAGAAATGCCAGCAAACCTCAATTCATTAATTAATTAATATGCAATCATAAAGTACCAACTAAATATTTTCCCTCACTTTTTCTCTACATTACTTAGTTTCTAGTAATCAGTAGGTAATGTGATATTGTATGAACGGGCATAATTTTAATACATCGCGTGTGCGCCCGTAGTAATACTGAGAAACGATTTTATTCATTTTGTAGGTAATTTATTTCTTGAGTATTCCAATAACTGTCAACCTTAAAATACCTATAATATTTTCCTGCAAAACGTTCACCAGACATGCCTAAAACAATTGAGTAAGTACTTACTTAAAAAAATCTAACTTAACACCTACGTAGTGCGATATGCCGAGTGGAGACCTTTTAGAACACAGCTCATCTTTGATTGTTATATTTCTATCATTTATGTCACTATAGAAACATTTTTAATTTCATAATAACTTCCGATACCTTCGTGGTTATTATACATTGGAAAAAAAACAACTACAACAGATAGCGTTAGACTATCGTCAGCACAGTCATATGAATATGGGAACTGAAAAGCAAATAAAATAAAATACGTAAGTTAAATCCGTTATAGTTGTTTCATTCCAACATTTTTAATTTCATTTCAGTTCAAGATGAAACATTGGTTTCAAATTATAAAAGCTGAAAATGTGTAGGTACAATTTTCATTATTAAACTGTATATAGAGGTAGGTAAATCGTTTTCAGGACTAAGCTGATAACAATGTTCGATATTAAATTACATAATATGTAATAGTACATATTATGTGCTGTGGCTAAAATTGTTTTGGGTCAATGTAGAATATAACTAAATGCTAATATGGTGCATGCCGTCATTTGTAGTTGCGCTAATCACGATCACAATGACACCCGGGGTAGTTGTATCTGAAACTAGTACTATTACGTAACGACTTAATGGTGTCGAAATATTATGAAAACGATTACTAAGCGATAATACTGGAAATACATACAGTACTTATATAGGTTTAGTACCTGGTATTATAGTCGCGTGATTTACTGTTTTAAAAATGATACCCATTTAATTTAAAACAACACTAATTAGTAGATATGGGGGTTGATGGCATGGCATAAGTACGTATTTTCAATGCCAAATCATAAAAAAAAATACAAAAATTCTTTGTCAACCACCCTTAACACTTAGGGGTATGAAAAATAGATGTTGGCTGATTCTCGGCCCGACCCGACAGGTACACAAAATTTCATAAAAAATAGTTTTTCGGAGGAGTTTGGCAACAAAGACCGGGACCATAGAGTTTTGTAGATAAGATAAGTAAGTTAACTTTGAATACCTATTACATATATATATGTTGATGTTTCAAAGGTTAGGTAGGTTTATCCCATAGAAGATTGTAGTTTAGTTTTATTCCAATGTATAATAACCGCGAAAATTTATATTTTTTTAATTTTAATCGTATTTTTCGCTTAAAAATGCCGTGCAGTGCTGCATTCCCCTAGCGATGGCTGTAGCGCTGCATATATTGCACTTGTGATTTAATTATTGACTGCATTTGTCGATCACGCGCGGCGACTCGTTTGCATAATGACACGGGGCTTACTCTAATAACCTTTGGTCAACGAAATATCAAACTATAAAAACGATTTTAAATTCTAGTACCTACCTACTTTGGTTATATAAATTCTCAAATATATGACATTTTACTCTAGTCGGTGAATAGGAAATTCTTCTTAATAGGGTTTTGACCATCATTGTATGCATCAATTTCATGCACAATTGGAGAAAACTTAACACTATACCTACCTACTAGTGGTTGCTACGGTCACAAGAATGTACTTCCTGACGGATTGCGCTGCCCGCCTTATAACTTTTAGCAGCATGCTAAGAGTATTATGGACTACATATAATTTCGTTTTCTTTAGACTTTACCCAGTTGTCAGCCCTATTAACTGCGCTTAGTGTCTTCCAATACGAAGTTGCCATTCCGAAACTTCTCGTCAGTTCTGTGTGAGCGGAACCCTGTCCTCGCAATTATTCTAACAAATGAAAACTGTTACTTAGGTCCTTTGAAATTGCACAACTGTTTTACCTACGAACACATATTTACGAGTACCTAAGTACATTATGTTTTCTTCGCAATAATAAAGACAATAAAAGCTCATTTGAGCAGAGATCTAGGAATACCGGCACTGCGTGTTTCTTTCATCATTTGAAACGCTGTCATTACCGTTTCAGACCATATTTATGAACCGAATGATGTAAAATTATCTACTTTTTGGAATGAAACAACTGTTAACGGATTTACCTCGCGTATTTTTATTTTATTAGCTAACGCCCCCTATTAGGTTTTAATTGTAATGTATAATAGTATTTTTTTTTGCGTAAAATGTAACATTAGTATTTCATAATTCAGAATAGGGTAGTTTTTCAAAATTTGTAATTTAAATACAAGGTAGTTTGTATATCTGTATACTTAAATCACTTTAGCGTTAGACTATTGTCAGCTCAGTCGTGCTACGATTATGGAAACTGTAAAGAATCCGAAACGTCAGCTAATAAAATAAAATAAAAATACGCGAGTTAAATCCGTTAACAGTTGTTTCATTCCAATGTGTAATAACCGCGAAGGCATCAGAAATTATTATTATCTACTTTTACTGATCCTTGTTGTAACATCATATTATTTACAGTCGTAGGTAATTAGGGCGGACAATGACGACGCACTGTGATAAAACTAAATATCATCAATGCAGGTATAAATGCATAAACCTCATCTTTGAGCTGCAATAAAGTCCTTTGATTCCAGCCAGCATTGTAGTCTGCAGCGGCGCAACACGCGACGTGTAATTACTACCCAACACGGCACTCATTAGCTTTGTACAATATACTAATATTACACATTGCTTTTGAAATTAGATACATAGGTTTACTATGTGAAACTGAATGTATCAAGACGCTATCTCAGATTCTGAGGATTAGATCCTATTAGGATCTAGAGGCGTTGTTTGTAGTATAACTGTAATATGCGTATCAAGTCTCAAGTATCTACTTCAAAGTACCAAACACATTTCAAAGTTAGATATATTATACTGTAAACTTATTTAACAGTTCGCTTGCTTAATATATCATATAAACTAAGCGTTAGAGTTACCTGACCTCATCTTATAACCGTAAGTATACAACTGTATGTAAATTTCGCACAGAAATTGTTTTTTTAATGAATAATAGATATATACCTATGTATAATCATCTTAAAGCCTGTTCTGCGAGATTAATGTTTTAAAATTAAGGATCAGCGAGCCTTTTATGAACTGTCGACAACATGTTGTCGACAAGCAAAAGGTTCGTCGTTACGATATTATTTTGTTATCCACGTGTAGAAATAAGAGACGACATCGACATGACAAGATTTCTCGTTGTCGACAACGTTGATTTTTGACAGATCATCGCGAGAATAAGACGATATCGACATGACGAGATGTCGACTCGACAATTCATCATAGCCTCGCAGGTATCTCGGACGTTTAGTGTACCTACATACCTATACTACATACTATTTGTGTTTTAAGTTATATAACTTACACCATACGCTAACATATTTTGTAAGTAGGTACATTACCGCAAATTAAGTGTTATTTTTTAAATCGTGGTAAACCTTAACCGTTGCAATGTTTCTCCAGTTTGACGGAGACATGGCAAGTAATAATGCAACCTTATTATAACATTTTTATACTAAATAAGCTTCTGCTAGCGACTTCGTCTTTTAACTAACTCTAACTCCTCCTTTTTTGCAGTCGGTTAAAAAGTAGCCTATGTCCTTTCTCAGGCTCCAGACTTTCTTTGTACCAAATTTCATTTAATTCGGTCCAGTAGTTTTAGCGTGAACAGACAGACAGACAGAGTTACTTTCGCATTTATAACATTAGTAGGGATAGTATGGATAGAAACAGTACCTACTAACTCCTCTTACATCTGGTGCTAATCTCGGACGTGACTAGCGATCACAATGCAATCTTGTGGTAAGATCGCCACAGAATTTGTTGGGACTTTGCGGTGATAATAAATACACGTAATAGGTACTCACGCTTGTTTTTAATATTTTTTATAAAGCAACTAAATTTTACACTGTTCAACGAAGCCTCGCAAAACGACGCTTACAAACTACAGATAAAAAACAGACTAAATAACATATTTAATCTGTGCCCGATCTATTTGCACAATTACACGTAATACGTGTAATAGTGCAAATAGATCGGGCACAGATTAAAAATATGTTATTAAACTTACGTTTAGTAATCGGTTGGTAATAGAATTTTTTGACTTATTTATATTATTTTTGTGCAACTGGGTTATCCAAGAACAAAGTACTACCTAGTTTTGTTAAGCAAATGATTCGTTATTTGATCACAACGTATTAAAAAAATACAGATGACCTTATAGGTTTGAAATAGTTACCAACCTATTTCAACTTGAGCGTGCGGATTCAAGTTGGAATTTTTAAAACAATTAAAAAAATAGAGAGTTACGTAACATTCAACATCAAAATTATTATTAAGTACCTATTCAATTTTGGCTTTTACATGCTTTTATGAAGGTCAGATACTTACCAAGTTTATCATTGACTAGCGGCCCCGGCAGACGTCGTCCTGCCCGTCCGACTGTTTCGTCAAAGAACTGTCAAAGTCTTCTAACTGTCACTTCTTCATAAGGCTTCATATTTTCCCCGTTTTTTACACATTTTCCACTGTTTCTTCGCTCCTATTGGTCGCAGCGTGATGTTATATAGCCTAAAGCCTTCCTCGATATTATTGAATTCGAATCAGTAGTTCCTGAGATTAGCGCGTTCAAACAAACAAACAAACAAACAGACAAACAGACAAACAGACAAACAGACAAACAGACAAACAGACAAACAGACAAACAAACAAACTCTTCAGCTTTATAATATTAGTATAGATAAAAGACCAAGATTTATATATTCACAGAGTGAATATTTATTAATTTGCGAGTGTTCGCAGAAACACTACACGATGTTAGCAGAAATTACGGACAAATTTCACACGCGACGTCGCATGCAGAGACAACCACACACGGGGTCGCGCCTTCACTACTGTGTGATTATATTCCATCATGCAAATTCAAATATTATATTAAAATTATTCATTCATTCAATTTCAACCTGTTAGTGTTTTATACGAGAATTAGATTAGATTCATTTTATTATTTACATGCACTCCTATTGACATCATCATTAATCATACGATTACAATTTTACTACAATATTATTTTATTATGCATAGATACGATGTCAATATATTAATAAATTTCCATGTGCACTGAAGGGGTTTTCTGTTTAGGTTTATGCTTTTTATTGAAGCTAATTAGCTTGAATCTGTATAACATACCTACCAAGATTTTGCTTTGCTGTAACATAACCTTCATATTTTTAAGTCAGCGAGTTTTAAATAAACCTATGTTTTAGAAGTACCTAATTATCTTTAACTAGAGTTAGCATGTAAACTTTTACAATACAATCATAGCATTGGTTTCTGATTAGGGATCAAACATCCATGCCGTAACTCCGTAGCTGGCTTGAAATTAGTTTCATCGGTTATCGGACGACTGATCGGGCAATAAATCCGGCCCCGCACTGCAGCTCGGGGGTGATTTTGTACTCGACGATATTACAAAGAGAACATTTTCTTTTCACTTAATACAACACATTTAATGAAAATTTTATTTAAATTTTGTTTAAATACTGGTTTCAATGGGCTTGTAATTTACTGAAAATTTCAATGTCCGACGTCCGATCGCGCCGTACGACCGGTTTATTAACAAAAGTAAAAATACTTGTTAAATTCAATACGTTCAACTTTTCAGGTTTCCTTACCTACCCATGATAAAACTGTCTGTCCATCCGGCCGTCCGACTGTCACTAATTCATCATCATCAATCAATCAATGAAATTAATGCATCAAGCACATACCTATAAATGTAGAAGTCAGATCTGTATTGAGATGGATCTTCACGTTTGAAATGAATTGTCTCAGACTATATTTAACAACATAATCAATAGATAGGTAAGTAAAAAGTATATCTATCTGCTTCTTGTACAAATTCAATTGATAGGTACCTACTTAATAATATTTGAAACCATTATAGATATAGCTATGGCAGACGATGAGAAACACCCAGTTGCATGTTATATTGTTATCCGGGATTGCCCCCTACAGAGATTGGTATCGCGAGGCAGGTAAACGATCGCGATTGTACTTACCGACACTTTACTACAATATTTTATACTGAAGCATTTTCCATTTTATATACTTTTACCAAATCCTAGTACTAGCGTTTCTTCTCAGTAGTGGTGGTCTTTCCGAAGCGCTAACGGCCCCTATTTGTTTTGCAATTGTTAATTTATGCGTAAAATGAAATAAATATTTCATATTTTATAAAAGGGTAGTACGTAAAATTTTGTATGTTAAAAAATAAGGTAGGTAGTTTTCATAATTGTATAAATTACTTTTTCTGTCCTCCGGCCAGGAAGCGCCAACTTCGTGGCCGCTGCGCTAAATAAAATTTTCGCTTTCTGGCTTCGTCGAACAGAAAAATAGTATACTGACCTCGGCCAGTAAAATAAAAAATGTCTCAGATCACATTTTTTCACAAGACATTTTTTATTTTACTGGCCTTGGTGCGTAATTTACTATAGCGTTAGTCTTTCGTCAGCGCAGTGGTGCTACGAATATAGGGATTGTATGATTTTCGAAACGTCAGCCAATAAAAAGAAAAACGAATACCAATTTATGATCTTGCTTTGAAACTTAATGCACTAAGCGACACCAGCGTTAAGCCTAAAAGTGCTTTACTTTTTACCTGTTTATTATAAAAGTTTGTATTATCTTTTTATACATATATTTAGGTAACTGGTAAAGTTATTCAAATAAACATAGCGGGAGGCGACACATAACGAGGTGATCTCGGGGTAACTGCGCCGCGAAGTATTTAAAAATGTCAAACTTCGTGAATGTAAATACAGAAACAAGTGAAGTGGTTTTAAAAACTTTTTTTATTGTTGCAAACATTGATAACTTGTCTCACAGTGCATTGTTTGAAAAATATGACTTAAACACTTTAGTTATCTATTAACAAAACAAAGTTGGTCGCCATTTATATCTAAAGAACTGATTTTCAATAATTTTGACTTTTGGGAATCCTACAGCTAGCAGAAAAACTATTAAAATATAGGAGAAATAAAAAATTATATAGGTATAAGTACATAACTTTAGGGAAGGGCTATTTAATGTAGCGCTGCTTTGTCAAAAGGGAACCTTCACATTCTCTTCCTTTAAATTATTTTTTTTGTTTCGTATACAACGCCTACCTATGTACTTTATAACGTCAAACACATACTCAATATCATGATTTTCATCAATTACTTACTAAAGTTTCTCGAAATTATTTACTATTTTCTAGATAAATGTCATTGCCTAATTGAACTAAGAGTAATCCTATCTAATTCACACAGACTTAAGAATTAAATTCTCTTATTAGAAATTGCTTTTACGTCTCGTGATAAATTATTACTGTTACTAGCAGACGAGTGTATGCGTTAATACGATATAAGAAAAAGTAATTTACTTTACCACAGACGGGCTTTTAGTACGGTATTTACTCTTTTTTCAGGCATTTATATTGCATTTTTGTTCAGCTATTTGGCTTTTTAAGAACAAAGACAGAGAAGCAAAGAGTCAACGTTCTCGTTATTTGAAATTGCGTATTTTTTCACATACATAGTTAAGTAGGTATCTGCCTCTTTTTCAATCTTGTACCGACTATAATAATATGCAATTCACCTATTGTATCTACCTTACAGTAGTTCCACGAGTGCAGTGCAGTAAACAGGTAGTTAGGAATCTACTTAAGTACTAATTTACTTTTGATCAATGAAAAAATATAAAGACAATCTAAAAAAGGACTAAATTGGTTCCTAAAAGTAATTATATCCTACTTTAAAATATTTTGCAATAGCTTAGGCACCTAATGCAGAATGATTGCTAAGTTGTAAAGAAAATAAAACATCTAATGAAATAATTGAAGTTAAATGAAATCTATAGGTGCTATAGATAAACAATACTCCCAAAACCAATTCCCAATGCATCTAGTTCGTAGCAATTCCACGGAATTGAATAGTATGATTCCGAATCTGTATTATTTTATTACAACGGCGTTCAAGTAAGCATGTGGTTTCCAAGTTATTAACTTATATACTCCGTCTGGGACCATATTCAACCTTTTGTGTTCATCGTAAGATTTATATTTGTCTGTGAAATCTTTCGGAAAATCCCGACGCCGGCGTGTAAAGTTTTGAAGCGATCGTCCGTGCTGCGGTGGGGGCTCCGATACTCCTCATTACGGTAGCGGACTTTAGTTTTAACTGACATTTATCCCTGGCTCCGAGGTAAGCTAGTTAGATTCAAATTGTTATAAAATTCTTCAGACCCGCTTCCCTAGACAAGTGACATTTAAAAGTACATTCGCTGATGCTCCAGAATATAAGAACAAAAATTCAGGTAAAATTAAGGTAAGCTACCGAAATAACAAGATGGCACTAATTTTTCGGTAGGTATCTGAGGCAAGCTACTAGGTAGCAGGGCTAAATAAAACGTTATTTTTTTATTTTTCACTAAATTATTAAGACCCGACTAAATCGTCTAGTTTATTGTTTTTTTGTAAATCCTTATTTTTTTGTCCCGGTACCTACTTACCAGCCAGATCTGCAATTATATATATATCGTATCGTATTCGATAATAATAGCATAGCTACATGACAAGTTTTCAGATTACCTCAAATGCCTTCCCAAAAATAGATGCCAGCTCTCGGAATATTAATAAAGTGGCCCATTTTCAACGTCACAAAATTATATGTTAAAACTTTATATTGGAGGTTGAGTTTGTAATTGATTTTTTACCTAGGTTGAAATTCCACTGCAATATAAATCCGGTTATTGAGGCGGCTCATTGCATCGTAATTAAATCCGATAGCAATTCCAATGCACCGTACCGACGTCGCTACGATCATAGAGTCACTCAATCGCTCTGTAACCTTCGGGAAGGGAGAAATTCCTTGAAGGTATCATTTCGCCTCTGTAGGTACATTTGTATTTTAGGACTTGAACTTACATAAGTTCAAATGTGAACATGAACCTATATAACACAAACTTTCGCGTTTATAATATTAGTAAGGATAAACATTTCCATCATCTTGTCATATATTAGACAATTCCCACAATATCTTAAAAATTTTAGTGCATTTTAAATTTCATTAAAATCCATTTATTAGTTTTTACGTGAAAGAGTACCAACATCCATCCATCTATCCATACTTACAAGCTTTCTTGTTTATAATATTAATAGTATAGTATTAGTAGGACTCGTCGCCGTATCGCTGTCTGATCGTACTCCCATCGCTTCATTTACGACTAAACTGCCTGCAAAGCTATAGGTACTGTTATTAATAGAGTCATTCACCGTCCATATCACAGCGCCGATAGGTTTCAATTTATTAACGTAATAAATTGGAAACTTGCTGAACAGTTAAGCTTCCGATTCATCATATTTTTAACCGATCGTCGCATTTTCGTTCTTTATTTGCTGATATGATATTTTAATTTTAAAATTAAATTCATTATCAGCTTCGTCGCATCGTGTGGCTTCCCGTGCCTACTGGCATCATGACGAGTAAGTACACATATATATATATTATTCTATAATTATGAGGATTTGTATTCTTTAATTTCAGTGTTTTTTTATAATTTATTGTTAAGGATTAAATAGTTAATATTGATTTATTGAATGAAAAAAAAAATGATTTAAAATTAGGACCTAATTTAACAAAACCTCATAATAAGTTTCTCAAAATAAAAGTAGAAAATTTTTTGCTCGCAATGACTAAGTAGGTATACAATTTCAAAAATGCCTTACCTTATCGACTGAGCCACCCACTACAAATGCGACGCAACTGACGTACCTACTTAGTCGTTTGTTTATGGTATAAAAGGAAGAAATATCGGCCCGTCTTGCAAAATACGGCACGATCAGCAAATAAACTTTTAAATTCGACACGAAATATTCTAAGAGTATATTTGGCTCGGTAGTATTTAACGCGACGCTCCCTCGCAAGCGAGCTAAGGCATGCAGCTTTAATGCACCCGGAGTGCACGCTGCACCCCGCTGCACCCCGCTGCACCCCGCTCGCGGAGTGCAACAGACGTGCAAACACTGGATTATTTAGAACAAAGGAAACGTAGTTTCGTTTTGAATTTTGAGTCGGAATAGTTTGTTCTTGAGACGCAGCTGCCACTCGAAACTGCATTTTAATAAGCTTTTAAATACAAATGACATTTCATTTCGGAAACTCATGAGGATTACCTCGGAAACATGTAGAATGCGGAGTTTTGAGTTCGGGGTGCAACTCCATTAGTAGAATACTTTAAAATATACGTAATTTTTAAAACAAAGTCGGGTTACTTACACCATTTATAAATTTAGGAGGGCTGAATGGTTTTTCATGATCTTCGATTTGTTGGATTTACCTCCTCCCCGATAAGCAAAATACCGAACTATTAAAATATCGATCAAAAAAATAAATCTGATACATTTTTTATGGAACGGCTTATTAATGTAGCGCTGCTTTGTCAGGGCGACGTCGGTCGGGACCGCTAATATTTTACAAAATGGAAATATTTTCCTGTCTTGTTAAATTTTTTATAGGTAACAACAAAAACAGAGACACTATCCTGCACTCTTATTACAGAAATACATTTTTTATACATAAGTATAGTTATAGCCCGTGTCTACCATCGCTTCAGCCAATTAAAATCAACCCGAAACAAATTCCTACGGGACCCTTCATTGAATACGTGTACGCAACTTCCACTCATTGCAAATTCACCACACGATCCCCAAACAAGTTCCGAAATTCCAGCCTCTTCACTCACATCCATAGAAATAGAAGCTGGATTAGTATGTATAAAGTGATCGGGCTGGTTACCTGAAGGCATGGTTACATGTAAGTAAGTTGTAGGATGAACCCGTTTGGGCAAGCTGCTAGGCTTAACATAATTATGCAACATTGACGGTTATTATAATATGAAAACTATGGTAGTATACTAAAAACATTGTCATAGGAAGTTTAAGGAAATGATTATTAATTAATAAGCCGTACTTAATTGGTACAAAGCACGATACTTATTGATATTGTTTAACTTTGAAAAACTGTAATATCACAGACTACTCTAGAACTAAAAGTCTCTTCTAAAATGTGTACAATCATTGTAGTTGGAGAAGATGATAATATTTGTTTTCAGAATTTACTTTATCTTAGTTTAATAACTCATGTTACAGGTTACGAGTTTTTGGGTAAAAAATCATGACTGCTTAACATTATGTAGGTAAGTGGTTAGGTTGTGTTGCCATTTATTTAAAACTTTATAAAATAATGTCCTGGGAAACAACGCAAGCGGGCTTCTCGTAGGTACTGATGTTCAAAAGAAAGTTTACACTTGAGCAAATTATCTGTAACTGTACGAAAACCACTAAAAGGTTTTCGTTTCAACTGATGAAATTTTCTCTTGGCATTTTTAATAATAAATTTATAGCGTTCTTTTGTTTCAGAATGCTTCAGCAAGTGAAATTGCCTCAAATAAAATTCCAACTGTTATGTTTAACTTTATTTGTATTGTACAATATTTTAATGAATAAAAGATGACTGTCTGCGGTTGAAACGTATGGAAATAAAATGAATTTTCACCATTAATGGCTTTGTGTATTTATTTTATGGTAGGTTTGTATGCTTTAATAATTAAGAACTGGGTACTTGACAATCTAGCAAATTAACAATTATAAAACGAAAATGCTAGCGACGTATTAAAATTATCAGTTTTGTCTAGGTTAATTAGAATAACAGATGTCACTACAAAATTGTTTTAACTATATAATATAGATAATAATAACGAAGGTACTTTTTGTATAGCTATATAACTGAGAAAGTAATGTGGTAATATTGCTACAATAAATAATTATCTTAGCCTAGCAAGTTTTGAGTAGGTTAACGGCCAGTCGCTTTAGGCTTAAGATCGGTTACTTGTCACTTGTAGTTTTTGTAAACCTTTGGCCATCCTTCCTGAGGGATCCTCTAACCCAAACTAACTAGCGAGACTGGTGTCTCGCTTTGAATAATAATACAATGAAATAAATCGACCTAGTTCATTGTTAGAATTATTTCAGTAACGTAATTAATAGCCTTGGAGTTCGTGAATTATAATCTCTAAACTCAATGCTATTTGAATAGTACTGATTGATTTATCTATAAAGTGTAACTTAATAGGTAATACTATAAGAGGTTTTGAAATAAACCTTACCACACATCGAGTACCTACCTACTGATGGCAATAAAATACATTCAAATAAATTATTTACACATAATAAATTTCTAATGTGTCTGGAATATCGTAATCCTGAAAATTGTTTGTAATAAAGCTCAGACTGGCTTTAAAACTTCGCTTACAAATTCATGTGTATGTTTATCGATAATTGGGTAAACTCAGACTCAAAGAACATTCAACGTAATTATGTTGAAGAAAGACTTATTATAAACGTATCAAATTTAGGTAATATATTATTTTAGCAAGATTATAATTATTCTAATGCCTTATTGCGCATTAGAATGTAACAACTATAACAGATTTAACTAGCATATTTTATTAGTTGACGTTCGAAAACTTTACAGCTTTAATATTCATTAATTATACCTACACTAAAGACCAGCGTTAGACTATCGTCAGTTTAGCCGTGTTATGATTGTGTTAAATGTAATATTTTCAAATCGTGAGTTAAATCCGTAATAAGTAGACCTGTCAATGTGCCGTCATTGGGATCGCCCAATCCCTACTAATATTATAAATGCGAAAGTAACTCTGTCTGTCTGTCTGTCTGTTACGCTTTCACGCTAAAACTACTGGACCGATTTAAATGAAATTTGGTACAAAGAAAGTCTGGAGCCTGAGAAAGGACATAGGCTACTTTTTAACCGACTGCAAAAAAGGAGGAGTTCCACGCGGACGAAGTCGCGGGCAGAAGCTAGTTTATTATAAATCTGCTGAGCTACTACCGAACGCAACCTCAACACGTATCTAACTACTTAGTAAAACTAAACCCGACTAGAAAGTCAGGACTAAATTAATTACAAATAGTATTCGGGTTAGTCGGGTTAGTCAAGACGTCGCGTAATCGCAGCAATTAAATTAAGCAGGCAACGCTGGAATATGTAAATTGACTTAAATTGATGTTAGGACCTATTTTAGTTGGCGCTGAAAGGGTTGTTGCGAATACGACGGTGACGTAGGAAGGTTAATTGGAAGCGCGAATTTCAATACTAATTGGTTGCCCTAATGATAAGAAGTTAAGTTAATAGGTATATTTACTAGAGCACAAGATTATAAAGTAAATCTTATTAGATACAGTGATATTACCTTTATAGTCTGTGCTAATGTTGCTTTTAAACGAGATATTATTAAGAACGGTAGATTTAGCGTTTTAGTTTAACGTGACATCAAAGACCAACCAGTGACATTAAAGATTATATAAAAAAAAATCTAAATAACAATAAAACACACACACAGTTATCACCTATCTTTTTTAAAAGGTAAACGGAAAATACGTTTTATTATCATAGTTATATATATCAATATTTGGTTCCCAAGCGTCGCAGCCTACCCACGTCTATCTGCGGAACTTCAAAGCTTATCATACGGTCCCTGAGTGCGCAGCCTTATCAAACTCGTAAGGCTGATAAGGGAAAGTCCTTATCACACACGGGGTCCCTCGGCGCCGGTTGTGCGCGTGACTCGCCTCCCGACGCGCCGACTCGTCGACAACGCTGGCATATGTCAAAATTAACATGGATAACCCTTTGAGGTTGGCAGCTACTAGATAAGTATTGGTAACATTGGGTTTATGTCAAACTTTGTGCTAATAAAATGGGAATATAACGTAAGGTTTACTTTGAATTTCGAATCTAGAAAATAAATTTAATAACTTTTATATCTAATAATACCTAACAAATATTACGAAGTCATTAATTGAAACTTGAAAATATCGTTTAGTAAAATACAAGATGGCGCCGTGCCAAAACTTTTTATTATATAAGCAACCTCTTTTGAGTTTTGACACTTTAATTCACTAATGACGCGATTTTCTAGCTAGAAGAAGCAAGCAGAGTTGAGAGTGATAAAAACAAACTTTGTTATATTAATTATTCTCTTTCTATACCAACATATGAAAATTTAAACTAAATATTTTTTGATCTCGTTACAGTTTAAAATCACAAAGTAAAGATTTATTGTAGCTCTATGGCTCAGCACATAATGGTGCAGTCTCGCTATGCACACGGAACGTGACCAATCAAAGCGCGTACGGCTTTATGCTTAGCCAATCACAGCGCGGGACGCGGTTGATATACAGACTACCTACTCGATCACTTCTTGTCAAAAGACAATATCACTGTCTCATATTATGTAGTCTATAGATGTAAAAGAGATAATTTAATGTAGAATACTATATGAGCATAGATATTATACTACGAATCAACGGTTTATCTGAAACGTATTCTTTACTGTACGGCCTTTAACTTTGTAATAATATTTCTCACACAAGTAAATCAGTAGAATTAGATTTTTGAAAATTTTGACGCCTTCTCCTTGGACGAGACATATTATTATGTCCAGCAGTGGTGGTCTTGCAGTTGTTAATTTATTAAAAGTAATTCTTAAGAATAAGGTGTGTGTACCTAATACTGAATTTGAAAATAGTAAGAAATTATTATACACTAGCTTCTTCCCGCGACTTCGTCCGCGTGGAACTCCTCCTTTTTTGCAGTCGGTTAAAAAGTAGCCTATGTCCTTTCTCAGGCTCCAGACTTTCTTTGTACCAAATTTCATTTAAATCGGTCCAGTAGTTTTAGCGTGAAAGCGTAACAGACAGACAAGCAGAGTTACTTTCGCATAATTATACCTAATATTAGTAGGGATGTAGTAGGTATACATAATCTAAATGATCTGTTGATGTCTTCTATTTTAATTAATAACATAAAATAATTTTATTTAAGTAGGTATATACACAAGGTACTAATTTTACAAATTGGCAACCTGTATCTTCTCTGTAAATTTAATCTTCATTTTCAATTTGTAGTAAAAGATCTCAGACAGCCGCTAATGAGGACCATTCAGCCGCCCACGATACTTCAAATACTATTAATTAAAGTCATTAATTAATAATTATTGTTATAAATTCATTATATTAATAACATTTTTTTTCTATAATTTTTCACATTTTACGATAGTTAATACGAGTATTAACTCGTATTAACTATATTTTCTATAAGTAGGTAAGTATTCAAATTAATGTAGCTAGCATACTTACTACTATACGGAAACAAGTACCTACGTTTAGTTTATTACGTAACTATTGTGATAAATTAAACACCAAATACAACTTGATTACTTTATTCTTGAGAATCACAACTTCTAACATGTACTAGTAGGTAAATTCCTTTTACGTAACAACTTCTAGTCATCAATAGCGTATAAGTCTTGACAGGCCGTTAACCTTCAACCTCCAAACTTTACGAATTTATTTCACAATCTTTGTCCAAAAACCGCCATCTCCATTCTCGTTCCCGCGTCTTCTCCCATGACAGCCCGAGGCTCGCCGCTGATTGGCCACGCTCGCTCGTCCGCCATTGGTCAAAATATACAATAGCCAATCATAGATCAGCGCGAATGTTGCCATTCGTTACTTAAATATACCACTAAGACTAAACAAATAACAATACTTTTTAAAAATCATGACACTATATAGGTATTTATGGGCTTCCCTATGTTTCAGCTTGATGTCTCCACGCTTCCTGAGAAAAAGGGTCTTGACAGCACACAAACAGACAAAAAAGTGATCCTGTCAAATAGTATAATGTAGGTAGCGCTGACATTTTTGATCTATAGTCTATAGTATATTATAAAGCTGAAGAGTTTGTTTGTTTGTTTGTTTGAACGCGCTAATCTCAGGAACTACTGGTTCGAATTCAAAAATTATTTTAAAATTTTTTGGTTGGATAGACCATTTATCGAGTAAGGCTTTAGGCTATATAACATCACGCTGCGACCAATAGGAGAGAAGAAACAGTGGAAAATGTGTAAAAAACGGGGAAAATATGAAGCCTTATTAAGAAGTGACAGAAAGTTATAAGACTGACAGATCTTTGACGAAACAATCGGACGGGCAGGACGACGTCTGCCGGGACCGCTAGTCTGACCATAAATTGAAATCAAACAATCATTTTCATGCAAATTGTGTTCCACAACCGATTGCAGTCTAAACTAAGTCAGCAAGAGATAGGTACCTATATGGATATCGAGGCTGTGCTGTTCGTATTAGGCATAGGCTTGATTATTTGCGTGCATCTGACAGGCTTCATCGATCTGTAGTTAACGAATATACTGGCCTTTGTGTTAGCTATATGGCTACAATCGACTGTTACCTGCCTTGTGACATCACTTTGTATTTACGATGTTGCGCTCTCACAGAGACACTAGTCTTTTCGCTGTCATTTTTTATCTATACTAATATTATAAAGAGGAAAGGTTTGTTTGGATTGAATAGGCTCCTAAACGACTGGACGATTTCAAAAATTCTTTCACTGTTGGGAAGCTACGTTATCCACGAATAACATAGGCTATAGAATATTATGAAAAAAATAGGTATCCGTGCGAAGCCGGGGCGAACGTCTAGTATAATTGTATATGTTTTTGTTTCAAACATCGTATATGATTGAAATAATAAAAACACTGTTTTATTTTAAAACTAAAAATAGTAATTGAAAATGAATAATGAGTTTCTGAATTACCGAAAAATATAAAAATATATCGATACCTCTGGGCTCAAAGGTCGTAACCACCAAAATACGACTTTACAGGAGAGCAAAGAAACTTTTTTTTTCAACAATAAAATTCATATCTTTTTTGTTTTTATAAATAAATTAACGAATCCAAGACAAGGCGACTTAAAATTCGGTGACGCAACTTATTAAATAATAAAAATCTAAGAAAAGTGTATAGTAACAAAAATAGCTTTGCGTTACGCCCCGGAAAATTGAGTATATATGACTCTTACACCCCTAAAAATGGCTGATTTGAAAAATCATGGGCGTTACACCCCTATACACTAACTAAATAATAGTCGTTTTTACTGTGTTTTGTTGTTTATTTCTATAAGTTCTTTCATTTTTCTTTGTTTTATATGTATACGTCATAATTTGTGATGAAATAATAAAATAATGTGCAATAATTCCCAAGATAAGTGCAGTATCGTGTCGGTATACGGGTATTGTATACAGTATTACTGCAAAAATTTGATTTATAAGGATTATCTGTATTTGTAACCAAACTTTGACAACAAACTTGATGATCTGTCAAACATCTTTAGTAACTTAATTATAATTTTGAAAACAACTCTTCATTATAATTTATGATGCCATCGCGGTTATTACACATTGGAATGAAACAGACACAAACAGCAACAGGGTAGGAGTTACATATTGCAATTTGTAAAATAACGTAGTTTGCATAATGTCAAATCACTTTAGTGTTAGATTTTCGTCTGCCCAGTTGGCTACGAATACGGGAACTGTAAAGTTTTCTAAAAGTCAGCAAATACAATAAAATACGCGAGTTTATTCCATTATAATTGTTTCATCCCAAAAATTTTCATACCTAATTAACTATCTATTTCCTTGTAGTAAATCCAATTCTACAACTAATTACTTAAATCATAAACAGATGGGCGACTGCGTGCATAGAATTGATCAGCAAACAGCAAACAGCAAACAGCAAGCGGTAAGCGGCAAGCGGCAAGCAGCTAGGAGCAAGCAGCAAACAGCAAACGGCAAACGGCAACCGGCAAACGGCAACCGGCAACCGGCAACCGGCAACCGGCAAGCGGCAAGCGGCAAGCGTCAAGCGGCAAGCGGCAAGCGGCAAGCGGCAAACAGCAAGCAGCAAGCATCAAGCAGCAAACAGCAAGCAGCAAACAGCAAACAGCAAATTGCAAGCAGCAAGTAGCAAACAGCAAACAGCAAACAGCAAACAGCAAACAGCAAACAGCAAACAGCAAGCAGCAAGCACCATGTAGCAAGCAGCAAGCAACAAGCAGCAAGCAGCAAGCAGCAAGCAGCAAGCAGCAAGCAGCAAGCAGCAAGCAGCAAGCAGCAAGCAGCAAGCAGCAAGCAGCAAGCAGCAAGCAGCAAGCAGCAAGCAGCAAGCAGCAAGCAGCAAGCAGCAAGCAGCAAACAGCAAACAACAAACAGCAAACAGCAAACAGCAAACAGCAAACAGCAAACAGCAAACAGCAAACAGCAAACAGCAAACAGCAAACAGCAAACAGCAAACAGCAAACAGCAAACAGCAAACAGCAAACAGCAAAAAGCAAGCGGTAAGCGGCAAGCGGCAAGCAGCTAGGAGCAAGCAGCAAGCATCAAGCAGCAAGCAGCAAGCAGCAAGCAGCAAGCAGCAAGCAGCAAGCAGCAAGCAGCAAGCAGCAAGCAGCAAGCAGCAAGCAGCAAGCAGCAAGCAGCAAGCAGCAAACAGCAAACAACAAACAGAAAACAGCAAACAGCAAACGGCAAGCGGCAAACAGCAAACATCAAACAGCAAACAGCAAACAGCAAACAGCAAGCAGCAAACAGCAAGCAGCAAACAGCAAACAACAAACAGAAAACAACAAACAGCAAACAGCAAACAGCAAACGGCAAGCGGCAAGCGGCAAGCAGCAAACAGCAAGCAGCAAGCAGCAAGCAGCAAGCAGCTAGCAGCAAGCAGCAAGCGGCAAGCGGCAAACAGCAACTACTGTTACTGTCGCTCTTTCAAAATATGACAGTTACAAGTGCATTCCAGAGCGACAAAAATATTACGAGCAGCACCCTTTTATATATTTCGGTGCTTTCTAACAGCAAACAGCAAGCAGCAAGCACCATGCAGCAAGCAGCAAGCAGCAAGCAGCAAACAGCAAGCAGCAAACAGCAAACGGCAAACAGCAAGCGACAAGCGGCAAGAAGCAAGCAGCAAGCAGCAAGCAGCAAGCAGCAAGCAGCAAACAGCAAACAGCAAACAGCAAGCAATCTAGCAACAAGCAGCAAGCGGCAAACAGCAACCATCAAGTAGCAAACAGCAAACAGCAAACAGCAAACAGCAAACAGCCAACATCAAACAGCAAACAGCAAACAGCAAACAGCAAACAGCAAACAGCAAACAGCAAGCGGTAAGCGGCAAGCGGCAAGCAGCTAGGAGCAAGCAGCAAACAGCAAACAGCAAGCAGCAAGCAGCAAACAGCAAGCGGTAAGCGGCAAGCGGCAAGCAGATAGGAGCAAGCAGCAAACAGCAAACAGCAAGCAGCAAGCAGCAAGCAGCAAGCAGCAAGCAGCAAGCAGCAAGCAGCAAGCAGCAAGCAGCAAGCAGCAAGCAGCAAGCAGCAAGCAGCAAGCAGCAAGCAGCAAGCAGCAAGCAGCAAGCAGCAAGCAGCAAGCAGCAAGCAGCAAGCAGCAAGCAGCAAGCAGCAAGCAGCAAGCAGCAAGCAGCAAGCAGCAAGCAGCAAGCAGCAAGCAGCAAGCAGCAAGCAGCAAGCAGCAAGCAGCAAGCAGCAAGCAGCAAGCAGCAAACAGCAAACAACAAACAGAAAACAGCAAACAGCAAACAGCAAGCGGCAAGCAGCAAGCAGCAAGCAGCAAGCAGCAAGCAGCAAGCAGCAAGCGGCAAACAGCAACTACTGTTACTGTCGCTCTTTCAAAATATGACAGTTACAAGTGCATTCCAGAGCGACAAAAACATTACGAGCAGCACCCTTTTATATATTTCGGTGCTTTCTAACAGCAAACAGCAAGCAGCAAGCACCATGCAGCAAGCAGCAAGCAGCAAGCAGCAAACAGCAAGCAGCAAACAGCAAACGGCAAACAGCAAGCGGCAAGCGGCAAGAAGCAAGCAGCAAGCAGCAAGCAGCAAGCAGCAAGCAGCAAGCAGCAAACAGCAAACAGCAAACAGCAAGCAATCTAGCAACAAGCAGCAAGCGGCAAACAGCAACCATCAAGTAGCAAACAGCAAACAGCAAACAGCAAACAGCAAACAGCAAACAGCAAACAGCCAACATCAAACAGCAAACAGCAAACAGCAAACAGCAAACAGCAAGCAGCAAGCAGCAAGCGGCAAACAGCAACCATCAAGCAGCAAGCAGCAAGCAGCAAGCAGCAAGCAGCAAGCAGCAAGCAGCAAGCAGCAAGCAGCAAGCAGCAAGCAGCAAGCAGCAAGCAGCAAGCAGCAAGCAGCAAGCAGCAAGCAGCAAGCAGCAAACAACAAACAGAAAACAGCAAACAGCAAACGGCAAGCGGCAAACAGCAAACATCAAACAGCAAACAGCAAACAGCAAGCAGCAAACAGCAAGCAGCAAACAGCAAGCAGCAAGCAGCAAACGGCAAACAGCAAGCAATCTAGCAGCAAGCAGCAAGCGGCAAACAGCAACCATCAAGTAGCAAACAGCAAACAGCAAACAGCAAACAGCAAACTGCAAGCAGCAAGCAGCAAGCAGCAAGCAGCAAGCAGCAAGCAGCAAGCAGCAAACAGCAAACAACAAACAGAAAACAGCAAACAGCAAACGGCAAGCGGCAAGCAGCAAGCAGCAAGAAGCAAGCAGCAAACAGCAAGCATCTAGCAGCAAACAGCAAGCAGCAAGCAGCAAGCAGCAAGCGGCAAACAGCAAACGGCAAGCGGCAAACAGCAAACATCAAACAGCAAACAGCAAACAGCAAACAGCAAACAGCAAACAGCAAACAGCAAGCAGCAAGCAGCAAACAGCAAACAACAAACAGATAACAACAAACAGCAAGCAGCAAGCAGCAAGCAGCAAACAGCAAGCAGCAAACAGCAAACAACAAACAGAAAACAACAAACAGCAAACAACAAACAGAAAACAACAAACAGCAAGCAGCAAATTGCAAGCAGCAAGTAGCAAACAGCAAACAGCAAGCAGCAAGCACCATGTAGCAAGCAGCAAGCACCATGTAGCAAGCAGCAAGCAACAAGCAGCAAGCAGCAAGCAGCAAGCGGCAAGCGGCAAGCAGCAAACAGCAAGCAGCAAATGCTGCTTGCTGCTTGCTGCTTGCTGCTTGCTGCTTGCTGCTTGCTGTTTGCTGCTTGCTGCTTGCTGTTTGCTGTTTGCTGCTTGCTCCTATCTGCTTGCCGCTTGCCGCTTACCGCTTGCTGTTTGCTGCTTGCTGCTTGCTGCTTGCTGCTTGCTGCTTGCTGCTTGCTGCTTGCTGCTTGCTGCTTGCTGCTTGCTGCTTGCTGCTTGCTGCTTGCTGCTTGCTGCTTGCTGCTTGCTGCTTGCTGCTTGCTGCTTGCTGCTTGCTGCTTGCTGCTTGCTGCTTGCTGCTTGCAATTTGCTGTTTGCTGTTTGCTGCTTGCTGTTAGCTGCTTGATGCTTGCTGCTTGCTGTTTGCCGCTTGCCGCTTGCCGCTTGCCGCTTGACGCTTGCCGCTTGCCGCTTGCCGGTAGCCGGTTGCCGGTTGCCGTTTGCCGGTTGCCGTTTGCCGTTTGCTGTTTGCTGCTTGCTCCTAGCTGCTTGCCGCTTACCGCTTGCTGTTTGCTGTTTGCTGTTTGCTGTTTGCTGTTTGCTGTTTGCTGTTTGATGTTTGCTGTTTGCTGTTTGCTGTTTGCTGTTTGCTGTTTGCTGTTTGCTACTTGATGGTTGCTGTTTGCCGCTTGCTGCTTGCTGCTAGATGCTTGCTGTTTGCTGTTTGTTGTTTGCTGTTTGCTGTTTGCTGCTTGCTGCTTGCTGTTTGCTGCTTGCTGCTTGCTGCTTGCTGCTTGCTGCTTGCTGCTTGCTGCTTACCGCTTGCTGTTTGCTGTTTGCTGTTTGCTGTTTGCTGTTTGCTGTTTGCTGTTTGATGTTTGCTGTTTGCTGTTTGCTGTTTGCTGTTTGCTGTTTGCTGTTTGCTGTTTGCTACTTGATGGTTGCTGTTTGCCGCTTGCTGCTTGCTGCTAGATGCTTGCTGTTTGCTGTTTGTAGTTTGCTGTTTGCTGTTTGTTGTTTGCTGTTTGCTGCTTGCTGCTTGCTGCTTGCTGCTTGCTGCTTGCTGCTTGCTGCTTGCTGCTTGCAATTTGCTGTTTGCTGTTTGCTGCTTGCTGTTAGCTGCTTGATGCTTGCTGCTTGCTGTTTGCCGCTTGCCGCTTGCCGCTTGCCGCTTGACGCTTGCCGCTTGCCGCTTGCCGGTTGCCGGTTGCCGGTTGCCGTTTGCCGGTTGCCGTTTGCCGTTTGCTGTTTGCTGCTTGCTCCTAGCTGCTTGCCGCTTGCCGCTTACCGCTTGCTGTTTGCTGTTTGCTGTTTGCTGTTTGCTGTTTGCTGTTTGCTGTTTGATGTTTGCTGTTTGCTGTTTGCTGTTTGCTGTTTGCTGTTTGCTGTTTGCTGTTTGCTGTTTGCTGTTTGCTGTTTGCTGTTTGCTGTTTGCTGTTTGCTGTTTGCTGTTTGCTGTTTGCTGTTTGCTGTTTGCTGTTTGCTGTTTGCTACTTGATGGTTGCTGTTTGCCGCTTGCTGCTTGCTGCTAGATGCTTGCTGTTTGCTGTTTGTTGTTTGCTGTTTGCTGCTTGCTGCTTGCTGCTTGCTGCTTGCTGCTTGCTGCTTGCTTCTTGCTGCTTGCTGCTTGCTGCTTGCTGCTTGCTGCTTGCTGTTTGCTGCTTGCTGTTTGCTGCTTGATGCTTGCTGCTTGCTGTTTGCCGCTTGCCGTTTGCTGTTTGCTGCTTGCTCCTAGCTGCTTGCCGCTTGCCGCTTACCGCTTGCTGTTTGCTGTTTGCTGTTTGCTGTTTGCTGTTTGCTGTTTGCTGTTTGCTGCTTGCTGCTTGCTGCTTGCTGCTTGCTGCTTGCTGCTTGCTGCTTGCTGCTTGCTGCTTGCTGCTTGCTGCTTGCTGCTTGCTGCTTGCTGCTTGCTGCTTGCTGCTTGCTGCTTGCTGCTTGCTGCTTGCTGCTTGCTGCTTGCTGCTTGCTGCTTGCTGCTTGCTGCTTGCTGCTTGCTGCTTGCTGCTTGCTGCTTGCTGCTTGCTGCTTGCTGCTTGCTGCTTGCTGCTTGCTGCTTGCTGCTTGCTGTTTGATGTTTGATGTTTGCTGTTTGCTGCTTGCTGCTTGCTGTTTGATGTTTGATGTTTGCTGTTTGCTGTTTGCTGTTTGCTGTTTATACTGAATATATTCTTTACTTATTATTTTTTGTAACGTTACAAAATAACCGTTTTTCTTAAATTTGTTTGCGAAATATTAGCAACCCGCTAATCTCTGAGCCACGTTAATGGTCAATACATCGTAATATAACTCTTATGTTTATGGACTTTAGAATTTAAATAGATTGACGTGTTTTATTATGCAGGTGTTATATTGTTGAATCCGGGTAATAATTGTCAAAACAATACTTTATTTAGTAATTTCAGATGTTTTCGTGGTTATTGTTGTTATTAAGAGAGTACAATGAGAGTAAGCGTATTCAACAACACGGTTAAAAGTTTAATTACTTAGGCGTATTAACCTGCTTATGTTTAAAAAAGGATTGAAATAGGGGTGTATTCACCAATTTATTCAGTTCAAAAATATTACTTAATGGGCGTAAGCACCAACCTATCACTCCTGAAATTTAAATGGTCCGGCGCTTACCCCCTAAAAATGTCTAATTTGACAAAAAATAGGGAGTAAACACCAGTTCTTTAAGTAATATTATTTACCAGATTTTGAGGTATTTGTTGGCTTGAAGTAGCAAACAGCAAACAGCAAGCAGCAAGCACCATGTAGCAAGCAGCAAGCACCATGTAGCAAGCAGCAAGCAGCAAGCAGCAAGCAGCAAGCAGCAAGCAGCAAGCAGCAAGCAGCAAGCAGCAAACAGCAAGCAGCAAATGCTGCTTGTTGCTTGCTGCTTGCTGCTTGCTGCTTGCAATTTGCTGTTTGCTGTTTGCTGCTTGCTGTTAGCTGCTTGATGCTTGCTGCTTGCTGTTTGCCGCTTGCCGCTTGCTGCTTGCCGCTTGCCGCTTGCTGCTTGCTGCTTGCTGCTTGCTGCTTGCTGCTTGCTGCTTGCTGCTTGCTGCTTGCTGCTTGCTGCTTGCTGCTTGCTGCTTGCTGCTTGCTGCTTGCTGCTTGCTGCTTGCTGCTTGCTGCTTGCTGCTTGCTGCTTGCTGCTTGCTGCTTGCTGCTTGCTGCTTGCTGCTTGCTGCTTGCTGCTTGCTGCTTGCTGCTTGCTGCTTGCTGCTTGCTGCTTGCTGCTTGCTGCTTGCTGCTTGCTGCTTGCTGCTTGCTGCTTGCTGCTTGCTGCTTGCTGCTTGCTGCTTGCTGCTTGCTGCTTGCTGCTTGCTGCTTGCTGCTTGCTGCTTGCTGCTTGCTGCTTGCTGCTTGCTGCTTGCTGCTTGCTGCTTGCTGCTTGCTGCTTGCTGCTTGCTGCTTGCTGCTTGCTGCTTGCTGCTTGCTGTTTGCTGTTTGCTGTTTGCTGTTTGATGTTTGATGTTTGCTGTTTGCTGTTTATACTGAATATATTCTTTACTTATTATTTTTTGTAACGTTACAAAATAACCGTTTTTCTTAAATTTGTTTGCGAAATATTAGCAACCCGCTAATCTCTGAGCCACGTTAATGGTCAATACATCGTAATATAACTCTTATGTTTATGGACTTTAGAATTTAAATAGATTGACGTGTTTTATTATGCAGGTGTTATATTGTTGAATCCGGGTAATAATTGTCAAAACAATACTTTATTTAGTAATTTCAGATGTTTTCGTGGTTATTGTTGTTATTAAGAGAGTACAATGAGAGTAAGCGTATTCAACAACACGGTTAAAAGTTTAATTACTTAGGCGTATTAACCTGCTTATGTTTAAAAAAGGATTGAAATAGGGGTGTATTCACCAATTTATTCAGTTCAAAAATATTACTTAATGGGCGTAAGCACCAACCTATCACTCCTGAAATTTAAATGGTCCGGCGCTTACACACTAAAAATGTCTAATTTGACAAAAAATATTTATTAAACACCAGTTCTTTAAGTAATATTATTTACCAGATTTTGAGGTATTTGTTGGCTTGTTTCCACGATTTCTCTTCATTTGCTTTACTTTGACGTACTAACGACAATGTTTGTATATTTTCATTTAGTAATATGTACAATTTAACGAGATATGCGCATTACAGTGAATCATATTATCTGTAATACTATAAATTATAGAAAACTTGTGGGGGTGTAAGTCCATTAACTATAAAAATAGAAAATATTTGTAAGAGTCTTTGTAATTCCATACCACATAAATATTTGTGGGTGTAAAAGTCATTTATTTTCATGATACAAAACAGGCAAGGGTCGTAAACGCCATATGGTTTTTTCGAATGTCACTTACACCCAATTTTTTTGTCATTAATAACAAACATTTCTGATACGACCATAAAATTTCAAAATCTTTGCAAATCAAGCAAAAATTTTAGGCGCGTATACACCATTTTTTTGCGAATTTGAAAACTTTGAATATACAGATCGATAGAGAAAAAAAACTAAGTACGACTGCATTCAAAACTCATTTTCGCCAAAATGGCGCTTACGCCCTTTGAGCCCAGAGGTATCGATATATTGACAGACCTACCCGATATGCCCACAACATTCCTTAAAAATCGGTTACCCGTTTCCGAGGAATTTGGCAACGAATCAACGAACACAGCGACACGATAATTTCATATATTAGACATGTGTGTGTGCGTGTATATTTATACAAATATGTTTCTATTCTATTTAACACTTAAAGCTTTTTATAATAAGACAGCAATTGATGTTTAAAATGATATGGCAACAATATTTTATGGGTCGCAAAGTTAGCGATGCAGCAATCTCGCTAGTGTTCTGGCTGGAGTTGCAGTACTTGCATTTTGCGTCATATCTCTTACTTAGTTTGTCCGTATCTCATTTGTTCCTTGCGACGTTTCATCCTTTCCCACACTTTATGGTATGCAAGCTTTATTTACGACTTTATTATTTTCTTTAGTACTCTCCGCTGTGTGATTATGCAGTGGTTCTTATTAGATTTTTTTATTAACTGGTTTTAGTATGAAGAAGAAATTGTTAAAAAGTCTGTGAGGTCAGGTTTTCATGTGAAATTAAACAAAAATAAATTATTATCTAGAAAGAGGATGTTTTAAAAAAAAAAGAATATTTAAAAACCAATGATGGCGATATCAATTAAGCGATTGACATTAAATCTATACAGTTTTTTTTAATTGTCCCGAATGTATATTTTTGCTGTGCTAAGGTATTAAGTATAGTTGTTTTTTTTTATTTTATTTAAAAAATATAATTAAAGATACTATTATCTTATTATATAATTAAAGATGCTATTTATAATTTTAAGGTAGTAAGTACGTACGTTACCTACGTTTTAAGCACATGAAAGTGTAGTTCCAAGTTATCATTAAATTTTCACTCTTTTTATTAAAGCTTTATTTTTATTAATATTTATTATTAACTATAAAATATTGATAACTAATAAAAACTGACTAAACATAACTTGCGAAGTCATTGTTCGAGTCATATTGTCAGCACAAGAGCGTACAATGAGCCAATATGGGCAGAATATGCCCGGGCCGGGTCTGGCCGCGAGCCAGGGATACAGCTCACAGGAAATAGCTTGCACATAAAAATTAAGGAAAATATAGAACTTTTTAATTCAAAACAAAGTACTATAAGTCATCAGCACTGACTTGGTTTTACGGATTTTTTTTAATTTACGGCTTCGCACGGATCCCTTTTTTTATATCCCATGTCACTCGGGGATAGTGTAGCTTCCCAACAGTGAAAGAATTTTCAAATCGGTCCAGTCGTTTTGGAGCCTATTCAATGCAAACAAACAAACAAACAAACCTTTCCTCTTTATTATATTGGTATAGATTATTTATTTTTAATTAATGATAAGCAATTGTTGCTAGATATACCTGGAGAACATAAAAAATACTTTTTAATTTAAAAGATACGATATGTTACTGTAAATAAAAGTAAAAGAAAGTTAAGATTATGAAGTATCAAGTATCACATCAAAACATAAGTCTTTAAACTCGCTCACAAGTCGCGGGCAAAACTAGTTGCAAATAATACCTAATAAGGATCAGGTAGGTTAATAGTACCTTTTTTACAACTGAATACTCAAGTTCAGTTGGCATGCTGCGGGCCTTTACTGCAAACCCGACTACAGGCGATCCAAATGGGATTCATCAAAGAATGATGACGAAATGACAATCACACGTTTGTACCTCATTATTAATTTATTCCATCCCGATTTAACGTACATAAGTAATTATTTTATTCATAGTAAGTACCTAAATATATTCAAGTGCATTAACTGTTGTATATTACGATGTAGAATGAAACGTGAAAAGTTTTTAGCAGCTGGCGAAGGTTGTAGGGAAAAAGTCCCCGCGGCAAAGCGAGCCACACTTGACTCTTTGTCCTAGTCTCCTCAACTTGGCATAACGTCAAATGATACTGTCAAAGAAATCAATAAAGACTGACCACCGTCAAGGGCGGCTTCAACTTCATAAAGACTGACGGTCTGAAGGTCCACAGCGTTTTTAGTTTTTAATATTAAAAATAGGGGTTGATGGTAGAAGGGTAAAAAAACAGGGTTGTATGTATTTTTCAGTGCTGAATCATGAAAATTTAAAAACAAACAAAAATAAACAATCTTTTGGATGGACTTTAACAAAAAAATTAAAATATTTTGAAAAATTTCATAAAAATCGGGTAACCCGTTTTGGAGGACTTTGACAACAAGCACCGAGATGACGAGATTTTTATATACCTATTAGGAGTTCAATTTCACTTATATGTTCTAAATTATAATATCTTGTTGTTCTTTGTTTTGACGATGTCAGCATGAGTGCATGTACTTAGGTACAGCTATTTTACAGGTACCAGGCCTAATACAATAGTGTAGCTATTAACAAACTATCTTTTAGTACTTACTTATGTATACCTATTCTATTAAGAATTATTACGATGGTAAATACGAACATCCACACGAATTTTAAAATAAAATGATGTAGTTCTGTCCCGAAATAAAAGCACAAACCATTTGACATGAAGTACCAAGAATTACCTTGTTCCTCTATGTCAATACAAAAAAAAGACAACAATTCAATTAGAACGTACTAGGTACTTAATCGTTTTAGGGACATAATGTAGGTACTTAACTAATGAGATAAATTAACAAATAGATAGCCTGGCTAAAGGTTGAAACAGAGAGCAAATGCATTGATAATATTTATTTAATAAATAACAATTACTTACGTAAGCATGTAGATAACAACAATTTCGAACGACTGCGGCACTCTCAGTCTAGTCAGTGTCCACTACATGACTATAAACAGTCGTGTAGTTTTATAAGTTACATTTCCGAACATACCTAATTAATAGGTTTAAACAATGAAGGCACTTAGTGTATTATTATTTTTCGGTTTAATAGTGTTACATGGTAAGTGTAAATTTCTAATACCTATAGTAAGCGCCAATATTGAGAATAAAACGGATCTTTTGTATTCTCTTTTCAAAACCAAATATAAATTGTTATGCAAGAGGGAGTCAAATTTATCTTTAAAGGTTGTAAGAAGTAAGTAGTTTAATAACGTTACCTTAATATTTGATTTGTTTTAATTATCTGATTATATTATTTATTTGAAGATGCGCGCCGCTACCGCAGTGACTACTCGTATTATGCTGATGTCGGTGGATGGCTAAAGTTCCATCGGGTGCCGGCGAACTGGCATGAAGCTCGTCTACGATGCCACCTCGAAGGTATGCCTCCATATAATGCCTTGTTTATTCTCTTGGTTTGTTTTCCAAGACGTTTTTGTATTTGATCTAAGAACATCTGTTTAAGTCTTCTTCCGCTGTCTCTTAACTTTTACTAGATAATAAGATGGTACAAAAAGATAAGACCAGGTTCTCAAAGTTAAGGGATTTAATGATTTTTGGAATCCACAGGTGGTCACTTGGCATCTCCAATATCTTCGAAGTTCGGCACCGTCCTGAAGACACTCATGGAAGTTAACAAGGTGCCCGATTGTGGCATCTTCACTGGTATCCACTCCACCATATCTCGTGGGGACTACGCCGCCATTGGTTACGGTAACCCTCATTGATATTCTACCAAGCAATACGAATTTTAACAAACGTAAAATTACAGAATCACCTGCTGAAATGAGATCGTTTTTAAAATTATTACCAATTTGTAGGAACTCCATTGATAAAGATTCCTCATACGTGGGCACCGGGCGAGCCCAACAACGAAGGAGATAAAGAGCAGTGCATCATTATGTTGAAGGACCAAACCATCGCTGATGCAAGCTGCGAAGAGACTTTTGCCTACGCCTGCTTCCGAAAGCAAACGCCGAACATGAGGGTTTCTGACACGTGCGGAACTGTTGATAACGGTAAGTCGTTCTTTAATGTCAAATATACCTCACTTATCCAATTAGTAATTAATGTCAAATTTAAAGTTAAAAAAAAAACAAATAGACTAATCTATATGCTATTGTCATTATAGAGTACAGTTTGGATTCACGCACGGGCAACTGCTACAAGTTCCACACGGTGCCGCGCACCTGGTCCCGCGCATACATGACGTGCATGGCGGAGGGCGGCCATCTTGTCGTCATCAACGATGAAAAGGAAGCCGCTGCCGTCAAAGATGTGTTTGCGCGGTTCCCGGCTCACAAGATCCCTACGAGAGCACCGCACGGGAAAGACATTATCTTCGTCGGATTTTACGACTGGAACGAGCATGGCGAGTGGCGCACTGTTCTTGGTAGGTGGTAATTTTACGAAGAACTTCCTTGATAAGTTTATAAACCTGACGGATTGTTATTAGGTACCGGATGTATTTAGGTAATTCCTTCTTATCATCTTTGCTTTGGTAAGTCCAACAGGTCATACTAGGTCACTCGGGCGATAACTAAACGAGTATTTACAGCTAGGTATTTACGACTTATCAGGTTATGCGATTACTATGCTAACATTAATATAGATAGCATTAACGGTTATATTACCTATATGTAACTTACTTGAACGTATAATAAATAATTAATTAATTAACTAATGTGCCGAATAAAGAAAGGGCCAATGTTTTTCTGAATTTTAGTTAGGTGCTATTTTGGAAAAATACACTAACAGGTACAATAATAGTTTTGAATAATTTCAAATGCTGTGAATTTTATGATCTTTGTGTCCCGCAGGTGAAACCTTGGAGCAAGCCGGGTACAGCACCTTCCAAGGTGGGGAACCCAACAACGCCACTCGTGCAGAATTCGGTGGAGAGTTTTGTGGTGGAGTTTACCGATCAGGACAGTACGACGACCTCTGGTGCGAGGACAAATACAGCTTCATCTGTGAGCTGGTGCCGAACAGCCTGCAGTGGGAGGAGAGTGACCTTGAACAGTAGACAAGATAACCATTGAAGTATTAGTACTGCCGCTTACTGCACTACTAATAAAATATTGTCATATATCTATTCTATGTCCATGTACATTCTGCTGGACAGCAAGCCTGTGATAAACTATCGAGTCGACACCTTATCATGACGATGTCGTCTTATTCTCGCGGTGTTCTGTCATAAATCGGTAACGTTGTCGACTGCGATAAATCTTATCGTGTCGTTGTCGTCCCTTATTTCTTCAAGTCGACGTTCTCAATATTATGTTGACTAAATATCGACCCGACAGTTCATCAAAGACTCGCTGGTTAGGCAAAAGTTACAATAAATATCAATTTTTCAATTTATCGCTGTTTTATTTGCGAAAATTGCTGTTCTGTGAAAATAGGTTGTATGTATGCATTAAGAGATTATTTATCAAATACTGCTATGCTCTAATAAACACAAATCTCAGTTACGCTTTTAAATTAAACATTAAAATGTATATATTATGTATCCATCTGCTACAAACTGAAACGCAAATTTCGTCAACAGTTTAATAAAGTTTCAGCCAAATAAGACAGACTCCGTTATAGTTCAGCTTGGGAAAGTTTAGCGAAATGCATATTTAGAAAGAAAATAACTCTATCTTTCGACTTAAAATAAGTCTTAACGTCATAGCTGTAAGGTTGGATATCATTTATAACGTGTAGTACATTAGCGTTGGTAGAAAACTTAATTTGCTGCCACAGAGGAAGTTAGTGAAATATGAAGTGAGAACACGTTGCGTTCGCGGCCTCCGAGTTCCCGCGATACTATGTGGCACTTTTATAATACTGTTGGAAGACCAAGTCATGCTGGAAACGTAATTAAGCACAGTGACAGGTCACATAAAATATTAGACAGAAGACCTGTTCAGCAATAGACGTTGTTATCTAGATTGAAAATGTTTGATAGGTACCACTTTGTCTGCGCATGATCAGTACTTTACGCAATACCTACATTCCCGTCCATCCATTTGCCTTTGTGTGTCTTGTGTTTCTTGACGAACACCTGTTCATTAATTGACGTTGGTAGGTTGAAAATGTTGGTGACGATAATGAAGTCATATTAGTTGATAATATAGCTTATGCCCGCGACTTCGTCTTCGCATGATTAGTACTTTACACACAATACCATCATAAATACCTATGTGTTCTGATATGTAAGCTATATTATAATATTGTAAAGTGTCATCAAAATAAATTCAGTAGTTTTGCGTGAAAGAGTAACAAACATACATCACGAACTTGCGGCAATGTTGCCAGTACAAAATCCATTGACATAATTTCGATACTACAACCAAAACATAAATAAGTCGATAAAATCATCACATTAGTTTCATAACTGACTTTTACGTAACACTTTTGAATCTCTCAGTACCTACGTGGGAAAATTGTTGGTCGTGAGCGATCCAACATTTTACGAAACAGTATTTCTAAAAAGGCTGGTAATATCGTACGACATCCGCCGCGTCCTGCATCCTGCTGGCATCCGTTCTTCTATAGGTACGAGGTGGGACCGCAGATACGAGGTGAGAAATTCTAAGTCAAAAAAAAAGCAATAAAAACAACACAATATTATTATGTACGCAAGTAGGTACTATATAGATAACTAGCTTCTGCCCGCGACTTCGTCCGCGTGGAACTCCTCCTTTTTTGCAGTCGGTTAAAAAGTAGCCTATGTCCTTTCTCAGGCTCCAGACTATCTTTGTACCAAATTTCATTTAAATCGGTTCAGTAGTTTTAGCGTGAAAGCGTAACAGACAGACAGACAGACAGAGTTACCTTCGCATTTATAATATTAGTAGGGATAGGGATGAAAAAAACGTTATCTGGGTAACTATCTAAATATATAAAAGGAGAAGCTGACTTAATGACTGATATAATATCTGCGCAAGGCTAAACTATGAGGGTTAGAAACTTGCTGGAAGCTAAACTAAGAAAGGATTTTTGAAAACCCTAACGAGGTAAAACGTGGGTCCTTATCTTACAAAGACAAAGTCGCGGACAGAAGCTAGTTAAATATAAAAATAAGAAATGAAATTATTTCTCTAGAAAACACCCATAGTAGATATTTCATAAAGATTATTTGTCTATTGTTGTTGTTTATTATTTGTCTACAATATATCTTAAAATGGCGGACTCATATCCTTTTGCAAGACAGATACAATTTCGGACAATTTAATTGAATTCAACTGACGCGAATCAGAATTTAGTTTTGATTACATTATTACGAAGTCTAGAAGTCCAAGTTAATGTCAAAAAATATCTTAGAAAACGGACCAATTTGACAGACTTTGAAATAGTTATCAAGTCGAGATTCGTCCATTAATTCGGCTAAGTTTACCCTCCGACCTTTCGGCATAGCGAGGTCCAATCGGAAATCTCGAAATTTCATGTTTACTGTCAAAAGCCGAAGGTTGCCGGAGATTATCGATCTTACCCGAAGCGATTATAAGGGCAGGTTTACTTAATCCCAATTGAGTTTGCTAATATTTACCTAAGTTTTAGTATTAAGGTACCTTAACTGCCGACTAGAGAATTATTTGGTTGTATTCACACCTTTACTAAAGTAAGTTAAATAGTTGTCGTTATTATCATTCTACCCAAAGACGTCTACTGTTGAATACAAGTTCCCTTGAGATCTTTAAAGCAGAAAATAAAACAAATAAACTTAGGTACATATAGGTAGATATTATGTAGGTACAACTTAATTATATAATTGGTTTTATTTATGTTATAATAGTTTGCAAAATAATGTATCAATATAATAAAAATTTAAATTTATTGTATGAATAGGGATGACGACTGCGTAACTAAAAATGAAATTCTATTTAGTCCGTCAGTTAGATTTAAATAAAATATTGTACACATATTTTTTTATTTTCTCAAACAAACAAATATTGACAAAGATAAGTCCTTCTAAAGTTCGGGAGTGGGAGCTTGTGTCATCACGTCATGCTAGAATTTATACCATATCGTGACATCACGAACCACCATACCACACCCGGACTTTTGAAGCGCTTATCTTTGTCATTTATTGTTCGATTGAGAAAAGAAAAAATACGTATATCCAATATTTTTTTGATAATCGAAGTGATGACAAAAAAAGTATTCGTCATGCCTAAGTAATAGGTATGTTATATATATTTCCGCATAGTAGGTATATTGTGGTATCTAATGTGAAATCGTAGCTACTCGACTGAGCGTCGTAGCATGTCGTAGAAGCACGACGGCGTAGCATCAGTTTGATGCACTCGTAGCAACATGCTACGAGAGTACAGCCATTTTGTATGAAACTTCGTGCCGTCGCTCGCTTCTATTTATTTTATGTTTGCCGCTTTATACCAAATGCGAGGTGATACTTGATAGTTGAATCCGGTTTGATATATAACAAATCGTTTGTACGTTGTTTCTCGTACAACGAAGAAAAGTTATTTTGAGAAGAAATGTCACAATGTTTTGATTATAACATTAGGTATATAGGCATATTTCATCATATCCAAATAATACTAAGCAAAGGCTAAAAACCATCGAAATCCTGTGGGACTTGAAACTCAATATGATTCCTTTCTCAACACCTGGGTCTGATATAAATATCTGAATCTAAATTTTATCTTATTTATATCTACATAGGTATGTAATATATATAAAAATGAATCGCCATAATATACTAAATACTATCATAACTTTTGAGCGACGGCACAAAAATGAATGATTGGTTTTTTAAGTAGTCCTTATTGTTAGGACAATTTTTGTATATAAGAAAATTTATAAAAAGTAGGTACATAGATTTGATCAGAATATTTTTTTAAGATCTATATACATAAAGTGACAGATCTTTAACTTAAACTTCGAACAGGCAGGATAAAATCCGCCGGGACCGCTATTGAATATAAACAATAATAAGACAAAGTCTTTCTTAAACACAAATAAGACAAAGTATCTAAAAACTTAAGCGGAACTACATCGTCGAAATTTTCCGTGACCTCAACACGAAAATTGTCATTCCTGCGCACCCCTCCATTATACTAATTGCTCAAAGGCACTTTGATTACCAAATATACCGCTATCAGAATAATTCCACTCTTCCGAGCTTTAAATTACCCTCAGGTTTTCCATCCGGCCAGCGACAGGTTTTAATAAACCTATTATCTTTTTTATCGAAACAAAATTGAGATTGCTTTGTTTAAAATGGAAAACAAAATCGAGATTAGAACCCGCCGTTAATTAACGACTGCGATCGAGTTGCTTTTTAACACAATAATGATGTTTTATATAAAGTTTGGCGTTAATCGAAATTTCTAGTCTATTTTTATTATCGAGGACACCTTTTGTTATTTTTTTTCTCTTACGTAGCTTTATCAGATTAAGTACTTTAGTTAAACGTGTTAGCTTTTGAAAAATATATGAAAATAGTTAATATTTGTTAAGTCAAAATTGAACATTGTCGCTGTTTGACGTTATCTTAGTCGAATAAATAGTAAGAAATTTATAAAAAGGAACAAATCCGCATTCGATGGCGAATTTGGACAAAGAGGAATACCTACCTAACTAATGACATAATTCGAAAAATATTATTAGGCCATTTGAATTGATTTTTCTGAACTCTTTAGTTTAATTTATATATATAATAGTTATAATTGAACGAAAAGATAATAGAATAATTTATAAAAGTAGAAACCGTAAACAATCGGTACCTACAGATGATGCTGTGATGCAAAAATTATGCACAAGAAATTTCTATTCCATTTTGAACACACAATTGCATAATTCCCAAATAGTGACGTGAAAATTATTTCCATTCGAGCTATCCACTTTCCATCCGACGTCTTGAAACTTTGTTAATACTACATTAAAGGAGAATATTACCGAAGTTTCTCTATGTCGATGAGGCACGTATGAGTTTTATATCTGACTGTGAGATTCACTTCACTTTAAACCACATTCTTAGGGTATCACAATATCTAAGTTTGTTATTTGCAACTCTCTGATTAACGCACTTGGTTTGAAACCGACCCCAATAGGGTATTTGACATGTTTTTAAAATCCATTTTATATTATGTAGTAGAGTCTAAGGAACCCAGCAAAAGTTGTTTTTTTAAATCTGGTATGTATTAGCTGAAAAACATCGAATTAAAAATTCAATATTTAAATAGTGTGCCAAAACGCTACTTTGACAATATGGCGCCGCAATGAGGTCGGTGACGTCACATGCCTGTTTGACAACTAGGCGCAACACAACTAGGTAAACAAAGTTTACGGGCATGTGACGTCACGAAAAACTCGGCCCAGCAGGAGCGTTTTGTGTCACGTGACAAACGTTTAAAAAATGTATTTTTTATTTAAGGATTTTTAAATAAATCAATCATTATTTTCAACTTACGTTAATGAATAATCATTTTTTAACTCTTAATTTATACTGTTAACAGTAATTTACACTTTATTTTTCGCATTGTCAAAAAGCCTATTGGTATGTTTCAAACAGGTGTCGCTTTCGCAATTCGTATACCTCGATTGTCTTTATACCAATTTAATTGACTTCAGTTTGGCGTACCATTTCAATTGGAATCACTTAAACCAGCTCCAACTTAATCCGAGGACGGTTTTAGACGTTTGTTTGCAGACAAAAATGGCGTCATTTAATATCCACTAAGCGTTAAGTGTGTCTGTATGGTTTTTCCGATAATTAAATAAATTATGCATTAGATAAGCAATAATACAATACATATTTATAAGTTAAGTAAGTATACTTTGAATAATGCTGCAGTCTGCTATAAAAGCGGCATATACCTAGGACATTGTGATACAGAATATGAGAATTATAAAGTAAATAATAAGAAAAACCAGCATATAAAATAATATACGCGAGTTAAATCCGTTATAGTTGTGTCATTCCAGTGTGTGATAACCGCAAAAGTATCAGAAATTATAATAAAGAAAAAAATTTGAACCAGAACGCCAGTCTACCTTTAGATGATAGTGGTTTCATTAGCTAGAAAAGTTACAGTTGTTTCATTCCAATGTATGATAACCACGAAAGTAATATAAGAAAGTATAATAATAAAAAATATTAAACCAGAACAGTCTTTCACAAAACACTTCAACGCCAGTTTACTCATTTAGTCTTAGAATAGAGGTTATATCAGTTAGAAATGCATACGGTACCTACTCGAGGCTTACTCGGACGTTGTAAAACAAGCCCTTAGTATAACAAACTTGCTGAGATACGTCCCAGAGGCGGGCGGTGTCGCAACTACAGAGAAACAAACAAGACACGTTACAACTATTCCGCTTTTATTTGACTTGCCAGTTTATTTGCCGTGAACTTGTCGCGGAGTAACCTGATTCTTGCGAACTTAACGTTGTATTGTCACTTATAGGGTGAATAAATAACGTAGATCGAGAGTGTCAACTGGAATTAACATAACACGATACCTGTTGTGTTGAATGAATTTGAATTATGTTTTTTTTATATTTGTAGTAAATTGAGCTGACTTTATTCTAACAACATATGTTCATTGTGTATGACAATTATATATCTACTCGTATATTCTTATGTATAAAAATAAATCAAGAACGGCGGGCCCGTTTTTACTAATTTTTGTTTCAAAATAGATGCCCAAGGAAGGTTTGTACGGTGAAGAAAATTATGAAAAATAAAGAGGAAAGAAGTTTTTTATTTGATTAAGAGAAGAAGAAAACCGGCCAAGTGCGAGTTGGACTTGTGCTCGAAGGATACTATTATCTATTGAATCGGCTAAAACCACGTTTGTTGTTTGGGCGCTCCTTGAATATTTTTTTTTTCTGTACTAGTATTTTTTGTTATAGCGACAACAGAAATACATCATCTATGAAATATTTAACTGGCTAACTATCACGGCTCGTGAGATATAACCTGGTGGTAGACGGATGGACATCGGAGTCTCAGTAATACCCAATACTTTTTAATAATATACTTGACTTTTTGATAATATACTTTATGCCATCATGCCTTTTAATTACGGTAAATACCAGTCTCTTCTATGACCAACTTTATAAAATATGAAGTTCATAAATAAGGCTACAAACGGGTTTAACTTTGTAACGTGATCTCATAACGTATCTGAAGATGCGGGTGTACATTGTACGGACAATTTCCTGCACTTTTGTAAGCGGCTCCATAACTCGGATGCTTTGCGATACGATACCAGATAACAGCACTGCACAACAATGTAACTGTTACGAAATACAGAATAGTTTGAGTTATAATAACTAATGCACATATTGTATTAAGATAAGAGTAGAAAAATAGTTACCGCCAGTGGGAATTGAACCGACACTTGTTATACGTTAACAGCTATAAACGGAACACCTGTTTTCAGATTATACTAGTAGCAGTAACTAATACCGATGTCGAGTCTTATTCTGACATGGAATCTTATCTAAAAAACCTTTTACAATTTACACCCAGTAGTAAATCGAATAGTCACACCACTAATTTACAGTCGTAATGGCAGCCAGCCGTCACGATATTTCTTATTACGTATTAGGGTTTCTGCTCGAGATTTCTCGAAGCGGGAATTCCCGGGAAATCTGGCCTTACTCGAGACGGGAAAAATGGCGTCGAGAAGTCGAGAAGTCGAGAAATCGCACATCAAAATAATCACGCGTCAATTTTAGATTAAAATGGCCTTCCGTAACACTTTTTCAACGCGTTCTCCTTCACGCTAGTCCCTTGGATTTGGCCGATCCCGATTTTGACTAGGTACCTACTTCCCCCGCTCGCCCCCCTTTAATTTATTGTAGGTTTTTGTTTAATGAAAAATATCAAGTTGATTATTTAAGATTTGCTGTGTTGCGAGATTAAGACTGAAAGACGATTTATTAGTTTGTTGCTAAACTTCCTAATTATTAAATTTTCTTGATTATTTGGATACTATATCTATCTCCCAACAGTCGTAATACCCAAAGTAATAAATGGGTTGTATCTCTAATCATTAATATAAGATTATTAAGTGTTCAAAACATTTCTATATCTTATATATAAAATTCTCGTGTCACAATGTTCGTTCCCGTACTCCTCCAAAACGGCTTGACCGATTCTCATGAAATTTTGTGAGCATATTTCTTTAATTTTTTTGCCGGGCGGGACGAAGTCTGTCGGGACCGCTAGTAGGTATGTATAAACTCTTCAAGAACTACGCAGGGTTTACAGGGGAAGATGAAGAAGAAAATACAGTATTAGATAGGTATATTATTTTAGTCTTCAAGTCAAGGTTCTCATTAATATTGTTACTAGCTTCTGCCCGCGACTTCGTCCGCATGGAACTCCTCCTTTTTTGCAGTCGGCTAAAAAGTAGCCTATGTCCTTTCTCGGGCTCCAGACTTTCTTTGTACCAAATTTCATTTAACGTCCAGTAGTTTAACGTGAAAGCGTAACAGACAGACAGACAGAGTTACTTTCGCATTTATAATATTAGTAGGGATTAGTTTATTTGTCACCAAACCTAACCTAACATTTTATTTATTTAGGTTAGGTTAGGTTAAAAAAATTGCGGAAATCTCATGTTTTGAGTGAGCCACAAGCTAGGGGGTAGTTAGTTATGTAATTTTATTAACCTAACCAAACTCTCGTTTATTTTGCTCATAAAGTGGATTTCTTTTTTATCCTAACCTAACCTAACTTTTTTCTTAACCTAACCTAACAACTTTTTTTCACATAACCAAACCCAACCTAATGTATTTTTTTTTTAATAAATAGGTTAGGTTAGACCTTTTTTCACAAAACGTGGATGTTAACCATTACTAAACCTAACTTTTTTTTTGACCTAACCTAACCTAACTTTATTTGTCACCAAACCTAACCTAACTTTTTTTTATTTAGGTTAGGTTAGGTTAGACCTTTTTTCACAAAACGTGGATGTTAACCATTACTAAACCTAACTTTTTTTTTGACCTTTTTTTTTTTTTTTTTTGACGGAGTGGAAAATGCTTTACGCATCCCCCAGGCCTGGGGCGACCTGGGGGTATGTGGGACTCTCCCGGGCTAGTCCCGGGCCTACCCACTAAAAACCACTCCGGCGTTTCCCGCTCTGCCGTTAAGGGGACGCATGGGATCTAGTGAATTTCACCATGACGTCCCCCGGCCGCCCCAGTCTATCTCACCGGGGCTCCCGCGCCATGGGGGGGCAAGTCGGTACGCTCGACTCGCCCCCCAGACGAAGGCCGTTAACGAGGGTCCCCAACCCTCCGGCCTTACAGGGGAATCTGGCGATTCGCGGCGAGATACCGCGAACGCCTGACTCCCCTTCGTCTGCGCCTGAGCGGGAGCGCATCTGCTGCATCCTCGCGCTCCCGCTCCGCGGCCTCCTTCTGGGACCTGACGGTCTCGCAGAAGGAGGCCCCCGCCTCCCCCCCCTGTCGCTGCACAGCATTCCGGCGACGATGCTGTGCAGCGAGAGGTCCTCCCTCCCGAGGGCGAGCCTCAGGGTGCGGCGATCTTCCGCCCAGCGACTACACTCTTCCACGGTGTGCTGGGCGGTGTCGTCGGGATCGCCGCACTCGTGGCATCCGGGGCCGAGCTCCTCGATGCGGTGCAGGTAATGACCGAAGCAGCCATGCCCGGTCAAGACCTGCACCATGCGGTAACTCAAGGCCCCGCGCCCTCTCTTCAACCAGCGGTCGAGCGACGGGAGGATGGCCCCTATGGTTCGGGTTCCATAGAGGGAATCCCCCAGGTCGCTCTTCCACCGGTCCCTCAGTCTGTCGTCGGCCAACCGGCGCGCTCTCTCCGCTTCTTCCGGGCCCAGACTCTCCCCTAGAGTCCGGGCCTCTACCCTCCTTTGGTGCCTCTCCCCCAACACCTGGGCCGCCCACTCCCCGGGAGGGTGGCGGCGAGAGGCACGCGGCCGCAGGGGAGACGGTGGTGTACGCCCTGCAGAGGCGCCGGGCCACCACCCTCTGCGGCCGCCGGAGCGGCGCTCGGTTGGCCGCCGACAGACGGTCGGCCCAAATTGGGGCCCCGTACAAGGCCATGCTCCTCACCACATTGGCGAAGAGCCGGCGGCACGGGGCGTTTGGGCCGCCCACGTTGGGCAGCAGACGGCTGAGTGCCGCCGCTGCACCAACGACCCGGGGAGCACGTCGCCGGAAATGCTCCCCGAAGTCCACCTGCGGTCCAGGATGAGCCCAAGATATTTGATGTGGGGCTCAACCCGGACCGCTTCCTCTCCACAGGGATGGTGAGGCCCGCTCGCACTCGCCATCCCCTCCCCCCGAAGACAACGGCCTCTGTCTTCGGGAGGGCCACCTTCAGCCCGAGGAGACCAATGCGTGCGACGGTGAGCTCCGTGGCCACCGCCGCCCGTCTGAGGGTCTCCCCGAGCTCCGCGCCCCGCACAGCCACCATCGTGTCGTCAGCATAACAGATGGTGACCATGCGGGGGAGCTGCACCCCTTATGGCCCAGTCGTAGCCGAGGTTCCACAGAAGGGGTCCGAGCACGGACCCTTGTGGAACCCCACAGGCCATGGGGCGCAGCTTTCGGCCGTCCCTGTCGTCGTAGAGCACTACCCGGTCCTGCGGGTAGTGCTCTGACCCTCCTCAGGTAGGGAGGCACTCCGTGATATCTGAGTGCCTCCTCACCACCCCGTAGGGGAGGAGTGCCGAATGCGTTGGCGATGTCCAGAGACACCGCCACGACACCCTCCCCCCTTCCCGCCGCCTGGACGCTGTACTCCCTCAGCCGAGCTACAGCGTCCAGCGTGGACCGCACCCCTCCCGGAACCCGAACTGGTTGTCGGCCAAGTCCGGGCCCGTTTCTCGTAGGTGATGCTGGATTCTGGAGGCCAGGATCCTCTCAAACACCTTCCCGGCCTCATCCAGCATCACCAAGGGGCGGTACCCCGAAGGAGAGTCCGGCGGCCGTCCCTCCTTCCGGATGAGGACGAGCCTCCCCTCTTCCAGCACCCCGGGAAGCGCCCCTCCCTGAGACAATCCTCAAGGAGGAGTTTGTAGCGGTCCCCGAGGTGCTTCAGTGCCAGGTGCAGGACCTTACCTGGCACTCCGTCCGGACCCGGAGCCTTTTTCCAGGCCCGGAGCCTCTCCACAGCCCTCTCCATCTCGCCGTCCGTGCGCGGCGGGACGGCGGGAATCGAGAGGGCTTCCTCCTCCTCAGGGAGCGCCATTACCGGCGGGACAAAGTCTCCCGCCGGTGGGAAGAAGGCCCTCGACGACCCTCTGGAGGAGTTCCGGCGACATCGAGTCCGTTGCGGGGCGCACTTAAGCTTGCTCCGTACGAGCTTGTACGGACGCCCCCACGGATCTCGATCAACGTCGCCAGAAACTCCTCGCGCGCCTCATCCTTCCTCCGCGCGATGGCCGTCTTGAGGGCCTCTATGGCCTCCCTGAGCTCCCGGTGGAGGAGCTCCTCCTCCTCGGCGGTGTGTCTCCGTCTTCTGCAGCGCGCGTAACGGCGGCGGGCTGTGTTACTGGTGGTGCGGAGGGCAGCAATCTCCGCTGTCCACCAGTACACTTGCCGCCTCGCGGGCACCCTCTTTACCCGAGGCATGCCCGCGTCACACACTGCAGTAAGAGACTCTTGGAGTCTCACCGCCCGCTCCTCCACTCCCAAGGTGGTCGCCGGGGAGGCGCACCATGCTTCAACTATGGCCGCCTCCTCCGCCTGGTCCCGATCCAGGCGGGTCAGCGCCCACCTTGGGAACCGGGTCCTCGCCCGCCCCCTCCCGGGCGGCGATGGGCGTGGGGAGACCCTCATCCGAATGTATCGGTGGTCGGAGAGGGTCTCCTCGTCCTCCAGGACGCGCCAGTCTCGGACGCGCGCAGCAATGGCGGGGGTCGCGAACGTGATGTCCACGATTGATCCCCCCTGCCTGCGTACGCACGTCTCGACGCGGCCCTGGTTTAGGATCACCAGGCCCATCGCCACCGTCCAGTCCAGCAGGACCGCCCCCTTTGGGTCGGTACTGGGAGAGCCCCAGGCCACGCATTTGGCGTTGAGGTCCCCGAGCACCATCATTGGCCCAGGGGCGATCCTTCCGACCAGAGTGCCCAGCCTCTGGAGGAAGACTTCGAAGGCCCGCAGCGGCTGGTTGGGGGAGAAGTAAACTCCTATGAGTGTTACCTCCCCCAATTTTGCAGCCGCGTATCCCGGGCCCCTCTCTATCTCCTCGAGAGGGGGGGACTCCCCTCCTGGGGGCACCACCAACGCCGCCGTTCCGTCTGTTGCCCCAACCCAGTTGGGTTGGGGTGGTACCGCGTAGGGCTCCGTGACTATGCCAACGCCAACCCCCCACTCGGCCATGACCTGCATAAGCAGGTCCTGGGCGCGAGCGGAGTGGTTGGCGTTGGCCTGCAGTACCTCTAATGCTTTTGGAGGGCCTCTCAACATTCCATTGATGTCGGGCCCTCCGTGGCAGTTCCGGCGGCGGCGGCAGCAGCAGTGAAAGCTGTGGCAGCGGCGGCGGCCGCTCTCACCGGGGGTTTGGTGGAGGGGGCGCTAGCTCCTCTTGTGCTCGGGGGAGAGCACTTTTCCCCCCCCATGCTGTGGGCAGAGGGCTTGCCAGCATGATGGCAGACCCCGCAGAACTTTTTTTTTTGACCTAACCTAACCTAACTTTATTTGTCACCAAACCTAACCTAACTTTTTTTTATTTAGGTTAGGTTAGGTTAGGTTAAAAAAAAAATTGCGGAAATCTCATGTTTTGAGTGAGCCACAAGCTAGAGGGTAGTTAGATATGTAATTTTATTAACCTAACCAAACTCTCATTTATTTTGCTCATAACGTGGATTTCTTTTTTATCCTAACCTAACCTAACTTTTTTCTTAACCTAACCTAACAACTTTTTTTCACCTAACCAAACCTAACCTAATGTATTTTTATTAAATAGGTTAGGTTAGACCTTTTTTCACAAAACGTGGATGTTAACCATTACTAAACCTAACTTTTTTTGGACCTAACCTAACCTAACTTTATTTGTCACCAAACCTAACCTAACTTTTTTTTATTTAGGTTAGGTTAGGTTAAAAAAATTGCGGAAATCTCATGTTTTGAGTGAGCCACAAGCTAGGGGGTAGTTAGATATGTAATTTTATTAACCTAACCAAACTCTCATTTATTTTGCTCATAACGTGGATTTCTTTTTTATCCTAACCTAACCTAACTTTTTTCTTAACCTAACCTAACAACTTTTTTTCACCTAACCAAACCTAACCTAATGTATTTTTATTTTTATTAAATAGGTTAGGTTAGACCTTTTTTCACAAAACGTGGATGTTAACTATTACTAAACCTAACTTTTTTTTTGACCTAACCTAACCTAACTTTATTTGTCACCAAACCTAACCTAACTTTTTTTTATTTAGGTTAGGTTAGGTTAGGTTAAAAAAATTGCGGAAATCTCATGTTTTGAGTGAGCCACAAGCTAGGGGGTAGTTAGTTATGTAATTTTATTAACCTAACCAAACTCTCGTTTATTTTGCTCATAACGTGGATTTCTTTTTTATCCTAACCTAACCTAACTTTTTTCTTAACCTAACCTAACAACTTTTTTTCACCTAACCAAACCTAAACTAATGTATTTTTTTTTATTAAATAGGTTAGGTTAGACCTTTTTTCACGAAACGTGGATGTTAACCATTACTAAACCTAACTTTTTTTTTGACCTAACCTAACCTAACTTTATTTGTTACCAAACCTGAACTATTTTTTTTTTATTTAGGTTAGGTTAGGTTAAAAAAATTGCGGAAATCTCATGTTTTGAGTGAGCCACAAGCTAGGGGGTAGTTAGTTATGTAATTTTATTAACCTAACCAAACTCTCGTTTATTTTGCTCATAACGTGGATTTCTTTTTTATCCTAACTAAAAAAGTTGTTAGGTTAGGTTAGGAAAAAAGTTAGGTTAGGTTAGGATAAAAAAGAAATCCACGTTATGAGCAAAATAAACGAGAGTTTGGTTTAACCTAACTTTTTTCTTAACCTAACCTAACAACTTTTTTTCACCTAACCAAACCTAACCTAATTTTTTTTTTTTTTATTAAATAGGTTAGGTTAGACCTTTTTTCACAAAACGTGGATGTTAACCATTACTAAACCTAACTTTTTTTTTACCTAACCTAACCTAACTTTATTTGTCACCAAACCTAACCTAACTTTTTTTATTAAGGTTAGGTTAGGTTAAAAAAATTGCGGAAATCTCATGTTTTGAGTGAGCCACAAGCTAGGGGGTAGTTAGTTATGTAATTTTATTAACCTAACCAAACTTTCGTTTATTTTGCTCATAACGTGGATTTCTTTTTTATCCTAACCTAACCTAACTTTTTTCTTAACCTAACCTAACAACTTTTTTTCACCTAGCCAAACCTAACCTAATTTTTAATTTTTATTAAATAGGTTAGGTTAACCTAACTTTTTTCTTAACCTAACCTAACAACTTTTTTTCACCTAGCCAAACCTAACCTAATTTTTAATTTTTATTAAATAGGTTAGGTTAGACCTTTTTTCACAAAGCGTGGATGTTAACCATTACTAAACCTAACTTTTTTTTTACCTAACCTAACCTAACTTTATTTGTCACCAAACCTAACCTAACTTTTTTTTATTTAGGTTAGGTTAGGTTAGGTTAAAAAAATTGCGGAAATCTCATGTTTTGAGTGAGCCACAAGCTAGGGGGTAGTTAGTTATGTAATTTTATTAACCTAACCAAACTCTCGTTTATTTTGCTCATAACGTGGATTTCTTTTTTATCCTAACCTAACCTAACTTTTTTCTTAACCTAACCTAACACCTTTTTTTCACCTAACCAAACCTAAACTAATGCATTTTTTTTTTATTAAATAGGTTAGGTTAGACCTTTTTTCACGAAACGTGGATGTTAACCATTACTAAACCTAACTTTTTTTTTTACCTAACCTAACCTAACTTTATTTGTTACCAAACCTGAACTATTTTTTTTTTATTTAGGTTAGGTTAGGTTAGGTTAAAAAAATTGCGGAAATCTCATGTTTTGAGTGAGCCACAAGCTAGGGGGTAGTTAGTTATGTAATTTTATTAACCTAACCAAACTCTCGTTTATTTTGCTCATAACGTGGATTTCTTTTTTATCCTAACTTAAAAAAGTTGTTAGGTTAGGTTAAGAAAAAAGTTAGGTTAGGTTAGGATAAAATAGTAATCCTCGTTATGAGCAAAATAAACGAGAGTTTGGTTAGGTTAATAAAATTACATAACTAACTACCCCGTAGCTTGTGGCTCACTCAAAACATGAGATTTCCGCAATTTTTTTAACCTAACTGATAAATGATTATAATACAATGTTCAGTGCAATCTCAAATGCCAATGATTAAAAAAGCAATGTCATTAAGTTCATTATTTTTTTATTAAGTATGTCTAAGTATTATGTATGAGTCGCGAGTAGGTAGTAGTAGGTACATTTAGTTGGTGATCAAAAAATAGCGATGTTAATGAATTTGAAGTGTTTTTTTCGCCTTATATTCATGATTTGTAAATTTCTCGAGATCCCGGGAATTCCCGGGAAATTTTAGTCGAGAAATCTCGTGCCCCGAGAAAAAAAATAGGTCGAGAAATCAGAAACCCTATTACGTATGCAAAAGTATCATAAATTTAACGAAACTTTATGGGCTAAATTTTAACATAGCGGGTCTATAATTGGCTGCATTTTTATTGCATCAAATATTTTTTAAGTGGCGCCGCAGGGCGCCTTATTTAAACTATTTACATGTCTAATTAGGTTTACGGCCGATATAAACTGATATTTGAATAGGACTCCTGAGCTATAAACGTGTTCAATCATAAAACTGCAATGTTCGTAATTAAAGATTATTTACGTACTCGTATATACCTACATACATTTAAGGAAGGTAACGAAAGGCGCCTGCCTAGTAAGCATGGCGACACATTAGGCATAGAGTAGGCTTGCCCCTACCAGCTTAGAGCATAAACAACTGGAGAGGCCTTCGACACTATTTGTCATACAAATTTTTTAGCCACTTTTAGCGGGGGACGAGGTAGGAACACATACAAAAAACTGCACACTGATGTAAAAATAATTCTCATCGTTACACACGCAAACTAATAGAAACTGTCAACACTAGGCGGAATTTATTCACACTAGCAGAAACATTATTATAAACGACAGGTCCGTACACAAGTTTTACATGTGTGTGCAACCGATTTGAACCGATTACATAGTGCTTGATTAAGTGGCTGTCGATACATTTATCTATATTTGACACAAAATGGCGGATCAACCAATTTATATTTAAATATAATAATTTTAACTTCATACATAATTGTGTACTTACTTTTTTAATTCATAGTATTATAGAATTAAACGTCAGTTGCTACGTAGTTCAGCAAACAAGTAAACTTCTTTTAGCAATAATGCTTAAATAATTACAATTACCTACTATATCTAACATGAAAAAATAGGCAAATGTTTATTACTGCAGAGCTGGAGAAATAAGTAGACTACTGAATCCCAAGCTGAAAATCGGATAACGAAATAGAAATATTTTAACAAAATAATACCTAATACGGATATATACGTAGGTACTTCTTATCATCTGTACTGTAAATTCATCGATATTTATATTATCCAGTAAGTACATCTCTAACCGAATTTTGATTTTGGATGCTATTATCGCTTTTAATTCAAACGAATTAGCGCCTAATATCGGATACACTAGTCTGCAAATTTTTTATACATGTGTGCCGTTAGTCAATGGTGACCATAGACTATCATAAAGATTTTTAAACGATTTTAAACGAATAAAAATGCAATCGATACCTGAATCGATGCTTCTCACGTGGTGAATGAGAAAATAATTATTTCTAAAATAACAATTAATGAACAAAAAAAATACCTACATATGAAAGGAAATACTGTTTTTTTGTATATTTGATGCAGTGGATGGATTTTTACGACTTATTTTAGCGCAGGGAGACATTTTTCGGGAGCTCTTTTCTCTTTGACTTCGATTGTGACACTGTCAAAGTGAGCGGTTTGAAAACAGTTTTTACAAACGCGTTAGATAATTTATCTTATACCTTGGCAGAGGGGAACGTCTGTCGAAGGCCTCTCCAGTTGTTTATGCTCTAAGCCTACCAGGTATTGACACCGTTCAATGACCGTGAAAGAGAAAAAATAATAAACACTTTGTCAGAGGCGGGACTTCAATAGAATCGTATATACCTGATTTCCGCACAAAACTAATTCTCTGTTGAGTACCTGGTCTATGGCAATATTCGAACTATTTAAATGTTATCGGTGAACATTTCTATGGAAGTTTTGACCCTGCTTTCTATATTGAGAAGAACAAGGCATTGAGTCTATAGTAAAAAAATCCTGCTACAGAAACCTGATTGAAAATCTCGTACCATTGTTCGTTAAATCGTTCGTAGAAGTTCGTTAAATCATACGAAAGTTTTCATATCAATAATTATTTAGGTAATCAATATAATAAATACATATGTATACAAATGTGCAAAGTAGATAATTTTAAAATCGGCAACCACTGTTAAACGAGACGTGTTAATCCAGTATATATCTTATTCTCTTAATTTACTTAGGCTTCCGTTATATCATATCTAAATACCCTGAAATGCTTTACTTACAGGAAAAATATTTTTTTCTAGTCAACAAAAAAATACGTGCTTCTTATAACATCAATGTAGGTATGTAGCTATTGAGTTATTCTCTCAGCGTAGTCTCTACGGCGTAGCTCGTAGCACGTCGCGTAGTTCAAACATCTTGTCGCTCCAAGTGCTACGAGGCTACGCGCCGTGACGTCACACACCGAGTTTCAAGTTACATAAACGTAAATAGATAGTAAATACTTATTTATAAATAAAATGCGCTAAAGATAAGAGTTGCAACATTATTATAGTTATTCTTCGAGAAAAAAGGGTTAAGTGCTCCATAATTTTTTTTCGCTCGTCTTGGCATTATGTATCTATGTATATTATTTTTTATAATCGATAGTCAATAATAATGTGGCTTCTACCAAACTTAATTCGAAGTTCTTTTCTATTCCGAACACCAAGAACATAAATTAGTAACCAAGGGTCTATTTTTGGGTTAATCGTAGTAAAAATAGTTTCAATACCGTTAATAATCTTATATACTTAAACATTTTTTTATGTTAATTTTCATACAAAGGACCTGGGCTATTCGGGAGTTTAGTAACATTACTCTAAAAGAGTAAACAGTCAAGATCAATATGACTGTTTACTTCCGAATAAAGGCCCTGATTTCGTAATCCTTTATCGTATAGTGCCCGGGGGTCTCATGACTTACTTATCTACTTTATATGTTACTTATAAAAGGATTTGATAAATATACAAATTTTGTCCTTATAAGATAAGCTATTTACCGTTTCTGCTATCGATAGACGCTTCAGCTTAAAATTTAAAATAAATTCTTTTGTATGTATCCCTGGTGGCCAACATTGTTTTAATACACACTTCTTGGTTATATATATAATCCTGCATACTCTTCTAGTATCGCGTATTTTCTTTAAAACTGTTGCAACAGAAATAAAGACGGTAAGCGATCGTTAATTTTTATGAAAGTGAAAAGTGTATGGTTAACAGTTGTTCAGTGTGCAACACCAGCGGGTACGGCGAAAACGGCAAAAACCATTTTGAAAAAATCATGATTAAAATAACGTAATCATTTCTGATGCCTTTGCGGTTATCACCCATTGGAATGAAACAACTATAACGTAATATTAACTACGATCTATCAATCGATAATTCGATTGATATTTTTGGTTCAATACCATTAGTTTTTCAATTATAATGATATTTTTGTACAAAGACAAGAGTAGAAAAATTTTAGACCCTCAGTGGTCCTTATGGTGTAATGGTTCAGCACGCTGCCGCTAGTAAAGGCATAGGCGTGGGATCGAATCCCACTGAGGGACTAAAATTTTTCTACTCTTGTCTTTGTACAAAAATATCATTATAACTGTAACGGATTTAACTCGGGTATTAAAATACGAAATACATTTTAATTGCTGACGTTTCGATAACTTTACTAGAGAGCTGACGATAGTCGAACGCTAAATTAGCTATTACTGTCAGCTTCGTTGTGCTACTAAATCCGCTAGGTATAGTTGTTTCATTTCAATAGATATGTATCCAGACTGTGATTTTGGAACAGATTTTAAGTGAAACGGTATATGGAAGTATGTCTTGTTTATATATCGGTGTCCTGTCTCAACATTTAGCGCGACGTTCTCTTCGAATGTTGTCGTCGTGTCGTCGACATCACGACAAACAACAAACATCGACAGCACAAATAAACGACCCAACGTTAAAGTGCCTAACGCTCGCATGCTTCTGAGAATTATTAATAGACTAGCTTCTGCCCGCGACGTCGTCCGCGTGGAACTCCTGCTTTTTTGCAGTCGGTTAAAAAGTAGCCTATGTCCTTTCTCATGTTCCAGACTTTCTTTGTACCAAATTTTATTTAAATCGGTCCAGTAGTTTTAGCGTGAAAGCGTAACAGACAGACAGACAGAGTTACATTCGCATTTATAATATTAGTAGGGATGTCTTGTTTATATGTCGGTGTCCTGTCTCAACATCCAGCGCGACGTTCTCTTCGAATGTTGTCGTGTCGTCGACATCACGACAAACAACAAACATCGACAACACAAATAAACGACACAACGTTAAAGTGCCTAACGCTCGCATGCTTCTGAGAATTATTAATAGATGGGTGAGAAGCAAAGATATTAAACAAACTGTACTGTACTGTATGTTGGAGCTATTACACAATCTAAATATGGTGTAGATACTTGCTAATTTAGCTAAATTAGCTACAAAGCAAATGTTAAACTGTAGAAGAAACTTACCTACTACCCTACTAAGGTCGACTGGTAGAGGTTAAGGTTTTGTAGATTTTGTTTTTTTTTGTGCAATAAAGTGTAAATAAATACTCACTGCATAATTAGCTTCTTTAAAATTAATTAGCCCGCCACGTTTTGCCCCCTTAGGGGATGAATTTTCAAAAGTCTTTTCTTAGTGCACAATTACGTTATAGAAGGAACCAAAATTTCAAGTTTCTAACCCCTATAGTTTAGGCCCTGCGCTACGTTGATATGTCAGTCGTCATTAAGTCAGCTTATCCTATTATATACCTACCAGTAAAAATTAAACGTGCGATATATTTATGGTTACTAATTTCTTTTTTATTAGCTTTAACAATAGTTAGTGCAATAGCTACTCCCATACGTAGGTACTGAACTAACTAACTTGATTTTAAATTCGATTTTACTACTTTTAACGGCAGTAGAACTACAATGCGTTCTGCATTCTCATACCCACATGTTTGTTATATGACTTTTTATTTCAAGCCTTTCTCCGAGATTTTAGTTTCCCTTAGCAGTTAGGTAAGTATCTAGAAAGGTAACGAAAATTTCAGGTGTAATACCTTCTGGTAAGGGTGAAAGCGCCGTAAGTCTCCGGGGAGGCAAGTAATATATTTCAGTGAAAAATCCGAGTGTCACTTCCAACATGTCAAAGGATTATGGAACGGGTGTGCACTAATAGGAATGTTTACCTACAAAGTATGTACTTTACTTATATGTTGGATTAGGTTAGATTCGTTTATTTCTCAGAAGTCATACAATATAATTATATGATTACTAGCTGTCCGCTTCGCACGGATCATCTTTTTTTATAGCCTATGTCACTCGGGAAGAGTGTAGCTTCCCAACAGTGGAAGAATTTTTCAAATCGTACCAGCCGTTTTGGAGCCTATTCAATCCAAACAAACAAACAAACCTTTCCTCTTTATTATATTAGTATAGATATAGATATCAAACTAGGTCCTGCCCGCGACCTTCATATGCACATGATGAGTACTTTACACAATGGCGTTATAAAATATAGCCTACATGTTATTCTGGTGTATAAGGTGTATTATTGTAAAGTTTCATCAAAATGCATTCAGTAGTTTTTGCGTGAAAGAGTAACAAACATACATCCATACATTCTTGCAACCTTTCGCGTTTATAATATTAATATCAAATTAAATGCACTTGTCGGAGAAACTGCTTTTTCTTCATTGTTATCATGCGAAGCCATATCTTGAATGTACGAACGTGGAGAAGAAGGTGTGACAAATTAACAAAACCCGATACAATATGGCCGATGACTTCCCGTACCATCTCGCTTACCCGTACAAACGTTCCACCAGAACACGTTGGGTGCGTGCATAACGACTGGTTAACAATCAAATCTCAACTGTCATTGTAATCGCAGCTTACCCAGCGTTCGGTGTTACGTCACTCGACAAGGGTTGTCCGAAATCACCAATCGACATCGAGCTAATTCTTATGATGCCTGGTCAGGCGCGTGCAGTGAGAGGAGCGTAGGTATGGTGCCACGCAAGGGCATTCCGTATAAGCACAATGTATTGAGGTATAAATGTAAGGAGTGCGGGCCTACCCTGACGTAGTACATGCGCGATCCTCACTGCACGCGCCTGGGCCGTCAGGTTAGGCACTCCATTCATTTGTGACACTGTGCCTTTATGGAATGCACGCCCTCGTACGTGGTTACACTCATACTAAGATCATCAAAACAATGAACAATAAGATTGAATAACACGAATATGTACCAGTAACATGAAAATTATTCATTTGGATGGGTTGAAAAGCGTTACATTAACGTGTAGTTCATTCATTAATAGTAGGTACATGAAATCACCGCAGGGTTTGTCTAGCATTCCAGGATGCCTAAATATACCAGCGAGGCTGCATCCAATTAACTCCGGAAGTTGCCGAGTCAATTACTCGCCACCGGAAATTACTCTCGCCCTTCCTCTACACAGTACTTCGCTACTCTTGTGGAGTGCAACAGTTGAATTAGGTGGCACAAACAGAATTCTAGATTTTAAATTTAATTTTGGATTTACTCGTATTTCGACTAAGGGGTTGTTTAAGTATTAGGTACGTACGAAAGTAGATTTATCACAATTATTTACCGACCCTTCAACCTTGTCAGCAAAAGTAAGCAAAGCTCTTCCCCCCTCCGCCATGCTTAAGTAAACAATGGCATTTATATATTTTTCTTTCTTATGTGTTCTGTTGTTTTATTGATCACTAGCTTCTGCCCGCGACTTCGTCCGCGTGGAACTCCTCCTTTTTTGCAGTCGGTTAAAAATTAGCCTATGTCCTTTCTCAGGCTCCAGACTATCTTTGTACCAAATTTCATTTAAATCGGTTCAGTAGTTTTAGCGTGAAAGCGTAACAGACAGACAGACAGACAGACAGACAGACAGAGTTACTTTCGCATTTATAATATTAGTAAGGATGAGTAGATGTACTAATTCTAAGAAAATAGGCTCACGATAGAGGACTTTTACGCACATAATACCTAATCATTTAAACAAACTTTTTTGACACAGAGACACACTCTAAAAAAATAATAAGTTCTTGTCCATTAGAGAATAGAATATTGAGATTATATTGGTACCTACTAGTTATATACAAATACATTTGAGAAATTCTCGTATTACTACACATCAATAAGGTGATATTACCACTCAAACACACACAATATCAGTTCAGCCCATTTCCTCGCGATTGACAGACGAGGTAAGATTTATATATATTATTATTTCTCCACAATATTGATGCGAAAGGAAATCACATGGAAATTGACAGGGAGGCGAAACAACGTGTAAATAATAAATTTGTAACACAATAACGGGAAATGGATTTGTTTTTCCATGACGTCAATTTCCGGTGCGATGTGACGTTACATTTTCACGGACTACCTATTTCCTGGGACCATTTGAGTCGGCTAAAACCGTTTAAAATGGAATTACAGCTGTTATTGCGATCGGCTTTACGGCCTTGGTTATAAAGCTTTCAATTCTAAAGCATTATGAAATTAATTTGTACAACAAACACGTAGGTATGTAAGTACATAATTAATTATACGGGGTCTTGGGGCTAACTTGCTAAATTTGTAGTTACCTGGTAGCGGTCGTGGCCGCGATCGAAAATTTAAATATGTACGTACATCTACAAACTGTGTAAGATTGTTTTCTTATAATATACGTAGGTACTAAAGGCCTGTTAGACAATAACTAAGTAAGTAACTAAGTTTCCTAGAAGATAAGACATTGTTAAAGCTCCGAACGGTTAACTAATAACTAGTAAACCATTAAAAGATGGTTGAATATCATAATTATAATAAATGCCTCCGCGCATTTTTAACAAGCGCATTTTGTTGAGAACCTGTTAACTTTTAGTATAGCTGAAATAGGTTGTAGAATATTGTAGATTCGAATTTTACAAGAAATAAAATCTTAATATGATGAGCACGGGTATTTAAAATATGCTTATCCACTGTCTAGTAGGTACCTAATTAGCTTAGCTTAGTTCGGGGATAAGAATTGTCTAAAGTTGTTATAATTAGGTACCCACACAAAGATAAAAAAGTTGATGCCTTCACGGTAATTAATAATAATAATAAATATCTTTGGACAATTCACACACACAGTTGAACTCCTAAACCTTTTTTTTATTTCATATTTGTTTTATAAATTCCAAACCAAATTATATGATATGACCCCGTTCTTTGTGCTCGATTAATGGTAGGAGTAAACACTATTTAGAGTTTATCATCCCCCTCCCCCCTTTTTGAAGCGCACGGCTCTGCCGCCAGCCCCGCCCACTAATTTATTGTTTCTAAGTGGCTGTCTACCTTTATCTGGACTTTCCTTAAATTAATGTCCTTCTTGCAATTTATTACTTACTTACCGGCGGTCCCGGCAGATGTCGTTCTGCCCGTTCAATTGTTTTATCAAAGATCTGTCAAGGCCTTCTGTCACATATCGTCAATCACTTTTTGTGTTAGATTGTGAAAATAATTCTGATCAAATCAATATATTTTTTATAAATTTTCTTATATACAAACCTTGACCTGACAATATGGAACACATAAAAAAAGAATCATCCAATTTGGTGCAATCGTTCAGAAGGTAGGTATTTCCTATTCGCGTACCTACATACATTTCTGCGATTCATTTATATATTAATATTAATATTGAGTACTTACCTACCTATATTTATTTTAATAAGTTACAATGAAAATAAAAGACGCATATTTATATAAAATATAATTCGTTTTTTACGGCATCACAACACTTTCAAATAGGTCTTATAAAATAAATGAAAAAAGTCAAATACACAGAGGGAAGATAACGCTGGTTCCGATGTAAAGATAGACGGTAAAAGTCCTAAAGGTAACTTAAATTAGTGGACTTACGATATTATGGCATTGTGTTTACATTTACTTATTGTGGTCAATTTATAGCAAATCTTTAAAAAAATCCCATGAATTTATTTAGTGATGAACTGTAGACTAGGTACCTATTTACAAAATTTCTTATCATCGGCTCGATTAGGTACATTATTTTCAATAATAAGCTTATATACAGCTTCTTTTTAAGTTCTCGAGTTGATCGATAATATTCTTCCTACTTAATAATTCGATTCACAATTGAATTTCACGATTTAGCTTTTAATTTGGGAAAAAGGTAAGTACTAGTTAATTAACGAAATATGTTACGCGAGAAGTAACCAAGAATATATAAATATGGACATTCGACAATATAACATTAATTATCTACACATTTCAATGAAAAGAAATAAATCGTTAACAAAATAAAAGTATTTTACAAAATTCTTAATCTTTAATTGAAGTCTAAGTTACCTAGGTACCTACTTATACTGTACAAGGCAACTAAGTAAGAGAACTGTTTGCGATCGCGATCACTGATAAATTCCATTCTTACCTTTACCTTTAAATTTGTAATGTATAAAACTGCCTATAGAAGCCTGAGTTTCAATCACAGGACTCCATGTAATTACACTCCCACCAAAATCATTTCTCTAAATATTAGATAGATAAATAGGCAAGCAGAGGTTCATAACCACCACATTTATTTAAATTTCGTTTAATATTATTTCAAATATTTTCTACACTTATAGATAATTATTAACATCTGTACACGTTAATATCACTAGTATCACAAAACCTTTGGAACGTCGGCATCCCACCGCCGATACTAACTGATGAGCGACAGCAACGCCGTGAAGAGAGCCGAGAGTGCGGCGCGCGGCGCGGGCGCAGCGCGGCTCGACAGCGCGCTCGCCGAGCACGCCGCGTCGTCGGACTCCAGCGCCACCAGCGCGCGCATCGCGCCGCTCTCCCGGCACGAGGAGGCGCGCGCCGCCAGCAGCGCCGCGCGCTCCCCGCCGCCCACCTCGCGCGTCCAGCGCCGCAGCCACGCGCCGGCCCACGCCACGCCGCACCCGCACCACAGCGCCCCCTCAGACACCACCAGCCCGCCTACCGACAGACGGATCGACGTTACGACGATTCACTCATTTTGTCTCGAGTAGGTACCTACTATGCGAGCGTGCACTCACCCGGAAGCATTTTCGTGGCGAGCCGGTTCCAATCGGTGAGGTTCGGGTAGAGCGCGGCCGGCCCGAGCGCCGTGAGCGCGTTGTTGCGAAGCTCGAGCGCCAGCGCCGGCACGCCCGCCAGCTGCGCCGCCAGGGCCCCCGGAAGCGTCGTAACCGAAGATCCACGGAGACGCAGCGCGAGCGCCCGCGACCGCGCGAGCGGCGCCAGGGCTCGCGATGACAGCCGACGCAACGCCCCACCCTGCAATGTCAACTCCCGCAGCTTGGCCGCGTCGAGCCGCTCCAGCTGCACGTCCAGCGTCTCGTCGAGCACTAGCAACGTCAGAGCCTCCACGTGCGGCACCGTCGCCAGCACCGCGCCGGCGGCCATCCCGCGTAAGTCCATCTCGAGCGCCCGTAACGACGTCAGCGGCCGCAGCGCCTCCGGCTCGAGGGCCTCCGGGGCGCACGATTTGAGCAGACGCAAGTGCAGCAGGCGCGTCAGCCCGGTGAACGCGCCGTCCGAGAGCCGAGCGAGCGGATTCTGCGACACGTCCAGAGATGCCAGTCTGGGAAGTGCCGACCACGCGGCGGGATGCAGCACCTTTAGACGGTTGTTAGACACGTTCAGAGCCCGTAGCCGGCCGAGTGGACGCAACTCCGTCTCGTGCAGCGTCCCGAGGAGGTTCCCACTGAGGTCGAGTTCCCGCAGCTCCGGCAACGGGAGAGCGGGCACGGCGCGTAGACCGGCGCCGGCCAGGGCGAGGCGGCGCAGCCGTGGCACCGGGTGAAGTAATTCACGATAATTGGCGACGAGTGGATTGTGAGAGAGATCGAGCGCAGCGAGGCGACCGAGCCCAGCCAGCGCCGCGTCCGGTAACACGCGCAGCGCCGAGTGCGCCAGCCGCAACTCCTGCAGAAAGCCGGCCCCTCCCAGCGCGGCCGCGTCGAGCCGTCGCAGCGTATTCCCGTCGAGCTCGAGATGTCGAAGCGTGAACCCGACGGTGGCAAGCGCGGCGGTCGGGGGTGCAACGAGCCGATTACGGGCCAAGTCGAGCCGCTCTAGTAACGTGTCACGTAGCGCGCCGACTGGAAGTGCGCGTAGCCTGTTATCGGCGAGGCGGAGATCGCGCAGCCGACGCAGTGCTCCAAACTGGTCCGGCACGAGCATCGCAAGTCGATTGCCCGAGAGATCGAGCGCCTGTAGCGCGGAGGTCCCGACAAACACACGCCGCCGGACCCCGGTCAGCTCATTGCGCGCCAAGACGAGTGCAGCGAGACGCGGCAGCGGTCGTGTCCCGAGCGAGTCGAGCGTGACGAGTCGGTTTTCCGCCACTATAAGTCGCCGCACGTGCGTCGCGATACTGTCGACGAACGCGGCCGGGAGACTCTCTAGGAGGTTGTTCGACAAATCCAAAACGGTGATCGGAACGGGGACACCACCCACCAGTGACGCTATTCTGTTGTGGCTCGCGTTTAGACAGAAGTTGTCGACGTCACTCGCCACATCTTCGAACATATCAGCAGCGAGCTCGACGAGAGTGTTCTCCTGCAACTCCAGCAATTGTAGACGAGGCAGCGCACGAAACGTACCGAGTGCGATACTTTCGAGCGAGTTTCCGACAAGACCTATGTACGCGAGTTTGGGAACGTTCGAGAATGTCCGCTCGGTCAAGTTTTTCATTCGGTTATATGAGAAGTCGAGACTCCGTAGCTCTGTGAGCGCCGTGAGGAACTCTCCATCGATCCGTCCTACGTAGTTGTAAGCCACCCGGACCTCCCTCAGCGCGGAAGAGCCGGAGATGGGCGCGGTTCCGCTCGGGAACTCGACGAGGCGGTTGAAGTCGAGGTCGAGGCGTTCGAGAAGCGGCAGCGCGAGCAGATCAGCGCCGTCGATTCGCGGAATCCCGTTATTATCGAGCGCCAGCCACGTGACGGAAGCTGCGTCAGCCGCGCCCGGCAGTCCGCCCACGGCGAGGGCACCCGACAATTCCAGCAGAGACAGTGCTCGGAGCGGTGCCAGAGCGCCCGGAGCTAGTTCGTAAAGTTCGTTGAAGCTGAGCGCGAGTTCGCGTAGCGGCATCGCTGGAAACGCACCCACACCGAGCGACGCGAGCCGATTGCCGCGCAGGCTCAGAGTCCGGAGGGTTGACGCCCACGCGCCGAAGAGCACCGCCGACACGTGCGCTATGCGGTTGTAGCCGAGGTCGAGATGCGTGAGTGAGCCCGGCGAAAGCGTCGTGAGTCCCGCCGGCAGCGATCCCAGAAAGTTTCCGGCAAGCGAAAGCGAATGGAGCCGCGGCGGCAGGTCGCCGCATCGCGCGAGACGATTGTACGCGATAGACAAGTGCCGCAGCCGCGCCAGCGCGCGTACCGATGTGGGCAGCGCCTCCAGAGCATTGTGATCTAGTTCAAGCTGCCGTAGCGAGCCCCGCAGCTCGCGCAGGATCCCTACGGGCAGAACCGTAACTCGATTGTGCGTGAGCGAGAGTCGCTCGAGTTGGCCACCGGAAACCGCGAAGGAGGGAATCGTTGAGAATTCGTTTAGGTCGAGCAGCAGCTGGCGCGGCCGTAGACTGGACGGATACTCGAGCGTGTACGAGTCAGTTAACTCGTTGTGGCTGAGGTCGAGCGCGTGAAGGCGCGCGGACGAGGCATCCGAAAACCTGTGGCATGCGGTCCCGGAACTTGCGCCGATATGGTTATCGCGGAGAGAAAGGCGCACCAGGCCCGCCGCCTGCAGCACCGTACAGGGGGGTGCGCGCAGTAAATTGCGATCGAGGCGCAGAGCGATGAGGGAGGGCGGCAGAGAGCCGGGAGCGATCACTTGCAGCCGGTTTCCGTCTAGCTCGAGCGTGGTGAGGACGCGGAGCGACGCCAGCGCACCCGGGGCGAGCGTAGCGAGGCGATTATTACTGAGCGATAGGCTACCGAGTGAGTCGGCGAGGGCGCCCCATTCCACCGCAACGTCCAGCTCGTCAATTAGGTTACTGAAAACGGAGAAAATATGATGGCGTATGCAAATAGGTAGATCAGAAGTCGCGACTCGTATACATGTAAGAACTCACTTTTGGAGGTTGAGCCAGTTCAACCCGTTAAGGACGCGGAGCGCCTCCAGTGGCACCTCGGTAAATTCGTTGTGACCGAGATCAAGGGAAGCCAGCGAGGACCGCATCGACCTATAAACGTTTTACTGAAGTAGTACTAGAACACGAACGCAATCGATGTCGAAAAGCATTATCGTAAGGAGTGATAGCGGTTGGTACCTACGCGAGCGCGGCGGGATGCAGCGCGGCCAGGCGGCAGGCGACGAGCACGAGCGTGGCGAGCGGGCGAGCGTCCAGCGCCGCCTCGTCGAGCACGCCCAGCCACGCGCCCCACACCGACACGTGCCTCACGCCCGGCTCTGCACGAGTGTCACGAAATGAATATTTGAACTAATTACCTACGTGTTCTGCACCTATTATTAACGTAAGTCGTTTAGGAGTAAAAGTACCCGTATCTGGAAAGCGATGAAAGGGTACGTTGTCGCAGGCGAAGTGGTCAGCGGCGCAGTTGCACAGCGGGCTAGCGGCGCAGGGTGCAGGCGCGGTGTCGGCGGGCGACGGGGTGGCGGGCGCGGCGGCGGGCCGGGGCGCCGCGACCAGCGCCGCCAGCGCCAGCACGGCGCACGCCATGTCCGCGCCGCGCCGCCCCGCTCTCATTGCACCTGTCCATTGGGATATATTTTATGTTAACATAAATCATCATCCCATTGCCAATTATGTGCCCTTTACGTACCCTTTACGTTGGTAGGTATAGGTACTTGGAGTACTATGTATTCAAATAAATATAAGTTACTACATACATATTATATAAATGTATGTACTTTATATAAACAGTGCCTATATCACACATAAAAAAAATATCTTTACAGTTACAGTTGTGATATGAGACAACTAAAAAGGCGAACTTATCCGTATTCTTTCAGATCCTGTTCATTACACTTTCTAATTTCAATTGCTTTCTAAATTTTCCTATTCAGATCATAAACTTACTGAATTATTTTAGGTATCTACCTATTTCTTGGGAAACGCGTGGGCAAACAAGAACAACAAAGACACGTCAGCGTGGGCGGATTGTGAGTGTTCCTGCGAATACTAACATTCCGTGTTTGTTATTGTTCTTAAACCTGATTAAATTAACTATTTATTAAGTACTGTTTCTTACTACAGAACAGGAAGCAGTACGACCCTGGGATCAAGGGAAGCATGGGTCATTTAGGTCCCAGATGACATACATGACGTGAAAGCGTCGACCAAACAGAAAAAAAGAGAAGAAAAATTTTAGAATCCTGGATCTGTCAAGTCTTGACTTTCGTTGGCAATTGCTTAGGTATATACGAGCATCGCAATCATTTTTTATAGGTTCGATACAATTTCTAGAATGATACGGGCAGATTTTTTTAAGGGACAGTCAGATACAATACGCTGTTTACAATTAAAAAAACTGGAATAGAAGGGTAAAAGGATCCTTTTTACAATGTCTAAACATAATATTATTACATATCTCAAAATAATACTAGGTACCTAAGTAGGTAGTAGGTATGTAGTTTATAATCTAGAAAAGTTGTAAATTTATTACCTACTCTTAATTGGACATTCAAAAACAGGACTTAGGCAAAGCAATTAGAAGGTTTTGGCTTATTACTAGGCTACCAGTAATAAGCCAAAACCTAATTGCTTAGGTACCGGTTCATCTGCTACTATCCTAATAGATTTCATTAGGTAATGAAAGATAAGCGAAAGAGGACAAAAGGCCAAACATATATCAAACAGCTCCGATGAAATCCAATGGCAGAGATAATGTATTACAAAAACCTCTCAACAAAAGCGGAATTATTATCAGTAGAGGCAAGTTCAGTTATCCAGAATATCGATTATGTTGTCGATTATCCACATTCCGATTCCTTGCAACTACCTAACTATACGAGAAATTGTATAAGAAACGGCTCGAAACATTAGGTAGGTAGCTATGTAGACCTTTGTTAATTTAAGTCATGAATATATAATTACGAGTACTAAGTACGTAGGTACCTGGGAAAGGTTTAAAACTTATTATGAACTTAATTAGGTACTTACTTTATAAACTTGTACCCACTAGGGCACTCTTGTACTTGCATTATCTTTAAAACATAGCTACGCTAGCCTTACTCAGGATTAAAATTTTAAAGACAAAATAATGTCTGTTGTGTAAAGTTTTTAATTCTTAAACTTTTGAACATTGAAACAACACAAATGATAAATATTAAATTAGGTAGGTACACATCTATGAGTTGAAAAACTTAATTTGAACAAAAAAGTACTTAACTAGATATCTTCCGGGGTACTTGTGACGTCCTCTCGTCACTCGGGTAAGTATAATGGTGTAATAAAACAATTGTTTGCAATATTTATCTGGCCACGATGTACGTCCGCTCGGTCAGGGTGACAGTTCCTCTCTTGACAGTCCCCTCCCGCGCAGCCTACCTCGTTGCCGATACTTTTAATCATCACATCTCTTCCTTTTTTTATAATTTTAATATTTAATATAAATCAGATCTCAAAAACTAGTAAACAAAATTAATGTACCAATTAATAGTAATTCTACGTAGTAATCTAATTGCTTATATAACAAATCAAATTTCAACAAAATAAACATTTGAAATAGTATTAATAATTAATTTGTTTGGTGTGTGTTCAAATTACAATTTCTATCATCATCGGAATCGGGTTTTTGTCCATCTTCACACACCTGCCATTTACCTTCTATTCTTTTTAAATGGACAATATTTCTTCTCAATTCTTGTCCATTTTCATCGTTCTTTACTTGATACTCCGATCCTGCCGAATTTATTACAGTATGTGGTGTGGGATTAAAGTTTGTTGTCAATTTATTTTCTTTTATCAAGTTTTTTACATACACCTTCTCTCCAATTTCTATATCTGTGTTTTCTGCTTTACGTTTCCTGTCCGCGTGTCCCTTTCCTTTTTCTTTCATTATTTTGTCCTTATCTCTATACTCTGAAATTAATGGTTGGTTAAAATTGGAAAATGATGGAATCTTATCCCTAAACTGCCTATTGTAAAATAATTCGGATGGTGTTTTTCCTGTGGTCGAGTGTGGTGTGCTATTATACATTGTCAGATATTTCAATAAATCATTATACCAGTCCGATTTTTGACTTTGGCTAATTCGCAATCTCTTGAGAATGTCGCGATTTTGGCGTTCGACTTCGCCATTTTGTTGCGGCATATACGGTGTGGTAAAGTTAATCTTTATATTTGATTCGTGGCAATATGTTTTAAATTCGTCGCTTGTGAATTGTTTTCCATTATCAGCAGTTATGCTGATGGGATAACCTACTCGTGCAAATATTTCTTTAAGAACTTTTATTGTCTCGGTTGATGTTATGGTCTTCATTGGCTTCACTTCCTTGTATCTACTGTAATAGTCTACTATGACAAATAAGTAATGACCACTAGGAAGTGGACCCAAAAAATCAACCGCAACATCCACCCAAGCTTCGGATGGCAACTCTCGGCGTGTGAGTGGCATTGGGTGATTTGGTGTGGACACCAAAGTACAGCCCTTACAACTTTTAACTACTTTTTCAGCATCAAAATCTATTTTGGGCCACCATACTTTGGTGCGCAACCGTCCTTTCATCGCTCCAATACCTGGGTGCCCCTCGTGAGCCGCATCCAAAACTTGTTGACGCAGTTTAATAGGAATTACTATTTTATTTCCCCTCAACAACAGATTATCATGAGTCCACAGTTCAGTCTGAAAAATCCTATATGTGTTGATAGAAGGATCCCAAACGTCTGATTTCAAAGCTTCCTGAACCATTTGTATTTCTTTGTCTTGTAAAGACTCTTGAACAATGTCATTCATTCCTATCGCACAAGGCCTTGCATACTGCACGATTTGATCAATGTGGTGCTCATCATCAAACGGCTGGACTTCATTTGGTTCACATAATCGAGATAAACAATCAGCAATATTGTTTTTTCCGGGTCTGTAAACGACTTTGAAATTATATGCCTGGAGGCGTAACACCCAACGTTCGATCCTGGCGCATGATTTTGATCTATTACCAAATATGACTTCCAGCGGTTTGTGATCAGTCACTAAATCAAAAGTTTCTTTGCCGTATAAGTACATTCGGAAATGTTCTACAGACCACACGAGAGCAAGTGCTTCTTTTTCAGTCTGGCAGTACCGTTTTTCAACGTCAGTGAGGCTCTTATTACCATAAGCAATAACCCGCGGTCCGTTACTGTCAGACTGAATTAACACCGCTCCTAATCCTACCGGGCTAGCATCTGCCATTACCGTGGTCTTATCTTTTGGATCGTAATATCCCAGTGTATGGATATTACTCAAGGATGTTTTTAACGCTAGGAACGACTTTGTTTGTTCCTGTCCCCAATGTGAACTAATGTCCGCATTTTTTCCTAATTTTAGTGATAAAAGCCTCCTGAGGGGTTCCGATTTAGATGCCATATCTGGGATCCATTTGTTTACGTAGTTTATAAGGCCTAAAAAGCTTTGTATTTCTTCGACGGTTGTTGGCTCTCTAAAACTATCTACAACCTTGACGTATTTGTCAAGGGGTTTAACCCCTTCCGATGATAACTCATGACCTAAAAATTTAATATTCTTGACATTAAACACGCATTTTTCTTGGTTAAGCAAAATATTTTTTTCGTTTAATGTGGCCAAAACTCGCTTGAGCCTAACATTATGTTCTGTGTCATTATTGCCGTATACTACAATGTCATCGATAAAGTTGACAACCCCATCACAGGGAAGAAGAATTCTTTCTAAAATTTTTTGAAAATGCTCTGGGGCGCACGATATGCCGAACATAAGCCGCTTATAACGGTATAAGCCTTGGCTCGTTATAAATGTGGTAATATCTCGCGAATCTTCGCTAATTTCAACTTGATGAAATGCGTCTTTAATGTCAAGTTTAGAGAAAACCCGTGCTTTTTTAAATTTTGTTAAGAGCTGATCCATTGTAGGTAGTGGATAGTTTTCCCGCACTATAGCTTTGTTCGCACATCGCATGTCCACGCACACTCTTACATTTCCATCTGGTTTTAGAATTGGCACTATCGGCGACACCCATCCAGAAGGCTTAGTAATAGGTTCAATTATATCTAATTTGATCAGTTGGTTAATCTTTTGGTCAATCTTTGCTTCTAATGGAATGGGTACTCGCCGACAGGGCTGAGCTACTGGCTTAATGTTTTTATCTATTGATATCTCTAACTTTACGTCTTTAATTTTAGGAAAACTTTGATCGCTCACCGAATTGACTTCTATTCCGAGTTTGAGTACTTGTAAGGAAATAGCAGTGTCTTTTCCTAAAAGGTCTCGAGTGCCATTTTTAACGACATAGAATGTCCCTGTCTGCTGTCTATTAGCAACTTGAATATCTGCATCGAATGCTCCAATTACTGTCAATGGTTTGCTACTGCCATAAGCAACAAATGTTTTATCTGGTTTGGAAATTTGATTACTGACGGTACTTCCGCATTTCTTGAGATAATTCCAAGTCGTTTCGCTCAGGATATTGCACTTGCTGCCAGAATCAATAATCAGATTTATTTTGACACCTCCAACATGACAGCTCAACATTGAGTCAGCATCAATATGAAAAATATAGTCAACATTGGTTTTATCAGCGTTCACTTTGATATTTGTTTTATCATTGTCTTTATTAGTTAGATTAGGCCTCTTGTTTGAAAATTTATTAGGGACTGGATTTTTCCTTTTGGAAACTCGAGTTTTGCATTGACTTCTAAAATGTCCAATAAAACCACACTTTAGGCATTGTTTTAGTTTTGCAGGACAATTGTTACTATCTCCGTTATGTTTGCTACTGCCACACCTTGTACATCCTGCGCTTTCTACTGCCGAGGTTTGTTTTTTGATATCAATTTTATTTATAATTGAAGGCTGCGACTCTTGACCATAATTATTGAGTTGTCGTTCTACTGCTTCTAAAGCATTTGCTTCCGTAATAATTTTAGTAAGGGTAACTGAGTCACCTAGTGTGAGGATTTTCTTACGAAGATCTTTAGAACTACATTTTTCAACAATTTGGTCAATTAAGTTCTCGTCTTCGCAGGAGAATTTACATTTGCTGCTCTGGTGACGGAGGCGTACTAAAAATTTTTCAAATTTTTCTCCTTGATCTTGTTTCAGCAGTCTAAATAAATGTCTTTCATATATTTTACTCTGCTGAGGTAAAAAGTAATCGTCAAGTTTCTTAAGAGTCGACTTGTAGACATCTACATTATTTATATTTGCCTCGTCTACCGGTTCATCGGGGATGTTATAGTATATCTCTTGAAGTGTTAAACCTCCTACGTGTAATAGTGTAGCCCTTTTTGTGTCAGAATCGGTTATTTTCGATGCAACTAAAAACAATTCAAATCCCCTTTTCCATTTTTCCCATCGTGAACCTACGGACGCAGGATCACCTTCGCAGTCGAAAGCATCCAGGGGTGTTAACTGTGACATTTTGGGGCAACCTACAACAATTTTTTTTATTAGTACCAATTGACAACTACATAATTGTGTCAATTTACTAATCTTTTATTATTATTTTTAGTACCAGTCAAACATTCGACTTACTACTTATATCAAAAAAAATCATGTATTTTCGCCATAGTTTATTATTTAGTTTTAGTACCAACTGTCATATACTATATGCAGTCTACTACTATTGGCGTTGTTAGTACCAGTCCACAATGGACTTACTACTCAGGTTATTAAGAGTGATTGTCGTGCCGTTCAATGCAGTGTTTACGTAGCAACTACATTAAAATATAATAAATAACCTATAAAACAATGTTAAGTACTTATAATGAACTTCATATATCTGACAAGCATTATAAGCTGTTGAATTCCTGTGTGCAACCAGTCGCGGAGGCAACAGAAATTATTTAAAATATTTATAATATCTTTACCATATTTACATTATATAATCATCATACATTGTATTTATAACTCAATATAATATTGTAATTTACTCATTAGCTTAACGTAATAAGCTATCAAACTTAATATTAATTAATAAATCATTATTATTTTGTAATGTAGGTAAGGCAAGCCTACTTCCAATATGAAAAGGTTTATTCATGTCTCAAACCTACTGACTACGTTCACATGGCAACTAGAATTTAAGACTACTTCCAATATGAATAGGTTTATTCATGTCTCAAACCGACTGACTACATTCACAATATTATTATGGTAACCAGAATTTAAAACAAATGTTTTACTTTTTAGTATCTACACAGAGGGTATAATATGAACTATGTATTATTTATTTCCGTAAAACGATAAAAATATAGGAAAGATACGATAATCGAGTGCAAACTATATTACTTACCTACTTATTCTCTATTGTTTTAAACAAATGCAAGAATAAGATTAATGTATTTAATCATTTTAGTGTTGTATTAGGTATAACCTATTACTTGTGGAGTTATTTTCTGTAGATTTATATATTATTATTGTGAATAATAAACTAATTATGCATATTGCACGTAAACACTGCTCAGAGTACCTACTAGTCGCGTGGGGCTAATAAGTATATGTTTTACTTTTGTTCACTCTTTTGTTTTGTTTTTAATTATTTTGTTACTTACCCAATACTCGTCGCCACTTGTGACGTCCTCTCGTCACTCGGGTAAGTATAATGGTGTAATAAAACAATTGTTTGCAATATTTATCTGGCCACGATGTACGTCCGCTCGGTCAGGGTGACAGTTCCTCTCTTGACAGTCCCCTCCCGCGCAGCCTACCTCGTTGCCGATACTTTTAATCATCACAGTACTTACTAAGGCGCAGTTTTCTCTACGAAGAACTCTGAACAAAATAAACCAGACACGCCAGAACTTTGCTCAACTAGATCTCGGAAGAAAGTCTCGGTTTTATTCGTATTATGAAAATGATTTATTCTTATTACTAGCCACGTAAAGTAAAACTTCTGTAGGTACTCGTTTGCATGTTAAAAGTAGATGCATCGCAATAAGACGGCCCCTTCCAGGGTTTGAATACGAGTAAGTACCTAACGGTGATAAGCGGTAGGCTGGAAAAATATTTAAACCTCCACCGACTAGGATCTTAACCTGGGGGTAAATATTCACGTGGGGGTAAAACTTGTATTTCGCGGGGGTAACCATCAGCTAGTAGTTGTCTCGAACGCCAAATTTCAAAGTGACAAGTATGAGCATAGCGTAGCGCCGACTAGCGCGCATTTTCGTCATTGGGAGGAGGGATGAAATCAGTGACCATACTACCATAGTTAGGTCATAACGGTAACGGACATAAAAAGGTAAATTACCACTGCTCTATACCGACACCGATCGGGTTTGATTATTTGTTCCTACCTGCCAATGTTCCAAACTATCAGGCGCGTGCAGTGGGGTGAGCGTTAGTATGGCGCCAGGGTAGACACTACATACATTAATGACACTGTGCCTGTATGGAATGCACGCCCTTGCAAACTAGTACCTATAATGGATAATAATTATGTTGTATGGTGATCACACGTTATTAACTTATTACATTCCTATGATACGGACATCATATTCATGTCATTAGCATATTGTGGAGAATGAACAGATACGATTGTTCCGAATTTTAACTTAATGAAATTGTACACTAGCCTCCAAGTTAACTTAATTTAGGTAAAATGCGGTCGTGACTTTTCGCGGATCAATATAGATACGAATCGATCTGTGGCTACCTAAGTAGTATGAACAAATTAATTAATTAAGTAGGTAATTAAGTAGGTACCTACCTTAGTACATTGCGTATTTACCTACCGACCATTATGTTAATTATATTTATCTATCTACCTAATTGCTTAAGTAGGTAAACCAACGTTCGATTTTTCTTTATTTGCCTTATTCCCTTAAATCGACCGAGAATTTGTACCTACGTCAATTTAGGTAGTTCACTCAGTTCATCGATCCCCCAAAGTTGAGATAAAGTCATTTTCTCGGTCAGGCATTGTCAAATGTAGTAAGTTGTCGAATAAATATTTTATTTAAATTCTACATTAATATCACCATAAGAAAATGCTACAAATTTTAAACAGATAAGTACCTAGTTTGCATCCAAGTGGTAGGTATTGTACTAATAGAGAAACATTTTTTCCGAAACAGAAAATGTATAAGTACCTACAGTAACAGTATCATTAACAACTTTGCGCGGAAATTAAACTGTAGAAATCAACTTAATTACTCTATTTATTTTTATCGCAAGCAGTTTAACAACGCGGCGGGTTTTGACAACTTTTAAGTGCAGTTTCAAAGTTTCAACTTACGGCAGGTCGTGGCCTTCCGGCGTACAATAGCCACTAGTGGCTCACCAGCGTTTAGTATACTAGTAATGAATTAAATGCTATTAAAGAACACATCACTATAACACTTATGGAGAGCAAGAACGAGTTGCGATGTCGTGAGACAATTCTAAGTGACTGCGTAGGCGAGCGCTCGCTACGGAGTTCGCGGCGAGACTGCTGGCACTGAGCAGCGGGAATACATCCTGACTTATAGCAGCTTTTAGGTTGTACAGAGTTACTTATATCGAATTGGAAATAAATAAAAGCATGAACTATGAATTAACGCGTTATCAGGATTATCGCGGTTAAGACGCCTGATTATCGGTAAGAGCAATATATCACAGTCACAACTAAAGCTTCAAACTTATGTAGGTACTTATGATAATATGAAATGTATACGAAAATAGATAAGTACTTCATTTAACAACTTTACTACACAAATACATACGAAAGTTGTTTTTTTCTTTTGAAATAAGTATAAGTAGGTAGCACATTCAGCATTAAATATAGGCTCCTATCGTACTTAGAGCGCTCTCAAAAATTTCGATACTTAGGTAAGTATCTAAACTACTATATTGTTAAGAGTATTATAGCGAGTTCCGATATTATTGGACACACCTATCTTTGTATAAATTCAATCGACCTAAATTGGTAGGTAAGTAGGTAGGTATAATATGAAATTTAGGTAGGCACCAAAGAAATAGTTACTAGTTCTTTAGATCCTTCGGTTGACCGATTTTATTTGGTCGTAACTACTTAGCGGCCTTTGTTTAATAATCAACAATTTTCATGCAATCGAGTAAATTAATAATGGAGCAGGGATTGCTGCACCTGAGGGGACGTGGCTAATTGAATTTTGATGACGATTTCACAGCAATATCATAACAAGCGAAAGCAATTAAGTTCTTGCAATTATGGTAGCGGCAGGCGGCGTCCCAGCGCTCATTTAATTGAACGTAAAAGTAAATACAATTTATGTTATGTTGACAAATACATGGGTAGGTACCTATTTCCTTAGATACCTAAGTATGTAAGCATGTAGGTACCAACTGATTATGGATTAATTAGGTACCTAAGTACCTACATCGTATATTACATTATAAATTAACAGGGAATTGTTTTGGCGTGACTAATGATTTTTTTCTTTGTTCATAGATTGCCTAAAAATATTTGACACGTATTTTTTCTTATCTCAATCGAACAATAAATGCCAAAGATAAGTGCTTCCAAACTTTGGGAGTGGGGGCTTGTGACGTAACCGCTAGGCACAATTTATACCGAGCAGTGACGTCAGGAGCCGAAACTCCCGATATTTAGCATTCATCCTAGTTTGACCCGAATGGCTGTCTGTCCTGATATTTTCTTGTATTTCTGTACCTGCCTACTCACTATTTTCTACTCTTTCTGTTGATAACTCGGTTTTTAAATAATATATCAAGTTTTACCTAATCGCTTGCTAATTTTTTTCAAATCAGATTGTCAATATCAGTTACTAATAGTAAAATTAATGAATAAACAATTTAATTACCTAATTAAAAATATTTTCATGTTACAAAAGTTCATTAAGTAGGTATATTGAGTTTGTTTTAAAATGATGCCCCATAAACACATTCAGTAGCTAATTTAAAACAAAATCATGTCCAGAGAATTATGCTGCCACACGGGTAAGACACATCTACATTTTTGTAATGTTTCATATAAAAATACATCTCTGTTAGGTACTAATTCTGAATTAAGAATTATGCAAATCGATTTGGCTTCGACTTTTTTCAGTATGACGGTGTATTACTCTGGCAGACCTTGTATATGATTGAGTTCTAGCAGTTCTTGTAATTGGAAAAGAAAGGAGATAATTAAAATACAAGGCAGATTGGATTTTAAAATTTATTTGTCTTAGTCACTAGCTCACTTCACCTCCTTAACTTGCAGACCTGCAACAATCAATTAGAAATATGAAAACATGATAAAATAACAATCAACCTTTGTTATTTTCATAATGTTGGAAATAGGAAATCTTACTCATACATGATACGTAATGATGTGTAATGTTTAATATCATCCGAGGGGTGAAAGGCTAATTAACCAGGGATATTCATAATCAGCAGCTTTCATTTTATTTATTTTTACTGAATGATAAATAATCTAATGATAAAACTGTATACTTTATATTAGAATCGACTGATAAATAAAAATAGTCCTAACTCTTTTTTCAACTTTAAAATGTTCTCTTGTTGCAAACTCAAATAATCATTTATTCAGGCTAGGCTCTTATAGGCACTTATGAATGTCAACGTTATATTTACTGGAAATGTAAAGGTTTCCAGGAGTCAAAAATATCACTTAAATCAATTAGCCAGAAAACAATCCAGGTTTTAACACCAGGCCATACCAACTTAATGACTGACAAATCAATGCAGGGCCTAAACCATAAGGGTTTGTAATTTGAAATTTTGTTCCTTTTATAATGTAGAGGAGCACCCATTCCACTCATTTCCAGTGATAGAATTAACCAAATTGTTAAGTTTTAAGTGACAAACTAAAGCAAGCTATTTTACCTGGGGGCAGACTCTGTTTTAGCTTTTCTGCCTTTTCCTTGTCGGTGATGACCAGGGTGTACAGGAAGCGAGAGCACCGCACCTTGAACTTCACATTCTCGGAGTTCTTCTTTATCTTTACAGCTGCAATAGATATCACCAGATCAATACACAATTAATAGAGCCACTTTATGTCAAAAATCCTCCACCAATCACAGGCGAGCTTATATTAGATTTGGGATATTATTGCACAATAGTACATCTAGCAAAGTTTTTACATAGGAACCCTCATTTTGGAATGAAACAACTATTAACGGATTTAACTCGCATATTTTTATTTTATTTTATTTGATGACGTTTCGGATTCTTTACAGTTAAATTTGTTAATAGTTGTTTCATTCCAATGTGTAATAACCGCGAAGGCATCAGAAATTATTAACCCTCATTTTATTAAATTCAATTTATTTAATGTTTTATGGCATGTCATGTTGTTAAAGATTTCTTAATAGGTGAGTAGAGAACCGAATAAAGACAGAAAGCAGAATGAATACAAAGTTTGTAAAAAATAAATTAAATTTTTTATACAGATATATAATATATAATGTTTGTACCAGATTGATAATTATGTCAATAAATAAAATTTGCTAAAATTGCTATAATACAATTACACAATCAAATACAAACTAGGCTTAGTAGATTGTAATAAGCAGCCTTAGGAATTCGTCATAATTAGCACAATGACTAGTGCGTAATAAAAAACTAATCAATACATTTTTACTTGTAATGATCTACACTTGTGTACACTTTTCAATGCCTATAGGACATACAGAACATATGATTCAAGAATAACACTAATATGGATACTTCAGTAACTTACATTTGGCGTCTTTCCTCCTCGCCTTTAGGAGGAAGTCCTTGATATCCTTGATTTCGCGCGGCTGAAAAGAACAGGAACAAGTGGTTAAGTATTCAATCCTGCATAAAGTAATTCTAAGTTATCAGAACTATGGCATCACACAAGCTATATTAAGCCTCTTCTCCCAGTCAGATAGCAAGTATAAGGTATCAGTGAAATCTCAGCAGATTGGAACACCGTAAGTCGGCCCCCAAACAACAACACCAACTAGTGAGGTTATAATCCGATAAATTATGTTCGTTATAGTTAATACATGTATAATGTAACAATCGACTTCAGACGCATCGTAAATGGCATAAATAGTCCAAATAGACCATAAAAGACTTGAAAATAAATGTTACTCACCATGTTGAAGTTGAGATGAAGGTTCACAGCGAACTGAAAAGAAACAAACTTTTCTTGAAAAATATTATTACACAAAATTAATATAACTCACTCCACGATCACTCCTATTTATAAATCACAAATAAACGTGTAAATTAACTAGATTCACATAGATTTCCGAATTTGTAAATACAAAACGTACTTCGCTCACCTGTCAAACTTCGTGAAAGAGCTTGACATTGACAGAATCATAATGACATAACGATGGTTGTTGTCTATGGTTAATAATAATTTTGAACGTATTAAGTAATGTACAGACGTCCGCCAGTCCAACAAAATATCTTTCTTATATAGAAAAGTAGCTTAAACATAAAACAAGCGTTAAAGATAATTTATAATGTGGTGGGTTTAGTTTATAATAATGATTCTCGAATAATTCGAGTTATATCATAGTTTTCTTTTATAACATCATCAATTTTGAAATTCAATCAAACTAACTTTATAACAGTGAATGACGGCATCTGTTAGGGCTTTATTGTATTTAAGATACCATTAAAATTACCATAGCAAACTAAAGCTCTATTAATTGATTTAAAATTATTATTAGATATATTAGGTACTCCAAAAAATCTTATGAAGGCTGTAAATTTGGTATATAAGTCCTACCTACTTATATACCAAATTTACAGCCTTCATAAGTACCTAAATTGACTAAATGTATAGTTGTCACATTATGAAAAGAAGATTTATTTAGCAAATAAAATTAAATATAAGTATTAAATCTAGATAATGTGATTAAATTAAGCTTAGAACTTTAGGAAAGCGATGTGACAATGAAATAATCTCAAACTGATGAACAATGCGGTATTCGTTACAGGCAACATCACTCTGAAGCGTCGAAATGACATTTTGACAGGTCGTCGGCCATTGGCATCGTTAATGTTTACGAACGGCACCCGTGATCGCTGAGAGTCAGCGAGCCGGAGACATGAGTCAAGCGATGACGGGTTCTTACTGGAGCCCTACGGGGCATCGTACCGGAACGGCCTTACGCCTTTAAACGCTATGGATGGGGCCGGTGAAGGCGCCGCTGAGCGCAGCGGCAAGCGCTCTAGCGCTCGGCTCAGCGGTGGTAATAATTCTGGAGCAGCAGCCGCAGCGACGGAGGCTGCTGCAGCTGCGCGTGCAGCAGCGGCACGCGCAGCTGCAGCGCGAGTGGCGGCGGCACGTCGCGCAGCAGCAGCAGAGCGTGCTCGAGAAGTTCAAGATAGCCCGAGCGTGCTGCGCGCAAAGTGCCGACGGCTAGCACGAGCAATCATGCGCGCCCGACACCTTGTGGTCAGTCACAGTTCTAGTCTCACCCTTAATCACATATAATAGCCCTTATATATTATATACTGGTTATACTGATTGTTCTTTGTTATAAACCTTGAACTATTATTAGGTATAATAAGAGCCATTGTAAATAATTGGAATATTGATGTTTTGATGTCTCTTCTTTTTATATTTTATGGATTCGTTTTTTTAGATAATTCTTAATCAACTACCTTGTTTTGTTTCATATATAGGCATTGTGTATCTAGTTCAACACAAAATGTTTGTTATAATATTAATATCCAATTTTATGTCATTATATTTGTTTTTATCCATCAACAATCTTAATGTTGAGAATGTCTATGTGCAGGTGTACACAGGAGCAGGGATCAGCACAGCTGCAGACATACCTGACTACAGAGGACCACGAGGAGTGTGGACAAGACTGCAACGTGGAGAAACTGTTGGGTATGATCACTTTAACTAGTTGCTTGTCATGCTATATTACTAGTTTCCTCTAATACTATTTATACACAACTCTTCATTTTGTCTATTTCAGTATTCTGTATAATTTTAAATTTCTTGTGATATTAGTATCTTAATTCAAAGGCATACAGAGGAATTGTTGATTACAATTCATATACCCAAATATATAGGTACCCCAGAAAACTTCTTAGACAAGACTAAGCCTAAACAGTAAAAATGTATTCATATTATAGTCGAGTGGAGGTGTCCCTAGCGCGGCCAACATTTACGCACATGGCGCTGGCGGAGCTGTGGGCGCGCGGCCGCGTCAAGTTCGTCGTGTCGCAGAACTGCGATGGATTGCACGCGCGAGCCGGACTCCCGAGACGCGCGCTCGCAGAGTTGCATGGGGATATGTTTGCAGGTATATTATATATAAGACCTCCAAAACAAAGTGTAAGTGGTTTTAAAAAAATACAGGCATTTATTGCTGACATTTGGGGTTTCGTATAAAAGATTATATTATTATAATGATTTGCAACTTGCAACTATGGGTTCTACTGATGTACGTTATCCCAGTCATAGTTACGTAAACGTATGTACATCAATCCACACATAATTATATTACTAATCCCACTCATAATTATATACATTAATTATTCATTTAGTTCAATCAATTTGATTGCTTGATCTTGTCGAATTGGATTACTTAAAACATAATTTACAGAGTGGTCAATTGTTTATTTATATTAAATTATGTGTTATGCGCGATAACGACAACTCAATCGAGTCAACCTAGCAAGTCGTCTACTAGTAGGAATGATAACCCGTAATCCCTCGGCGAGCAGAGCGCTGCGTGTCGTGCCGGCGCGTGGTGGTGCGGTCGTTCGACACGACGCAGCGCACGGCGCGGCACGCGCACGGCACGGGGCGGCTGTGCCCGGCGCCGGGCTGCGGCGCGGCGCTGCACGACACCATCGTGCACTTCGGCGAGCGCGCGCGGGCCGCGTGGCCGCTCAACTGGGCCGGGGCGCTGCGCCACGCCGCCGCCGCCGACGTCATCCTCTGTCTGGGCTCTAGTCTCAAGGTATTATACTACATTCGCTTCGGAGATTTTTAACTTTCTGTAAATTAATAATTTTAGGTTAATGAGGTTTTCTTACTTTTAGATCGATTGACGTATATATTGCCAATATAATAAAATATGCGAGTTAAATCCGTTTATAATTGTTTCGTTCCGATGCGTTATAACCGCGACCTCGCACGATGAATACTTCACACAATATCGTTATAAAATTTAGCCTGTGTTATGCTGGTGTGTAAGGTATATTATTGAAAAATTTTATCAAAACCAATTCAGTCGTTTCTGCGTTAAAGAGTGACATACATACATCTTTACGTTCTGACAAACTTTCGCGCTAATAATATTAGTAACGTTAAACATTTCCATCAAAAATTACATAATATGTAACTTTTGTTGTTGATGTTTTTGGCAGCGCACGCCAGAATACCTGACAAAATAAATGGTAAACTTCAATAGGTTTTTTTTTTTTTAATTAAAATAAATAGTTGTTGAAAAGTGTGATAAATAGTTTGATGTAACGTGCAGGTGCTGCGGCGCTACCCGCGGCTGTGGCGCATGTCGCGGCCGGCGGCGGCGCGGGCGGCGCTGTACATCGTGAACCTGCAGTGGACGCCCAAGGACCGCGCCGCGCGCCTCAAGATCAACGCGCGCGTCGACGACGTGCTGCGGCTGCTCGCCAAGCGGCTGCGGCTGAGGGTGCCCCGGTATATTGCATTTTATTTACACTAGAATATCATTTGTTCCGTACCCAAAAGCTGAAGCTAGATTACTGAGTCTCCGCGGTCTGTTCGTCCATCTGATTTCAGGCTGTAATTCGATAACTATGATAGTCGATAGCCAGTTGAATAACAAGATATTGAAAAATAGAATAAATATATCAGAAGGGCACCATACAACAGTTTTTTTTTGCCGATTTTATAGACGATGCTGCGAAACTCCCTTTTTAATTTAATGCAAGATTCTAATTCGTCGTATCCAGGTACAACCCGCGCCGAGACCCGCTGCTCGCGCACGCGGTCCCGCTGGCGCCGGCCGAGCGGCACACGTCCTCGCGGCGCGCCCTGACGCCCCCCGCCTCCCCGCCGCCCGGGCCCCCCACGCCCTACTCGCTATCCTCAGCCTCCCCCTCGCCCTCCCCGTCCTCCCCTTCGTCCGCTTCCGACTCCGACGACGCGCTCCCTCTGCGAAACCTCGCCGAGAGACTCCGGGGAAGGTTCGAGCCCGTCAAAGAGAAGACTAGTGCTAGCGACGACGAACCCCTAAAACCCATCGGAGATGATAAGATAAAGAATGAACTCGATATTAAACCGAATATCAAATGTGAGGAGGTGAAGTTGAATGACACGATTGGTGATGTGAAACCGGACGACCTGGAGGATTTGAAACCGTTGAGTGAAATAAAATTTAGTAATGTACAGCAGCCTAACGATATCCAATGTTTAATGAGTCTCCGCAAGGACATGGAGTGCGAGGAGTTGAAGCCGAATGATATAGTACACATAGGGGTCAAGAAAAATGGGATTCCTGAGCATCAGAATAGTATAGAAAATCATAGTGAGGGAAAGACGCTGCCGGACGGACCGCTGACTAACGGGAGGTGTTCACCGGCTCTCGAGGATCTACGCTCCTTTCAGGTCGGTTACTTCACGCCAGTTTAAAGTGTTTGATACTACATTACGCACCTAGCCAGCCAGCTAAATAAAAAATGACTCAGATCACATGTAATTGTCGCCCGAGGCGAAGCCGAGGTTGACAAAAATGTGATCTAAGGCTTTTTTATTTTACTGGCCGAGGTCAGTATACTATTTTCCTGTTCGACGAAGCCAGAAAGCGGCAATTTCATTTAGCGCAGCGGGAGCGGCTAGAAAGTTGGCGCTTTCTGGCCGGAAGACAGAAAAATATATAATATCCGCATTGCAGTCGCAAGACGCGTGACAAATACTTGGACTGACTTCTTTATCGGTGTAGTTAAAATCGTATCCTAACTTTCAGGTATCGATGCGATCTGGCTCGGCGACGATCCTCCTGCGCGCCGAGCACGCGCCCGCGCCGCGCCGCCCCCCGCCGCCCGGTTCGCTACGACGCTTTCGTCTCGCGCGGCCTCCTCCCACACCGCCCGCTCCTCCCGCACCGCCCGCGCCGCCAGCCGTCAAGGAGGAGGAGGACGAGGGCGGCGGACTGCACGCGCTGCGCCACTACGCCCCGCTCGTGCCCTCCGCGCCCTCCAGCGACACCGACACGGACTCGGAGGCGGCCGCCGCGGGGTACATCCGCCGCGCCGTGCTGCTGTGCCGCTCGCAGCTGTACCCCGGCCTGCACACCATCATCGCGCCGCCGCCGCCCGCGCCTCCCCCGCCGCGAGCCGCCGCCCTCGCCCCCGCGGCCGCCCGCTCCCCCGCGGCCGCGGAGTGCGCGTGGTGCGCCCGCGCCTGCGACTCGCGCCGCTGCCTGTGGTACCCGGCGCCGGACCCGCTGCACCCGCGCCGGGTGTGGCGCCGCGTGCGCGGGAAGCGCTACCTGTGCGCGTGCTGCCCGCGGGAGGGCGCCCCGGACGCGGCGCGGGAGGCGCCGGACGAGGGCGACGGCGGCTGGTACGGCAAGGGGTACCGCAAGGGGCGCCGCCGCCGCCGGTAGCCCGGGCCGGACGTCCGCGCCGCGCCGGACGTCGAATAGGACCCACGTATTTATTTATTGAGTGAGTGCTCTCGAGAGAACGATGAAGATGGAGTCGCGATGCGCGGTGAATTTGTGAATAGATCTCGTGATCCCGCATTTGTGGACTGTTCATTAGATTTATGGAGCGGGAATGAACGGTGTTTCTATTAAACGTCGTCAATTATGGAGAGTTGACCCTGAAATAGTACATAGTACGGGCCCGGTGAGTGATAACTGACGAAACTGTTGAGTGTTGACACTCTTAAATTTTCTAAGGAACGGTAATTGATTCGCACAATTTTCGTTATACGTATAGGCATTTCTGCTAAACATGTTTGAGAGTAATATATCTTCCAATGTAACATTTTTGTGATGAATAATATCAGTTATTTCTCTGGCCTCATTCCCGCCGTCCCGGACGGTTGTGATCAAAGTGATTGACACTTAAATATAGAATTTATATGATTACTTAATTTAAGCTTAAGATTTATTGACAGCTGTTTTAGTGTTAAGTCCTCCGACCAGCTGTCCTCATTCCAATCTTCTGTCTCTTTCATACTTTACAAGTGAACAAGTAACAGTGACAGGGATTGTCCCAACTTACAAGCTTTATGTACTAGTCAGCCTCCGTGTTAAATATTGAGTTAGAACAAATATGATAACAATGTGTGAAGCAAAGCCATACTTTTTGTATAAGACGTGTGAGGAATGTGGCTAGTTCCGAATGTAAACATAATTTCGATAATTAAATATTTTAAATATTGACGCCGACTGAAACCACAATGTGTAAGTTATATGTGTGACGTGTACATTTATGTTTGTAAAATTATTATGATCAAATTATAATGTGATTTATTGAAGTATGTCACAATAGGTTAATTAAATTATATGGACATATTTAATAATGTAATAATAATGATGTGGTCTCTTTGAGACTTATTGCATGGACAAATGTGTCAAAACTTAATTATAATTTAGAATAAAAGGTAATAAGTGGATTGTTGTATTATTAATTTACTACATATAAAATAAAGAGGAATTAAAGGTGAAAGTTATACAATAAAAACATTTAAGATGCATACTTTTCTAAATCTTAAAATGTCCGATATTCGAGTATAAGAAGTAATAAGAACTCTGATTTATATCATAATCTATGAGTCGAAATCAACCAACGTAAAAAAGTGGAAACAGAATGAATGAAAGAAAGTGACATAGAGACAGATCGCTGCTATAGGCCAACTTTTACCAAAATTAGTTTAATAAAAATGAAGTTCTCTTTATTCTCCCATCTGAATACTACATTTACGACATTGTTGCTTCAATGACAAGGTCCAAAATTCACAACTACTAAATGTTCCTTGCAAACCAAAACACATTTGTTTACGACCGGCGTTCAGCGGCGCGGCGTTGTAATTCTATAAATATCTGAACATCTGGCGGCGTGTCCATCCCTCCATACTGCATCGCTGACATTTCTAGCCATATTCCGAAAAACAAGCAGTTTTTGTGTGCTGTTATACCTACTAGTAAGTGAACTCGCGTCTGTTGAAGCAGGTAGGTGCCTATTTAACTGTCGTGTGTAATTAAACAATTCTGTGTGGTGTTGTAATTAATTTAATTGATTTAGGTTTTGAGGTACCTAGATAAGTTTAGTGTGAAATCTTTAAATAGGTAAGTATGCTATGTCCATGTTATTATGAGGTATCTGGCATTAGCATCTGAGTGTTAAATGTCTGATATCCTATTCGCGTAGCGAAATAGATTGTTTTTGACTAGGTATTTAAAATGTTTATCTATGTCAGGTTGTACGGATGCTGTTATCGCTCGTAGCTTCCGGTTGATCCGTTCAGTTATACAGTATTAATTTTGCTGTTAAGTTAGGTACAGTAGTTAGTAAATTTTGTTAGTACACGGACCCTAATTACTTTCGCTAAGCAGCGTTTTGACGGCCCTATTTGAGTTTTCTCGGTAAATTTTATCTTAGTGAAAATCAAGTAAAATAATTTGCGTAAGTAAGTACTTACCTAAGGCAATTTTAATGATACCTAGTTATATAGTGATTAAGTTACCGGTTGAAATAAATAAGAAAAGTGATCTGTGACGTACCTACCTGTGTGCTTAAAGTAAGTGACTACCTAGATAGGTATTTTTTATGTAGGTAGTTACTTAATTGATAAGATTGATAATGTTGGACTATCTGATTTTTTTTCTCATTTAAAACTTTCCTACTTAAAACAAGATATAGGTAATTAAAAAATACAAAAGACTTCGCCGTTATACATTGGAAGGAAAGAACTGTTAAACGGATTAAATTCGCGTATTTTATTTGCTGACGTTCCGAATACTTTACAGTAGGTATCCATACCTATTCGTAGTCGACTGAGCTAACGATAGTCTAACACTGTTTAGTGACAAAATGAAACGCGAATAAAATCCATAATAGCTGTTTCATTCCAAGATATTACATAAAACATGTCCAAGCGAAATCCCATCACTACATAATATTTAACCGGTCAGACCATGGGTCGAACGATGCGTCGAGTACTGGAGTACCTCAGGGTGCGTCGGTGGTGGCTCGCGGCGCTGGTCGCGGTGGCTGTGCTAGCGGCACTGCGCGTGTCTCCACATGCTGAGCTGAGACTCCGCTTCCCCCACACGAGACCCAAGGAACTAGTCCAGCTACTCGCCGATTATAACCATTTGCGGGACTTGCATGACCACCGGTAAGTACCTACCTACTCATGCGCTGAAACGCACGTATAAGTATATGCATACCTACTTATATTATTCGTTTTAAAACCACATAGGTCCCAGAATACTTACAGGTAGTACCTCGCACACCTAGATCTAAAAGGAGAGTTACCCCAAGAACCTGGTTTGAATTATTCATCGAATTCCTTACCGCAGAACCTACCTACCAATAAAACAGATTTAAGCTAACTCTTCTATCTTCATATTGTTATAAAATGCATGGACACAATCAGTTTTTTGCCTTTCCTAAAAATAACTTTCTTGAGATGACCTCCCTTTAGATGTGGTTGTGCGAATTATCTCCAGATACCTATCTACAATAAAAGTAAGATCCAAAGAAATGTCCCTGTATACGAAATTGTATGTAGTGTATACAATTTCAGTGGATCGTGGTGGTTAGAAGACGAACGTAGTAACGCGTCGTCGTGGAGCTACGTAGCCGGCTACGAGTGCGGGGCGCGCTGTGCCGGCCGAGCCTCCGTGCGGTTGCGCTGGACACACGCGCCGGTGTCGCACCGCCACCCGCACCCGCCGGGGGAACGAGCCCCTCCCTCGCAGCACACGCTGCAGCTAGAGCTGACTGAGTGCGGCTCGCTGCTTTTAATGCCGTGGCCAAAGTTTTGTGGTAGGTAGATTTTATTATCTTCTACTACTATTTGACAAATCGAACCACACTCGAAAATAAATGTCAAGTTAAAGTCGAACATTTAGGTACCTATAGGGATATTATATATTTTTAAATCTCAATTTATTTTTTTATAACGGAAGCCAAATCCGTTATAATTTAAATTGAGATTATAATTACATACATTTTATAGTATAAAATCGCAACGTGAGAAGATTCATTTTTCAATTTCTGAAATATTTACAGAGACATTGTGGGTAGAGGCAGTGGTTATCGAGGCAGGAGGCGGTGCGGGCGGTGCTGAGTACACGGAGCGGGCGGTGGCGCGGCGGTCGCTGCTGGCCACGCTGGCGGGGCCGTCGCTGCAGTCCCAACGGGAGTTAGTTCTAAAGCGCTTACAAAACAAAGTGGACTGAACAAGCTCTCAATGAATATATATTTCAAAAGTTTCATTTAAGTACAATAAATGTATAAAAAATTACAAATATGTTAATACCTTAATTTCCAAAAAAGGAACTTGTGTCAACGAACTGTTACTTACGCCATTTTATCTTTTAGTAAATCAAATAGCACGATTTAACTAATATCTAGAAAGGTATAGGTTAACGTTTCGAAATATTTATATTGTGGAACAAATCATCGGTTAAGGAATATCCGCATTGCGTAAAATAAAAAACAGAATATTTTCTAAAACATTTATTCAAAATATCACAACAGTAACAAAGGTATAATTTAGATTCAACCAAAAATACAAAAGAAATAAATTATGAGAACATATTAAGCGTCATTTTATGACAAATTTTAGACGGTCCAAAATACAGCGATACGAAAATAAGTGCCTATATTAAATTTTATAAATAAAACCTCCATCTTCATCACACTCGAGGGGCAATTTTTAACTCGCTCCATTAGTTTAATATAGCCCAATTCATATATTAGTACCAACTATATAGTGATAATACCGTAACATTCGCTACAGTAACTTAAAATTTCATTTTGGTTCAAAATTATACAAAAGTCGTTTAATTTTGAACCAAAATGACACAAACCACGCGGTATTGCATTATCACCGTTAGATCTTATTCCTCCACTACCAAAATAATTCAAAAATATTTATAACAAAATCTGGCATATCCGTTAATTTAAATATAATTAATACAGCATTTTTTGAGCTACACGTGAATTCAAATACGATATCACATTCATTCAGACTAATTGTTCAAATTGGATTTACATCTAACATGACTGATTATATATCAATACCATATTATTATTATAAGTAGTATATTCAAAGTCATAAACATGTACAAAGATCAGTTTCAAAAACATGTACCTACATGAAAATTTCTGATGCCGTCGCTAACGGATTTTACTCGCGTAATACTTTTTACTCGATAACTCTAGTTTCCATATTCACAGCACGACCAAGCTAACGATAGTCTAACACAACGAATATTGTAAATGAAAAGTTTTCGAAACAACGCACATAAAATACACGAGTTAAAATTCTTTATTAATACCTAAGTGTTTCATTCCAATATAAGGTTTGAGAACACTGTATGTACATGCTTTTTAAACTTTTTGATAAGTACATATTTATGATCTTGATTGTTCAATGTACTTCTACTGCCATTAACTCTAACCTACGATTAAACAGAATATACCTAATATGTACGTACTTATTAATCTAGTGGTACATTTCTGTATGACTGCTAGAATAAAGTAGGGTAATTGAGTAACAAATGTGATTAGTGTAGGTAAATAGATTTTTTTTTACCACTTTTAACATAGGGGAATAAGCAACAACTAAACAGACCCCCGATCATGTAATGCACTTGGTTTGAAAGCGATCCCAATTGGTTACATTGGTTAATGGTTACTTTAAATTAATTTAATTAAATGGTTGAATTAACAATCAAGGCGTTGTTACAAGCCAGTAATTTTCAAAGGTACAATATGAGCACATGGAAATAAAACCAATTTTAAACCCTATTTCGTTTGGCATAGTATTCAAAATAAAAGTAGAAGCTTTTTAAAGTACAAGATAAAGGAAGGTCGCGGTGCACGCTCGCACAGTAATCTTGAAGGTTACTGTGCGAGCGTGAGGGCACTATTACTACGGTGTGCGACAGAGACAAATAGAAAAAGGGCAACGTCCGTTTTTCGCTGGGCTTGACGACCGTCCTTTATAGGGATATACGAGCTTGAATAAATAGATAGCTATCATTATTCGTGAAACTATTTACTAATGCTATTGTATGATTAATTATTATGATTAATTATTATTAACACCAATAACGTAAATGTAGCTCCATTATTTAGCTTCATGACAAACACATATAGTTCGTGTAGAAATTACCTTAAAATATAATTACTCAGCAAAACATGAGAATGAATGATGAGAAGTAGGCATGTATAAAATTAATTCTTACAAACATATTGACCTTATGTATTTTTTTTCATGTAGGCCAAAATTTTTGGTTGAAATTATTCTTTAACAATTAGTAAAATGGCACGGAGAAAACAAAGCCTTTATTTATTACGCTTTGTTGATATATTGCCAAAATTAATTTACGCAATTTTTAGATAAGTAATTGTTAGTAATAAAAATGAAAATTAAACAAAAACAGCTGACTTGGTTATTTTTTTTTTCTTATATCCTAGTAAAACATAAAACCTGGCTTATATGATTGTTCATCATATGAAATGTTAAATATTAGATCACAACAAAATTACAAACGGGTAACTTATGTGGATTTCAGACAGATCATTCCTCTAATTGTAACAATGAAAATCTAAATTGACGTTGGAATTGTCAGTTTTCTACCCAATTCATTAAAATTCGCACCTATACTATAAAAGTGTGACATCTCTATATATTTTGTTACTCTATTTAAGACTCTAAGTCTGCACATTTAAATTTGAATTCATGTGGTGACACATTTTGAGTTGTCGCACTTTTCAAGTAAAGGCGCGAATTCCTCTAACGTGTAAAAGTAAAATAATTAATAATCTTGCTGCTTGTGTGATTAAACGATCACTCAAAATTAAAACTCAAGCTATTAGAATCCTCATTAATATTATAAACTCAAAAGCTTTTAAGAATGTATGGATGTAAGGATGGATGTATGTTTATTACTCTTTCACGCAAAAACTACTGAATGGATTTTAATGAAACTACAATAACATAGCTTATACATCAGAATAACATATGCTATATTTTATGATCATACTGCGTAAAGTACTCATCGTACGTAGACGAAGTCGCGGGCAGAAGCTAGTGTTAGTGCAAAGCTTACTTCCCAGATGGCGCCACGTGTCCTTCGTCGAGCAGCGACTCTAGTTGCTTGACGTCCGTGACGGGGAGAGAGCAGGCGTACCGCCGGCACACGTACGCGGTGGGCGTGTCGCCTGAGGAACGGATGCGGCTAAGCACTGGAACGTAAATGTTATCGTATTGTGTTAAAGTTCATTTTTGTGTGGCTACAGTTACGACAAGTATCATTTTAAGGATTCCGTACCCATAGGGCAAAATGGGACTGAGAGGACTTTCTGTCTGTCCATTCTGTCACCAGGCTGTACCTCATGAACCATGACAGTATGTACAAATAATTTGTACTTTTGTTGCCGCTATACCAACAAAAGTACCAAAGAACAGAATAAAATAAATATTCAAGAGGTGCTCCCATACAATAAACGTGATTTTATTTGCGGCTTTTATAGGTAATGGTACGGGACCCTTCGTGCGCGAGTACGACTCGCACTTGGCCAGTTTTATTGTAACTGTGGCCACACGAGAATGAATCTTAACAAAGCTATATTAGCTATAAAGAATACTGTTATTAAAGCAGCGATATAATATATATTTACTATATTTCATCAACGCTTAAAAATCGGCATCCTCTACCGAAACAGTACAAGCAAATATAGATAACATTGTAATATCTTTATATTTATAATTCGTTTGGACGACTCCTAGGTTAAAACAGATCTGAATAAAATGTATATTTTAATGGCTTCCTGGATGGTTTGGAAACCTGCGGACTCGGTAGATGGCGCTTTGCCCAACACTCCGCCAGGTCCGTCAGGTAAATATATATATTTTCTAACAACGAGTATGGTTGAATAAACATTCCTTCTTATATAACTTACACTACTTTCACACGTCATCGAGTCTACTAGCGCTACAGCTACACAGGGCACTACTAGGGTGACACCAGTGTGACTCACGTATCTCGGACATACCCGCGGGCGCGTCGGCGGCCGGGTCCGCCACGGCCAGCACGCGCCCCGGCAGCAGCCGCGAGCGCACCACGCGCACCAGCTCGAGAGTGCGCGGGTCGCTGCACCCGCCGGCTATCAACACCTGGCGATCATAAATACAAGTTAATAGGATATGATAATAAAAACTTGTTATAATAATATTTTTACTTAACACAAGCGGTCCGCCCCTGCGTGGCACGGATCACTTTTTTTTTTAAATTGAATATAGCTTATGTCACTCACGAATAGTGTAGCTTTCCAGAAGTAGAAGATTTTTTCAAATCGGTCCTTTGGTTTTGGGGCCAATTCAATTAAAACAAATCTTTCCTGTTTATTACATTAGTACAGATATAGATACCACCGTGGAATGGGGTAACCTACTTTGAATCCTGGGTTTACTTTGATAACAACTTATTTTCGTACTAAGAACTTGGGCAGTACTCTTTCTGATATTTTACATTTATTTTTCATTTAGGTAGCAGCATTAATTGTCACAACTAGAGACGCTACTAATATTCGGCCTATTCTGTATAAAGCTTTTTCTGACACTTTTATTGGTATTCGGTATTCAGCCGAATGAGTACTAGGTATTAGCCAGAATACCGAATCATGAAAAAAAGATATGTCATTTAAAAAAATATATATATGTAAGTTAAGGTAAATTACATAACTTAAGTAATTAAATTGATCAGTGGTAAGTTGTAATGGATAAAAGTGATAAAACCGAGTTTTCCAGCATTTTTTCGTAGCAAACCTACGCTTTTCTTCGTTATTTATAACTAGCGGTCCGCCCCGGCTTCGCACGGATCCCTATTAATCGCAATAAATGGTAACCTATGTACTTTCTCAAGGTCTAAAGATTGTCTGTGCCAAATTTCATCAAAATCGGTTGAGAGGTTTAAGCGGGAAAACTTAATAGACAGACAGATAGAGTTACTTTCGCATTAATAATATTAGTAGGGATTAAATAATCATCACCTGTGTAGGAGAGTCGTTGAAGAACATAAGCGCCGACATCATCTCCGGCAGCGCCGTGGGGTGCGTGTCGAGGTGCCTGGTGAACGCTGAGAGCAGCTGCTTGGCCATCTCGCGCTGTCGGTCGCCGCCCTCCGCCGCGCTCTTGTCCGCGTACGCCGCCAGCCGCTGCAGGCTGTGGCACGCCACGCTATTGCCAGAGGGCTCGGCGCCGTCGGAATCTATCGTCAATACGTTAAGGTATAATAATTTCTGATGCCTTCGCGGTTATTACACATTGAAACGAAACAAGTATTAACGGATTCACCTCGCGTATTTACTTTAGCGTTAGACTATTGTCAGCTCAGTCGTGCTACGATTATGGAAACTGTAACTTAAAACATTTCTAAAATATTCTCTTAAATTAAGACCAATTGGATTTCAAGATACGAAATCTGAATTAGTGTCTAAGGAGACAATTAACGACACCACCGTTCATTAGATTTAGGTACCAGATTCGCTTCGGTTCTTAGAGTAAATATTTAGTATATTATTTGTAGTCCTGCCATTTACTCTTACCTTCTTTAAGTCTGAGGACAACAGTGCTATCATCCGCAGAAGAGGTAAAGTACCCCCAGTTGGTGGAGTCCCAGAACAGCTCATCCTGTTTTAGTTGTAGTTCCCGAGCCCAGTTCAACCAGTGCAAGTCCAGCGATGCCTCATACAAATCAAGCAGACCCTTGATTAAGAATGCATAATCATCCAGAAAACCGTCGATTGGTTTCTCACTGAAATAAATAAAATAAATCACTGAGGATTAATTTTGAAGCCATTTAGACGATTTTCAATTGTTTAGTTTTATACTGGCTAAAGCTAGGACCCTAATTTTTCATTTGTTTCTATTTGAAACAAAGCTTTTTCAAAGAACAAACATAAATACATAGTAATACAAATAAATCTAATTAATTTCACAATCTCCAACTTCAGAGTTAATATGACGAGTTGAAATGGTTTAAGTAAGTACATTAGTTTCAAATTTATAACACTTACATCTGAGCCACAGATCCATCTTCAGCCCTATAGCAAGAATGAATCAAAGTTTTTGTGGTGGGATTATACAGGTACTGCTTAATGAAGTTTGCAACCTTGATTGCATCTTCTACATAATCCTTCTCTCCCAGACCCTGGCCGGCCTGCGCCAAGCCGGACATCATCAGACCATTCCAGGAACACAGCATTTTCGTGTCAAGGTGCGGCCGCGGTCTTTTCTGACGAGCTTCATACAGTATATCTGTGCACTCTGAAAGTACCTTATTAAGCTCATCCATAGACAAACCAAACTTATGAGCAGTCTCCTCTTTGCTGCCAAGAACAATCAAAACGTTTTTCTTTACAAGCTCTCCATGAGGATCACTATCAGGTGAAATGTTGCCATCTTCATCAACATTGAAGTAATTACAGAAAATATCCAAATAATCAATGTTGTTTAACTTTTTTCCAGATAAAAGTGTTTCCAGCTCATTATATTCCCAAACACAGAAGGCGCCCTCTCTCTTATGCGGAGCCCCGTGTATTGGGTATGAGTCGGCATCCTCAGCACTATAAAAACCACCAGATTCATGTCTCAGATCTCTGTTCACATATTTTACAATATCGCGAACAACTTCAGCATAAAATTCATCTTTAGTGGCACGAAAAGCATCAGTGTAAGCAGAAACTAGCTGAGCCTGATCATATAACATTTTTTCGAAATGTGGAACATGCCATTTGTTGTCCACAGAATACCGAGCGAATCCATTAGAAACATGATCATGAATACCACCTTTAGCAATTTTGGTCAAGGTATGCAAGCACATATCCAGGCATTTTTTGCCTTCTGGGTTTGACTTGTCTCTTGCATAGTAATGAAACAGGAAGTTAAAAATGGAAGCTCGTGGAAATTTTGGTGCATCACTAAAGCCTCCAAAGACTGGTTCATAATTTGCAATGTATCTTTTTACACATTTGATCCATGTTGCCTCATTTGGAACCGTGGTAGCTGGATCATTATCAATTCTGGAGTAACTTTGGAGAGAATTCATTATGGCAACACTTGCATCGAGGAATTTTTGATTATCCCTTTTCCACATAATGGCAAGGGAAAGTAGAATACTTTTGAAACCTGGCCGTCCCCAGCGATCCTCTGGTGGAAAATAAGTTCCTCCTGTCACTGGGTGCAAATCAGGGGTCAGGAATACAGTCATGGGCCACCCTCCACTGCCAGTTGAAGCAGTCACAAAGAGCATATATACACGATCAATGTCAGGGCGCTCTTCACGATCTACCTTGATACTGACGAAATTTTCATTCAAAATATTTGCAACATCTTCATTTTCAAATGATTCTTTTTCCATGACATGACACCAATGGCAAGTGGAATAGCCTACAGATAGAAAAATAAGTTTGTTTTCTGCCTTGGCTTTGTCTATGGCTTCCTGGCACCATGGGAACCATTGTACTGGGTTGTGAGCATGCTGCAGTAGGTAAGGTGACTTCTCAGATATTAAAGCATTTGTGTGCTTTGGCACTTCTGCTGAGTTAGCCTCGGAGTCTGGAGTAGACATCTTTATTATATTGTCACTGAAGCTTCTTTTCAACTGGGGAGGTACTGGCAGATTGTTATGGCCAAAAGTAGACAGCCTACAACAAAACTTTTTATTATTTTTAATTCAAACTAATTTTCAAAAAATGAGAAAAGGAGTATTTGCTCGCTTTTGTATATGTTATGACCATTTATTTGTGCCTTTTAATATTCCATACTTTTGCTCTATCAAAAAAATATTACTGTAGCATGTTGTGCACTGCAGTGAGGTTAACCTTAGCTATAGATAATCATTGGGGCAATGGAAAGTCATGCCCTTGCAAAATTACTTATCAGACTTTGTATGCTTTGTGTGATCATGGACGAGTTGAATTTATATGAAAATATGGAGAAAATATATTATTATCTATAAATGAGACTCCAACTAGATCTATTATTTAAGTTCTTCCACCAATCATGGAAATAAGAACTAGGTATCATGAATTCGTAATTGCAAAACAGGGCCATACTTCAAAGTCTGCAGTTAAATAATAAAAAGTAATAAAAACTATTTAGCATGCATCCAAGCACAAACACATTGCACTAATAAATACGTACTTCAAGGTTGCTTGCACAATAGTTTTATTACACCATAAACATAATTACATAAATTAAGACCTTTCTCTTTTGAGCTTAAATATTATACTTTGAGCATAGAAGAAATGCCAATCACAACAAGTAAACAAAAACAAGGTCAGCCAGATGCGGCGACGTTAGGGTATAAATAGAATCAATTTCTGTCAACATAATATTATTTCCTAATGTATAAAGTGTATATACCTTTTCGATAAGCCTAAGTCTCGATGAACACACACCGGGTTCACGAGGAGCGGCTCCTTTGTCGTATTTTGGTTAAAGTGGAGGGTTTTCAACTTGCCATCTCCTGAAGATAAGCGCCGCAAGAACAGCGCTGCACGTCCAGTAGGCATAATAAAATAAAAAAACAAATATTACGGAATACTAGACATGAGAAGGAAAACTTATATAATTCTGTTTTGATTCTTCACCAGTTCAACAAAACACGCAAACACGACGAAATTTATTTTGACATTGAAATCAATGTTGCACGCTTAGAAAATAGTCCGACTGAGGCTTGCCATAACTCAAAAAAACTTACAAAAGATTTTAAAATGTAAAATCAAAATAATTCTTTGATGATAATTAAAATCCAAAATTAGTAAAATTATTTGAAACATATTAAGAAACAACATTTAAAAAAAATCTCATCATTCTGGTACTTAAAAATACTTAAGGTGAAAAGTAAACAAAATTGAGTTTTTCGGTACCTAATTTTACGTAGGTAAACGATAAGTTTTATCAAAAATTACATCAGGTTTAAAACTTAGATCTTTATTAACATAAAAGTTTACGAGGTATAATAAACTTTTTTACTAAAAAGTTGAAAGATCTGAATATTTCCTATAAATTTATTAGGAGCAATTATTTATAATAACGCACGTATGTTTTCTTGCTATTAAGATGCAGTAGGCACATTTCATCTTTTATTGATGTCTGTTTGAACGGAGGAACTTTGCAAATGCAATAAAAATGTAGCTGCAAATTGAGAGTAGAAAACTGTTTCGATAGAATGAAAACAGATAAAATTTCCGGTAAAAGTATTACAAAAGTAAAACAATTGTTAAATATGACTGAAAATAAATTCTTTAGGTGGACTTTGGTAGGTAACTAATATGAACAGACCAATATTATGCCAAATCGGTTAACCTGAACATTACGTAAGTATATTTCACATTAGATTACAAATAAAGAAGCATTGAAAGAACTCATACTTAGGTACTTGTATTAAGGACTAACATCCGCCCATCATCATGTAGGATGTAGTAAGAAACCTTTACAAACCCATTTCTTTTTAAAACATAACGACCCTAACAAATTCATAGCTACCGACCGAATACAACTTTTACTAGGGTAAGTTTCTTTAAGCATGCAATCTGCATGTTAAGAGGCTGCTTGAAAGCATCCCGTTTCGCAATCACCCTCATTCATTCCGGACCACGCATGCGCCAAAATCTGGACGCCATCCTCACTTTCACTGCACAACGTGATGTTTTGACGTATGTTGGTCCGGTCCGTTTATGACCCTAATGTTCTTTTGTCACGAAACGCGTAAAACTCTTTTTATAATGAAGTCCGGTGTGAACCTAGCCTTATGATAGTGATGTGTGATGATAGTTTAATTGAAAGAGGTGAGTGCTTAATATGCTTTTGTTGGTTATGTTGGTGCTAAACAAGGGTATGTTGATATTCGCGAATCGTAAACATTATGAACCCAAAGATAAGATTTTACTACCCGAATTTCTTACGTATCTAAATGAACCATAGTAATTTATACCTTTATTTACAAAATTATCATAATTGGGGGAGGATAATGAATAATTAGGATTATTTTAATTCCGATTGCATTTTTAACAGGTATAATATTGTAACATATGGATAGGTTACCCACTTATTATTTAACATAGGTATGTAACAATTTTTTTTATGTTGGTACAAATGCAATACCTATTGCGGAATCGCACGTGTATTGGTTCCGTAAAGTGGGGTACAGAACGCCGGTTGTCATAGCAACGGCAAGAGGGTTGTAGGCCCGGGGGCTTCTCCCCCAGCTGATTGGCTATCTCGCCGTTTGTAAATTATTTCCCTTACTGCTATATTTTGACGTGAAAGGCCAGCGAACCGCGTAACTAACTTTTCAACGTCTGGAAAAACTAGGAAATTAAAATTAGGAAAAATTGTGAAATTGGAAGCTGATAATAATTTAATCAGTGGTTATCAATAAACCTACAATTGTCTTACATTTATTCTTCGAGTTTGAGACGTCGTCATTAAAAATAGTCAGTGACGTAAATTCGTAACCTAATTGTCGTAAAAAATACATATTTATTTCGTATTAGGTACTGAACTTAAGAGAGCTCGGAGGTAGTAGGCAAACTTTCACGAGATCCATATCACTTATACAATAGTATTTTCGACATAAAATACCCAAGGTTTACCTACTCCAACCTACCCCTTAATATATTGAACTTGGGGGAACCTCTATTCAATAAAACACCTTTTACCCTTAGAATCAAGTCAAGTACCTCGTTAAATAATCATGACCTCGGAAACCCAAATGAGACGCTATTCAGAAGAAAAGACGTTTATAACTATAGAAGTAGGAAAATAATAAGACCAATCACAAAGAGAACGGCACAAACATGTGGGGTTTATTTGTGCGTCAAATTAATTAAATAAAAGACGGTTATTTAATATTATTTTATATTTCTTGGCAGTTGGCTCTGCGTATCAAGGCCCTAGACAAGTGCCAATCGATAGCGAAGGGACGACACGAATGTTATTATTTAAAGCCAAAGACTTATTAAAATTATAAATCATCACACCTATGCTTAAATCTTTAAAACTGCACAACGGAGTTTGATGCGGTTTTTTTAAAAAAAGAAAGAAAGAAAAGTAAACATAACTGACTGAATTCGGCTTTTGAGACAACTACCAGCTGATGGTTTTACCCCCGCGGTGGGGATTCGACTGTTCTTATATTTCGCACTAGCTTCTGCCCGCGACTTCGTCTGTGTGGAACTCCTCCTTTTTTGCAGTCGGTTAAAAAGTAGCCTATGTCCTTTCTCAGGCTCCAGACTTTCTTTGTACCAAATTTCATTTAAATCTGTCCAGCAGTTTTAGCGTGAAAGCGTAACAGACAGACAGACAGACAGACAGAGTTACTTTCGCATTTACAATATTAGTAGGGATAATATATACCTATACGGCTCACAGATTTTACCCTGACCTTAAAAAACAATAAGACTTGTTACTTGTTAAGTTTAGGTATTTTTCCTTACGTTAGAATAGTTGATTTAGCCATGCGGGGCTACCCTCAGGTTCGGAACCACTGCGTTACATCGTTATGCCTATAACTTGGCGGAGGAGAACGTATAATGCTGTAAGACATAAACACACGATTTTTACGAAACATCTATTCGTAACTACCCTGTCTTACACGCACAAGCGCACTTTATGGCCCCAGAGATCAGTCCCGAAATTAACTTTAATGCCCGACCTTTATACATTATTCCTTATCCCGGAATAATGGAAAAGCCCTTGGTTTTAGGAACGCACAATATATAGTTAAGTTCTCTTTATTTATTGCGTGGTGTTTATAAATTGGTACAAATGCTTATCAAATATCAACTCTTGCTTTGTAACGAACTGAAACCAGAATATATTTACTTACCTACATAAAAAACAAAATATTAATTACTAGCGACCCGCCCCGGCTTCACACGGGGGCTATAAACCTTCCTTAAGAATCACTCTATCTATTAAAAAAACCGCATCAAAATCCGTTGCGTAGTTTTAAAGATCTAAGCATACATACGGACATACAGCGAAAGCGACTTTGTTTTATACTATGTATTGATTATACTCAATATAATTTTTTTTTTCAAAGGTAATGTTTTCTTTGTTTCAGGTGGGCCACATTTAAATAAAAAATGTGCCTTATATCCTTCCACCAGATCATAAAAAACTACTTTTCATACTTCAGTAACCCAATAAAATATTAAGTAGCGTATGGCAAAACAAAATGCTGTATTAATATTAAACTAAAGCAATATTATACGTAAACCTTCCAATAACATGAGTAATTCATGGTCCCAAATATCTGTCCGTGAGCCCAAATTTTATTCCACTTTTTTATATGCTCAAAATTGAAAATTTAAATAATATAAAACAACTAAATTGAATTTTATAGCGAATAAAGTAACATCTAACGACACTGCCTTGTAAAATAGAGACATTAATACTCGCTTTTTTGTGGGACTTTTACGAGTGCTTTAATAATCGAACGTGATAAGACTTGCCGTGAAGATGCCAAATATTATCTTTATGTTGGATAAAGTGTTATAATAGGAGTGTGTTAGTGTGAATGTGGTTAGCAGTATGTCAGTATGGGTGGGCAGGGGTCGCACGGGTTCTGGCGGTGCGGAGGTGGACGCTTTGGCTCCGCCGGTCACTACAGCCAGTCTGCTATCAACCAACACCTCCATGGAGTCTGGGATCGAGGCTGGAGTGCTCCCGACGGTTACGGGGTCTCTGGCCTCCGCTCGGGACTCCTTGGGCTCTCTCTCCCGAGCTGCAGAACCCATGTACGACACAGACCATACAGACCTCGGCTCGGAGTTGGACGAGGCGGAGATTAGACGGGAGTTGATGCACGATGTAAGTCCAAGATCAAAAACCAATTAATTTAATTAATTTAAGCTGGGCTGCTAATGAATTGGATTGGGATACAGCTCGGCCAACGTTTATGTTGAATGAAACCTCTTTATTGTGAAAGGGTTTTTTTAAGAATATTACAAACACAAAGAAAATGTAACTAGATATTCACTTGGAAAAGAATAAAACTACGAATTAAGAAAAAAGACAACCTTAAACTACCAACACAATTTTAAAAAACAACTAGGTACTAATAATATAATTTTGATAGGGTAAGTGTTAATTGAAAAATTAAAATAGTTAAGTATAGTAAAGTTGTAACCCTGTTCCAATGCGTGCAATTAATTACCAAGCATCATAATATCTACTTATTCAATATATTCCTTCGTATTAAAACACTAGACCAATGTTTACATTCAACCACGACTCTCTATCCGTCGTAAATCATATACAAAATGACGTTTCATTGTTTTTAAAGGGTCCGAATAGATTATCTCGCGGAAAAGGTTACAATTTATATTCGTGTCTGCACGTGAGTTGTGGGTGAAATATGTGCCGTCGACGATACGTCGCCTACATCATCTGAGATAACTTTATCTCATTTCGCTACCTCTTTTTTACCTCACAACGTGAAAACGGAAAAAAGTTTATGAGCACAACACGCAGTAAGGAAGCTCGCAGTTCTTATAATCTGCCGACTATTACTAATATCAGATTAAACCCAGTCCTTATTTGCAGATTATAATTCATCCGATTCAATCTTAAAGCTTCGCCTAATTTTATTAAAAGCGTTGAATTTTTAAGTTCTCAGGTAAGAGACATGTGAGGCGTCAATATCAATAAAGATAAAATCACTAATTTAAAATCATAAAAGCGCGTTCGCAATAAAAATTCGGCTAACGTGTGATAATTCATAAAAACTGTCGTTTATGATACAGAAACAAATTTCGGGGAATATATGTTTTTTTCAACTGATTAAAATGTAAGGAAGCAGGGGTGTAACAAGTTTTAAAGTGAGATAAAGAGACGGTAGCGCAGAGGATCAAACGATGTGCGGTCACGTACCGGGCATTTCAGATAATACGGGTAGAATATAGGGGCGCTTAAGTTTTTTTTCTTTATTGTCTTTTCGGGAAATTATATTGTCACAACACTAGTGTAATCATGTGCGAAGTTATGGGGCTTGACGAAGATGCGTGCTTGGAAATTTTAATGACTGATTATATTTCATATACCAATCCAGCCTCCTGATAATGCACTTGGTTAAAAGTGATCCCAATTGGTAGTTATGCCAACACGCTAAACTCTCACTTCGGCATCATGGAACTATTCTCTTCTTAACTTGGAATAAACCCAATTAAATTGGTTTGATGTTATCCAAGGTGATACGAATTGCGAAAGTTATAGTGTTAGCGTGTCGAAGCATAATTTGAAAGAAGCAGGCTTTTCTAAATAAAATTAGGCTTTCTAAAATAAAATTAAATTACTTGCATAACTGCCTACTTAAATATATGTGCTAATTATTAGTTTTATCAATTTATAATTAGGAGAGAGAAAATAATATCGAAATGTCAAAAATAATAATTAGGTACCTAAATTTAAATACACTGTCGTTTTTGCTATTGCAGTTTGACCCTGAGGGATTTGGCGAGATCCCGTGGCCAGATTTCATCCAAACTCTGAAAAACCCAGATTTCAAGGCGCAAGTTCCTCCGCATAAGCTCGAGGTAACTAACCTACCTACTACCTTTACCACAGTTATGATTTAAAGAAGGTATAGGTAATAAACCTATCTACCTACATACTTAGTGAAACGAATACGTTAGGTACATGGTCGTTTCTGTCACTAAGACAATTAAAAATAACCTACCTACCTAATTAAAATCACAAAAAAACTATCTACCTACTTATAACGTTCATTCCCTTTTCAGATCCTACTAGACAAGGCGCAAAGTGCAACAAGCGAATCCATCACATTTCAAGAGTTCGTCAATGTGGTAAGTCAGTCTCATAAAACCGTCTTATGTTGTGCTGTGTGAGAAAATACGACAAACAACACATCCTATAAATAAATATAGGCATTTATTCCGGAATCACAGACAGGCTATTTATATATGTACGGCGGCGGCGAGTGTCCTTTACCTTCGCAGTGGGTTAGGTTATGTCCCACTGCGCCGCCTCCCACAGTACAAGACAACTAAATTAAGATGCAGCGCCGATTACACCCGCCTCGCGCGCGGCCGAACACAACATTACTCACTAAAACCAATCCCAACACGTACAGAGTTCACTATAACCTCGCCTCAGAACTCCTAACGAAAACCAAACGCAAACGAAAAAGTTAACCCAAATAAAACACACACTCGAAAGGACCCAACGCCTTATCTGGTTCTTATTGTCGTCTCTCCGAAGACGATAAGGTCCAGCACGATTTATTAGGTGGACATTTTATTTTTGTACCGTAAAATATATTATCTTAAATGCGTATTAACACTGAGCACCGTCGTTTATTATTAATGGACGTTGTCTATTTTGTTTTTGGGTTTGATAAAGGCCCGATTTTCGGGTAAGTAGCCTTATTAAGGGCAATTTAGTGGTATTATACAGAATTCAATTATAATCTGCCGGGAAAATGAAAATGATTAAGCCGACAGGCAAACACCGACCTGCCGAGTATCTTGACCTAGTTTTTGAAATACTATAACCTGATTTTAAAATAGAATTTGTTTCGTTCAAGCTACGAACTTTCATTTGAAATAAACCGCATTCGAATATGTAACTCAATCTGCAAAAATCTTACTTAAATTAGGTTAATAAATCATTGGGTGGCCATTTATAACTTGAGCGACCTTCGCCGCATTTGGTTTAAGGAATATAATAAAGTAAATAAACTTAATCAAAATTTACGAGCTGTTTAAAATAATTAGACGATCATTAACCCTCATATATTAGTTTAATGCACGAACGCGTCAAACGCGACCGTACCCTCCATTAATAATTGCCGAGAAGTATATTTTTATGGACATTTGCATAAAGAAACGTAAGAAGCACTCTGCCCGGCTAATGTGGACCCTGATTTATGGCCGGGTCCTTCTCTTTTATTAATTAAGTTATTAAATGTCTACTTAAAGCGTCACATTACAATTATTGCGCTCCTGTTTTTTAAACATGTGTTTTTATCAATTAAGATTTAAATTTAGATTTAATATGGTTTATTTATTACTCCGTCACATAGGCAACATTTTAGTCCTTAATGAAAATACATATAAGTACATATAATTATCAACTAATACCTAGTTATTTTCACTTTAATTGGTAAAAAATAACACCTACAAAAATACATATGTAGTACTATCCATCTATAATCTCGAAAGAACTGTAGGTAGATAGATATATTTTAAGTTTATCACGATTCAGAATTGTAACACTAATGAAGGCAAAAACTGCAACACGTTAATAATTTCGAGATACTGTGTATCTAAATACTATACCTACTCGTCAAATGTAAATAGCAGCTGTAGTACGTAGTGAATACGGCAATACCCGACATTCTTCCACTATCCAACTCAAAGCCTTTGACAATTTGGTTAAGTCATAGACGGTCGGTACAATGGGTCCGCATCGTCACCTCGCACAATAGGTATTTAATCCTCAAAGTAAAAACGTTTTGCGTACAATTGTGTGTTTGTCGTAAATCAAAATTAAATTCGATGTATAAGAGACAAGGGACAGTGGGGTCCGTGGGCGTTCGTGATGCGGCATTCTTATGCTAATCCAGGGCACACTCGAACGGGGTGGGCCAAATTGTTATTTATTTGTCACCTCGCGCCTTTTTATACGATACAGACACAGCTCGTAATAACCTAGTGATACCGCTTAGGAGCTACATCACAATATCCAAGTACTCTCCACGTATCTCGGGTAAGGTATTTGCCATTTTTCGAAGAGAAACGTGCTACAGTGAATTTGGACACAAAACCTGGGAGAGGTCGGGGTAGACGGTAATACCCGGACAGCACACAAGTTCCACATATATAACCGTCCAAAGGCTTTACTTAAAGGGTTCGCGTTTATACAACCTTTGTACAGCTTCATTCATAAACTTGTGTGTTGCTTAGTTTATATACCTCCCTACATTTGCCTTTCATGAAAATTAGAAAACTCTTAATATTGCTACTTTATTTAAAATTAAGTATGCGTCCTGAAACCCTCCTTAATACAGAAAGCTAGAGAAGAACAGAATAAATTATTGCAACATAAATACAGACCCTTGAGGAACTAGATACCTATTCTCCACCCAAAACCTAAAAAAATGAGAATTATTCCTTTATTTTAATAAAGATTTATTAATCTATAAAGAAACAGGTTCATATGAAAATACATACAAATAATAAGTAGGTAAACAACCCGGAAGCATAGAATGATGGATTGTGGATTTGTAAAATATGAAACACAGGTCATTAGAGATACAAAACATCAATTCCAGTCGAACGATTCGTAGATTGAGCAAATTGTGCAATCCGTCAAATGAATATTGTCATCTATTGTTATGAAAATACGTTTTTACATATCCTCGTGTCGATGATTGATGTACACTGAATGACTGGAACAGAGGCTTTTAGGTAACTGGAAACATTTGGTCGGGAAAGCAATTTCCTCAAAGGAAATTGGCCCGCTCCATTATGCTGATTTAGTCTCGAAACATTTCGTTTAAGCTATTAGCTTAAACGCTAGCACTTTCGATTAACGCACGAATTGGTTAGGTATTGTCCAAGAATTTGATTTATTAGTTAGGTAATAGTTTCGTGGAAAAATTCTCGCTAAGGAAAAGAGTTTGATTCCACTGAAATTATGATGCACACCTTTCTTGTTAGTTCAATGTTTTGATTTGAAAACTTCACGTTGGTTATTAATGGTAAAGTTTTGTTTGCTCACTAGCACCGGAATGCGATGGTGACCCCGGAATGGCAGCAGCTAAGTCATTACCTGTCCCAAGGCACAAAAAAAACTTTTGACCGTCGCCGCAGTCCCTTAATCAATTTATGGGGCGCTAACTGGAACACGAAAAATGTATTAAAGCTCGCTGTGGGAACGACCCGAATCCGACCATAATACTAATATTAATGTGTTATTTTGAACGCGTATAGGTTAATATTTAATTCCAACCTCGAACTATAATCGATGGAATAAACTTTCCGATCCATCAACAAATAAACGCGACAAACTTTACCTATTGTTAACACACAGGGTCCCTACAGCGTTTCCAATCCACATATTGGGAACAAAAACAATTACTTAATAAAACACACCTCAATCAAAATTAATTGCTTTACGCATTAATCTCTTTATCTTCCCTCAACTACAAAACAACATGTCTGTCCGTTCTCTAAGGTAATGGAAGCAATCATTTCAGATAAGATCCCTCTAATGTGAGAAAAGGTAGACGTTCGGGTCGGATCGTTAATTTAATTTGAAATAATAAAAGTTATATCCATCATTTATCACTTTCGACAAATTTATTTTTAAGTGTCTTTTTCGACGTCCTTATCTGTGACCGGCCAGCGGGGTGGGAGGCAAAAAACAAAAAGGTTTATTATAAATAGGCGTAGGCGTGCCGCTGTCGGCGAGGCGTCAAGCCAGCAGCGCGCGCGCCGCTGCGCCCGCGCGCCCGAGCGACTGGCTCCGGCCTCATACGCAAAACCCTGTCAGACCCAATAACTAGTCAACACCTTATCTCGAATGCTGTCACAGCGAGACCTTCGGCAACCCATCTATATTAATCGTTCTAAATTATAAACCAAAACTAAATTAAGTACCAACATCACAGGCCGGGAGTGAATTCGTTAGCAGGTCCTGTCGCGGGGCGCATTCCATCGTCGAGTAGGTTTTCATGTTCGGTCGGTCTGTCCGTTCGTAACTCACCCGGTATCGGTGCCATCTAAATTGAGATTTTATTGACGATTACTGTTCTAGCGACGATATCGTTGCGATCTTGGCGCCAGAACTCGCCGCGCCCGCTTTGATCCTACCCTTGATGAGAAGACTAAAACAAATACCCTTATGCAGGGCACTTTCCATTTTATGTTTTTAACTCTCGAAATGTTAATGTAGTAAATTAAGTAACCTGTACACGAGTGGCAATTTAAATGATCACGACGCAGAAATATTTAAACGAGTGTTTGTTTGCATTGATGGGGCATCAATTTCTACATCGTCTATTGTCTTTCAGGCCACAATGCGGAGTATTAAAGAATCGTCAGACCCGTTTCGATTTTTTTATTAAGGAATTTCGAACGACATTCTCTCATCTCCAATTCGCATTATCATACAAAGTTGCACGTTACTCAATACCAATTTAATTATGACCCTATTTAATTAAATTGATGAGGACTAAAATTCATGATCAAATATCTGGTTTGTCTCCTTTTTTCGAAATATTATGAGTTAACTGTATAAAAGTAGATACTATACCTAATTAAAATTACCTTCTATTTACCTGCAATGCATTGGTACTCGTGCTTTATCATAGTCAATGTAGGTATATGTAGGTATTATTTCGAGTAAATTTGTTATACTTATTCAGTGGATCTGTTTCACTTTTCATCATTAGTAGTTACAAAGTTTTAAATCGTACGATGATATCAAGATAGTATTATAAAGTAATCAAATATTTTGGGATATACAAAAAAGGGAGACATCCCTCCGACTAATGCAACGACACAAGATGATGATCTCAGCTGACCCGAATACATGCGACTTGGATAATAACCAAAACCTTATACAGGTTATCTTCACCTTATGAAGTATGAAAGAGATGGCTTGCTTTTAAAAGGCTTTCGGAGCTATTGAAGGGTCTGAGAAGATCAGGGGCAGGTCGCGGAACCGTGGCGAATCATCAGAAGGGTTGAAACGTTCTATAATCGCTACACTTTTTCTAAGACCACACCGAAGCAAATTTACGGTAATTTCACGCGCGGTAAGTTCACACGCACCTGCCCTTTCGACACGTTTGTTTACGTTTTGGATGAAAGGGTTAATTGTGAAATGGCTACGACTTGAATAAAGAAATTTTAATTACGATTACAACCGTTTACTATGCGTTACTTGTTGTAGTACCTCGTCAATGTCTGTGATGAAATGCTTACTGTTTGAAAACAAACAATATGAATGTTTTCTTCAAATTATACGTAGGTAGATACTTACTTTTTTGACTATTATCATTATGCGCGATACACCCAATTAGTTACAAAACAGCAGTTGAACAAGGTTAACGAATAAAATATGATATAGATAAATCATTGCGAAGACTATTCGCATTGTTGTGGCGGTGAATGAACCGCTGCGAATATGTGGAGGTGTCGATCGTAAAGATTCCAAAACGGGCCCCCTCGTGATGCCATGCTCGGTGACATCACCAACAAACACTGCTCTAAATAGGAGCTCTACCGCCCCGGCGAACAAGTGACATTTAAAATAAGAAATGACCAACGAAAAAGGATAAAACATTTCAGCGGTTAACTGAGAACAAGGCGCCTCGCCGATGGAATGCAGTTCGCTATAGCTCGTTTGTGTTGCGTCGAAATGAATATGAGAGAACAGAAGTTGAGCGGCGAGTATAAATTAGCAGATAATCGGCCGACATCACCTGTCGATGCCCACGCGCACGCGACTCGCCGCCGCGATGGCCGCCGCGCCCGCGCCGCCTGATTTACGGCGCAATCTCAGTTGCTATGATATTGAAAGCACGTGTCTACTATCATCCATCGCAGCTAAAATAAATAAACTTCCCGATTATCTGTCTGAGGAAGTTTTCAAGGGACCAGTCGTTAAGGTGCCACTTTCTAATCAGTATTTACAAAACTGTATCCTGTACGTTGTCGATGCGGGGCGGCACGCGCGGGGCGCCCGTGAAATCGTTCACGCGGCCGATGGAGAGATAAGACAAGGGCGATGCCAGACGCCTTTCGGACTAAATATTTACAGTGCGACTGCGAGGAAACATAAATAGCGTACGTCCGACAGTATTCGTTAGCGCTGTTAATTGGATTCGTCATGCCGCCTCGGGCGATGAGCGCAACAGCAGACGATCACGCCCTGGACAATGCGACTGCACCGAAATAACGTCTACGCGCTGCACCCGAGAATGGACATTTATGTTCACAGACATGCGAAACGATATTCAAACGCCTGTCAAGAGAATCATTTACCGTCGACGAGCAAGAGAAATGGGAAAGTAACAATGAGAATGCTCACAAGCGCGAATTACCATAGGCATGCACGGGAATACGGGGTAAACGCCCCTAATGCCGACTAGTGTATGTTTGACGTCCAGATAATAACAGTGTCGCGGCGCTCGGCCGGCAATTAGCCCGCGTTCTCAGGGAGCTGCCAATTAATAGACGCACTGGGATCGAACCCCAACCCTCGAGTCCTCGGGCCGGGATCACCGCGCTGAGAAATAATAGGCAATAAGGAACAAGCGGAAGGCAGTTATTTGTCACGCTCGCTGGCCATCTTCCTGACTGCAGATGCTCAATTATAGCAATAAAGCGGTTCAGGCATTCATCGAGTCGGCGGCGGCGCTCGTGGACGAGTTATTCATTTAAGGAGTTCTTTTAAAATAGAAAGCGGTTAATCTTTTTGAATTAATCAGCATTTTATGTTATTGTTATAAAATATGCGGTTAAAGTGGTATAATTTCATGGCGGATGAGCAGGGCAATTAGTCACTGCGACGTGAGTGGAGTGAGAGAAGCGATAAGGATCTGGGCTGGGTGCGGCGCGGTGCGTGGTGCTGGGAGCCGCAGCCGCGAGCGCCGCCGCCGCCGCGCCACCGCGCCGCCGCGCACCGTTCTCACGGCACCGCTACTTCTCTCGTCATAACAGAACTGTTCAAAAATATTTGATTAATAAGAACACCAACCTAAGTAGAATTACGGACAAAACTTGAGCGAACTATTAAATTGTTATCATATAAACTCAGAGGAAACATTGCAATTGCTTGTAAAATTTCCTATGTATATTTCCTAATATTGACACCTTGCCAGAAGTATTAGTCTTAGCAAACAATCCAATAAGTCAAAGCTTATATAGGAGTAGTTAGGTGAATTTGTGAGATAAGTAAAGTAAACAATAATATAATAACAGTACATAAACCCCCGAAGCAGACATGCGTGTTTGTCTAGTGCATTAGCGACGCTGCGGCCTGCGCCCGCGCCGCCCTCGCGCGTTCTCACGCCCACGACCGCCGCCACGCTTACCTTTCTTCTTTATTGCTCACTATTCATTGCCTTTGTTCTAAATATAAAATATTATTATGAATTTATGATTCATTTTGGCATAGAGGTAGGAAGGACGAGGATACAGTATAGATGAATCAATGAGAACATTTTGTTTTTAGTTTAAATTAACATAATTATCAACATGATAAGTCTAAACTAAAAGATCAAAACGAATTTATCTATAAGAAAAGTATATAAATTCCGTATTTAAAATACATAACACAAACACATAAATTTCTAATAAAAAGTATAATAATATATTATGAAGTACATACCTATTAAATCCCAGTCGATTTTTGAAATCGCATTGAAAATCACTTCGGCATCTTTATCTTATGAGACTCGTACTGGGTACTTACTTATACTGGAGCCAACAAACCTTATTTCCCTTTCAAAACGGAACTAAGGCATTTCCTCGCCACACAAGAAGCCCATTCTCCTACCCGTTTACCGAGAAATCGTCGGAAACACACACAGACCGCCGGACATAATACTTAATTGTGAGTAACCACCAATACGCTGTTTACCTTACATTAGTCGTGCTACAGAAATAGGTGTCCTTTGTCGCACCACGAAAAGAAATACAAAATGGATTTATAAAGGATTCAGTGCTAAATACCGCTCGAAATCGTAAGCCGTTAATGCCTTTGAAATATAACGAAATGTTTGAATTCTTCGGTAGTTGAGCATTGTAGGGCGTTAAAAAAGTTGCCTTAATGTGACGATGGCACCTGCGACATCGGGGAGGTCAGTGTTGCGGCTTTTCTATTTAGCTTTTTCTAAGAAATGTATTCTGAAGTTAACCGATAGGTATTTATATATAATTTCATTCCTGCGAGCCTATTATGAACTGTCGACAACATGTTGTCGACAAGCAAAAGGTTCGTCGTTACGATATTATTTTGTTATCGACATGTAGAAATAAGAGACGACATCGACATGATAAGATTTCTCGTTGTCGACAACGTTGAATTTTGACAGATCATCGCGAGAATAAGACAATATCGACATGACGAGATGTCGACTCGACAATTCATCATAGCCTCGCTGGACTTACATTATATCGACATGAAGAAGTGTCGCCACAAGCAGCAAATACAAGGGATATGTTCGTATGAGGTTAAGTATGTAGTAGGTAGGTACATACTTAAGCACATCTATGTTTGCGTTAATACATTTACATTCAGAGTATATTCATTCAACCAAAACAAACCACTATTCAAATGGCACCCAAATACAATATCTCATAATAAAAACATGGTATCTTGTAAAATATTCCAATATATGCCAAATAAGCCTTGTTAATGAGGTTAGGTATGTGACATCACGTGTCTCCGTATCGTCTACCGCCGTCATGTGGGTAGACAATAGTTTACGGCGTGGGACGATGCCAAAAGCAAAGCCTACGCGGTCACGCGTTGACCCCGAGGTCCGTCATAAGTCATAATAACTAGAATCTTATTATTAAGCCCTGAATAACAGATGACCAGCCTCAGGACCAGCGTTGGTCACCTAATGTGACGTCACGGAAGGGTAAATACAGCTAAAGTTCGGTAAATTCTCTTGCTTTTACTGATTCTCCCTGTTTAGTAGATGTGTATGTATTTTTGTATAAAATCTTGCAAACCTTTAGGACATGCATATTTGTTTGGTTCATAAACAGTTAGTCCTTATAATAGGTATTTACAAAATATTTCGGTAAGTACATATCCTTCAATAACATGAACAAGTTCAATTCACGATGTCGATATAACTCCCCAGTAAACTATTTGCCACTTTTCAAAATTGTTTAGTATTAACCGCGAAGGCATCTGAAATTGTTATACTAAACCAGCTTATTGAGTTTGTATCAACTGGAAAACTCTTAAATAACTTTCTCGGGATTACTTGGTCATTAACAGGTATCTAGGTATAAAGTGTGTTTTAGAACATTTAAAGGATCCTTAATGTCAATTAAAATCTGCCATACGACTGTATCATAGAGGAAGATTGATGTCTTCCGTATACAGTGAGATAAAACCAAATATAGAAACCAGCATTTAGTATCATATCTACAGTAATGGATGTTGATGTTTAATTAAGAGGACCGCTTTCCATAACTGGAGACACCAAATTTGTGGGTGACTATTTTGTGTATATTAATTGAATAAACTGTGAATGAATGTTTAGTAGAACAGCACCTATACTGGTGATGAAGTGGGTTCTGCTGTTAACGATTTTCAACTTCCAATAACGTACGATGTAAATTTACGCCTAATCTGAGAGATTTTTTAGTCCTGGCAACATGACATAACGCGCCATTTTATAGTGCCATGCAAAATTTCATGTTGCCAGCACTAAAAAAATCTCTCAGATTAGGCGTAAATTCACATCGTGTAAATTCATATGTCCATGTGCACTGTAGAAGTTTTCTGTTTACATTTATGCTTTTTATATGAAGCTAGATAAGTTAGCTTAAATTTGATTTAGTAGGTAGGTTTTGCTGTCAGGAATTCGATAGTGTGCATAAATCAAACCTTCAGATCTTTGAGATAGCTCCCCTTAGATCTAGATATGCGATTTATAAGTGTTAGGTAGGTAGGTACCTATAAATGAAAATTTTTTTTTTATATTAAATTTTCGAATTTTTCTTGTATTCATATTTAACTAAGAATTTAGAAACAAACATCCCTACTTCCCTACTAATTTATAAATGCGAAAGTAACTCTGTCTGTCTGTCTGTCTGTCTGTTACGCTTTCACGCTAAAACTACTGAACCGATTTAAATGAAATTTGGTACAAAGAAAGTCTGGAGCCTGAGAAAGGACATAGGCTACTTTTTAACCGACTGCAAAAAAGGAGGAGTTCCACGCGGACGAAGTCGCGGGCAGAAGCTAGTATCACAATAAATTTTCGTCCAATCCACATACATAGGTTGGTAAGTATATAGTAAAGTTTCATAGGTCATTCGCAAGACAAAACTCTCCCATTATTTTATTATGGAATCCTAAATAACTTTTATTGCTAAAATAATTCAACCATTCATTTAAAATAACAAATTCTTTATTAGGTGTAGCGATTTATTCGCTCGATAGACCTCATTCGTAGGATGTGTGCTATCTTTGGAGAATTTATTGAAACTTGTTATGGAAAATTTTGGATTTATACCTCATTGTGATGTTATAAAGAAGAGATTAATAGACCTTTTAAAGTATCTATAATTCATAGCGTTTATAAATATAACTTCAAAAATAAAATTCAACTTCATGTACTTACAGAGCTTCACGTCATCTGAGTATGTTGCTTCTAAAAAGAAATGAAATTTATCAAGGTTAATCAGTGCATTTAAAAACATTTTCTTTTCAAAGTACCTAATGTACTAATAATGTATAATGGTTGCACTCTATAGTCTAGTTGCGACTAGCCTATATTCATAAATTAAGTACCTAGATATTTTTAAATATACCTACATAGGAATAAAGTTGTCACTTGAAATAATTAAGGGAGGATAAATTAGACAGTGGAGGATGATATAATAGGTAATAATTAAATAAATATTATAATATGCGTTTATTTAGGTTTACCTATACCTGCATAAGTAGCTGTACCTAATGGTGTTATACAGTAGATGACGATGTAGGTATTTGTTAGGTGTACTACATTCATTTCGCAGTATTCTTACAAGTATTTAAAAATAAATACAACGTTCAAATTTTTATAAAATTCTTCGTTTCGATATCGGCTTGATGAATCATTCAATTTAATTAACTACAACGACAAATGTGTATCTGGAAGTGTCAAATTCAAATAAATATTCGAGCGCGGTATGCGACTACAACAGTGGTGCGGCGGTGGTAGGGTACCCCCGGGGTCTTTGTCGGTACCCCCCACGGCTCCTGTCGCAATATACGCACCAGAAAAATTACAACCACTCAAAGGTCACTTTATACGTCTTTTTTTACGACTTCTGCTCGAGTACAACAATGAAGCCACTAGCTACTCATTATTACTTAGTTCACAGGGTTTTATGTTCTTTTTACTATTTGTTTTCACGT